>OX419717.1:20229263-21429263 GCA_948474765.1 Patella depressa
CAATACACAAAAATAAAAAAAATATCAAATGGTGTGACTTATCAACAATTATGTGCCATTAATTAAGATAATTTATGGCACTAACAAAAAGTTATGAGATATGTATTCTCTAAAATAAAGAGAAAGAGAAATGGGGTTTAACGTTCACTCGACAAAAACTAGGTAATTTCGGGACTAACATAATATGCTATAATTTTATTTCAATAATTCGCTTGCCGTAGGGGACTTTAGCAGTGGGAGGAAACCGACTCTAAAATAAAAAACATCGTGGACCTAAAACTAATTTAAATTTGTCTCGACGGAAACACAGAAATGATTAAATCCTACTTTAATTTTAGTAGGTTGACGTTTGTACTAGTTTCATGAAGGTATCCTGAATGGTTTATGAGATATGCTCCGGAAACAAAATATGACCAAAAAAAAAAAAACCCGCGCCAAGCCAAAGTATCTACCCTAAGGAGCCGCTAACTTCGGGAGATATCTCACAAACTAATTACTGAATATGGCAGCAAATCAACTTTTTGATCGAAGTTATATTTTTAGATTAAGTTTAGGCGAGGAAGAATCCCCCCAGTTCGGTCAAATTCGATGCACGAAATAAATATACCATCTATTTTAATGGATAGTGTGTTTTCCTAGGTGCTCTTTGGCAGGGCTACAAGTCTTAATTTTGCGATTTGTATATTGGTTTCGACCGTTCGAATTTAAATCCACACTGATTAGATCGCCCAGTGTACTACTTTAGACCAAAACAAACTGATACAAATATTTGGACACCATATGATTATTAGTGTTGTTTTTGACTATTAAAGTTCACTGCGTGGGGTTGGGTGACCATGATCCCATCTACCAATCCCGTACTTCAAACGGTAGTCTTTTGTTCGGTGTATTATCCGTAATACTCACAGGGAACATCGCTACCAGATCCCGCGCACAGTTTACCGACTTAACGTGAAAGACAAATAAAACGAAATTCTAAACTATGAAAAACCAAACGATATAGGGTCTGTGTTATAATCAGATTGCACACATTGTATATAAGTCGGTGAAATAATTAAACACTATGAAAAATGGTTTGTAGATAATCAAAGAATAGAAACTGTAAACTATTATAATTATCTAGGACTAATATTTTCTGGGTATCCAAAGTTATACCTATTTTAAAGTCTTTAGGATTTGGTTTTGCTTTTGATGGTTAATGTTAATGTATTAGAAATAAACACGTGTTTAAGACAAATTAAAGTAAGATTAATAAATATAAACTTAGAAGAATGGTCAACAAAATTACTAGTGAAAGTTTTAGAGAATACTCTTAGGAGACTCATTTATCAAGTTCTTTTCCCTTTAAACATAAACGTAACATCACAAAAATTAGATTAAATCTTTTACCCACTTAGTCAATTCTTTTGAAGAAAAATCTAACTGTCGATTCCATTTTTACGTGAATAAGATTTATTCCAGTGTATGTTTGAATGTTGTAAAATGAGTTATATAACATCGATTTCTTACGATACTATTGATTTAAATCGACATAATTATTTAAGATTGTCAAATATCAGTAATCTCACGTTTTGTCCTCAATATTTATGTATATATTCTCTAATGTTACAAACTATGGTAAAAGTTTGTTCTAACATCTGTTCTCATGTTATATATTATTTATTATACATTATTCGTGTAATCTATTTGCAATGCCACCAATTCATGATTTATGATGTAAATAAACTATTCTATTCTATTCTAGACTTTATCATACAGATTATTTAGTTAACGCGTATTGCATGTATTCAAATGTGACCTGGAATGTAGAGACTACAACAACTTCCGAGGCGACAGTACGACAGCAAGCCAAAATGATAGGTCGCTAATAGCGCCTCGTGTTTTTTTTCTAATTTCTACTTTTCGAGTTGCATTATGGCTTGGTGTTGGCGCCTTGTAACTGACATCAACAAATACAAAAATATCACAAAATCGAAATTCGACAAGACGGTATACAAGCCAAAATGCAAGTTGAAAATAAGAAATTAGGAATTAACGAGGGGCGCTATTATCACAGTGTATTATTTCTTAATTTCCTATTTTCGAGTTTATTTGGCTTGTATAGCGCGCTGTCGTCTCACATTTTGTCTAACTTCTACTTTTCGACTATCGCATTTTGAAGGGGCGAAAAGTAGAAATTATGAATGGTAGTTATAGGCTTCTATAGATTTCCGTATGTTAGAGGTACGGGGCGGAGTGCCCGTCAAATAAAGAATAACGAGCCAACTTGTTATTTGGGATTCGCAAATAACGAATGACGAGCCAGCACGTTATTCGGAATTCGAGATTCGCCACTAAAGAAGAGCGGACTACCTTCCATGCGACCATTTCCTCGATAATCCGACTGACTGGTTTGTTGGAGTGCACGAGGCAGTAAGTGAACGTTGGGTGGCTATATCCTCGCTACCCCCGGACGACTAGCAAGGAAACGATCGTTTGTTATGCGTCTAGGATACGGGGCAGTCCTCTCACACAACCACCTGTTTTATTGCCGAATCTCGAATAACGTGCTGGCTTGTTGCTCAGGAATCGCGAATAACGAATAACGAGCCAGCAAGTTGTTCGAGATTCGGGATTCGCCACTAAAACACGCCGACTTATGTTGCACCTGGCCATTTCCTCGCTACCTCCGACCATTTGTCGAGCGAATATTGTCGTATCCCGAATAACATGCTGGTTCGTTATTCGGGATTCGCGAATAACGAATAACGAGCCATTCGGGATTTGGCAATAAAACAGGTGATTGCTGGAGATGACTTCCCCGTGCACTCTAAGTAACCAGTCAGCACCCTATTCGCTTGACAAATAACCGTCAGCACCTTATTCGGGATTCGCGAATAACGAATAACGAGCCAGCACGTTATTCGGGATTTGGCAATAAAACAGGTGATTGCTCGAGATGACTGCCTCAGCAACTTATTTGCTTGACAGTCGTATCCATGTTGGTCGGTCACCCAACGAGGAAATGGTCGGATGCAAGATAGATGGTTCTGTTTTACTGGCGAATCCCGAATCCCGAATACCTTGCTGGCTCGTTATTCGTTATTATCGAATCCTGAATAACGAGCCAGTGCGTTATTCGGGATTCGACAATAAAACAGGTGACAGCAGGACAAAACTGCCCAGTCAACACGCTATTCGCTGGACAAAATTAAATGGTCGTCTAGTTGTTAGTCGGTCTCCCAACTACGGTCGTGGGTAGCGAGGAAATGATCGGATGCCCCGTAAGTCGGTCTGTTTTAGTGGCGAATCCCGAATCACGAATAACGTGCTGGCTCGTTATTCGTTATTGGCGAATCCCGAGTAATGAGCCAGCACGTTATTCGGAATTCGGGACTTGGCAATAAAACAGGTGATTGCTCAAGATGACTGCCCCGTGCATCCTAAATAAATAATCAGCAATTTATTCGCTTGACAAATAGTCGTCTCCGTGCTGGTCGGTCACTCAACGAAGAAATGGTCGGATGCAAGATAGATGGTTCGGTTTTGATGGCGAATCCTGAATCCCGAATAAAGTGCTGACTCGTTATTCGTGATTCGCCAATAACGAATAACGAGCTAGCACCGGATTCAACAATAAAACAGGTGAGTGCAGGACAGGACTGCCCAATGCTCGCCCACAAAGCAGTCAACACGCTATTCGCTGGACAAATGGTCGTCTAGTTGTTAGTCGGTCAGCCAACTACGGTCGGGGGTAGCGAGGAAACGATCGGATGCCACGTAAGTCGGTCTGTTTTATTGGCAAATCCCGGAACCCAAATAAAGTGCTGGTTCGGAAGATTAATAACGAATAACGTACTGGCTCGTGATTTGTTATTCGCGAATCCCGAAGAACGAGCCAGCACGTTATTCGGGATTCGGGATTCGACAATATTCGCTCGACAAATGGTTGGGGGTAGCGAGAAAATGGTCAGATGCAACATAAGTCGGTGTCTTTTAGTGGCGAATCCAGAATAACATGCTGGCTCGTCAATCGTTATTGGCGAATCCTGAGCAACAAGTCAGCACGTTATTCGAGATTCGGCAATAAAACAGGTGGTTGTGCCCCGTAGCCTATTCGCATAAGAAACGGTCGTATCCTTGCTAGTCAGTCACCCAACGTTCACTTACCCCTACGGTCGGGGTAGCGAGGACATAGTCACCCAACGTTCACTTACTGCCCCGTGCACTCCAACAAACCAGTCAGCACCCTACTCGCTGGAGAAGCTGCTGTCTCCGTGCTAGTCGGCCACCCGACGTTCACTTACTATAGGTTCGGAGGTATCGAAGAAATGGTCGCATGGAAGGTAGACCGCTCTTTTATAGTGGCGAAACCCGAATACCGTGTCAACTTCACGTTGCCTGATGGTAGATTGTCGCCTAAATGTAGTCCCCATCTTGATACAAGAGGTGTATGTTCTCAGCGGATACGGTCCAGATTATACTCTTAATTTACACAGGAAAATTATTGTAAATGTCATTATTTGACAGAAATCATCTCCTCAGAAATCATATCTGCTAATGAGTTAAGAATTTTAGTCTGCATCATAATACAAGAAGGTTTGGCATGTTTGTCCAACATTTCACATTTAATTTGAACTTATGCTGGACGGTAAATTATGGAGAGTGTCGTTATTATATAAATAAACTGAAGAATGGATCTTGGGAGTAAATATACGAATTAATCAGACCTGATTAGTGATTATCGATGATGATTTATGAGTATGTCTGCGGCAAACCGGAAATGAAAAAATCTAATAAACAGGATTAAACATATTTCTTGATCAAATTCTTAAAAAAAAATGTCCTGATTGATCGATTACTGTTATAATTTGCTTGTGGGTACCATTTACCGAGACGCTCCCCAACACACCCCCATGAATATAAATAAATCTGCCCGATTGAGTTTCGTTACATTTCGTCCTTTATTGTCACCAGGTACTATCAGCAATTTGAAGACTTTGGTGAGTGCATATTTGTAAAAACTCTTTTTTTTTCTGAAAAATGCCGTTCACTTAATATTAACGAAAGTATTTTCCCCTTTTGTTTAAGATGTTATTATTTAACTATTCTAATATTTTTGTTGGCAGAGGCTATTCGCCACCCGAATGACAAAGAGTAATTCATAATGTGGACGTATATTGCCGTCACCCTTGTCTGTGTGTGTGTGATGGTGTGTGTGTGTGTGTGTGTGTGTCTGTGGATCGCCCACAGGGTGTAATTCTTAATAGTACATCTTGAAGCTGTGCGTACTTATTCATTATAAGGATCACCCCTACAGTTTTTGATGCATGCCCCAACCAACAGGAGTATAGTCAGACCCATCTTCTCTTTGTGTGTCGCCTACAGGCCGCAATTTTTAATAAATCGTTTTGAAAAACTTCAATACTTATTCCTTATACCCACAGGGTGACCTCTGTTATATATTGCTGCATCCCCGACCCCCATGAGACATAGCCATGCCCAATTTTGTGTCGCAAATCTTGACAGATCATTTTGAAACTTTGCTTAGTTTGCAATTACTTTGCAATTCTGAATGGGTCTTCTTGGAACTTTCTTATTTATTTTCTATACCGTAAAGACAGTAATTATTTATTTTGGTGCATACTGCGACCCTCAGCAATTTGGACGTATAGTGCAGCTGCACCGATGCTCTTGCTTTAAAATTGATATTCTCTGTTCTATTACGATGTATGGTCGAGGGTTTGTTGCTTCCAAACACTGAAAATAGGTTATCTTTGTCCCAAAAAATGATCATACATCATTTTCTTTGCAGTAAAAATGCGAAATTATTGACTACAACTAATTCTGGTTGATACAGTTCCATTGGAAGGCTATTTATAGCCTAGTGGGGACTTCCCGAAAAATGATCACTGGGTGGAAACTAAGGGTTGATTCCATAAATATAAATACGTTAAAATGTGTGAAATAAGACAAAATATTTTTATTCGGATATACGGATTGGAAATAAAACATGCGGTTGTTAGGTCCTCCGTTCTGTATCACTGACTGACAAGGAGAAACCAAGGAAAAAACGAGATGAACTTTCTCGGGAAATGTAGGGATCGAACACCCGACCTCCAGGTCAATTTCATTTCAATAATTCGCTTGTGCGTTTAGAAGCCTTTAGCATCGGGGTGGGGATGGGGAGGGGGGTTACCTCGAGGCTGAACCATTCCACTTGACTTGATAACATAACTATTCGACTACTAAGCCCCCGCCCAGATGCAGCTACCTAACGGTGGCTCGTTGGTAACTCGTTAACTATTCGACTACCAAGCCCCCGCCCAGATGCAGCTACCTAACGGTTGCTCGCTGGTCTGGAGGTCGCGGTTCGTTCCCGATGATGGCCGAGAAAGTTCATCGGTATTGTTCGTCGTGGTTTCTATTGGTCAGTGGTGCAGGACGGAGGGTCTGACAAAGACAGCTGTGGGAAATGCGCAACACTTAATGAATGATGTACTGTATGCAAAATGATAGACAATATACATGTATATTTAAAAAATATGGCGATTTACTCTTTGCTCTTTGCGCGACAAGGAATAGGGTCGCATGTAAAACTCGTGTTTTTTTTCAGGGCCCTGTAGTTTGTCCCCACTGTTAAAGCCCTCAACCACACAAGCGAATTATTGATATGAAATAAAGCCATATGGCAGTCCAGAAATGACCTAGTTTGTGTCGAGTGGACTTTAACCTCCCCCCCTCTCTCTCTCTCTCTCTCTCTCACCCTGTCTCCAGATGCCGTTTTATTGCCCTACTGCCCTTGTCTCACCTTTTCTTAGTCCGCTCACCATCAAGTTTATCAAGATATACATCAAGCGCCCCCCCCCCAAAAAAAACCCCCAAAAAACACCGCGAGATCAGACAATCTTCGCGTGCAACCTTTGGCGTCACTGGAGCTGACAGCCCTTAGTCGCGAGGCTGCCAATTAGCGACACCCTTTCATTTGTCCCATGCATGCCCCGTAGGTGTTTTTCAAGGGATCCAAGATGTTTTTAGAAAGATTGGATGTCTCTACTTTCCATATTACAAAATTACCATACTTAATCTATTTACCACTCAAATCTCCATGTACCTGTTTACAACTTAACTTAGCTGTATCACATGTTCAGGGAATAAGGGTTATAGTTCGGTGCCCATTGATGTATTAATCCACAAAGTTTTCAAAGCTTATTCCAAACTGCACTGGCTCTAATTTGTGTCGTACACGGGATGATTATGCTTACCCATTCTGAAGCCACTTAATATTTCATAAATATTATTACTGTGTTTAAAACATTATCAATTCTTCATTATAGAATCTCCAATATGATGTCTTTGAAAGTTTTTGCCTTCATCGCTCTTGTAGCTGTTGCCAGTGTCTCGGCTGTTCCGTATGGTGGTTATGGCATGTTTAACACTATAGGGACAGGCATCTATAACAATCCATTACTATATGCTGGTATTCAAGGAGGCGGGTTGTTCGGTAATCCATACCTGCTTGGTGGTATGTATGGTAAATATGGTGGAAATTTTCTTGGTGGTATGTATGGTCATTACGGTGGATACCCTGGTATCGGATTCCCTTATTTTGGAAAAGGTTACGGTGAGTATTATATATTAAAATATTTTATCCAACTACAAACTTTAGCTGTAACATAATTCATCGACTAAACTGTTGCAATAAGTTGATAAAGTTTCAGTGGAGTATTTAGGGACCATTCAGCCCCATCTGTACTAACCAATCAACACAGATTCATTGACCGTACAGTTTAATAATTATTTTCTTCTCTATATTTTCTAGCCACCCCATCGACAACCGAACTGATTATTTTGTTTAATATGTTAGACAACGCACTCTCGGTGCAATTTCATTCATTTTCCGAAAATTCGGAGGTCCAACATGATTTAATGGCAGATCAACAATATAACGGTTTATTTATTTATTTTCTATTATTGACCTTTTTAAATATGATAAATTATTTTTACTTGTAGGTTATTATTAATGTCACTGTTTAAGCACGAACGGTTGGATATAACGGAACAAGATATGAACCCTCTAACGGACTCACGAAATTGTCAAAAGTAACAAAAACACACAAAAAAAATAAAAAAATAAAATTGGATTAGTACCAATCTAGCTATAGCTGTATAGAGTAGAATAAATGCAATTCACGAAAACAATTTCTCTGTTTTATTCTACCATTTATGCTCAAGTGGGGGACAGACAAGCGTATTTTTTAAACCCGATCACGGCGACTTTTTAAAAATCGCTAAAAAAATACGCCGGTGTGCCCTATCACGGCGACGACGATTCTGCTCGGCGAACAATCCGCCTGGTCAATCGCTCGTATCTAGAGCATGTTAGATATTTTCGGCCTAATATTTTTCGCCAGCGATCAAATTCGCTCTTGTGCCCGTGTCCAGCGTGTATTTTCGGGCGATCCATTTTTATAAGCCAATCGTCGACATCGTTGATATAACATGATCTCAAAATGGCTTCCTCCACTGGTGTAGCCAAAGATCTTGCAATGACAGAAATGACCGTGTGTGTCACCTTCGTATGCCTATTATGTTATCAATCTATCAAGTCGGCTTCTAAACCGGTTTAAATGTACTTCTGTACAAGTCACTTGATCGACGTAATTTACGCACTGAGTGATGTACGCTCTCGCTACGTGTGCCAGTTCGTTATCGTCCGTGAAAAGTCGCTGGCGAATTTCAATCGCCTCGATCAGGCGAAAAAATCCGCTTGTCAGTCAATACCACAATGGAATTGTATCCCGATCGTCCCCCTGGATTCCTTGGGCTTAGTTAGGATCTTTGTGAATATTAGGAAGCGTTTACCCGGTCTCCCGTTTACTGAAATATGTTCTTGACGGACTATAAATCTGGTGCCATTGTCTACCGGGATTCCTTGGGCTTAATTTGGGTCTTTGTGAATATTAGGGGGAGTCTACCCGGATTCCACGGGCTTAATTATGATCTTTGTAAACATCAGGACAAGTCTATCTGGATTCTCCGGGCTCAATTTTACGCGGGTGCCTTAAAGCGGGAAATTTTCTAAAGACCTTTCATCGTAGCCCCAGTGAGGACCAGTGTCTAGTCGCTCGGATGCGCATAAAATCAACATACCGTGTAGATGCTGGTGTCCACTTAAAATACCCTTCGCATTTGAACATCCTCACACGCCACAATATGGCAACAATGTTAAACAATATCTTTACCATTGGCGTTTTGAAATTTACAAAGGCGATCTTCGAGATTCAAACCATTTCCCTAAAAATCGTCCGCTTAGGACTGGCTAAATTTTTTAATGTACTGATAATATTTACGTAAATATGTACAAGGAAGCCAAAGAAAATATTTGTTCGTTGACTCTTCGTTTCTAAAATATCTAACTGAAGGGAACTATTTTTAAAAGAGAGTTTTATAATTTATAGAATTCAAGAAAATTTTTGTAAGTAAAAATATTCAGCTTGTCATTACATTAGTGCACACAACATGAACACGAAAAAAAGAGAGTAATATTTACAGAAGACTTAATTAAAAGTAAAGAAAGAAAGAGAAACTGTTTACTTCTTAGTTTTTAAACTCATCAGGTACACACTTATAAAACTTTACCTGTAATAGATAGATTGGAATAATGTATATTAATATTAAGCAAACGAGTAAAATGTCGAAAGTAACATTTTTATCAAACATAAACCAATTATTCCGTTTCCAGTGTGATTCGGGAACAGTGTCTATTCGTATGGATGGTATGAAAAGCCTGAGGTCCCACGTATACATTGATGTACACGTAAAATAACTCTTGATAGTCGGAATGGGTGCAGAAAAGTAGGACGTTAAACTCAAGTTCATTTCATTTCGTTTGGGCTATGATTCTGATATTTGGATATCATCAAAACTCTACACGTTTTTGCGTTGTAGATTTTCATGAAAATCAGACTAATTCGACATTTGCGTCGAATCCATTGAAAATAAAAGGTCATCACCTTCAAGGAAGCTTAGAAGTAGTCGGAAAATATTAGATTACTTTGTCTTTTTTTACGAATGCCAGATTAAATATTTATCTACACGTGTTCACTGGAATCAGCTGTCTGTCTTGGGGATAGTAAAAATATAAATACCAATTTAATTATAAACATTAGTATGGAGTCGTACCTCATCAATGTAGCCAACAAAGTTCTCTAAGCCTGTACCTTTACCAATTGTCATAGAACAGTCCACTCTATCAATATCTGATTGAAGCCCTGTAAATATTATTATACTATGACTTTGTTGTAAGTCAGTGCATGTGAGATTTGCAAAAATGAAAAATGCTACGATCATCACTATCATTTTCAATGTTCACTATTGAAAGCATTATGTTATAATTTAACTTTAATTTGTACATAACTTTAACATAAAATTATCATTGTTTTTACTTACCATATCCCATGATAGGATAGATGTTGTTATCAACTCTTAACTCTGCTTTATGACCATTCTTTATTAAAACTACACTATGCCAACTTGTCAACGACTGCAATACGAAATTTGTAAGCAGCTAAGACGTTTTCTTTTATTCGTTAAATTGGGTCAAACATACTAAAAACGATTGGAAATATTTTGAAGGGATATACATGTATATTATGTCTAAAATATGCGATTTTATGGGTCTTACCAATTCATCTGAGCCGGCTGTAACAGCTTCTCCATTTTTAAGTCTAAATCCACCGTGAATGGTTCCCGTTTTCGGTGAAGTTTTCAGTAAAGCCACGCCAAACGTTGCTTCTTTTGCACAGTCGCTGTTATCAACAAGTGCATATCTCTCTTCCCCAGCTGGTCCCACCAGGTCGGCTTTGAATCGGAATGACAGAGTGAAATTGGACTTAAATTCCATATTATTCATAGCCCAGGCGATAACTTGTCTTTTACCATCAAAATAAACAGCCCCATTTCCGACAGCTGCTGGTTCAGATGTTCTTATCCAAGAATTGAGACCACCGGATGCAGTTCTGCCCATCTTGTCTTTAATGTTGATGTCAAACGGGAAGTAAATGTAAGGATCGCAAAAGGCTGTGTATAATTTAAAAGATATAATATTTAATACAATTCTGTTAAAAACGGGGATAATTTCAGTCTACAAAATATAATTACAATTTAAAGGTCAAACAGTGACGAAATAGCTGACCTGCAAGTTTCAGCTCAAGTTATTGGAGCGTTTGGAAATGATCGTAAAATCTATGATAAGGGTTATATAACACAGTTGAGAAATTTTATTGTTCAAAGCTGGGTAATCAAGAATATGTAGACGTAGCTGTCCAGAGATTTGAGATATGAAATAAAGCGACGTATGTCCGGGCGAATGAAGACGGACATAAGTCGTTAGTGAAATTTTGAGATAGCCATGCATGCTTATCCCACTGAAGTTACTTCGTGAAAACTTACCAATATTGACGAAGTCTGCATTATCTGTACAGCTACACATTTCTGCAGAGAATGCTGTACCTACAGCACAATCCATTGTTATATTAGTTCCACTAATAGACCACAGATATTTACCTTTATTATCGGGATGTTCAAATCTGTCACATGCTGTAAAAAGAAACTGTAATTTAATTCATCAAACTAAATACAAATTTGAAGCCGCTGGTGTTTTTTGCATAATCGGACAGATCACGATAAGAGTAGCCTACTAGTTAGTTGTGCTTTAGTAAGGGGTTTTGGGTGGCGAATGGTTAGTCCGTGTGCGTTCTATCATTGTCATTGAGTCAACTGGCGTGGTTGTGATTACCAGGTTGTACGTGACAGTTTCCTCTAACTGCTAAAGACCCCTATGCACAAGTAAATTATTGAACCATATATTAGTCCCGACAGGTACAATACGTAAGACCAACTCAAATTCATTTTAAGTTCCTAGCAAATAACAGAAAAAACTGAGTTTCACGTACAATTTTACGGACCAGGAAAAGGTATACAAGCGTTACCAATCTTGTTGTTTTTGTTCATTTTTGGGGGAGGGTGCGACGCCCTTTTTGTTGTTCTTGTTTTTCTTGGGAACGGAGCTCTTCGAAAACATCTGAGGCTTTGTCAATTATACGATTTTACACGCTTGTTTGTTGATCAAGCTCGCATCGACTGGCGGACTTCGAATTCTTAAATGGTGCCACAATTGGACGATGCGGCAAATACGACATTCTGGGTTCCTGTTCCAAATGGATTGTACTTGCTTTATTTCAATTAACAAACTTAAAAATGTGAACTCAAATCTTTTGAGAATGGCAACGATTATTTCTTCCCCAAAGTAATAAGAAGCAAATCGTAATAGGAGTTCCTGAAGAATAAAAGATTAAATTGATTCGTTGTCGAATTCAAGTGTGTCTAATTTAAGTACGTGTTGTACTAGTGCACTTTGTATAACTGACCCAAGATATTTTTAGATGATACTATTGTGTTTCAAGCGTGACTTTGCTTGGGTTATACGATAAAAGAATAAATTAAAATATTACTCTGTAACGGAGCGGTAGAGTTTGAGCTGTTGGGTAAACATGCATCATTACAAGCATAATCCTTGTAACATCGGCCATCAACTTCCGAAAATCTTTCATTCCTATCACAACAATTAAACTGAAGACGTAAGGCATCGGTACAGGTAAAATAACCATTACATGTCCTTAAATCTCGTAATGTCAGCGACTGATTGAAACAAGGGTCTGTAAGAAGAAAATATATATGATTATTGACTGTGGATAAAATCAAACAAATTTAATATATTTTAAGCTACAGATCCTTCGGATTTTTCAATAAATCTAAACACCGTGTCAACCGTATTCATTCCAGGGTTTAAATGGGGATTATCATTAGGATTGATGGAATAAAATTCTTATTCGATATATCGATATGAAATGGAACTTTATAATATATCAAGCGTTTCCAAATAAATCAGTAATTTGACGCAAGAGTTGCTATCTTGTATACGTATGTTCGTATCGTTGGACAGACCAAAATAATGCTTCTGCGCTATTGAATGAAATTACACTGAATTAAAACGCAACAAACTAGTGATTATTTGATCAGAGAAAGCGGGAGATACGATAATTTGGTTTAACATCCACTCACCACGGACTGGGCATTTCAGGACTATGGTAACAATTATATTTCAAAATGTCGTGAGTGAATGCCTTTTTATCAGTGGAAGGCAACTGGAAGACTATGAGGTTAAACAGGCAACCCAACCCTTGTCACCTGCAAGTGTGGAATCAAAACCGCGTCACTTGAATCAGTTTAAACAGTGGTTAAACACAAATGAAAGCCTTTATATTTATGATATTTGTTCCCCGGGAGTGGAGTTGGTTAATAAAATACAATAAATTCAGAGTAAGTTGAAAATATGAGATGTGTGTCGGTCTTACTTGTTGGACAATCTGATTCTTCTGGCCAGACACATTGTTTCACTTTCTGGGACCATAGTAACCCTCGCGTACATTCCTTGACTTGACCAACTACTCGTTTATCTTGACCAATAGTACAGTGGACAAAAAGATGGCAATATTTAGGATGATAGACATAACCTGATCCTGTTGTTGTATCACATTCTTCACATAAAGCTGAAATACAAACATACAATATTATCTTTCATAAAACACAATACCATCACACATGTGTCTGGCCATGTATTAAGATATTAATATTTCGATATAGAATTTTATTAAACGATCAAAATCAGAAATAAAAAAATCTAGGTTAAATATAGTTTATGTACATGGTTTGGGTCATTTAGTTAGCACAATTTTCCTTGGCGTCCATCGGTGTGGTGCTAAATAGGAGATGAAGAATAAATAGACGATGTTTTGCTTTCCGATATGACCCATCTTCATACGTACTCATATCCTGCCGTGAATGGTAACAAATTAAGACTTTCAGAGCATCCACTGATAAAACAATTCATCGCGTTCGCTAGTTTTAAGATTTATTATAATGTATAATTGGAAATGCAGACCTTTGCACTTAACAAATTTTATTTCGTAATTTTGATAGGCGTCAATTATCTAGTAAAAACCATCTTCATTTAATAAATTGAGATACGATTTAATATTTGATCATTCTACGGCAATGAGTGTGTGTGTGTGCCACAATTATCATTGTCATCATTGTTCTTTACAATAAAATTCGGAAACGATGTCATGCCAAATATCACCAGAAACTAAGCGCCAATTGGCCCTGGGCATCTTGGCATCATTGGTTGCCCAACCTTGCCAATAATGTTTTATCGATACGATGAAATAATTAAACAGGATTTGACACTATTCTGTTAGCACTTTGTATCGTTTCTTGGTAGAGATATGTCAACACCGTCTTTGGTAGATATTACCAGTTCATTCATCGTTTACAAAATGTGTTAAAAAATCTTGTTTTCAAATATAATATCAAAATAATACGACTGGCTATTTGAGACGATGTTATCTGACATTTTATCAGTGACGAAAACTTGGGTTATACATATGACTAAATAGTTCTTTGATAATGTTCCATGTCGTTGGTAGATCCGTCTGTAATTGTTAGGATAGAGACACAATGTAGCTAATTGAGCTAATCCAACATTTTGTCGTTTAAAAAGTCTACCTAGTAGCAGATTACCTGTTATTATTAGTAATTGGTCACTTAGACGAGCTAAATCTTGGGAAAAGAACGTGCACGCCCTGGTAAAAAATCTTACGTCGAATCTATAAATAAGTCCCATTTAAAAGCTTTAAAGTGATATTACTTTTCCCATTTGAAGTCTCCCCCCCCCCTCCATGTCTCGATTAAACTTCTCCCTGCAGCTATGCAGCATAAATTTGAAAGGCGGTAGAAGTCGTGTCAGATGTTCCCAAGGAAATATGAAACTCTTGACGAATAGACTGACCACGGACAAAAATGAAGCCATAGTAACTTAGCTATACAGAAGCAATTTAGCTGCTAAAATTGTGTCTGACTATCGTTATCAAATTGTACGGGGTCCTTTGTGATTAGGGTAGCCTTTAAAAACCTCCTGATAGTTTCAGAATACAGTAACTTGCTCACAAGGGATCAACAATTGTTTTTTTTTAAACCGATAATGTAATTTTACGTTCTTTTGGGAATTGGGAAGTGGGTGTGTAATTTTCCAAAGAAATAATGTTGAAAGCTGTTGGACAAAAGTTCACGAGAAATGACCGCACAGCGAATAGCTACAATTATATAGATATAGTATGTTGCGTGTATAACTTAAAACTGAATCACTTACCTTCAACGTTAATTCCACGTGTATAAAAACTGGCTTGACTTTTACAATTTACAATAAATAAGAATAAAAGGCACACTACAGTTTGTAAAATGGCCATTATTAGTCTATTTAAATTTTAAAAGTTTTCTGACAGTATTTTCGTTTAAATCTAGTCTCTTCCCATCTTTTTGTTATTCTAATACTTTAATCTTGGTCCATCCGGTAGAGGATGATTACTCTTTGGAAAAAATATTCAGTTACGTGATGAAGGCTGGTTGTTTTCAGATAACAGTGTTTCGGTAACGTCCTGGCTCTCAGGCTGTCCACTTACTATTTTCCCTCCTCTATCTCGTACACACGGTTTTATTTATTCCGATTATTTGTACAGTGCATTGTATAAACAAACCAATATTGACAACTCGGCATCAACAATGTTCTAGACCAGTCCGTCAAACACAAAATCAATATTAGTCAACAAAGGAGTAAAAAGGATGAGAACGCAGTAGCCAAGATGACAAAAGTGTTGGAACATATCCAAACTTACTTTTCTATATAACCTGGTCCAATATCTAGTTTCCTATAAACATAGAAATAAACCCGACTGCGGAAACTTACAGGTTTTAAAGTTATATAGACGTATGATTATGATTGTACATGAAAATCTAAGATTGAAATCCACAGTACAATGATTTTATGACCTATATAAAAAAAAGTTTGTCGTTAATATGTATAGACCCACATACCATCTCGTAATGCATCAATTTGATGTATTTTACACATTAATGTAGCAATTCCGTAAAAGCATATCTGGTGAAATAGTTAAAGTAGCTAAGTCTCTAACTCAATATCGTCCAAAGTCTTCGGCATTCAAAACACAAATGTTGTCATTTTACCGGGAAAAGATGGGCTTTTGATATCCAATATTTAAGACAAAAAAAAACCCCCATTTTACCATTGGTACACGAATCGTGTACCAAAATGCGTTTCAGCCCCAGTTCTAGCAAGAGACTCGGAGAACAAGGCTAGACAATCGCACCAAATCAAACGGTGTATTATGTAGTTTGGAATAACCAGACACTCGAAATAACCACTCGATTGGAACGTCTGGCGTATTTCGCCGAACTGATTTGAAATTAGAGTACAAACGAAAACGATTGAATGTAAATCAGTTTGTATACATTCATATTACATTATTATATGCGTTGCGACTTATTTGTGTCAATTTCTAGATCTCAAATATTAGCGATTTAGCTCCTTTAAATATGGAATACATTTAAAGATTCATTAACCAAGAATCTGCCTAATGACGAATTTTCCTTTGGCATCGAATGTAACATGCATCATTATAACATGCATCATTATTTACATGCCGCCAGGTCCATACTCAACCCGTGTTGTGTTTTATTATGAACATACTCAACTGTTTAGAACTGCCGATGGTTTCAAAAGATTTCAATATTATTGAAAGTTAATGATTAAATTTAAAACTGGATAATCGAGATTTTGTTTATTATCTTAACAGCAATTGCAATTACAACCGAGACTGCACTCTTCGGCAAACGACGATAACTCTATTCTATATAAAGTAACTGAAAATTTAAACATATTCTATTATGTCGAGAACTGTTAATTCTTTATCTAAATTCTATATAAATGCGTCTTTAATATAGTCTTACATATCCATGTGGAATAACACAGAGCAAATGGGATAGTTCTGTGCCTTTTAAAAATTGTATACAATCAACCCTACACGTAGTATGCCTGGCCAATGTATACAACTACATGTATACCCTTTTGATATTAGAATAGGGGCTCACGTGGCTAAGTGGTGGGTAAGACGCTGGTTCGCTAGCCTGGAGGTCGGTAGAAATGGTTCCACTAATGATGTCTTCCGTCTTACTCCAGGCACAGTAGTGGCTTTTCCTACAGAGTTCCTTTGCGCAAGTTTTTTAGTCAAATGACTACAAAACGTTTACTGGCCTATAACGCCCTTAATTTACACATAAACTAACCCAAAACTGTACTGCACATAACTTAACATATAATAAACCAATTCCCATTGAAATAAAGGTGAAGCCTTGTCGCATAATTTATATGAATTGATGGAACCCAACTGCTACGAGAAATTTCAACCGGCCGGTGTCATGGCGTAGTACGTCATTACAAGAAACATCGCTATGCAAATGTAGAACGCATTACCATAAAGAAAAACTGTTCGGTAACTATTTTCGTGGTCCATTTGTGATATTACTTATTCCAATACAAACTGTAATGATGTGTGTTGACAATTGTGCGTTTGAACCTATTTGAACTTGCGTAAGAGGTCTTAGAATGTACCAATTCCGGCGTGGTTTCCCCTTGTCAGTCATGCAGGACGGAGGGCCTGGCAAGGACAACTGTCTAGTCGTTCGGATGGGACGCAAAACCGAGGTCCCGTGTACACATCGGCGCGCACGTAAAAAGATCCCTTGGCAATTGGAATTCGATATAAGAGTAGGCTGTAGCGCCAATGCCCTCATAGCACACTGTATTGCGTATGCCCGGCTAGGAGCAAAACGGTAGGACGTTAAACCCCATTTCATTTGGTATTAGAATAACTTATAACTAATTTACATCTTAGGGCTAAACATTTTATAAAAGCTTCAAGACATAATTTCCAACCTTGATTATATATATATTATATATATATTAACAGCATAAAACATACTAAATGTTTTTATTACAATGGTTAAGTGTGTTAATTATTATGGTGGTGTGGACGGACATCCGACTACTCTTCTTCAAATTCCAACTACCAATGGTTCTCTTCCGTGCATGGTAGTATGTGCACACGGGGACTCGAGCTATTCGTCCCATCCGAACAACTACACTTTCCGTGTCAGCATCGGGTCTACAGAATTAGAAAGTTGCGTTTTTTACTTTCGAAAAATGACATATCTGGATTAGAGTAATTAATAACTCGGTCTTGTAGACTTTTCGTTAAATACTTTTTGATATTAATTACTTGTCTAATATTCGTTAACTTATTTAGTAGCCATTACAATGTTGGCACACGTTATAACAAGTCTTTAATTGTTTCAGGTCAACTTGATCCAACCTAATGTTTTCCGTTTACCATGCTCACCTTTTTACTGACGTATGTCGCGCGCGAGCCAGGTTATGTTTACCCAACCATCCTTGAGATTTTTCTCCTGTAGCATCATATCAACTTGCTTTCGCTAATAGTTTTTGCCGATTGGGGTGACTGACCTTGAATTTGACGACTATTAGAATCGGCTGTACATGTACCGTCTATGATATTGTGGAGTATGCTTACGTCTTACACACTCAATATACAATAAACGGACAGGCATAAACTTACGTACCCCTAAACCAGTGGTTCTCAATTTTTTTGCCAACGGCACACCTTGGAACATATAACAAAATAGCGGCACACCTGGCTAAAGATGTATAAAAATATTTGAATTTTGCAAAATAAAACACGATAAGTCAGACGGCATACAATCTTAGACACAAACTAGTTATAGGCACATCGAATGACTCAAAGAAAAACAGAGCTATGAACTTATCAGTAGACACCAGTGAATACTCAATTGGAAACACAAGATTTTTCGCATTTTCTTAGTGTGCCGTTCATAATTTCGCGGCACACTTATGAAAATCTCGTGGCACACCTGGTTAAAAATCTGAATTAACTCGTTCGTCAGCGTGGTGTTTCCGTGTATAACAAGCATACTGGAAATTACCGGAATATATTGAGGAATGCGGATTGGTGATTTCCTGTGGTATGAAATCATGGAATGGTTCATATATCTAAAACAACATGCATCTATCTTGGTTAAAATAATGAAATTATCTAGTTGATTGATAAAGACAAGAACATCGTCGTCCAACATGTACATGTTAATAAACCAGTAATTGTTCCTCCATACATATTCTTTATTGTGTTACCGTTCAATAATCCATGCCACCTAAAGAATCTCTGAATGTTGTGTGTTGAAAATCTGTATTCGTAACAAACATGTGGTTCGTAAATAAGATCATATACAACCGAGTCTGTCCTTATATGGGGGGTTGGGATGGCCTAGTGGTCTAGAGTGTCGCGCTTCGACCTCTAGCTGGCCGGTCACCTCTGGCTTGCGGCTGTGGTTTCGAGCCCTGGTGTGAGCGTATGTGGCATGGAGATAGGGGCGCCTTCTCAACCTCGTGGGTTTCCTCCGGGCACTCCGGTTTCCTCCCACTGCTAAAGACCCCTACGCGCAAGCGAATTATTGAAATGAAATTAAACCATGTGTTGGTCCCAAGATGACCTAGTTTGTGTTGAGTGGACGTTAAACACCATTTCTCTCTCACTCTCTCTGTCCTTATATCTAAATAACTCGATTGAACCTCACCACTTTATTTTAACTAGAATCAGAGAGGTTATTTCCCTTTATACTGACAAGACGACACAAACTTCGCAGACGAAAATATCCATTTGTATGCGTTATCATATTTTGTGAAAGCAGACGTTATGCATATATATTATTGCGATACTAATCGGTGAAAGCGGACGCTAAATAAACCTATTTCACACAGAAATACCGGGGGTCTTCTCTTATCGCCGATTCACCAGAATATGGAAAGTCGACCACGGCAGTCTTTGATCGGTTAAAAACGGATTAAAAGCGTTAATGAGACTGGGACCAATCAATATTAATATATAGTTCACTTAAATTGATTTTTATTTGAATTCAACTCACTCACTAATTAATAAAATGAATATGGTTCACTTAAATTACATGAATTTGTTAGAATTCAACTCACTGAATAAGACAAAGAATAAGGACTTAGTGATATGGCAGTGCCGTGAAAAAAAGCAAGAGATGTAGGGCTACAGCATCTACCATTAACGATATACATGTAGTTAGCAAAATAGACGTCGACCACAACCACCCACCAGTCAATTCCCATATAAAAGTAAGTTACTGTGTTATAAAAAGCATCTTTAAATTGCACTTCAATTCTCAATTTCTCATAATTTATGTTCAAGATTCTAATTTTATAGTCTAATATGTATACATTATCATTAAAAAAATAAATCGTATTTTATAGATTACAGAATTAATGCAATCCTTAAAAGAAAATGGTCCAGTCTACGACAACTTCGATGACGCAACTTTTATCAAGAATAAATAAACGGTAAACGGAATGATGAATGGACGGAAGATAATATAGCCACCATTGCCAACCTGTTACTCAAAGAAGAGTACCCCCTATATAGCCAGCTATTGCAGATTTCAATAAGAGAAAAAAATACACCGATATCAACAGGAAGATTGAAGATTCGATATATATATGAACAAGGTTGAATACATTTATTAGAATTTTTGGACTATGTTGGACTATCTTCGTGGGTTTTCGCTCAAATGAATTATAAATAACCCAATCTTTTCTGATACGCGATCCTTTTTAGTACGAATTATTAAAAATAATTATTGCGGTTAGAAATGACCCAGCTAGTCTTGTGTTCTTCTAACACCTAGCGAGATTTCGCCAAGCTCTGTGTAAATCCAGGTCTCTTAAACTCGCATTTCTTTCTGTTGATTTCACAAGTAAAACGAGCTCAAAATGGTGTCTAATCTTTTTTTCTTTTATTTTAATCGCAAATACACCACTGCCCGGTTTTTTGCAAAATGTAATAATATTGGACATCTGTCACACTGGTGCTTTAACAAATCATAGAAAATTGGATTGACCGTTGATCTAAATAACCAAATGAATTAACACATTAATAAACAGCATTATAAATAAATAAATAAATAAAGAGTACAAATTTAGAATATGTGTTGCAACGGACACAAAATGATCTCTAATTTTATAAATGATAATTTAATTAAATGAATAACCCAAAATATACAATTTAATTGTTTCAACCTGATATAGATGTGAATTATTAAAGGGTTATTGAACGGTCAGTAGCTTGAATTAAATCCCAATTAAACGTTTATTTCTTTTCTACGCTTTGAATTTCAATGTTTATAGATATAATATTTGAATTATTCACGAGAACGCGCGCCATCTACATAATTATGTATAAGGAAGATTACGATAAAGGAAAATTTTATTGCTTAATGTATTTATTTTGCGATCTTTTCCCTCGTGAATTGTCGTAAAAATGATACTAAAAGGTTGTTAACCCTTCAAAATTCATCTGTTGATATATTGCCTAGTAGTTTTGCTAAGAAAATCTAGTTTGGCTATTTAAAAAATACCATGCATAATAATTCAATGTCTGTCTTATATATTGGTCAAGTTACATTACTGTCTAGGGTTAGAATGTCTGCGTGGACCGAGAATAATCAGCTTCATGGGTTTTCGCTGTTCAGTGGCGGCATCCGATCCGTTGGCAGAAAAAACGTGCCTTGTTGTTCGGATGGGACAAAAAAAACGAGGTTCAGTAATAAAAGTGTTACTTATACGTAAAAGAACCTTTGGCACTAAATGAAGTAGTGTACGCTGTCTGATCATCCACACGTAATGAAATCAACCAACAATAAGCCTCAAAATGATCTAAAAATTGTATCACAGAAACTTAAAACAAAGAATTATTGTTTGCATCCAGAAAATTCATACTTAAAATTTCAATTAATTTACGCAAAGGAAACAAAAATGAATGATTGATTCTGTAATTTATATAAGATAACAACAATAAAAACATCAATGTATATTATATCTAAACTGCATACTAAGGATAAAACTAAATCCAGATACACAATATAAGTCTGGTATTTAAAGAAACCAATAAAATATACACTAAAATCAGTTAAATGACCTGCCGCGGTGCAACCACATAAACTTAAAATTTCATGGCGGGGTTTTAAATAAAGACTGTAAAATCACCGAAGCTTGACGGACAGTAACGATGGACAAAATTATCAGTTGACTGGGCAACCACAGGGAGGTGAGGACGGGTGAAGATTTGAATCGTCAGACGGACAACGAAAAGAAATAGACTGCCAAACCGGGGTAACAGGCGACGGGTATGAATTATTATTTTCTGTCAGACTTAGAGCAGACAATTATTCGAAGTAGCTCAATGTACATTATCTATTTTCTATACTTGCATTATAAAAATTCAAAATGTATTTTGACGAAGATGAGCGCTAAACATATTAGCTGAATCAATGTAAAATTTAACCTAAACGAAAAGGCTAAAAATAGGCGATCACGTTGTAACTTTAACAGAAAACGAAACACATGAGATTCTACTATCCAGGTGTTAAGTTCTGGTATCAGCAATTTTACAATAATTACAGTAGATATTCATACACAATGTGATTATAGAAACTTAGATCCGGTCCATCCAAGTTGTTCTGTGGGACACAACTTTATACTCCTACTGTAAGTTTCTGTTCATCACCCACGAAATATACACGTTTTTATAATTAAGTTAGTCTAGCGATATTATATTGAATACGATATTATTCATTTAAAGCGCCTTCTAAAACAAAACCTGCATTTTGGGATACACAGAAATCGGCATTTTTTTGTTTTGAAAAATATACCAAATAGAAAATGTCGAAATTATCGATAACATAATTATCATGTCAATTCATTTTGTCTCTTATTTTCGAATTATTTGTATTATTTTATTTTGAAGAAATTATTATATAATTGGTCGTATACGGATTGTTAAAATATTGTAAAAAAATGAGAAGGCGGTCGGATTGTGATTATCCTGTTTTATATAGACAACTATATACATATGCTAAAACAATAAACTTGATTGAATCTCATATTACCAGGATGTTGGGAATAAAGTTGTTGGCGGTACTACTAATTGTCATCCATGTAACTACAGGACAGGTAGTAACACCATTCGACGAATATGGTAAGCATATTCTTTACATTTTTATTTACAATCTACTTCTCAACACAGTAAGGTCATTTACAGACTAATATGTGGTATGGTAGATATTGGTATTTCACATTAACCCTCGCTAAGGAATAGTACATTTACACGGTGAAAATTAACGAACCAACAGCCGACTTAAATAAGGTTCGTTGTATGGCAGGGTGACAGAAACCGTACGTGCTATATCAAAGGGCCTGCCATCAATACAGAGAGAGTCCCCCTCGAGCCACTACTTCAAAATGTATGTTTTAGATGTTTCCGTCAAATGGATTTCATAGAATCGCGTCCTCTTGACACAAAAAAGCGCATAATTCTTCGTATGGGAGAAAAATCCTAGGTATGCCATTGGCAGCACGTTAAGGATCCCCTGACAGTTGAAATGGAAGTAAAAGTACATGTATGATGTAGGTCGTAACGCCGCCGCCTCAGACAATTTTTCCTCGTAACATACTATGGCGTATGCCGACCTGGGGAAGTTTTGGAGTATCAACTTGATTCTGATAAACTATAGTACACAGTTACAATTTACTACGAGAACTGATTTTCACATTCATGATTTTTATAAAGTTACATTTGAGGTATTAAAAAGCTGATAAAACTTATGGTATTAGGATTTGAACTGCAGAAAAGGACTAGATATTGTTTTCTTTTGCAACTAAGTGCATTACATACTGGAATGTCCTGTCTTGTCTTGATACTACGTCTAAACTAGCAATACAACTCTCAGTAGGAGACAATTGCTCATTCTAGGACACATGATAACAATTATCATTCGATCATTGGGGAAATGATAATATTTTGTATTTTTGCTGACTATAATAATGAATATTACCCGTTCTTATTTAATGGGTTGGATTACCATAATTATTTCTGTCATTTTTGATTGACTGTTAGGGACCGATAGAAATTTGACAGCTCTGTTAGATACAATAGACAGATACAAATAAAATAAGATATAAATATGAATACCTACTGTTGACGTTTAGTTAATCCGATATTTTATTGTTCTGAAAAGAATTGAACAGCGGGAACAATTCTATATAAGATATTTGCTTATTTTATAGCTAAGCTGACAACGTGTACGGGATTTTATCGTCCAAACCTAATAGGCAGGTGCGGGCAGGATGGGGTAAAGATAACAACACAAACTGTCCAAATCAACGTTTTAAAAATAATATACCTAGCGCCCTCAAATTTATAAACATTTAATGACAACAGTACAGCAATATGTAAGCTAAATGAGAAGTGTAACAGGGCGTTCTAAGTGAACTAAGCACTACAATCTGTAAACTAAAAAATGCGTTCTAAGCTTGAACTGTAAGCATATTAGATCTTTATCGTTAAAACTTTTTGGACACTCCATATAATTGAACTAGAATTTCAAACTCGGTGTGGGTGTTTATTAGGTAAATGGTTTGATTGAGTTCGAAGGTAAGCATTTTCTGCCTTGTTTGGTTGATGCTTCGTGACACAACAACTTAAGTTCTATTTAAGTGACGATGAGAGTACTGAGAGTGATGCAACTTGGTGTATAGTTTCATGACACCAGTGCCATGACTAAATTAAACAATGAGCATTTTGTGATTAGACTAAGTAGCGGCAAGCAATATGATAGGTCAAGACTTTGGAACATAGCAACTCTGCTTTTAACTGAGGTAGAATGTTTAAACTTGGTTCTAGACGTTCAGTAGGTGAATGTCTTGACTGGTTCAATGATTAAAATTTCCGACTAAAATTAAACTGACGTAAGCAATTTCGTTGGTCGATAGTTTAGGACAAGGTAACTTTGATTTTAACTTAGTGTATAGTTTAACTCCCACATACTTGAAAACCTTGACTGAGTGTTATACGTAGATTAAGTATAGATAAGCAGTTTGATTGCTCAATACATTTCAAAAAAATAAACTTGATCTGCAAAATCAAACATACATAATGTATGTGTAATGTATTTATTTTAGGACATTAGTCTCACTGTTGGCTTGTTAATTCTATTCTTCAGGCAATGAAATCCAAGGCGATCGACTTGCTGAAATGGCTGCCATGAAATCAACAGGATTGGGATACGGTTTGGGTGCTAGAAATTATTACAATCTATCCGGTCTAGTAACTCATGGTGTTCAACCACGCCGTGGGGAATTCCACACTGAAGGAAGATTTCTCAACGATCACAATGATCACTCTGCATTTGACCCTTTACCCATGACATCCTTCCCACATCACCTTTTTAAGAGACAAGCGTAAGTACCCTGGCTTGAAGTAACTAAATCTTTAACTCAGAATCATTCACAGTCTTCAACACTTTTTGGTCAATTTAAATCAACATTCGTGTTGTTTCCATACTGTGAAAAGGAGGTATCCAATGACACAGTAAAAATGTTAAAATTGGCGCCCGAATGCTTTGTAGCGCCATTTGGAATAAAGTGACTGGATGAACGAGGCTAAAATATAGACTGGAATAACCGGACGCCACAGGCAGCCAAGAAAGTGTTTACACATCGCGTATTTCGCCGAACCTAACTGATTACAAATTACAGTAAAAAAGAAACTATTGAATTATTATATTATTTATGAAATGAAATGAAATGGGTTTAACGTCCTACTGTTCTGCGCCTAACCTGGGCTAATGAAGACGGGCATACAATGTGCTACGTGTGAAATTTCCCCCCGTCAGCGGCGCTACGGCCTACTCTTATATCGAATTCCAACTACCAAGGGATCGTTTACGTGCATGCCATTGTGTACACGGGACCTCGGTTTTTAGTCCCATCCTAACAACTAGACAGCTGTCCTTGTCAGGCCCTTATATTATTTATGAGATACGACTAATTTGTGTCCATTTGTTGGCGCCAAGGAATTTGGCTCATTTAAAAAGAGACGGCCTAGACATTTCTATATTATAACAAAAAATACCTAACGATGGCATTAGTTTGAATCAACGTTTTAAAAAACTTCTAAATGGCTAGATTCAAAAGCTATACAACCAGTAGATCGTTGGGATTTTACGAGGGGTCTAGTAAGTTTGACCGTCTATTTGTTCGTTGGTATTCATATAAATTTGACGAAGAATAGGCGGAATCGCCATCTCACTGTTAGCCCGGTGTTTATCGTCTAGTCCGGTGCCAATATATACTTACTATGTATAGAACACTTGGTGCCACTTATTAAACGTGCATAAGTCTCGCGTTGATCGAAGTAATAACACATCCTGTCACATAAACATATACATCAAATGTATGTAATTTCAGTTTAGAAAGTCCTTTCAGTAATGAAATCTTCCACAAGGAGATGTTCAGTAAAGACTTTTTAGCTCATCAAAATTTTCCTGAAAGCGACTCCATCAGCCCTGGGTCAGACTTCGGTTCAGATTTTCAAAGGAAATTTACTGAAGGTCAATGTGAAGTGAAGACTGTTGCCTGTAAATCTAATAAGAAGTACAGAAATTATGATGGTATGTGTAATAACGTGAAGAAACCATACTGGGGATCAACCATGCAGTCAGTTACTCGGATGTTACAACCCCAATACATGGATGGTAAGTAATGCTATATATACCATGTTTCAGTTATCTCGAGATAAACACACTTTTTTTCTTACCACAAAAATGTTTAAATTAAATTGAGATAAAGCAAAGACTGCCGCATGCAGTTGAAAGTCGAATAGAAAAGTGCCCCTTCTCACATGTTCACGATCAATATATTTGTGACGAATAAATAATATTGCATACTTTCTTTTGTAGGTGTATCTTTACCACGACTTCACTCTAGATTGATCGATCCAGTCAGTGGAAAATATCCCCTTTTACCCAGTGCACGTCTCGTGAGTCGTACCATCCATACCCCAAGCCGTGAGGATATCCATATGCCTGATATATGTAACATGTTCCAACAGTGGGGTCAGTTTGTAGACCACGATATGACTGGTACTCCTGTACACAAAGGTATGTAATATGTTCCACAAGGATCAGTTTGTGGATCACGCCATGAATGTACGTAACGTGGGTTAGTTTTTGGACCACGCAATGACTAATACACCTGTACATATAGGTATGAAACATGCTCCAACAATGCGCTAAGATTGTAGACCATGCCGTGACTGTACTCCAGTCCATAGCGGTATGAAATATGTTCCAATAGTGGGGCCAGTTTCTAGATCATGATATGACTGGTACCCTGTACATACAGGTGTATAACATGTGGCATCAGGGGGTGAACATACATGTTTAGACAGTCGATAGTTTCGTCAATCAACATACGACACTTACATAACATGACTCAAAAATACAATTGCCCATCTCTGGACATAGTAATCAAAAAATTAAAATACATTTAAAAGTTAATCAAAATAACATATGGAGATCGGTATCATGGTTAATTGTAACCATGATCTTAACCGTGATCAAATAGATTTAGTTCCATTAAACGTGCTATTCTAATAGACATTGTAATTCACTACTATACAAAACTGTACGAACATGGTGCACGCAATCTAAAACCTCAATATAAGTGAACAAATGGGCTTATGTAAGACTGGTAATAGCTTCCATAGAATTCTAGAATCTAGTTCGCCTTTTTATAGCAGTTCTTTTTTTTTGTATCCATTCTCCTTTTTTGAATTGCGATTTGTGTTGACGTTTGGCCGAGAATCGACGAAGGGTGTTTGAGTTAATGATTTTGTGGCGGAAGGATCATGAGGTAAACAGACATGGATTACCAAAGTGACGTTACAACCTAAAAATTCTACATCGGGCGTAGAAAAAAATCTAGATGGTCACCCCCCTTCAATCTATAAGATGATTGTGAAATTAATGATTTTTTGTGGTTATAAAATAGTATTGGAATGTTCAAATAAATTGCCGGATTTAGATGAAGTGAGACCTTAGTCTATTCCAGAGTTATGAGACCTCCACCCCACCCCTATTGCCCCCAATTCCCTAGATCAAGGTAAACGTGTGTTGCAAACACAAATGAGTTAATCCGAGGATAATGTTCAAGACTACACTGTGTGTATATCAACAATATAATACACCTTGGCTGGAGAATGTCTAAAATTAAAACCGATACTGATATGCCAAGCAATGCAGGACTAACATTACTAGTCTGAATCCTGATCGATACGTTAATGTATGGTTATCTCCCTTTATAACACTGGACATATTCGTGAAAAATATGAAAAGATGTCAAGACCGCTCACTGCAGTTTGTGTATATTAACCGACATGTATACCCATTAAAATGCAAAATGTCATTATTCCAGCTGTCCTCCATAGAATGATTCATATTGGTACTAATAGGGGATGTACACGGTGTAGCTACATAATTACAAAGATATGTTATGCACTAGTATTATATGTACGTGTATATTGTATTTTAGGTGCTGATGGTGAAAACTTGAAATGCTGCGATGGCGTCAAATTAACAGATAATGTTCCATTTCATTCTGATGTACTAAACGGGTAAATAGGTTTAACAAAATTGTCAAAATTTATTATTTTGTGTGGCCTAGCTAAATAGATGGGCACCAATTACAAGATTACAATACCGATTAATAATGATCTACATACAGAGCTATGCTGCAATTTAGAGATTTGGCTAGATTTTTTTAGAATTTTGTAACAGAACTCTTGGTATGTTATTATTGAGTCTAAGAAAATTAATAACCCTTATGGTTTATCATTTCTGCGACTTGCGTACGGGTTTTCTGGGCTTTTGTTTGCGTTCATTTCAATCTAATGTATTGAATTATTTTTAATATGCGATGTACTTTGATCTCCATGTTGTCACAGATTCTATGACGATGTACATTAGGAATGGCTTATTGTTTTCGGAATATGAGAATAACTGGCATAGTTTAAGAAAGATGATTGATGGTTTACAATTTTTTTTTCTTTAGGGGACCATGTTATCCTATTTATATTCCACGAGGTGATCGTCATTTCTCCAGTAGTTGTATGAATTTTGCCAGATCTCAAGGTGATCCTAAACGTTTACCATGTGGATTAGGTAAGTTTAACAGCAATTTCTTGTAAAACCGAAATAAAAGCTTGCAGTAGAATGCCTCCATATCTGCAAATGAAGACCGGTGTCCCAAGCTGTATTCTGTGGGGTTTGTATAAAACCAGACTTTTATTTTATAATGTTTAGGTGAAATATACCCTTGGTTATCAGGTAGAGCACATTGGTTATTCACTGTATAGAACTCTAACGAAACGGGAATCGATTGTCAGGTCAACCAATGAAAATCTGACACGAATCTTAAACGGGTTACGTGTTCGGATAAGCATTTTTGACTTTCACGTCGAAACGACTCAATATTTTGGACTGAAATTTTGTGATAAAATAAATACACTATTTCTCTATATTAATTTTCAGTTGTACCACAGTTTTTATCTTCGAGACTCTGTTATAAATATAAAATTTTGTCCAATTTTGCGTTTTGTTTTAAATCATGCTTTCGTGGAAATGTTATGGGTAAATATAACCACGAAAAAAAATGAATAGTTTGAATATTTACAATTCACTGATTGAAGAGATTGGGTTGCAACGATTAATTCTCATTGTATCGTATTTAAAAGCAAAATAGACAAAATAAAATATTTTATGATATAAACTACCTCAAGCAAAAATAAAGTATTAAAATTATGTGAGATTATATGTTTAATGATGTATATCATACGGTCATGGCATATACCAGAGTTTTGTGTAAATAACGTCGAGTTTATGGGTCATTACATATAAACGTACCGTAGGGATATATTTCAAATTTTCACCAAAATTCGGGATCGTATCATTAAACATAAGCGCACTATGGGGATACATTTCGAATTAATTTCGCCAATATTCTGGACAGTTCCTTCGGTGCCTTAGTTGCTCTTTGAATCAAATGACGGCTGTATTTCAGTCTATGGTAATAAATCAGGTTATCGATCAATGATTGAAGTGATTTGACAAGAGACAGTGGCATATCTTAAAATAGGTTATCCTCAGGATAAACATACTACACACAGGTTGATGTCATACTTGTACATATCATTTGTGTAAATCTGTCCGATTCTCATAAATAAAACGCCTTAATACAGGGCTGTAGAAAATGAAACTGCTATTCAGTTTCATAGCATATATTCAATAGGCTTTAAGTGAACTTATTCAACTTAATGATAGTCGACAATAAAAAAAATTAAAAAAACTAATAGAAAATTTACAGAACATTCTAGATCAGTTGTGAAGGGTCGGGAATTTCCACCATTAATATTTTAAGCTGGTCCTTAGTTCCACCATTGTTATTGGCACTGCTTGAAGAATCTTGGATTAATCCATATGGCAACATGCCAGGTAGATATGATACCCCATAAATCAAATCTAAGAAGACGATTTTGGGCGCACCTTATGATGACGTAGTATACACGTTTTAAACTTTAGACACCGATTAATTAATACATGTATATGTCACACATATATGATTCATAAAATTTGAATTGTAAATGAAATCTGCAATATTTTATATTGGAATGCCTTTTGATATCTATGGTAACGGCAGGATTAGGACCGAATATACAAACAGCCACACCCTTTAGGTTATATATTCTATATGTTATTTTCGCTGGCAAAAAATGAAACGAAAATAGAATTTTATTAAAACTAAAGTAGTATAATATATTATGTTTTAGTTTACGAAATTGAATAAAGTGCAAACATATGTATTTACAGGTGCTCGTGAACAGATGAACATGGTGACGTCATACCTTGATGCCTCATCTGTATATTCTATTAAAGATGAAGAAGCCGGGTTGTTAAGATCTTACAATGGCGGTAAGGACAGTGTTGCCATCTGTTGGCATAGAAATGTAGAGCTGAGTAATTGGTGGCGTGTTTAAAATCCTTAAATCTGCTATTTATACAAACAACTTTTGATTTACAGTAAAATTATTGTCAGTACTACTTTAGAAAAAACACGTTTATTCAGTCTGACAGACGTTTCTTTATCTTTTCTATGTTTTAGGCTTACTGAAAGTACAGAATAACAATCTCCTACCAGCAGATATCAATAATAAAGATTGTGTTAAAGATAGTGACGATGAATTCTGTTTTAAAGCAGGTACAATTCATTTACAAATTTGCATATTTAATTTCAACCAGTTTCTATATACCATTTGTGTAACTATTGTTTAGCATTTTGATGCAATATATCCCCCCTCCCCCATGGTAGTTAATAAACTATGGGATTCTGTATGTAATGCCCAACATATCCGAAGTCACTATGTCGTTTAGGTATGCATGTTTTAAACACCACATACATGTATCCCCTCTAAATGTTCAGTCTTAATTTTTCCCATTAGTGGAGAAAGTAGGACGTTAAACCCCATTCCAATTCAGTTCTCTAAATGTTGAAACTTCAGTTAGCAGCATCACTAATACATTCCGCGTACGTACCCTTGGGTGATTTCCAGTGTGATTTTATTTCATTTTTACACCAAGGCTTTGGAATGATATAGTCTAATGAGAAGACATGATTATTTGGGGTCGTAAAAGTCAGCTGAACATTGTGTCCCCCTTATGGTCGCCAGGAACCATATGTTCCCTTTCCTTTGACAAGTATTACCATACAGTGGTCATCACCCATGCCAATCAAAATGATATAAAATGGGGTTTAACGTTCTACTGTTCTGCGCCGACTGCATTGGCTAATGAACATGGACATAGGCCATACAGTGTGCTATAATGGTAATTTTGCCAGAACAGCGGCACTATGACCTACTCATAAATCGAATTCCAACTGCTAAGGTATCTTTTAGGTGCACAATAATGTATACACGGGGGCTCGGTGTTTCGTCCCAACCTCGACAAGGGTAAACCAAGTCGGAAAATACCGATGAACTTTCTCGGCAATTGCGGGAATAGAACTAGCGACCTCCAGCGTCTTACCGGCTAATCAACATATCTGATGTTATAGATAACATTAATTAAAGCTACTACAGGCGTGGGGTCTTATTCATAAAAAAACCCCTTAAATTAAGGTATTTGTCTGAGAATAAATATCTTAGGACAAATTTTAGTCCTTGTCTAATGTTTATCGTTAATATCGCAAACGTCAAACACTTAAGACTATTTTAAAATAAAGATCGTTGTTCTAATATAATAAACAAAGCCAGTGTATAAACATGCCTGCATGGACTAGAGTTTAGAAAAATATAACATAATAATCAGTATTATATTTTGTCTAATAGCAGTGGCTATAAACCTCGTCTGCCCCCTGTTTGCCCCCCCCCCCCCCCCCAACAATAATTTTAGAAAAAAAAATTGTGATACGTTTTGGTAATCAATACATTCTACGGTGATTAAATGTCACATCCCCACTCAGTCATAGACTTGCATATTGAGTGATTTTTTACTAGCCCATCCTGCTGTAAACCTACTTGAGAAGTGCTTTTTACGATCCTCAAAGTTTTTGGGTATAGGTTTAACGCGACGAGAATATGCATTCACTTGATACACTCACTCCGTTCGTTTGACACCTCCCTCTTTTTTCGGATAAGCTGGTGATCTGGCGACGAACATTATCTGGCCAGCTCTACTTATCTCGACGACCGTCTGAAATGCTACCTGCGACATTCCCGGTAGTCTATTTTACAAAATATAGTGGCGAAAATATTCATTCACTTTGAGTCACTGACTCCGCACGTTTGACACTTTCCTCTATGGTCGGATAAACTAGTGATTTGGCGACAGGCGGTATCTGGTAAGCTCTATTTATCTAGACGATCAATGCCTGAAATACTGCCAGACTGCATTTCGGGGAGTCTACTTTTCAAATTATTAGAGACGTCGTTGAGTTTCATTTGACACTTTCCTCTCTGTGGTCGGAAAGATTAGTGCATAGGCGACAGACGGCATCGTATCAGTTCATTTATCTCTACGATCGGTGCCTGAATACGGTCAGGCAGCATTTCCAACAGTCTATTTTTCAAAATTTTCTTGGGGGAGGTCACCAAAACCCCAACAAGGACTTGCTACTTTGGCGCTCACAAGGGTACTTCGTTGAGGTTCGCATGTCCGTTCGTTTGCCATTTTGGTCTCTGGTCGGATAAACTAGTGATCAGGCGACGGGCGGTATGTGGTCAGATTTATTTATCTCGACAATTGGTGCCTGACTGAATACTGTCAGACAGCATTTCCGGCAATCAATTTTTCAAAATTTTCTGGGGGAGGCCCCCCATACACTCTATAGGTACTCCCTACTTTGGCGCTCGTGAGTGGGATTCGTCGAGGTTCGCAAGTCCGTTCGTTGACACTTTATCTCAACGATCATTGCCTGAAATACTGCCAGACTGCATTTCCGGCAGCCTGTTTTTCAAAATTTCCTAGGGGAGCCTGTTTTTCAAAATTTTCTGGGGAAGCTCCCCTCCCCTATCCCTAGTTGAAGCTCGTGGCTTTGCCCCCTTAACCTTGGACTTTGCCCCATCTTTGCCCCTCCAACCACCGACGGCTAGCGCCGCCACTGTTTAATAGACGTCGGAAAATTAATAGAAATTATAAATAGCTGTGTATAGATTCTGAAACTACATAATGAGTATATCATTTAAGATGTTTTAAACCCATTGCAGGTGAGAAGCGTGTAAATGAGCATCCCGGTTTATCAACTGTCCACACGATATTCCATAGAGAACATAACAGAATCTGTGGCTGGTTACAACATTATAACCCACATTGGAATGATGAGACAATTTATCAGGAAGCTAGAAGGATCGTAGGTGCCATGCTTCAACATATCACGTATAGCGAATGGTTACCAATCTTACTGGGTCCATCCTTAATGTCTCAACATGGTTTACATGTTGATTCGGCCTCTTCTTTTAGTGGCTTCGGACCCAGGAATTGGTATTACGACGATAAACAGGATCCTAGAATTATCAACTCCTTCGCCGCCGCAGCCTTAAGATTGGGACACAGTTTGGTTCCCAGTCGATTTACAGTCGGTAATGAACGAGTCGAACTACGAAAGCTTTTCAACAGACCAAAGTTTGTTTATCAAAGACAAGGACAGGGTATTGATCTGGTTGGCGAAGGTTTGGTAGATGATCCACTCCAGTTTCCAGATAGATTTATTAATATTGAGTTAACTGATCATTTATTTGAGGACGCGGCGAAAAAGAGTATGGATCTGGCGTCTTTGAATATAAACCGTGGGCGAGATCATGGTCTTCCACCTTATAATGATTATAGAGAAGTATGTGGATTGAGTCGTCTATCGGGATTCCATGATCTCACTGATGGTGGTGTTTATGCTTCAGTCTACAGGTAAGTACGGTATACATTAGATAATGATCACCCTAAATAACTGCCAACCGTAATCGATGTTTTATCATGGGGAAGTAACACTGTAAGCGTGAATAATGGTAAGTACATTGGGGGCACCACATACAAACAGTTAAACAAGACAAATTTAGGGACAAGACACAATATACAGATATGCCAAACAACAAACGTACATATGAGATAAAATGAATAGATTCGAGGGCTAGCCGTAAGCATTCACTATGCTGTACAGTTTCAGGCCTGTAGTGATACAGACATCACCCCAAATGAAAAACAAAAACTGGCCAAACGACACTGATGTTGGCTTGGAAAAATATTGAGATGTTTCGGAAGTGTAAGCCCAGGGATTCTTGGGAAAGGGAAAGTAGGGTCAACAGTGAATTTCCTAAATGTGAAAAATAAAAATAATACCCAATAGGTATGTAGTGTCAGATGATTTAGATGTCCAGCTTTACGTTAAATTATGTTACAACCGTATCTCGATAATATTGGCATCCATGTAGAGGTGTCCCATTCCCAATAGTAACCAACCTTACCTAATGCGCGCCACACATACCACGTATAAAGCATATGAATAGGCCAAGTGAATAACCAGAAATTAAGTGCCAATCAAAATAACTAAATCAAAATATAGGATATGGTTTTATCTTAGTAATTTTCATATTAATAATGTTCCCTAAATGTCATCATGAAAGTTAACAAGTGCAATTGTTTATTGCAGACATGTTGATGACGTAGATTTATTTACTGGAGGTATAAATGAAGTACCAGTATCAGGTGGATTAGCTGGACCAACGTTTGGTTGTATTATCTCTGAACAGTTCAAAGCCATCAAATATGGTGATCGATATTGGTATGAGAATCCAGATCTCTCTGTTGGATTTACACCCAGTAAGTTTTCAGTTATATTCCAAGTATCACATAACCAAAGAATGCAAGATGAAATTTCGATTCCAATTTGAAGATCCAAATTGTGCATCTAAAACCATAAAATATCCAAACCTTGGGTTATTTTGATCAATGATGGGACAATGTATCTAGTAGTATATATGTGGTTAGTATATTACTTTTATTTCGCTTTAATTAAATAACATTTTTATCTGTTTAGTGTTTTTTATCAGTTCATTTTTTCTTCAGATCAGTTACAACAGATTAAAAATGTAACACTATCTAGAGTGATGTGTGACGCCACAGGTGTAGGTTACATGCAAGCTAATGCCTTTCTCCAGAGTGGCGGATCGTAAGTAGATAAAATAATAGAATAACCAGTGTTTTAAAAAAAAAATTCATTCAGTTTTCTCAAAGTAATATAATACTACAGGTAATGAAATATAAAACTATTCTTGAAACAAAGGTCAAATTGATTGGGTAAATAGAAAATGATCTTCTTAAATGGGTAATATCAAAACAAGCACACCCGATAAGGAAGTGATATTAGGTGTTTCTTCTGGAAAACGCGGGCATAGCTACCCACCACTAACACTTTTATGAATCTTCCCCCCCCCCCAATCTGGCGACAGTACAAGGTACATTCTCACGTTCTAAGCCAGAAAAAGCAGCGTCAATGTTGACGACATACCTGTTTTACTACCAGCAAACTCCCCCGATCTAATCTGGGCAAAATATTACAATGAATGATTTTCATCCACCCCCTCCCTACCAAAAAAAAGCATAAATAAAATGTGCAATTATTAAGTTATACCGATATACTAAAAGTGTGTGTGTGTGTGTGTATTTACCTATAACATGTATTAGAATTTAAATATACTATACGTAGTAAATAACAATTTATACTTACAGGAACCAGAAATTACCATGTGATAGTTTACCATATATGGATTTATCCCACTGGGCAGATTTACAGAAGAAATAAATAATAGACAAATTAAGGGGTTTATCCTGAAAATTGAAATAAGATGAAATAATTTTAGTTTAATTTTTACACTAAATAATGTATTTAGAAAATTCCTAGTTGATTTGATGCTCATGGTTGTATATATTTCTATGAAAATGGAGCAGTTCTCCAACAGTTTCTAGTAAATTTTAGTTACGGCAGGACAAAATACAAAATAATCTGTAGCTAAATTGAAAGACTCCCTTACTCTAGTTTTATTGTAGAAGAAAGAAGCAAAACTACTTATTAACTGTCGAACTTTTTTTGTCTTCCTATTAATTACCAACGCGTGTATAATTGGCTATTGGTTAGACTTTGTCGTGCTATTAATTTCCATCTGAGTGTAAATGGTTACTGAATTGGCTTTATCTTGCTATTAATTATCCATTTGAGTGTATTTGGCCACTTGAAAAGATCTATTGTTTGGTTAACATCACTTTGTAACAAAAATGAAGCCATACAAGACTGAGTTCTACTTGTAAAAGAGATGATATTTTAAATATAAATGTTCTATATAAAGGTTTACGGGTTTTGTACAGGTTTGTGAAATAAAAAGAAAATTAGATAATTTTTGTACTTTATAAAGTAGACGTTTTCCAGTGACAGTTCTAGCACGTAGTGTGCAATTTATATTGTCCAATCTCGTGGGTTTTCTCCTGGTCCAGTTTCACCCGACTGCTAAAGACCCCTGCGCGCAAAAATCCCAAAATGACCTAGTTTGTGTCGAATGGACGTTAAACCCATTTCTCTCTCTCTCTCTCTCTCTCTCTCTCTCTCTCTCTCTCTCTCTTACACATTTTTAACGGCTAATTTGAGAGCCTCTTAATATTAGAGCCCCTGGCAATTTCGCGAAATTTCGGCCTGACCTCAATCATCTTTAGTTAAGTCGGTACGATAAAAACAGTCTCGATTATCCATTTCACGATTAAATCATGAATGAAAGTTGAGTAGCTAATCGAAACCTAATCCAGTAAATATCCCAAACAAGCGATGACACTGAGAGATGATTAAGATCTAAGTAATAATTTAGATAACATTTCAGGCCCAATAGGCAGATTGGCCCCTGCATTATGCGGAGTTACAGATCGACATTTTGCCAGTTTTGCTGATGGACGATTTCCAAACAAAATTCACGCTGTTAGGAACGACAAAGACAAAGAACACATTACCTCAACCAATGTGCACTTAATACTAACAAAAACAAAAACTTTTCAGATATTCTAATTTATACTTTAAAATTTTATATAAAAATAAAAAACTAATTTCACATCAGTATTATTATCAAAATAACATTATGATTTAGATTAAATTTCAAATAAAACAGCAATATTCCAATAAAATTGCAACATTCCTATAAAATTGTAACATTCCTATAAAATTGTAACATTTTCAAATAGTAATGCAGTGACATATTTAAAAAAATTAAATCAAAAATAGATTTTATAACAATACCTTCAGTTAGATTTTATAACATATTTACATTCAAATAGCACTTTTCACACAAATGGTCACCGTTTTCACTATGGTCAATTTGAGGTCAGAGGTAATTAAATTAGTAGTGGTATCATGTGTTCCAAATGTGTCTGTAAAATCAATAGTCTTTTTTTTTACTGACATCGAATATCGAATGTTTGGCACATTGATAAGCAATTGCATATCCTCTACACACAATGGTCATTATGTATTGTTAGCATTCTGTGATAATTTTATCCTAACATTGGCGATGGCTGGTACCAGTGTCTGATGTCTAATGCCGGAAGACTGTAATAATCTCTACACGAAACCTTTCTCGTTGATCGACTGTAAAATATAAACATAAAATAATTACATACTTCAGAACCCCTGTTCAATGTTATATACCTAGTTCGAGTATTGCACAGAGTGAGGATTTCACATGGCTGTACAGATTTTGATTGGTGGTTATCTTTTCTTTCGTCTAATAGTACGACTTACAGTATACAGAGGGTAGCTTAGTTAGATTAAAAATAATAATAAACAGTATTGCATATTTTATCTTACCCATTTATTGGATGTAAAAAAGATTTAATGGGAATATATGTAATATCAGTGGTATCGCATATAATTCTAGCCATACTCATTCGTCTGATTGCATTCACCTGACCTGTATAAATGGAACAAGAAAATTAATGATGTATAATATTGATAAGCGGCAAATATTGTTCAATATAAAAAAAAATGATGTCCCTTTGGAGTAGTTTATTGGATAGGAAATAAGAACTTGTTGTTACATTTGGTAAGTGTAATTAGATTATGCTATATTTGACATCATTATCTTACCGACAGTAAAACTTGCTGGGTTGACAGAGTAATAAGGGTTTGAGGGCCTGATATTCTCAAACCAGAACCGATCGCCGTATTTTATGTTATGAAATTGTTCGCCAATAATACAGGCGAAAGTTGGTCCAACATGACCCCCGGTCAGTGTAGCTTCTGTTACTCCGCCAATAAACAAGTCCACATCATCAGCATTCCTGAAAAAAAGATATAAAAGCGGACTTTATTTTCATAAATATGAATCTCGTTTATTAAAGCATAACGGTATACTTTTCTTTAAACCGACCGAAACGACAGACGGCGGGAAAGCCGAATATTGATAGAGTTCAGTCTCTTATGACCACAATGGTTCTTGCCAAATTTGAAAGAAATCTGTTGACAGGGTTTTCAGAGAAGGGGTGGGTAACTCCGAAGCAGACGGCCGCGGAACGCTGAATATCCAAAGGGTATCCTCTAAATGACCCCAATGCTTTATACATCAAAAGTTGTCACTTAAATAGTATTAATGGAAGGTCGCAAAGGACATAAAGCTGATACGGTTCGTCGTCGTCTCGTGACCCCACTGCTTCACATGTTAAAGAGAATTTTTGGACAAAGGGAAAGGGTTGTAAGTGGGAAAACCAAATTGGTAGAAACTCCGTTAAAACTGAAGGAGCCAATAGTTGACACAGAGACGGTCCGATGAACTAGCTGGCATTGGTGACATATCAATACGTCCACACTTAAATGTTGCCGCATAAAAATATGAAGAACGACCTTAAGATCAATATATACCAATATATATATATATAACACCTACCTATAAACTGAAGCAAGAGCTTTAACTTGTGCCGTACTGCCATCAAATACTATAGGTTTCAGACCACAATATTCTCTGTATTTATTGTACGGTGCCAGACCATGATCCCGACCCCGTTGTATATTGATAGCAGCTAAATCCATACCAGGAATTTTCAGTGTTTCAAATAATTTATTCTTTATACCATCACTAAAAATATGGTCGGTATCTTGACTCGAATCAATTAACATACCATCAATTATGGCATCTAAACCCTTTCCTGAAAATAATTATTGTGTAAAAAAATCAGTCACATATCCAGGCCTGGAAATAACGGTTTTAGATGTACCTGACAAAATGTCAGACACCAATGAAAAAGTACCTGACATTTCCAACTTAGTGCCGGACATGTATTAAATAATATCAATAAAAGACAAATCAGTGCCGTCAAAGTGACAGGCACCAGAGGTTTTGTGCCTGACAAAGTCTGAATCTGTGCCTGACATTGTCAGTGACAGGTGCTTTATTTCCAGGCTTGCACATATCCATGAGAAGGCTTTGTGGAAACTACTGAAAATATTTTGTTCACTAGTGATTAGTGTCCTAAGATTTCTTTGTATATATGATTATGCATCAATACTAACCTTCATCTTTATAAATAAAGAATGGACTAATGAACATTTCAACCAGTGGTGTCTTCTCCTTTTTTCCTTTATACGTCCATTCGTTGGGTATTGAAGAATGGCCATATCTTAGTGCAGCTGTTGAAAAAGCATTGATGATTCTTGGATCAACATTGGGGTTGTATTCATGTACAGTATGATAATCTGATTTTAATCTGAAACCAAAAACATACAACCCAATTTATCTACAGTTTCGTAAAATATGTTGGTACCAAATGGAATTTGTTTCCCTGTTCGAAGATCCATCATCATTGTGGTGCCATCATCTTCCATAGTATTCAACTCTTGACTATCGGTTATGACCTGTCTCAATTAACATTAATGATAATGTCATCTTGCAATACGACTGTAAGTACCAAGTTTTACAATTCAAACGTGCTCTTCTGTTGAATTCAAAGAAAATATTCTAGACACAGCTTTGAATTATATAGGCATCAAAATAACATTTCTGTAATTTGTTATCCGAGAATCAGGTTTTATTGCAGTAAACTACATTTAATCGTAATTGTGACCCGTAACCCCCATCTTAACACGTTGTTACTAATTTAAATGGTTAAAACCACGTAACGGTAATTATTAAAACTACAATAATCATTAAAATTATAACAATCATTAAAATAATAACAATCATTAAAATTATAACAATCATTAAACTACAGTAATTATTAATTCTATAAAACATCATTAAATGTTTTCGTGTCTACACAGCTTTTGTAAAATCGTTAAATCTTTTTTTTAAAAAAAAGTTGTAAAAGTAAGCACCTGTATTTACGTGTAGCCTCTGGTCCAACAACTAAAGGCAGCCATTCATTGTAGGTGATCTGTTGTAAAATGGCTTCAACGATCTTTCTGGTTTCCTGAAACAACTTTTCATCATTCCACATACGGTTCATACCGTTCAAATTTTTTAGTTGTCGCGCTATGCGATTGTGGATTCTTAGAAACATGACGTGAAAGGCTGACAGGCCTGGATGTTCGTTAGATCTAGTGTCACCTGCAATTGAAATATTAGACTAGTTTGAAAGTAATATTGTTGTCTCTACCCATACAATAAATGTACCGCCCCCCACACGTCAAGGGAATAAAATCGTAAAATAAAATAAGAAAGAAAGTTGACCATAATTGTTGAAACATTATATGGCCTACGTTGCTTTAATTTTCAAATAATTTTAGTACTTTCAAGTATTCCTCGATAAATTCGCATCTGTTATTTTCTATTAAGATTTGGGTCGAGTCCCTTTGTACTTCGTCTGACAAGCCCAAAACAAATCTCACCAGCTTTAAAACAATAATCTTCATTATGACGTTTATGACACTGGATGGACTTGTCTTCTGGTAACATATTATGTTTACTGACTTTTAAAAGCCCTACAAATAAATAAATATCTGATATAGCAAAAATAAATGTACAACTGGTGTAATAAAATAAATGAATAAACATGATATACCAAAGTTGTTCATAATAAACAATCCAGGTGCATAACAAATCAGTCAGATGTAATCTCGTTTAATGTGTTCATAATTAACATTCATAGCAGCACAGCAAGATTGAAATCTCATTTAAATGTGTGTTCGCTGATCGCAAATTAAATAATTAATTAGCTATACTAGCAATAACTGACAAGACTGAACACAATGTAACAAACGTCTGTAATCCTAGTTAAACAACCCAGTCATGCTGTACAAATTCCCAATAAATAAAACTTTCAAGAGATTTCGCGTAATTTACTGTATGATAGTTCAGAAAGCAATACTTTTAATAACGGCCATTAGACCGAAATATTGATCTAATTTCAATTATAGGCTGGTAATTGGCCATTTTCTTTTACAACAGCTCTTTTCAAGATAGCGAATGCTTACTTCCATCAACTTCCTACTTCAGCCCTAATACTCATATTAATTCTAGGCAATACAGGAACCTTCAATATCATGGGGTCCGACGATCGGAAAGACTACCCTGTCCTAGAATTGAACACGAGACAACATATAAAACAGTAACTGTGTAGACCCATTTTTAGTCTAGAACTTTCAAGGATTTTTTCAAAACTCGTTCATTCTGTTGACCGAGAAGTACAAAAGATATTTTGTTTTATTTAAAGTTCCCGTTTGCCAAGAAAAGAGTTGAGTAAAAATCATTCTCATGCGTAGAAGAAGTAACGCCTGCTAATTAAAAAGAACGCTCCTCCAGGTGCTTCTTCTGGGTATTGCATATTTTACAACGTAACAAAATTAGTCCCAAAATAATCGAATCATTGTGTTGACGAGATGTTAAAACTCGTTTTTTTTCTTTCTTGGTAGGTTCAGACAAATAGGATTGCATGGAAGAAGAGTGTAAAAAAGAACATATTATTTACCATTGCTAAATAATCGTAGATCACGAAGTCGATCTTTGTCATAACCATATATATGACTACCATCAACAAACGATGTTAGGATGTTCATCTGCTCACGTGCAGCTGGAATTAAATATACAGTCGTAAGCATTACACTAAAAAGGCACGCGCTATATTCGTTGTTCGATTATTCAAACCTCTTAGCTCATCTTTTCACTGTAGCACATAACGCTTACGTTGTAATGACAATAAAATTACTGAACGGCCTTGGGTGTTAGCCATGTCGTAGAATTCGGGGTACTTACGAGATCGGCATTTTAATCTTGAATCTTCAACTTCCACTGATCTGACAAAATTTAAACATCTGCGCGGTTTATAGAACGGATCGTTAACCGGAATCTCTATTGGAAAACACGGACCACTGAAATGTTAAATCAATAATACATGCTAGAAGTAATTCACCTCATCTTTGTTAGATAAATGCAAAGGAATAAATAAAAGGGATAAATAAAATGAAACTGCTCGTACCTTTGCATCAATCAATCACAGAATAACCTATGCATCTGTGTACTATACATCTTAATCATAATTTACGTTTGAAAGTCTCGACAGATCGAATTGCGTATCCGTCTGACATGCCATTTTTAACTGTATGTTTACTAAATTATTGTTTTGTCCAGGCACTCCCCATTACTTTCAAAAAAGGATAATATGATTTTGAATCATAGGTTTACATACTTATTAGCGACATCAGGATGTTGACCACCTTCCATATTTAACTTGTCTGTACAACACTTGAATTTATCACCATTAGTATCTAAAAATAAAATATAGATATATAGATTCTGATCTGTAGTTAAATGGGGTATAAATCATTTCTGATATATGTAAAACATTACAAAGAAGTTTAAATAATTTCTTACCCATGACGTTTGGAGAAAAATCAATATCATGATCCAGGAACTGTCCATAAACTTGGAATAAGTTGGTGTAGATCGTGTCTGCTGATTCTCTGACTTCCAGCTCTACAACTTTATTACTGACTTCACGTGCACTTGGTAACATAATGCCATCAACACCTCGAATTCTAGGTCGCTTCATACCTAAAGCAAAAACAGTTATGTAATGTAATGTAAGTTTAGAGCCTACATTTATTGTCTTGCTTTTATCAGAAATGCAACTTAAAAACAATACTTAACCCAACTGCCAGATGATATCAGTTACTTAACAGTAAGCAAGTTAAGAAATGAAATACGCGTGTGTGCAATAGGTTGAGAAGGGTGAGTGCATGCTAGTACCCAAAAACAACATTGATGGAAGATCAGCGTAGAACGACGGTTGGTTTATTCAGTTCATTTCGACAGAACGTCTAAAAGCTTCTGTGGGCCGTGTCGGTTCTCTTGATATCCATATCTGTAGTATTTTGTATATCAGGGGATGAGTTACCGATTTAGTTGCAACTCACAACATTCTATATTAAGTGGGAGAGTCATGATGTATACAACCTCTTTAGTTTTATTAACTGGTCAAAAACGCACTTTTATGGAATAACAATTACCATGGTTTATTTCACTGCGACGTTTCAACAAGATTTCACAAGTCGTTATCAAGCACAACACACTTGTGAAATCTTGTTGAAACGTCGCAGTGAAATAAACCATAGTAATTGTTATTCTATAAAAGTGCGTTTTTTTGATTATGTTCGAATTACTAAATGCCATTCAAAGAATTTATGAACTGAACAATTTGAAACAACGCTTTAAAAAGGCTTTTTTTCACTTTTGTTCATGTTCAATCAATTTAGAGATTCATATTTTCCAAAAATATTTGAAATGTAGACAAATTCAATTTGTGAATTTTATCTTGAATTTTCCTTTTAACGAATTACTTACACACGAATTGTTTTCTGTTTTAAAACTTTGCAGTTAATCTATCCATGACAAAAGGTGTTCCCAACTCTACAAGAGGTATGCTGTACAATAAATAATCGGCGAGGATATTCGACATTCGAATGGCAAAGAGTTATTCGCCATTCGTTTTCGTTTTTTGCCATTCCTTTTTTAAATCGATATTTTCTGTACTATCACGATGTCTGGTCGAGGGGTAATGGTACCAAACACTCAAACTAGTTTTACTTCGTCGTACAAAATGAACATGTATCATTTTTGTTGCAGCAAAAATGCGAAACTTACTACCACAAGAAACGTTGTTTGGCAGAGTGCCATTGGAGGTCTATGTATAGCCTAGCGGTGACTACCCGAAGAAATACCATACTATATGACCTGTCCGTCAAATGAGACAAAATAGTTTTATTCAAGTATATGGATTGGAAATGATGAAAAAATAAAAACGACTGGCACAATATTTAATATGATGTTGATATTCACTGTATACACTGGACTAACATATGTTTCAATTTTATTTTAACAATTAACTTTCGCATAGGTCTTTAGCAGTGGGAGGACCCGGAGAAAACCCACGAGATTGGACAGACGGCCTTACTCCTTGTCACGTACAAGCGCGAAATCAAATCCACGTTCGCTACTCGACTATATAACACCCTCTCATCCCAAGCGTACGCGTTAACCATCCTCAAACCAATGCATTTTAGCGTACCAAATATAGCCGGGGTGAGCACAGTGGCTCAGTCAGAAAGATGTTGGCTCGCTAATCCGGTGATTCCGGCCGAATAAGTTATTTCGAGATTCCGGGGTGGTCTGGCAAAGGACGCCTTAAGATCCATACGCGCCGGGAATTATTTAAATCAAAAAAAAAAAAAAAAACGCGTCGGGGAATTATTTAAATAAAAAAACCCTAGAACCATAGTCTGTTAATCCCTCTCGACTACACAGCTGCTCTCCGTCCTGCACCAGTGACAAGGGGAGATAGCCGAAATACATTACGATCTTGTCTAAAAAAATATATCGTTTAGAGTAAACAGAGACGCGGCTTGCGAAGCCGGTGGCTTAAACGAAGTTTCATGATGCCACAAAAAATATCACTGCGTATTAAACTTAAATGTTCTAAATTTTTATGCCGAATTTTAATCCCTTAGTCAATTTTAAGAAATCCCTGGCTGGTACGCCTATGTGAATAGCTGTAAATGAATCATATGTTTGTCAATAAATTAAACGGTTGAAAGAGAGAGTAGTGTTGCCTGCCCAACAACTGCCAAAGACCCCTACGCGCAAGCGAATTATTAAAATGACACTAGACCATTTGATAGTCCCGAAATGACATACTCTCCCTCTGCCTCTCTTTCCAGTTTGAAATGGAGTGTATGAATAGAAATATACAGATAGCAAATATAACAAGCAGTTCGAAATGATATGTACTGGTAGGAAATGAAATATAGGAATGGTTAATAAAATATATAAACTACGGGTCGCAGATAAAATATTTCTGGATTAGTAATAGATACAAAATTTCACAGAATACGGAACTTTTCACATGTGTGTTACTTCCATGTACACACGATGTCGGTTTCTCTGTCTTCGCTTCGCTGTGAACGAAGATTTTCATTGACACGGTGAGGCTTCAAATAACAAATGACAATTAAAAAGGGGTTCTGGGTCTGTAATTTGAATAAAAGCACACACAATCTGCAAGAATTGTAAGTTTATTGTATAAAACGAATGGTGAATAACCATCCTTATGGGCCTGGGCTTTTCGCCATTCGAATGGTGAATAGCGCTTGTAATAAAATGTCTTGGGACTAATCCTTATTGACAAACAGTCGAAAAAGGCTTGTTGAGCTATTGATAGGTCACCTGAGTTTGTGATCATCAATAGTGTATTAGTAATTGCTCTTTTCATAAAACTATTAAAACTTTTCAAATAAAAATGTGCTTACCATCATCATAATAATTACGAACAATTCTTCTTAAATCTGTATTGGCTGATCCCCAATAAGGTGCTGTAGGGTTGTTGCACTTACCATCTGGTTGTCGGAACCGCTCAAAGGTAGGACATGATAGATGTGGATATGAACACAGGCTGTAGAGTTGACTAAACAGAAGGCACATATCTTTTATAATTTCCAACATTTCTCGATTTTACTTTAAAATTCACGATTACTCAAAAGAATTTGACAAAAGTTCAACAGTACACAATACTAAATAAACTTCAGTGCTGAATTTCAGTCGATAGTCGCTTCTTTCAATATTTAATCACTTGCCCTACGATTAATATGTTAGTTATTATGACAAAGTTCCTTGACAGTTGCTATTAGAATCATATCCCTTAAACTGATTATAATCATCTGCCTAGAATTACTAGTATGAGGTTAACGTTCGCTCCCACACACAAGGTTATCGCATACCACCTGACAGATACTTCAGTCGTGTGTGTGTGAAATAGCTTTATTTAACGTCCACTTTAGTAGTAGTAGTAGTAGTCTGGAGGTTTAACGTCCGCTTCCACATAAGTGATATCGCTTTAGTCGTTGCGGTAACGGATATATATAGTTAAATGTGAGTATTATTTTCTTATCGAATACATTAGAAAATGTCTTCTTTAAGACTGGTTGGTATATTTTCTTTTTATTGGCTACTTTAATCTTTGTGTGAAAAATTAAAACGGTTGACCGATTTCACGCACAGAACAAAGGGATTTGTGGAATTTCAAAGAACAATGAATTTAAACTGTCAACACCAGACGTAATTTGCTCGGGTTGTTACAAAATGGTAATTAGCGTGAACAGCTAAAGGGTTAATCATGCTGAAAAAACAAACATGGCTTTGTTTCCAATATAATACGTTAATTAATAACATAGCGGGGATATTTTATGAATTTAAAAGTAACTCATTATACTTGAAGCGACTTTAGGGATTTGTTGTTTAAACAATATGTTGATAATTAACATAGTCTCAAATTAAGACGACGCTAGACATTGGCAAATCTGGATATTTTCTCATGAGTTAAATAAGTTCCAACCTTACAAAAATAAACCAAATCTTGTGCCAGACACATGAAAGTGGTAAGTTGAAGGAGAAAGCATAAACCCTTCTGTGTCAGTTGAAATCTTCGCAGTCGAGTATTCAAAGAAGAATTCTAAAATCACAAGTTTAACCATTACCTCGGTACACATATCATATTGCCAGACAATGAAACAAACGCCCACCAGCAGGGAATGTCAGGCGTCATAGGGTCAAAAGCTCGTTGTTTCACCCCTGGCGTGAACACTATAACTTGTCAGATTTTCTTGTAGTGTAGGCCATCGAAAGTATCACAAAACCAAACGAAATATAAATTTGTAAAATAAAGGACAACCTAGAACCAATTGCAACAGAGGTTTTCTTCGTGCCACTGTGTTCGTGGGACCACCCTCTACAACATATCTCTAATTTTTAATTCGGGGACAATGGCCCGATTTGCATAAATTTAAAACGACTACCAACGACTACCCCATAACTTCTTTAATACTGAATTCGTACCTGATAAATTGATTACAGATAGAAATATGACAACGCGAGTCAGAATATCTAGTCAGAAATTTTCATAAATCAATGACATGACGTCATCACATCTTAATTTGACTATGAATGATGATGTCAGCATACACTTTTCAAAAACATGATTTGGCTTCTGGGGAGAAATTAAAATATCAAAATCAGAGGAGCATTACATTACAGTGACACAGAGCAGTCACGAATTGTTCCATTTCTTGTAGTGTCTTAGTATTTTAAACCTATGGGTAGGTATATAGTGGTATCGCATATTTCAAGTTTTCATTTCATTTAAGCCCATCATCAATAGGTTTAATTAAGATATAAAACTGAGTGTCATCTCCGTAGAAATGAAATCGCACGTCATGCTGTACAATAATGTCTACAGTAACACCCTGTTTTGGATTAGATGAATATGATATAATATAATACGTCACTGTCGAATGAGGCTGATAGGTCGAACAGGATTAGGATCTCACATTCATCATTGTAAAAATATATATCACTGTAATCTCGGTACCGTGAAACATGCCATATGCACTCTAAAAATTATGTAATGAATGGTTATTGGAAACATGAGCATAAAGTTGTTTTGTAATACACTTCTCAAGCAGTATAGAAATGTAACTTTAGTTCCATACAGGGCGGTAATCGTTTTCGATGTTTTTGTTTAGATTTAATTTCAGCACCTTCCTGAAATGTCGAATTAATTTTAAATCGGGAGATGGATGAATGTAGATTTTGAAAAAAAGAATTTGTCCTTTATGTGAAGTAAATACAGTCGGGAATGACTATCACTACCTATTCAACTGTACTTATTTTATTAAAGAACGTGAACACTATATATCCAGATATTATTATACAAGATCTAATACTTGTAAATATAATAAACTTCTTAATTCAAGCTAACAATCAATAATTCTAAAATTGTGCATTTTTTAAATATAATACTTAACAACTTTATGTCCATTAAGTCAGAAATGAAAAACGCCCTTCTTGTAAATATGTAAATAATTTATCACTCATATGTCATGTATTTGATCTGAATTGTGAATAACTTTCTGTTCTGTTCAGGTTAGATACAATAACAAGTTTATTGGTGTCCTCGCTACATACATTATATTTTGTAAACTTTGTAAGAAGGGTTGGTTGAGTACGGCGAGGTATTTAAAGTCACTGGTAACAATTCTGTTGGAAGTCAATCACTGATCTTTTAATAGTAGACAAGTGTATTTCCCATGTAGTAGCCACACTTTTACATGAAGGATTTTCGGAGACATGCATCAGAAATTTATGATAATTTAGCATGCTTTTACCATCTCTATGTTCTATATGGATGACGACATTTATTGAGCGATTGCCAAAGAAGAAATATGAGGGGACTTGTTTATCATGTTTGCAAAAGATGTTGTTTAAATGTTATAAGTGAAGAGGAATCTTTAACATAGATAGGCAGGTAGATCATTCCAATCGCGAACTGTTAGTGGGACAAAGGAAGATTTATAGGTTTCCGTGTAACAATGGATTAATATCGGATATTTTAGGCGGGATATTTAGTTCCACTGCCGTGAGGAATTGAATATTAATCAGCCCTAGGTGTTTGTGGTCAACTGTATCTATTATGTCGTTATTGTTAAAATTCACATGAAACGAAGAAGGGGATTTGTTTTCGTGAAAAAGTCATGTTTTATGTTTTATTTGGGTTAAAGTTGACTTTCCAATCAATTGACCAGGGGCCGGTTGCTCAAAGCCCTGTTAACTTTTAACGATCAGTTAACATGGAGTAAACGGATCGTTAACTTTTAACAGAGAGAAAGGTTGTTGCTGGATAAAGAAATTGACTTTCCAGCAACAGAAATTTAACGGACTGTTAACAACCGACACATGGAAGATAGCGATCCGTTAAAATGACTTAGTTTTGAGCAACTGGCCCAGGTGGATATCTTACAAAAGTCATCATTAAGACTGGATTGGCATAACGAGGGGTCATCAATAATGACATACAAGGACGTATCGTCCGCAAACAGTAAAAAATTATGTAAGTATTTATGAAGACATTTTTCAAAATCTTTGCCGAGCCAACTAAGAAGTGAAATTGGCCTATAATTTCTTATAAACGAGAACAACATTGGCAAGCTTTCAAATATTTGGGAAGGTACCGAATTGGAATAATATATTAAACAGAATAGGTAGGGTCTTGAACATGATTTGAGTATATGATTGTTCACATGATCGGGACCTGTAGCCTTGTTAGTATTTAAGGATAACAAAATGTTACTAACTTCTTCAACGGAACAACTTGGATCTTCGATAAATACGTCATGGGGTATTACATTTCGGGGTCGTCAAGAGGGTTTCTATTTTGCTCTGGCTAGTGAAAAACGCATTAAGAGCATTTCCCAAAGATATATTATTATCCATCTTTTGAGGGGGAAGTTCTTGTTTAGCGTGTCCAGATTTAACTGTGTTTGATTTTAGGATCATTTAATTTATTAGAACTAATCTTATCATCGTCAATTTTATTAAAATATTCGAACTTACATTTCCTGATTTCACTCACAACGTGGTTACGAAATTGTCTGACTTCGAACCATGAAGATGGGGTATTATCTTTTTAGCTTACCCGTGAATACGGGTACGTTTTTAGTATCAGCAATGTATTTAAAGTTAACCAGAGCGTTCGCCATTGTGGAATCGTAATTCCAAAGTGGACGGGTGAACGTTTCTTTATGTGGTTTGGATATATTTACAATAATTTTGATTGGACAGTGGTCGCTAATTCAGAATCCAAGACTTCACAAGATTGAATAAAATCAGGACAATTTACAAAACACATGCCAAGGATTGCACTAGAGTATTCCGTAATTCACGTACGGTATGTTACCAACTGAACCAAGTTAAAGTGATCAGATATGTCGTTTAGTTTCCTAGTATGTTGGGAAAGGTAGTTACAGTTAAAGTCTCCTAGAATGAGGAATGGCTTGTTGTTGTCCTTGGCTTGTGAGATGCTATTTTCAAATACATTTAATGATGGTTTCCTATTAAAGGTACCAAAATAGGTTTTGTTTCCATTGTATGTAGATGTATTCTTTTCATTATAGTTCTTCGATCTTTGGTTGGCTAAAGGATACCAACATGTTTTAATTTTTTCCAAATCACTGTTTAGAAACTTGCTCATTGGGTTGGGACATATATTTCCGATAGCGGGAAATAACACAAGTGAAGACTTTGACATTTGAGATGAACAGATGCAAAGTCCAAAGGTCAATATCATTTCCAGCTTAATTAAAAGCACATTCAGTTTAGCAAGAAAAGAAAATATAATCATCGATGTTTAATCAACATAAAAAAATTAAAACATTTGACAATCACTGAAACGTAACATTTCAGAAAAATGAAAATATAAGTAATTTTTGTTATCAATCAAGAGGTTATGACAATACAGGGGAAAAAAGAGGTTATAACAAAGCAACCCATTTGTAACTGTAAATAAATAACACGTCCTTAGGCAAGCCATTTAATTCCATCATTTTCAAGGTGAAATTAATAATGCTTGAAATTATTCAGAATACAACAGAAATCGTTAACCCAGTAAAACTGTGATTTTATTACACAATAAAACTGTTGGGAGATTGCTTCGTGTGTTCTGGTATTTAATAATCTCGGTAACATAATCTTGTAGTTTTCTTTTTTTAATTGTCCATTTGTAATGTGCCCATTGACACGTTATATGAAAGCGTGCACTTTAAATATGCTGTAATAATATTAATTAATAATAATAACGATATCTGATATTTTAAAACTTTACAAAAAAAAACCTAAACAAGCCAAATTACGTGGTATCTTAAACCGAAAAGGCGTCTGGTAGCTAATATGTATTGTTAGCATTCTGCGATAATTTTATCCTAACATTGGCGATGGCTGGTACCACTGTCCGATGTCTAATGACGGAAGACTGTAATAATCTCTACACGAAACCTTTCTCGTTGATCGACTGTAAAATATAAACATAAAATGATTACCTACTTGAGAAACCCTTTTTATTGTTATATACCTAGATTAGACATACACAGATTACCAATAAGTCTTTAGTTCGAGTATTGTACAGTGTGATTAGTTCACATGATTTTAAAGATTCTGATTGATGGTTATCATTTCTTTTGTCCAACAGCACGACTTACAATATGAGAGGTAGCCATGTTTTAAATATCTTTTAAGAGTGTACTTATCTTACCCGTTTTTGAGATGTAAAAAGGCCCTCTTGGGAACATAAAGAAAGCCAGTAGTATCGATTAAAAATAATAATAAACAGTATTGCATGTTATCTTACCCATTTATTGGATGTAAAAAAGATTTAATGGGAATATATGTAATATCAGTGGTATCGCATATAATTCTAGCCATACTCATTTCTTTGATTGCCTTCACCTGACCTGTATAAATGGAAAAAGAAAATTGCAGATAATGTAAAATTTTAAAGTATATAATACTCAAACTTAGCCGTTTTGTTTTTCCTTTTCCATATTAATATGGTTGGGTGAAAAATTAAAATGAATTGAAGTGAAAATGAAATCGAAAGTCGATAGTTTATTTTCAACTTATTTTTAAACAAAAATATATGATGTGCAATTAATCAACAATTATTTGACAAAAATGTTTAATCTTACCGACAGTAAAAGTTTCCGGATTAGCACGGTATGGATACTGCCGTTTGATATTCTCAAACCAGAAACGATCACCATTTTTTATATTACGGAATTGCTCTGTAATAATACAGGCGAAAGTTTGTCCAACATGGCCGCCTGCCACCGGAACTTCTGTTACTCCGCCCATAAACAAGTCCACATCATCCGCATTCCTGAAAATAAGATGTTTTCAAAAATATGAATCTCTTTTAGATAACATAGGAAGCACGGCAACTTATTTTCTTTAACCAGAAATCTGAGTATACAAAACGCTATTGATGGCGCCATACCATATACAATCTTCAAACTGAAGCCGCTTTAATTGTGGTAAACAACAATATTAGGGATGCATTAATAAAGCGTGTATACAATTGTTACTGTTAGTCACAAATTATCATCCGTTCCAATATCATTACGGCCTAGAGGGGGATAATAATAACGAAATAAACTGGCTTACAATGAGATAAATTTATGAGCTTTACACGGAGGAAATGAGTAATACTGAAATGCCAGTAACAGAGTGGATATGTATAATACTCCTGAATATTAGCGCTAGTAACAAAGTGGAAATGTGTAATACTGCATGTTGGCGGATTGGTATCATGGCGACAACCCGACATCACGACATTTTAACCCTACACCACGACAACCCGACATCACGACATATTTAACCGGACAATAAATGTAGTTTAAAATGTAGTATTGTCTGTCGGGTTGAAATGTCGTGATATAAATTGCTAATTAGTAACCTTTGACCTCTTCTTAGGTGGCCTTTCCACCAAAAATACCATTCTTAAGTTATATTTCCTAATTCAGGGCATATTCCTCTATCAAATGCCATTGAAGCGGAACTTGCACCTTCCACGTTGAATAAACCAATTTTGGGGATACTATGGGTGGCTCCTCCTACCACACCCACCACTGGCGGAAGTTAAGAATTGGGTTTCTGGGGTTTGCTAACCCAGTCATACACCACCAGCATCACAAATCTTCCACACCTTCCATGTTGAATAAAACCTACCTAGCCCCCCCCCCCCCCCGGACTCAGACGGGCTTGAGGGATCTTTTACATGTCCTTAATTCTTACTTCTTTATTTGTTGTCGTATTTCGACATTTATACACTAAAATTAACATTTGTATCTTAAAATTAATATTTGTTTCACAAATCAATATTTGTTTCACAAATCAGACATTTGTCATATCAGATTTGTAAAATGTATTTTTGTGTAAATCAATTGTATATTGGAGGAATGTACTTGGAGATATGTTTTTAGAGAAATGTTTTGCAAGATTTGTACTTGAAGATTTGTATTTGGAAATTTGTTGTTCGAGATTTGTTGAATTGGAAATGTAGGCTAATTTTTTTATTTTCTAAAATGAATTATCTTTTATATTAAAATACAATTTTAAAAAAAATGCATTTTACAAATGAGATATGACAAACGTCAATTCTAATGTACAAATGTCGAAATACGACAAAAAATGAAGAAATAAGAATTAAGGACAATAAATTAAGAACTGAGAACTAAGAGCACTGAAAAAAGATCTGTTTGGTCGTCCATATACGACGGGTTGTCGCCTTATGAAGGCTGACACCACGCCATCACGACATGATACCAGAAGTCACTTCATAGTTATAGATGGGTAAATTCGCAACGAATATAATATTTCCTTGTCTACACAACAGTAAGACCATGCTACTGACATATGGCAGGTCTATTCTTATTGATATCTATATTACGTCTTTGAGATTTGTTTCAAATGAGAGGCTGGTTTGATGATAATAACAATTAAAGCACGGCTTTCATAAATATCATAATAATAGAATATATACCACCTACCTATAAACTGAAGCAAGAGCTTTAACTTGTGCCGTACTGCCATCAAATACTATAGGTTTCAGACCACAATATTCTCTGTATTTATTGTACGGTGCCAGACCATGATCCCGACCCCGTTGTATATTGATAGCAGCTAAATCCATACCAGGAATTTTCAGTGTTTCAAATAATTTATTCTTTACACCATCACTAAAAATATGGTCGGTATCTTGACTCGAATCAATTAACATACCTTCAATTATGGCATCTAAACCCTTTCCTGAAAATAATTACTGTGTAAAAATTCAGTCACATTGCCATGGGAAAACCTCGAGGAAATTACTGAAACCTGCTCATGTTCAAGCCCTGGGCTAAACAGGGCATATCAAAGCCTTGCACCGTCCACAGAGCAATTTCTTCACTCACCCCCACCCCCCTGCGCCCCCATAATGTATATTTCACAACCAACTCCAAATGGGAACGTTAGAAACCTTGATTTTATGATTACGCACCAATACTAACCTTGATCTTTATAAACAAAATATGGACTATGGAACATTTCAGTTAGTGGTATCTTCTTCTTTTCTCCGCTATACGTCCATTCATTGGGTATCGAAGAATGACCATATCTAAATGCAGCTGTAGAAAAAGCATTTATAATACTTGGATCCAATTTGGAGTCGTATTTATACGTCGCATGAATATGTGATTTAAATCTAAAAATGAAAACAAACAGTAAGTTGTTCAGGCAACCCAACACCTTGTCAGGGTTTTGACTTGCTGACATACCGTATGGTTTAAAAGATACAAGTTACCAAACGGGGCCTGTATCGCCATATCAAGAGCAATTGTCATATGTATGTTAAGTCATATGTGTGTATGTTGGGGACGGCGAGGGAGGGGCACTGGGCGATCACCATCGAGATTCCATCCTTTTCGGGAAGACAACAGCTTTTGTTATATCAGTACATCTAATATTCTTCCTGTTTTATTTCAGTTAACTATATATTTAAGGAACATAAATGTTATGACCCCGCTTTGCCCGCTCCCCACCCCACACCCATACGTCCCGATCCCTTCTTACCAACCAACTGGAAGAGAGTAAAAATTTCAATACTTCATAAAACTGTTAAAATGTTAAAATTGTTATAATGATAAAAGTTATTATTATAATGATAGAATTATGATGATAACAAATTATCAAAATAATACAAAAATGAAAAAAAAAGAAAAAAAGATACAGTTGTTACAATATTGTAACGATAAATGTAGTTATAATAATAAAAACAATTATTAAAATAATAATAATAATAAAAAATTAATACAAAAATTAAAATAATAAAAGTAACAGAAAAATTTATTGAAATAAAAAATAAATCATTATAATACTAATAAAAAATATTGAAATAATATTAAAACAATAATAAAAAATAAAATAATTATAAAACGTATTTTAAAACATAATAATAAAATATATTAACCTAATAATAAAGCATAATTAATATTAACATAATAATAAAACATTAGAATAATAATAACACATATTAAAATAACAAAACATTAAAATAACTAGACCTGCATGCAGGAATGACGGGTTTCACTTTTGCCATGTTACCTTTGAACTTGAACTTGTGTCACTTTTGGTGCTACGTTACCCTTGAACATATGTCCTTTCCGGTACCAATGAAACCAATATACAGGTTTCCACATAAGCATTGCACACATCAAATAAAATGGAAACAGAATCAAACAAATCCAGCAATTTTATTTTATACATTTGTTACATGTAATTGATCCTGACAAAATAACAGTACTTCCGGTGATAATGTAAATGTTCCCTTAGTCTTATGAAATCAGAAATGGCATAAGGCATCATATGGTGAAAATTTTATGTAAATCGAATAATAATTTCCACTTTTATAGACCAAAAACCTTGAAAAGTGACGTGTAGAAAATCGTCTATTTCTCGGCAACCGTACAAGTTAGAAACCATTTTTTGGTATTTATATGACCGTATGGGTTTAATCTATTTGTTGATTGGAATCAAATATCATAATTGTATAAACATTACAAATCAGACTCATTTGAATAAAATATCGGTTTTGAAGGCTTAAAATACAGTTTTTGCCAAAATGACGCTACTTCCGGTGATAATGAAAACGTTAAATTAGTTTTATAACATCGTCTATGACATTAGGCTTCAAAGGGTGAAAATTTTATGAAAATCAAATAATAATTGACACTTTTATGGGCCAAAAACCTTCAAAAGTGACTTTCAGAAAATCGCCTATATCTCGACAACCGAACAAGTTAGAAACAATTTTATGATATCTATTTGACCGTATGAGTTTTGTTAATATGTGAATTTAAACCAAAAGTTAATTTTATTATTACATGTGACATAATTCTTGGTTGAAAAAAAGATCGATTTTAAAAGTTAAAAATTGAGTTTTTGACTAAATGACGTCACTTCCGGTGTCAATTTTAAATAGTAATCAACATGATATGACGCACACTTGCTTTTTGAATCAAATGATGTCACTTTTGTGAATATCCATTAATAATTGACTATTTTACAGGCAACATTACGAAAACAGTGACTTATGCAAAACTGCCCATTTCTCGGCAACTGCTTATATTAGAAACTAATTTTAACATACATTCTCTTCGTATGGATTATAGTGACAGGTTTATAAAAGTTAAGTAAAAAAATTTTAAAATCTGAAAAGCCTGAATGGGTTGTAAATAGGTCAATTTTACGCCTTTTTTCACCCCTTAATCCAATTTGCTAGATAACACTTTTGGTAATAAAAAAAATAACAATTGGGACAACGAAGCATATGAACTTTGTTTTATACAAATCGAACAATAAAAAATTAATCTAGGACTGAAAAACTGAATTAGCTAATGGCGGCCAAGGAAAATTACTGAGACAAATTTTTTTAACATTTTTGCGCTAGTCAGATGACTCTTTAATTCTGTGCACAACACGACTAAATAATATTTATAAATAAAAACGTTAAATCGAATAATAATTGCCACTTTTAAAGACCAAAAAACTTGAAAAGTGACTTGTAGAAAATCGGCTATTTCTCGGCAACCGTACAAGTTAGAAACCATTTTGTGGTATCTGTATGATCGTATGGGTTCATTCTATTTGTTGATTGGCATCAAATACCATAATTTGAAAAAGATTTCAAAACAGACTCATTTGAATAAAATATCTGTTTTGGAGGCTAAAAATACAGTTTTTGCCAAAATGACGTTACTTCCGGTGATAATGAAAATCTTAAATTACTTGTATGAAATCCCAAATGGCATTAGGTATAACATGGTGTGACGTTTATGAAAATCGAATAATAATTGACCCTTTTATGGCCCCGAAACCTTCAAAAGTGACCTGTAGAAAACCGTCTATTTCTCGGCAACCGAACAAGTTAGAAACCATTTTATGATATCTATATGACCATATGAGTTTTGTTTATATGTGAATTTAAACCAAAAGTTAAAATTATTAATACATATTAAGTTATTCTTGGTTGAATAAAACATTGATTTAAAAAAGTGTAAAATGCATTTTTTGACCAAATGATGTCACTTCCGGTGTCAATTTTAAATTGTAATCAACTTGATATGACGCTACGTGCTTTTTGAATCAAATGATGTCACTTTTATAAAAATCCAATAATAATTGACTATTTTACAGGCAAAATAACGAAAACAGTGACTTATGCAGAACTGCCCATTTCTTGGCAACTGCTTATATTACAAACGAATTTTAACATACATTTTCTTCGTATGGATTATAGCTACAAGTTTATAAAAGTTACGAAGAAATATTTTAAAATCTGAAAAGCCTGAATAGGTTGTAAATAGGCCAATTTTACACCATTTTTAGCCTCTTAATCGAATTTGCTCGAAAATGAAATCGAAATTAAAAAAACTGCTTCCTACATTTTTTGCGCCTTGAAAGGGCACACTCTTTGAGTCATATAATTTTTCCAAAAAATAATATTTGTTTATGAAGATCGTAAATAACTGTCAAAATTGTAGTTTTTGGTAAAATTATGCCACTTCCGGTGCCGACAGATAACACTTTCGGTAATAAAAAAAACGACAATTGATACAACGAAGCATATGAACTTTGTTTTATACAAATCGAACAATAAAAAATTAATCTAGGACTGAAAAACTGAATTAGCCAATGGCGGCCAAGGTAAATTACTGAGACAAAATTTTTTAACATTTTTGCACTAGTCAGATGACCCTTTAATTCTGTGCACAATACGACTAAAAAATATTCATAAATAAAAAAGTTTTTTGTAAAATTTTAAATTTTCGAAATTTGGCGCCTAATATCTTCGAAGATTTGCCGAAAATCAAAAATCGAAAGTAGCGTAGCTATGTGCCCTGTCTCAGGCTATGCCAAAATGTATCGAAAGTTAAAATCCAATGATTATTGTTAAAATTACTGCAATATTTTTAAAAACGATAACTTCGGTGATTTCGGACATTTCGCATTGTCGCAGAACGTTCAAAATAGCTTTATCCTCTAAGTCACACCCACTTTCCCAGTAAAACCGAAGAAATCGTAACGATGCGACACGTAGTTGCTGAGATCTATTCAAATTGGAATCTGAATAATAATAATAATAATAATAATAAGAATAATAATTTTAACAAAAACAATAGTGTTTCACACAAGCTACGCAGTGTGAAACCCTAATAATATAAAAAATTATCAAAATTATAAATACTTTGAAAACCATTATAAAACCCGTTATAACTTATATATAGAATGTAATGTTAAAGTACGCACTCTGCTCCAACAACTAATGGTAACCATTCGTTATAGGTGATGTGTTGTAAAATCGCTTCAATGATCTTTCTAGTTTCCTGAAACAACCTTTCGTCATGATACCAGGGGTTTACATTTTTCAGTTTCCACGCAATTAGATTGTGAAGTCTTAAAAATATGACGTGAAAGGCCGACAAGCCTGGATGTTCGTTAGATCTAGGGTCACCTGCAATTGAAATATTCGACTATTTTTGTGGACCTGTATTGCAATCTCTAGAAATATGGAGGCCTTTCAATAAAAGTATGTTGGCGTCGGAAGGGAGATAAAATCATCTCCCAATGAAGTAAAATTGGCCAATTTTATTCTTTATAAACAATATCTTTGATCTGGAAATATTTGACTTTGATTCGGGAAACACACTATACCTATACGTGTAACCCCTAACTCTAATCACAGTATTATTATTGTCATTATTATTATTATTATTATCTATAGTGGACCCTTTCATATAACATGTTCAGGCCAACTTTACAAAGTGAAAATAAAAAAGAAACAGACTATGGACAGATGCAGAGTACAAAGTATGAAAATATACACTCGTTGTGTAAAGAGGGCAGAATTGGGGGTGGGGGTGGGGCTCACTAACTTTCAACAATAATGGAATAGCCCCATGTTTATTTCATTGTGCATTAAAATTTAATTTTTGCTAGAAATAAACTAATAAGAAATCGAGATGTAATTGAAAGAAAAACAGTGGACTTTTAGGTTAAACAGACGACCCGACGCTTTGCCATAAACAACCATGGGGTGAAACCAGCAAGTGGAAGAGATACTATGTGAAAATCTCACCAGCTTTAAAACAGTAATCTCCATTATGACGTTTATGACACTGGATGGACTTGTCTTCTGGTAACATATTATGTTTACTGACTTTTAAATACCCTACAAATAAATAAATATCTGATATAGCAAAATAAATAATTATAAACTTCTCTTCTGATGGTCAAATAAACAGTGCAGACGTATAACAATGCATCCAGGATTGACGTCTGATATGTGTTTGTTAATTTCAAACTTTATAATCTGTATTTAACGACTAATTATATGTACTTTACCTATAAGTAATGTGAATAGTGTTATTAAATTTGTAATATAATATGTTATTGTTTTACGGGATATAACATAACATGGTCTTTACGATGTCTCCCAAAACGTCCACAATTCTATTAGCCGTGGTTCTGCACAAATCTTGATAAAGAAAGCCTGCTGTACGTTTTGTGGAAATCATTGTATGGTAAATAAGCAATACTGAACGCGACCTTTTTTTTAAGAACTGCCTTTACAAGAAATTGGAAGAATTAAAAATACAGTGGAACGATATATTGGTCTGATTCAACATGCAGTTAGACTAATCGTTCGTCATTATCTGTTAGAGTATCACAGTATCGAACACGAGCATTCTTGTCCAGACCCCGGCATAAGCCGCGAAGAACATAAATATTACTTGCCAGTTGATATTCTAAAAGTGCAAGACGGAAACGCCGCTGTTCGTAATTAATGCCCCGCCCTAGTATTGCGCACGTGGCGACATAGAAAAAGGGAGGGTCTTGGCAAAGTGGGCTGAAATGTAGCTAGTGGGTGAAGTCGACTGGTACAAAGACGTGTTTAAAGACTCGTTGAGTGCTGACACTCGGATTCAAACTCCAACGTTAGCTGGGGAGTATCACGGAATTTTAGAAAACTCGTCCCCATTTGACAGGAGAGTGTTAAGTAGTCATTCTAATGTGATGCTTACAAACCGAATCAAGGTGTCTAGAGAAAGTAGGCCCGCAAGGAATGCGCCCTCATAGCAATACACACGTAACTACATACACAAAATAACATGTTAGACTTAAAAAAGACCTAATCATTGTTTTGACACGATTTTAAATCCGATTCGTTTCCTTTCGTGGCAACTTGACTACGCAGAAATGATTCGCTGGTCAGTATGACCGTTCTTGGTATTTTATGCCGGATTGTGTGGAAGAAAGGCGTGCAAACATATTTACCATTGCTAAATGATCGTAGATCACGAAGTCGATCTTTGTCATTACCATAAATATGACTACCATCAATAAACGATGTTAGGGTGTTCTTCTGCTCACGTGCAGCTGGAATTAAATACACGGATATAAACACAACATAGAGAAGGAAATACGGCCACGTGCTATAATCTAAATATGAACAAAAGTGCTTTTTCGAACACTATCTAATTTTACATGCTCATATTTTCACAGTGCACTGCAAATCATATAACCTAGTACAATTTACTTCGGCGTGGGGACCCCCCCCCCCCCCCGACACGTTAAATCATGGCAAAATTATAAGTATTGAATGGCCTTGATTTTTGCCGGGATGGAGAATGCGGGAATACTTACGCGATTGCCATTTTAATCTTGAATCTTCAACTTCCACTGATCTGACAAAATTTAAACATCTCCGCGGTTTAAAGAACGGATCGTTAACTGGAATCTCTATTGGAAAACACGGACCACTGAAATATTAAATCAATAATACATGCTAGAAGTAATTCATCTTATCTTTGTTAGATAAATGCAAAAGGATAAATAAAGGGGGTAAATAAAATGAAACTGCATCAATCAATCACAGAATAACCTATGCATCTGTGTTCTATACATCTTAATCATAATTAATGTTTGAAAGTCTCGACAAATCGAATTGCGTATCCGTCTGACATGCCATTTTTAACTGTATGTTTACTAAATTATTGTTTTGTCCAGGCACTCCCTATTACTTTCAAAAAGGGATAATATGATTTTGAATCACAGGTTTACATACCTATTAGTGACATCAGGATGTTGACCACCTTCCATATTTAAGTTGTCTGTACAACACTTGAATTTATCACCATTAGTATCTAAAAATAAAATATAGATATATAGATTCTGATCTGTAGTTAAATGGGGTATAAATCATTTCGGATATATGTAAAACATTACATAGAAGTTCAAATAATTTCTTACCCATGACGTTTGGAGAAAAATCAATATCATGATCCAGGAACTGTCCATAAACTTGGAATAAGTTAGTGTAGATCGTGTCTGCTGATTCTTTGACTTCCGGCTCTACAACTTTATTACTGACTTCACGTGCACTTGGTAACAGGTTGCTATCAACACCTCGAATTCTAGGTCGCGTTATACCTGAACCAAAAACAGTCATGTAATGTAAATTTAGAGCCCCAGTCTAGCTCTATGGTTTTATCACAAATACAACATAAACAATGCAAGGTGGTATTTAAGTCTTACACGTGTCAACTCGACACAAATCTATCCGTTAAGTCGTCCGATATTGAGAAAAGAATGAAAATTTGTACGTTTTGAGACCATATTTGCGTATGTCGCAGCGGCCTCACCATGTGCTATATAGTTTTTGCGCGTAGTAAGTAGCGAGGTCTTGTTTACGTATGAACCATGGGCCTTTTCCCGAACTATATTAATAATCCTGTTACTTACCATCGTCATAATAATTAGGAACTATTCTTCTTAAAGCTGATCCGGCTGATCCCCAGTAAGGTGATGTAGGGTTGTTGCAGGTACCATCTGGTAATCTGTACCTCTGTAATCTTGGACATCGTATTCCTAGATATTGACTAAACAGAATACACTCATCTTTTATAATTTCCAACATTTCCTTAAAAACGTTACACTTAAATTCATTATTACTCAAAATACAAAAGCTGGGTGTAAGAATTTGGCAAAATCGTTCAGGAGTTCACAATACTAAACTTCAGTACTGAACTCAGATTGTTAGTCGATTTCTTTCACTTTCACATTTAATCACGATTTGATTTGACAAATCGATCTTTCTGAACTTACAATTTTCAGGAAATATTCCCAACGAGCACCGGAGTCGAGCATGGGACATTCTGGTTAATAAGGTAAAATTTGTTATTTGAAAGGTTTCAACACGTCTGTCCATCATTATTGGATTTCTTGAATAATATCAATAATACCGTATTTTTTAGGGAGAAAATATGCTTAAGTTATTCTATATTGTTCATAAATCTGTTTGTTGTCAATATGTTTTTATAATTATTTATTCACCCTCTTCCAAGATGTTATGAATTCCAACTATATCTGGCAAAATTATGCATATTTGTGTTTTGAAGAGACCCAAGCAACAATCACGTGACATGATAGTGCCGGGTTACAAGGGCGTGATTTGGAATGGACGCTATTGGCGACCATGTAATTCAGAGTGGGTGTTAATAATAATAATATAATAATAATAATTTATTTATAGAGCGCCTATAATCCAATATATTGATTGCTCTATGGCGCTATTACATTATGGTAAAGATACAAAATATAAAACATCTCAAGAATAAGGTTTAAAAAGAAATAAAAGAAACACATATTGATATTGCACTATCAATTAAAATGGGTTTTAAAAAGGTGGGTCTTTAGCTTTTTCTTAAAAACAGACAAGGAAGGGGAATCTTTAACTTGTAATGCATTTTTAAACAGCACCATTTCGTACCGTAATGGAGTTAGAGTTTTGTCTTATTCATCGCCTCTTTTGTACGAAACTAAACATACTACAATTTGGTATACTATATGAAAAATAAGAAAATAGATTGAATGTAATCATGGAAACAGAACAAAATGCAAATTTAAGTTAAAATATCTAAATTAATAACTCAATAAAGTCAATTAATTTGCGTTTATTTTACTTTGTTTATAAGCTGTTCCTCCATTAGCCCAGTCGGTCAACAAAAGAAGAGCGTCAAACCCCATTTAGATTCACTTTGCTTTTAATTTCGACTATATCTTTTGAAATTTGAAATGGTCTTACCATAGTAAAATAGATTATTATAAAACCCTTATCATTCACTGAAAAGTAGACACAATGCGCATGTACATTCAAAATCTACAATTTATCTTTAAGACGAGGTAGTTTATGTTTATGCACAATTACCTAACACAAAAAGAGCGACTGAAATTCAGACGAGACTGATCATTATCGTTGGTTATAAAATATTTTATAATATTGTATGCATTTTAATGAACACTTTATTTGCCAATAAATCTGTAGGCTGTTTTATATAACGATTTACTTTGATATAGATAAGAAAGTAGGATGTGTTGTTGTTTTAAAGCTTTTATACAGTGTTAATAAACCAGTCTTATTTCAGAAAGCATTATACCCCACAGCATAGTCAAATGATATTTTTTGTTTAATTTTTTTAAAAGATTTTAACTCTATATATTTAATATCGACTACATATCATATTAGTCCTTTGTTATTTTTGTCTAATAAACTTTATTCATTATCTTTCTTTAGTCAAGGGGTGGCCACCGTGACTCTGTAAGTATGACACTGGCTTACTAACCAGTAGGACCCGGGTTCGCTCCCAGTGCTTGAGGATTTTCCTCCCAACTAGAAACAATCATTGGGTGTTTCACTGATGCACCCAAATGGACACCCCGCAGTTGGAATTCGACGAAGGAACACAACTGTGCCGACCAAATGTGACTCGTGATATACTAGTAGGACGTTAAAACCCAATTTCATTATATGTCTGTGGTTATAATGTATAACGCAGTAAGTATGTACATGTACATGTGAAATGAAATCAAATGGGGTTTAGCGTCCTACTGTGTTACTCCGACCTTGTTAATGAAGACGGGCATACGCCATACAGACTGCCATGATGGAAATTTTATTCGAACAGTGGCCTACTCTTATATCAAATTCCAACTGTCAATGATCTTTTACGTTCACGCCAATGTATACACGGGACCTCGGCTCTTGTCCCATCCGAACGACTAGACAGCCGTCTTGTCAGAACCCCGTTTGCACAACTGACAAGAGGGAAACCACTTCGGAAACATGTACAAACTGAAAGGCATGGGATTTAGTGGGAAATAATCGGTTTCTCGTACACCGTATGTTCGTTTGTCGTTGTAATGTTACTTGTAAAAATTCGTCTGATTTAATAGACCAATATCCCGTAAATAAGTTGGTTGATTCACACACAAAGATCACAATATAATTCTATCCATATATCGATACAGAAAATTATAAGAAAATATATACATGATCTTACCGTTCACTGTTCCTAACACTTATTATGGCATGTCGTTTTGTCCTGTTGTTTGAAACTGAAATAAAAACCAGCTCATTTAATATATTATATAAATAATAAATAAAGTAGCGACTCGGTACTAACTACAATGATACTCGTGCTAATTCCGTTATTACAGTCTGTGTGTAATAATTTAACTATATTGTACCTTCTATATCATTTCGACTGTGGTTGTAACATATTTTGGTATGAAAGCGTATAGGGGTCAATAGCGCGATAGATACCGCAATGTTAGGTTGGTATTATGTCAACATATTGTGATTATTCTGATGATTTTATCTCTGAAAAGTAAGTCAATTTTTGCCGAGGTAATTGAGTCAACACGCTATGTTTTATGTCCCCATTTCGTCTTAAATGTACACGTTTGCGGTAGGATATTACTATTCGGAAGCTTTGGCGACATATTCCATTTCGTCGTAGTATATGTCGACATATTCGCAAAATATTGCCATGCGCTATGTCGACGTGTGCATCTAAAACAATATGACGACATGCGAATTAGCGAGTTATTCAATTAACTCGGCAAAAATTGCCTTTTCAGAGATAAAATCGTCAGAAAAATCACAATATGTTGACTTATTATCAACTTAATATTGCGGTATCTATCGCGCTATTGACACCTATACGCTTCCATATTTTGGAGATGCCTCGTGGGCGGTCTGGTCCCAAAGGTATGGAAGCGTATAGGGGTCAATAGCGCGATAGATACCGCAATATTAAGTTGGTATTATGTCAACATATTGTGATTATTCTGATGATTTTATGTCTGAAAAGTCAATTTTTGCCGAGGTAATTGAGTCAACACACTATGTTTTATGTCCCCATTTCGTCTTAAATGTACACGTTTGCGGTAAGATATTGCTATTCGGAAGTTTTGGCGACATATTCCATTTCGCCGTAGTATATGTCGACATATTCTCAAAATATTGCCATGCGCTATGTCGACGTGTCCATCTAAAACAATATGACGAAATGCAAATTAGCGAGTTATTCAATTAACTCTGCAAAAATTGCCTTTTCAGAGATAAAATCGTCAGAAAAATCACAATATGTTGACTTATTATCAACTTAATATTGCGGTATCTATCGCGCTATTGACCCCTATACGCTTCCATACAAAGGCCCTTAACTTGACACTGTGGTGGGTCCAACTTAGTCTGCGATATCACATTAGTGGAAGCGGACGTTAAACATACCATTCCAGGGTCCAACTCCGCGCTGGAATCCAGAAGCCCCGCCACAGCGTGGGAAATCTTTTGAAATGTGCGTTCTATAGTGTATATCTCCTGGGTTCCCAACATCTGGGTCGCGACGCGGAACACTAATCGTGTGGTCGTGACGCTCTACCCAGAAACTGTTTAAAAAATGCTATGTTTTCACGAAAAATGTATAAATTTTTGATCTAGAAAATGAAACTATAGTTTTATAGGATTTCCACGCTATCTATATCCGATTTGTTCTTCGAGGGGGTGCGACAAGACGTAAAGTCACCCTAAAACTATTAGCCCATAATTTAAACTATATAAGGATATAAAGGTAGGTCAATCGGCTTTCTTGTGCTAGCCAGACAATTAATCAAATAGTTCTCCTTTTATTATCCAAAATAGTAGGGTACCATCGACCCTTACGTGTTTTATTGTCCACAAATAGAAAACGTTATATATCGTTAGTGCAACAAATCAACACCGTGTTACTTATTGAAATAAAATTAAACTATATGTTAGTTCCGAGATGAACTACTTTTGTCGAGTGGACGTTAACCTTTCTCCGCCCTCCAACTCTTTCTCTTCTGACCGTCGACGGTAACAAAAAGACGAGTCACCAACTGGGCTGTTAAATATCTAACATTTCTCATATTTAATAATTTCCTTACCTTCTTCACGATCCAATGCTTCAGTTAAAATTATAAAATGAATGAAAGTAAGTATAAATACAACTGCTACTTTAAATTTGGCCATATTGCCTGTCATGAGATCAGGTTGAGGCTGACTAGAAGACGGGCACAAATCACGTTTAGGCTGTTAATATATACCATGATGTTATCTCATATATCAGTAATAAATATACATAATTAACAATAAAAGTCTTTTGATCAAGATATAGGTTTATATAAATAGATTGAAACTATAGGATACAAAAAGAAAAGAAAAGAAAAAAAATCTAGATTTATTTGCGTTTGGTCGCGTTATTGAAGGAATTCGATAGATAAAACATATTTCCTCGAGATATGACACATCACTCGGTTAGAATAACGGCATTATCGTTTAATTGTCTATTGTGCTGTCAAACTTGATGATCTGTTTTTATTCCGTAGGAAAATATTTAATTGTTTTGAATTCCCATAACAAATGTATTTTGTAAAAGTTAAATCTGTGAATATTACAGGTGTTTTTTCTAGCTTCTAATGTTATATAAACTGTTCTAAGCTTGTCATGTAGACAAGCTTAGAACATCAACGTCATTTAATAATTTAACATAAAAATGGATAACCGAGACATTGACTATTATAGTAGCAATGGTACACGACAATCGAGAGAGGGTTTAACGCCAACTCGGCACAAACTAGGTCATCATTCCGGCACTAACATATGGAATAATTTTATTTCAATAATTCGCTTGCGCGAAAGGGTCTTTAGCAGTGGGAGGAAACCGGAGTACCCTGAGAAAACCCACGAGACTGGACAAGCGACCCTACTCCTTGCCACGTACAACCGGGGATTTGAAACCACGCCTGTTGACTCAATGGCAGGCCGTATGATGTAGCGCGCACGCTAACCATTCGTCTGTAACTATCAAATAAAGCTAAGAGTTAAGTTTAAGATGAAAACAAACTTAATAAATTATAGTACTTTTAATTTGTTGTTTCGCCAGTAGGAAGTCAAATCCACTTCATTTCATTCAAATAATTCTACTAAGATTAGCTTCATTTCAGTCATGAAGCATATGCCATCTTTAGTTAACATCTGAATTGAGAAGGTTAGCCGTTTAAAACCCTAACGGTTGGATTCCAGTAAATTTCTATGAATTTGCCCTATTGATCTCCTGGAGGGGGTTGCTTCTACATTATGATGTCGTGGGCATTTCACACAACCCCTGTATAAAAATATAACAAGCTGCTTTTACGTTATGAAAGAAAACGAGGAGAAATTGCTGGATCGGATGCCAGAAAGTGATCAGTTTCCCATTCTGGAGTTGATCGATCACTATTTTAACTCACGGATAAGAATCTGGCTCGCTAGCCTGAAGGTCGGGTACATTGGCCGAGAAAATTCACCCAGATTTTCCAGAATGGTTTCCCCTTCTTAGTGATGCAGGACGGGGAGGGTCTGATAAGGAAAGCTGTGTAGTCGTTCCGATGGGACGAAAAACATATTGGCGTGCACGTAAAAGATCCCGTGGCAGTTAGAATTCGATATAAGAGTGGGCCGTAGCGTCGATGTCCGGGCAAAATTTCCCTCATAGCACACTGAATGGCGTATGCCCGCCTTGATTTAGTTCACTTTAGGAGTAGAACAGTAGAACGTTTAACCCATTTTATTTCTTTTCTACTGTCTTATGTGGAGCGCGATCACATCGGCTTTTGGTGTATAATGAATTTTCAATTAGCATGTATAGTGTACAGCGTGTTAAATTTAAATGATTGCTGGATCAATGATAATTTGGGCATGACATAAAAACCTTTTAGTTGAATTTGTCCTAGTTTTCTGTTTATTGAGTGTACATTTACATGTTGACGATTATACCGCATGGAACAGGAACGTAGGATGTTAAACTCCGTTTCATTTCATTTTACGACAATTTGGATTGGCGTATATCTTATTTATGGGAGAAATCAACAAGTGGAAGAGAAAAGACAACACATTAAGATATGTTTTTTGGGCATTATAGATTTGCAAGAAAATAATCAGGAATCAGATTTTAATTCCCCTTTTCTTCAAATCTTAAAACCATCATTGACTTTGGGTAGATATATAACAACACAATATTTCCATGTTCAAAAAAGGAACACCGACATCACAACATGTTAAACGTCTAAAGAGAAGCCCACTCGTAATATACTTCGTGGTGCAAATGCCCGTACGCAATCAATAATACGATGCAATGAAGAAATTTCTAATATTTGGATGTCTATCAAAAATTCCATGAGTGACCGAAAATACGAGAATAATCTTCTTCGAATGTCAGACAAACGTATTACAAGAACGAGATATTATCAAAATCGGAAACATCGTACACCAATGTATCTCTTTACTGGGGAATCAACAGATGTGGTTCCTCTACAAATAACGTACTATGCTGGTCATGTTTATGAATTGAGTCAATTTCTCGCTAGTATTTATTTCGTTATTAGAAGTAGCGTCGGTACTATAATAACTTAGAAAGGGGCTGGGATGGATAATATTTCCTGGGTAGAAAATTGGATTATTGCGAAACATTCTCAGATGTCGAGGTGCGTAAACTTTGGAGAGAAACTAAACGAATCTGGTGCTCGAGGGACTCCTTTCCTATAAATGTTTTGTTAAAGTTTTGCGGATACCATTTGTCCAGCGATAACTAAATAATCAATCCCGACTCTTTAAATTGCATCCATTAAGAACGGCCGCACCGTTTCATATTTGCCATGCCTTAAAGAAGGGACTATTGGAACATCTGCATGACAACGATCTGCACTATACATTCCAGGCAGAATATCGTCAATCACATGGAGCTAAAACGTCGAAATAATAATGTGGGTTATGACGATCTTGGACTGCTGGTTATTCTCGAACTGTTGGTCGTGTTTAATACCATCAACAACCATATTGTGTTCGAGTGTCTGTGGATACATTTTGGATTGGGCGATTTTGTGTTATTGTGGTCCATCGCACAATTTTGTTAACATGTGGTCATCTCCACAGGTGTGAGCTAGCAGTAATTGTTTTAGGTTGGAGAAGCTTACCATCACCCCCACTTATGCATGCCACTATCACCGCCGTGCAGGTAATACGCAGTGTGATTTTCCAAAATGGGATGTTATATCCAAAACAGCAAATCATGAATGCGACGTGATAGTCATTAGGCCACGTACCCATTTAATCGTTTGAATCTGTGTATAGTCTCGTTACTGCTGCCAATACCTTGACAAAGTTCGATATTTAACAGGTTATTCAGAGACATTTGGATTGTTAGCTGATTTATAAAACAATAAAAGTGCATGTAATTAACAAGTATCGTCTATTTAGTTTGGATAGAGGTGTGGGAAATCAGACTCACTGCTGACTGTTTTTTTTTATTGCACCCATAATGATAATATCAGACAATAATAGTTTAATACTTTAGGTGTGGACACATTAGGCTGCAGGCGTAGCAATAACCTGGAATAATTACTCGCTTATACCCTTCAAAAACAAGTTCGAATTTAGCTGCAAGGGATTAATAACACAACTAATAAAAAGCTATTTCAATGATATTAGAGATTTCACACTGATATGTCAGATATGAATACACTAAATCAACTCAAGTTCCGTCATTTCGTATTATTGTAGTGTTTGTAATTTACTAATTCATATTTTTTTTTTAAATATTAAAAATGAAAATAAAATGAAATGGGGATGAACGTCTTAAAGACACAATTACATTACATATTTATGCAAAGAATCAATATTTATTTTGTTCGTACTTGCATGAACACGGGCATCTTAAAGATGATTTATTCATTTATTTTTCAAAATTGATTTAATAAAATGGATTTCTCAAATATTCTATATATATATAACCATTCCAAGATATGAATATGAATACCAAAGAACGAGCTACTTGCTTTTAGGTATTCACCAACAATGGAAATTAAAATGGAAAATACAGTTTTATGTGAATCTGTTTATTTTATAAAATTGATTGAAAGAAATGCGCATGAGAGACCTGGATCACTTATACCACTACTACGACAATGCTATAACACGGATAATAATATTGTCTTTTGAGCTGTTGGCTATAAAGATGAATACAAACAATGACGCCTTGTCTGCAACATCGCCATATTTGGACGAACGACGGACGGCCATTCATGCATTATAGTGACGATGTCCCGTGACACCTGGAAAAGAAATCTGTCCGTAGGTGTCTTATGGGTGGGGGACAATGCAAATAGCCCCGAGCCATAGTCAATGTAAATCTACCGAAGATCCAATGTTCCAGACTCCGAAATGGACTAAAGACACACAATACAAAAAAAAAAAAAAAAAATCATGACGATTAAATGACTCACTCGCAAAACATGGCACATTATATAGCGAACGTTACCTTTTCCCTCGTGGGTATTAAACTCGATTTGCAAAACAGCTAATATCCACAAATAACATATATTTTTAAAAATGCTTTGCGTAAGTAATTTTGATTTGTTTGACGTAGGTTATGATGCAAATAATTTAACATGTGTTAAAACTGGATCGTGTTTTTGAAACATACACTGTAACAAAAATATCCGTGAAAAAACGGAAAAAATTCCGAAAACAAAAATTACCAGGAAAATTTTATCCGTATTTGTTTTCCCTCAAATACAGAAAAATAAATCCTGGTCATTTTTGTCTCTCAGACTCGAAAATAATAAAAATTTCATTGAATTAACCATTGACGATATATTTACGTAACCTCTTTCCGCTAATATTAGAATACCCGCACGTATTACTACTGGTCAGGGCCCTGTTTCACAAAAACTCAAATCTCCTTAAAATCGTCTTAAACTAAAATTTTATCCTAAATTAAGATAGATGCGTTTCACAAAACGATTTTAAGCATTTTAGTTAAAATCCACTAAAATAATATTTTAGTTAAAATCTAATCTTAATTTAAAATAGTGGCGTTTCACAAACCGATTTTAAGGAGAATTTTAACTAAAATCAATTTAAACTTAGGATAGCCGTCACCCTGTCCTAACTTAAAATCAAGACATTAACAAACATTGATTAGAGCTACATTGTTACATATATTGCGACATAATTTGAATAATGATAATATTGTGAACGGCCCGGGTCACATGATTTTAATATTCCAACCATCATTCACAAAAATTCTCATTCAAATTCTTTTCACCCGTTTATTTTATTGTAAGTCAATTTAATCATTTGGATGGCGCTCCATATTAGAACTCCAAGAAAAAAAAAACAAACTCCAAACCCATGTGAACTAAACACTAAAAGAAACCCTTTTATTCATATCCAATGTCTAGGAAAGAAAATATGTTCGTGTACAATGGTTTAATATGGCCCATCTATTGGTTTTCAAAGGCCTAAAGGTTTATAATACTAGGAAAACCATATGTAGTATCAGGTTGGGACCCCCCCCCCCCTGCTCAGCTACATAAAAAAATAATGCCTTGCATCAATGAAATTACATCACAAAGTAACCCCACATCAGTATAAAAATGATTTCTCTGTTTAAAAAGCTCAATTTGTATGTATGCCTATGTAATTTACAGACGATGATGGCAGATTTCTGTAACCGAAACCTGGCAAACCCCCACCTGCAAAAATTCCTGGATCCGCCCCTGAGTATTTACGCATACTTTTGGGGGTTATGATATGTAAAGAGATAAATCAATAATCTCAAATGTGTTTATTTAAAAATGTTATAGGCCTAGGCCAATATGAAACAGTTTTCAGTTTCGAAGCGTATTTACTTTCATCGTAAGTACCCACAGCGGAAATGTGCACTGCGCGGGCGCAAGCGATATTAACTAAAATCTATTAAAACCACATTTTAAACTACAATCAATCTTCCTGAAACGCATAAAATTTAAAATTTCATTTTGATTTTAGTTAAAATCTATTTTAGTGATTTTAGATTAAGTTTTTGTGAAACAGGGCCCAGAGGTAGGTTCGGTTAGAGGCTTTCAGATATAAGTTTGTGGTATTATGTTAACTCTGCCAAACCGGCTTACACTGGCCAATCGGTTATATTATCCAGATTTAAGCGTGCTTGGTTACCAGACAATTCAACCTATGCTCATTGGCGTTCGAAATTGTTTTTACACATTTATGAAAATACTTACAATCTGATTACCGTATGATCAATGAGAATACACTATATAGATCTTATAAACAATGGAAATTAGATATACATGACTACTGATATACCAAACTTTACACAATATGATCTTTCATATTATGGTTGATAAATTGAAATGCATACTATAAAATGATAATTATTTGGAATGATTATATATGTATACGATATGTATAGTCCGTTATATAATGGAATAAAACATTTAATCCCTAAATTTCACGTAACTTCCCTGTCATTCCACCGTTTATTCCGTAAAATAACAGAATTAAGTCCGTTATAGAAGGGAATAAAATATTATATCCCTAAATTTCACGGAAATTTCCTGTTTAATACTGAATATTCCACAGAATTACATGAAACACGTAATTTGAAGAAATAATTCCCTCTTTTAACAAAATTTCTCAAAAAAATCCATTGATTAACAGACAAAATGTGTTAAACTACGGAATTCGGCGACATAAAAAATGGAAATTTTTTACAGTGTAGATGTAACATATTTCAATGAAATTAAATTTGACAGAGTCTAATACTGTGTGACGTGTTGATTTTTCTTTTCTTTTTTTTAATGGGAGACACACTTTAATGCAACTCGGAAATATCTAATAATATTATATAAGTTAAAGCTGAACTCCGGTTACAAAAATACCGAAATAATTTAATAAAAAAAAAAGTTAACGCCCCAAGCCGCCATACTTGTTTCGAATTTGTGGAATAAATATGGCGGACATGGAGGCTTATGACCGGGAAAGGTTAGCTGAATACAGAAAAGTCATGTACCCTTCTCTAGTTGGTTGATTAGATGCGATTTTTGTGTTATAAATATAAAATTTTGTTAATATTATTGTGTGGTTCACAAAAGAAAGCTCAGCCTTGTTTCTGAATTTGTCGATGTCTTCGTGCCCATTATAGTATCCAAAATGGATGATCGGAAGAGTCAGGTTACAATGAATATCGCTTTTTTTTTTTTGCAATATTTCATTCAATGAAGCCCATACAGTTTGGGAGTATTGGCAGTGTATAAACAAATGGTCGTTCGTTTGAATATTTGATTGACAAAAGTCACATAAGGTTGTAGAGACCTTTCCTATTTTAAAAATTTAAAGTTGGTGTAAATTATTTTGTGAATATATTTGAATTGAAACATTCTAGTTTTTATGTCGGTACATGTGTTATTGATTAATTTAAATATTGAATTAATTTCATGTTCATTGATTGTTTTACCAAGTTCCTCTTCCCATTTAGTAATTGCGCTTGGAATAGTTGTATCGAATTGAATTCTTGTTTTGTAGATGTCTTTTGGTTTTAAGTTAACATTAAATTTGTCATAATGTTATCATTAAGTACATGTATAGTTTTGAGGTGCCTTGTTCTGTTTAAGTCACCGTACACTTTTATCACATTGTCTTTTGATAAATTTAGAGATTGGTCTTGACACAATATGTTTGTTAAATTCTTATAAGATTGAAATATAAACAGTTCATTAGATGTATAGGGTATCAGAAACAAAGTATTTTATGTTTTTATGAAATAAATCCGTCGATTTGTATTTTTTAATATTCAGATTTTTGTTCATATATAATATATGTTCTTTTATTTCTAATTTGTCTAAATTCGCGTTGTAAATTTTATGCCAATTTGTAAATAATTGTTTGTAAAAGCATGATGAGATTTTAAACTGGAAAGGATCATAATTTGCAGACATCAAGATTAGCGGATTATGAGGATAAACACATTCTGTCATTAAATCTACCAAAGGTTGATTGTTTCTGTTTAGAATTTTCTTTATCCAAAATAATGATTTACACCTGATATGTTCATGAATATTGATCATGTTTAGACCACCTGAGCTTTAATCCTTACACAAGGTCACTCTTTTTATTTCATCCTTTCCCTCCCAGAGGTAATCATAGAAAATTTTATTTAATTTATCAATTATAGATTCTGGGGTATATAAACATTGCAGCTGATAGGATATTTTTGACAAGGCAACTGTTTTACGAGTGCCTGTATGTAATCGACTTCGTACGAATAGAGAAATAAATCAGCAAGCAAAGGTGTACAGTTGGTGCCCATGGGGATACCTACCACTTGCTGATATATTATTTCCCCTCCAAATTCAACAAAGATATTATCAATTAAAATATCCAACATCTGAATTATCGTGTTGGCGATGAATTTATTTTTGAATCACTATGGTTCTTCACAAAATATGTGGAATTATAATTAACAACTAAATATTGATATCTTGTAGTTCCTGGTTTGGATGAAAAGACACTGTGAATAATGTCTTTTAACCTAGCTTTTAATTTACTATGGGGAATTTTCGTGTACAAAGTAGAGAAGTCAAACGTTTGTATAAATGATACTGAAGCAAGTGATCTAGATTGTAAACCATCAAGTAATTCTTTGGAATTTTTTAATATCCACATATGATTAATACCACTACGAGAGTATATTTTGTCACAGTATTTTTTAATACCTTCTTTAACTGTCGTTATGTAGCACCATGAGTCTTCTGTCTGACGTGGAGAGCGTGTGTTGTCAGGTCCGGTCGCCACATCCTACGTATGACCCATGCATCTTGTTTTTGCTACATATTACCGTTAGCCTTGTGATCGTCTAGAATTTGTCTCAGGTCGTCTTTTCTTCTCCTTCACGTTGTGTTTACTTCTTACTGGTTTCTTAAGACGTTTGTCTTATTCAGTTATAACAATGCAACAGTTCGTTTTTACCTTTAATGTAGCATAGGTATACATACAAGCATAGTACATATTACAATTATAGTCAATACTAACTAAACTCTTCTCAACCTAGACACCTCGCGGTGTCTAGGACTATTAGATGGTAACCCTCTGGAATCTAATCGAAGTCTGTCTTAAAGTTAAAATATAGGCTGTTTTATAGCCTAACGGATATCATGCAGGCCGAAGCGTGTTCATGACCATGAACCTGTGCAATTAAGAATATGATTGGATAAATCAAGCCAAATGACGCAATAGGTAAACTTCTATGCACATGTAATTTGTTGAAAGATAAAACTAGTTTGTTATGGCTATACAAATCTTTTTTATGTAACCATGTCAATCATTGACTAAGTTGATTTTAGTACACACCTACATATATGTGAACCAAAGATATTAATTAATGAAATAATATGCCATCTTATTTCTCGAGCAAAAATTCTTCTAAAAGTATTACAGTTAGTATAGATGTCAAAGTGGTTTTGTGGAACAACAGGATGAACCTGCTATAAAACGTTGTTTGTAGGATGTTTATGTAGTTTAGGTATCCAGTATAACAAGGGTAGATCTGTATAGGTACCTCCACACGGAGTACCAAATGAAGTTAGTACAGATCTGTGATTGGATATAATTTCATCCCTACTAAATGTAGTACGGTTATACGTAGCACTGTAGATTGACTTCCCAAAACCAAGTTTTTTGAACAGACAGTCATAATATTATCGTTTACATATAAACACTATGTTATTGGACGCTTTGTCAGCCGGAACAATGACATACTTGTCATGTAAGGCGTTGGGATTTTCAACAATGCTTACATCATTGAAAATAGTTTTAGGCCTTGTGTCGACTAACAAACCTAAGTTCTTCGTTTTAGTAAAGACTGATAGACTTAGTCCAATCTGAGAGGGTATCGATGATAACATCTCTCCTCTTGGCCCATGATCTCGCGTAGTCCTCTACGGCATACATAATAAGTTTGAAATTTTGATCCCATGAAAATGGTTGCGGTTCCCGGTATTTGGGTCCTTTAGACAAGATCTCGCGTAACTTATTATTCTGGACTATATTCATATCACCAGTGACCACATGCCCAACTGACTGGTAAAGGAAGGACGACGTAGAGCAAGAACAGGGTGGAGGGTTATCATATAAGTTTTTTGCATTGATGTCAGATAATGCGTTTCTATAATTAAATATCTTGGCTGCAGTGGGTTGAGTATAAGTATAAGAAATCCTAGGAACAGTAACAGTTTTGACGTAAGGAGGGATGTGTGCTGTGACATGCTTATGGTGTAGTAGTTGCCCTAACTCGATAGCATCAATGCCTTTATAAGCAAATTTCAGTTTTAGAACTGAAATGTTGGGGTTAGATACATCGGGCGCAGTCACAACGTCCAAACGACGGTGGGCAATATCAAGAACAATGGACACAACCCTGTATTCAGTGGATGCAGGATCAGTACAATTTGAATCCAAACATTCAGATTTAAAGATCAGTACAATTTGAATCCAAACATTCAGATTTAAAGGAGCTAAATCGTAACACGTGAAATAATATTATTATATGATTGTATATTAACTGATTTACATTCATCCATTGCCATCCTGCATTATTCCACTAGTAAATATGAAATAGGGAAAGAGTTAGGTATCATTCACCAACAATGAAACGATATTATGTAGCAAGAGGACCCACTTTGGATATCCGCTGTTATTCTGGCAATTATTTAGTTTTAAATTACTACCCACATTAACAATTGTAAAACTTTGAAGCGCTTCACCCATATTCTTGATCTATTAATTCTTTAAGAGTACATGTACTCGTTATTTTCTTAATAATAAAAAAGAAAAATAGACACGTGAAATTATAATGTTAATGTGATATTTTTATTATAAAATTTAAGATTACTTTATTTTTTTCATTATCAAAACACGAATCAGATTATTCAACTTGACGACTTATGTTTTATTTGTTGTAGATTTTGTTGATTATGTTGAAATATTATATATAATATATATATATATATACTAAAAATTTAATTTATGTTCGTATTTGTAATAATTGTCTTAAGATCTACATAGGTGAATGCAGCACTGAATTACGCGCACGTATCCGAGTTCATAGGCAACAAAGTTTACAAACTAATCCTGTTTTGAAAGTTTTTAAACATTTAAATACTTGTGCTAAGAATTTAAATATTAAATCCAGTATTTTTCCTTTTTATAAAGTCAATATTGACAATACCATCAAGAGAAGGAATATGGAAGCATATTTTATTGAGCGGTTCAAACCGGATTTAAATGTTTAATTATATACCCTCTCCCACCGTGTTAATATTCTAATAATTCTTAAATTAAATCTTAATATATGTTTTTTACACTTTTACTTCTACACTATTTAAGAGGATTTTAAACCCTGTATATCTTTATTTCTCTATAATCGGTTTGTTAGAAAAAATGACAGATATAAATGATTTTACAGTCAAATTACATAATTGATCCATTGACATTTAATTAATCTTGTCACTTCTGTATAGTTCTATTGTCTAATTATGCAAGGAAGACTTTGTAAATTTATGAAAGGTTAAGTTTTAATATAGCCAGATTACCTAATTGGTCTATGAACGTCTTTTCATCTCATTATTCTTGAACTGACCATTGTCAAGCTATACCACAAAGACTATGTAGATTAATGTCATGTTATGTATTATACTTAAAGGACTAGAATGACTATCTTAAAAGAAAACATTGACGTGTAGAATGTTTACAAGTTATCGGTAAATGGGGTAGCAATCTGATGAATTTTGACAGTCTTCCGCCTTTTGACTATCTGGACAATCCAAATGGGTTTTAAAAAAATGACAAAAACTGTAAAGCAGATGAATGGATCGACGGACAAATATGACGACTGTACATTCTCAATTGAAATGTGAATAGGCCGTGTTTACAATTCAATTTATTTGTCTGTTAAATCACCCCCCCCCCTTCCAAAAAAACATTGACTGGGTAATCACCAACTGCCTGGTCCGTCATATCTTTGTTGCACCATCGCAAATAATGTCTGAAAGATAAAACAGTTTTGTTTTTTACCCTGGCTGGGTAACAACAGTTATCCTAATTCGAAGTATTTTAGCACCGATTCATCATTTTGCATTTATGGACTTTGAATACCTTTCATTACCAATGGTAATATATCTCATTGTCATGTATGATTGATTTTACTATATCGGATTATTTTGTAGGAAATGAAATTTGGGGTTGACATTCCACTTATCTGCACCATTTGGGATAATGAAGACCAGTATGCACCTTGTACATGTAATGTGCTATGGGGGGATAGGTTGCCCAGACGATCGACTAAACGCTGTTCATTTCCAGACCCTTCCCACTCGTCCTACACCACTGACAATGGGGGGTGGGGGGTAGTAGTACGTCCGAGCCACTAAACCGTAAAGTTACCGTACCTTATATTTTCTGTCTAATTCTCTTACACGGACATCCAAACGTCGTAAACCCACTGCCAAAACTGAACGATCGAGTTCTCCAGATGCTGCAAATATAAACATCGTACACGTCCGATTATTCAAGGTTATAGCAAATAGTAAAACTGTTGGACAAATCACATGGCTTGATATAGGCTGTTTTCGTTTACAAATAATTTCATATTAGAAACTGCGTGTGTGTAAATTTAGCTCCAGATGGGGGGCATAGAACACAAAATTGTACAGAAAATAAACAAATTTCAGTAACCCGAATTATACGCGGTAAGTCCGACGAACGAGATTTCGTTTGATTTCTAAGATGTGAACTTTGGTAAGGATCGATTGATTAAAATCAATTTTGAACCAATTTGCATTTAGGTAGGACTTATTTATATTGTAAGTTGAACGAACGTGTAAATTCGATGGTAATGAAACTGAAACCTGCAAAATGCATTTATGTGTTTTCGTGGGCTCACGAGGAGGGGAGCAAAAAACCATGTCGTTGCTGTCTTACCACCAAATCGGGATGCTATTACATCGTCGCCTGTGAGGAAGTTATCGTTATTCCTGTCTAGCATATCAAAACCATAACTGGCCAACATCTTTGGATAACAGAAATTATGGACCAATCTGTTGACAAATTCTGCTCTCGATGTTTTACCATCTTCTAAAAATTGGAAACAAAAATATAGCACACAAAGGAATTAAAATCATCCGAACCAACAGCTTAAAGTAGAAAGAAAATAAACGTTTTGTTTTTCATTCTCTTATGCTAGGTTCTTGCTATCACGATTTGTCGTGCTACGTTTGTAATGGCGGCTGTAATCGTGGAGTAATCGTGGTGATCCTATCAGGTCTTATCATATATTGAGGTCACATCGAGACACATCTGCATCTGGCAACTCGACAATAATACCCCCATCAGACCAGGACTGCGTCCTTTTTGCGCTTCTAGAGTCAAGATCGCCATAAGCGTGGTAAAACCGTGGTGGAAACGCTAGATATCGTGCTGTGGTCTCCATAGTCGCCAATGATCGCCGAGCCACGACGTTTGGTTTGAATATGCTCATATGATCTGGAAAGCTGCGAGAATGTGATGGGGTCGCAAAGGTCCTTACTGCGCTGCGACGGCGACAAAAAAATGGTTTCAGAACGTGCCAAGATCACCATAAGCGTGGTGGAAACGCGAGATATCGTGCTGTGGTCTTCATGGTCGCCAGTGATCGCTGAGTCACGGCGTTTGCTTTGAGTATGTTCAAAGCAAACGCCAAGGTGCCATACAACCTGGAAAGCTGAGAGAACGTGGTGGGTCGCGATGGTCGTGAGATAAGCGTGGTAACATCTCTAAGAACGCAGTACACGCGCAGTACACGCGTGGCAAAGACGCTGCAAAAATTGTAACATTTGCAATGGTGCCTTCATTGCGTCTTCACCACAACGCTCACGTGTCGGCCGCGATCCCACTAAGCGTTCTGGGTCCTTATGGCGTTGTCAGGGCGATGTTACGATGATTCCATCACTGTTGCGCGATTGCATCCCGACCTCATGGAGCTACCAATAAGCATATGGCGAGGTTCCCACTACGGGTATGGAGTTCTTAATACGTCCATGGCGCGGTTACCAAGCTTGCATTATTCGACTATGGCGACCACGCTTTCAGGTACGACTTGCTTTGAAAACGGGCGATTCAAAGGTCATCGTGAAATTTCGAAAAAAAATCTAACCAGCTTATATAGTCGCTGTGATCACGTGATGGAAACGCACGTGTAGTCCAGATAAGACGTGTGGTTGAGCGACGCGAGTTCGCGATGACCACCGTTGCCAAGCTTATAGATCTCAATAGAAACGCCATAAGCGCGGAAAAATCGTGACGAGCACGCCGCGAGAATGCTGTATAAACGCACCGGTCGCAGTAAGAACGCGCCTTTTTTAAGTTTGTAATTTTGGGACATTTTACCGCGTTGTGTTCACGCTTGCCGACGACCTTGTGTATTTCCAGGTCTCAGAGCGCAGTAGGGTCACCACTCCGGTCTGACGGGGGCATAACAAATCGCAAGACAGTGCAAATCTAGCATTTGATACAATTTTAAGATCAAGAATGTTCATAGTCAAGGGAATTTTTCGCCCTTAATTGTATACTTGGGGTAAAATAATAAGCATACAAAAAAGACAAGCTAATGTAATTATTGATTAAGAAAAAAAACTGGGTCTTACTGGATGAGTCGCCGAGAAGGACGCTATTTCTGTCTTCAGTCAGGGTGACTTTACCATCGTTATTTACATCAACATCAGCTAAAACAGCATTGACGTCCAGATAGCTTCCATGAAACGCCCTAGAACTGTTAATGGAATTAATATATGCAAAGCACATTGTTTTATAAATGAAACGAAAATAATAAACAACACAAAGTTTTACTGGATTTATTAAAGCATCGGTTCAGTACGGGAACTGGCCATCCCATTGCAGGAAACACGCAAGGATTTATTGGACGATAAACAGTTGACCATGAAGGTACGTACGTATTTATTTATTTATATAAATATATGTAAGATATTTACCTTTGAAACTTGTACATTTTAGCAATGCTATTGAAATGTATTATTTACATAAATATGAATTTATATAAGCTATGGCTTGTTTTCAGATCCACAATATCAGTATTGTAAATAATCGTGTTATACCAGAAATAAAATATTGTTTAACCCATAATATTCAAAATTAAAACACAAAGTAAAATTCAATATTGATCAATGTCAATCAAGATTGATGTTTTTATCTTGCCATTAACAATTTATAATCAGTACACGAGTCGTGTACTCTGTAGTTTTGGGTGCTATTTGTCTATTTCAAGTTTCCATAAATGAGAGCCATACCCACTTTAATCCATGCAAGGCTTTGCATCTTATATTTACATGTCTATCCATTGGAGAGCCGCGGTGGGTAAGCCACTGACTTGCTAGTCTGGAGGTCGCGTGTTCGATCCCTGCATTGGCCGAGATATTTCATCGGGATCTTCCGACGGAGGGCCTGACAATTACAGTTGTCTAATCGTTCGGATGGGACGAAAACCTGAGGTCCTGGAAATACATTGACGTGCACAGTTTCCCTCGTCGCACACTGTATTGCTTATGCCCGTCTTCATTAGCTCAGTATGGGATCAGAACAGTTGGACGTTAAACAACATTTCAGTTCATTTCATTTTATCAATTGGACAAATATAAATGAAATTCAGACGAACACGTCCGGGCATGACTTTTAAAATCGTTTCATAAAAAGTTATTCAGGCCATTTCGAAGTTTTAAAGAAAGGTCTTACTCGCATTTTGACCCATTACCAAGTGACGCCATCACCACCAGACATACTACCAATAATATTACTCTGTTCATCATGCTGTAATTGAAATAACGTATCGTCTATGTGCATGTAAATACAAATAGTTTTATGATCTAAACTAGATATAACCACGAGTTTAGCACATAGTTGCTTTCTCCATTAAGAAAACTAAATACCTCGTCTGGTCTGTATTAGCTTATACCAACACAACAAATGACATTATCTAGGCATATGCGTTTTAAAAGGCGTAGGATTAGTTTAACTTTGATTTCAGAAGTAGAAGCTCCATTGTAGAAGTTAAAATCTGTAACAAAGGCATCTAGTCTAATCCGTCAGTCCTATAAAAACTTATAGGCCCCAATTTCATATTGCAACTATAAGGACGGTTTATAAACTGCATGCCACATGGAAACTATTATATAAATGATAAATACTTTTTTTTATAAATCCAGCAACTATATGCAAAGATTTTATGACTTCGGATTTAAAATGACTGCTTGTAACGGGGTTTATTAGTTCAACCTTTCGGCTCCAATCGGGTTGATGAAGGCAGACATACCCTATAGCTCTGGTTCTATGCGTACACCATGACGCAAATTCAATTCCAATTGCGTAAGGTTTCTTCTACGTGAAGGCCAAGGTATAGAATCCATAGAACATGGGTTATTTCGCCCATGGGAAGGGATAGACAGGGTTTCTTGCCAGGGCCCCCGAGAAGGAGAAGCTAGATCGGAAATTGTGAACAACTTTCGCGGCTATTACTGGGATCAAATCCAGACTAGCGAGACAGTGTCGTACTCGCTGCTAAAGACTAAGGAAATTAACCCAAGAAAAAGAAAGGTCGGTTTTGTCTGAAGTCTTTCTTCCCCAGCATAACCGTATTCGAGGACTTTATCTGGCCTATAAACCGTCCGTGTTTAAATGTACATACAATGAGAATATCTCATGTTTTCCAGTAGAAACTTCCAGTAGAATAACCCCATATTCCCATTTATATATTCAAAGTCGCCCGCGACTTTTAGTCCGCAAGTTATTCCCCAAAGATCAAAGAGATTTCATTCAATTTGCATGTGGTCACTTTTCATTGTGTTTTGCGGTCTCGCCAAGTTTACAAATTAAATAAAATATACATCTTTCGCCAAATGCACATTAATTAATAATCGAATAAAACACTTTGTTATTAAACTCTTAAATCAAACTAATTTTCCAAGTTGAAATATCTTACCTTGTATAAAATACAGCAAATAGTTCTTATTTGGTGTAGACTTTGTTTGAATGAATAAATGTGTCGTGTAGCGTGATGTATACTCAAACCATGTGTTAATATTGACCTAAACTACGGTTAGTCATTAGCCTTACTCCTCAATTATAAACAACTTAATAAAAGATATTACTCAGCATAATCTTCACCAAACAGGTTAACGAAGACAGACATATGCTATGCTGTGTAATATAAGAGAAATCTAGCCTAGATAGCGGCGTTTCTGACTTCTCTTGTCATATACCTCGTTTTTTCGCACCATCCGAACAAATATGCTATTCCTAGCCGAGGTATATTTTGTGGGAATAATTTCTTTGTCCGCTGAGGTCTTGAGAGTTGCGGTGTAGGGAGAAACCTAGAGGGAGAAACCTGGCGGTGTTAAGATCGGGAGTGGACGGACGTTTCGGCCTTGGATGTTTCGGCTATTGGTCATTTCGGCCAAAGATGTTTCGGCCAATTATATAATAGCAATTTAAAAACTTTTTACCTATGAATTTCATTTTTTTCTGTGCATTATTTTTCATCTTAAAAATTATCTGTGCGTAAAATAAGTTTTTGAAGTGTATTTAAAAATATCATCCTGGGTAACCCCCAATGTTCTCCCCCACTATACACTGAGTTAATCCATAGGGTTTCCACGATTTCAAATTATCTACCCTGGCCGCGATTGTAGATAAGGTCTACGAACCAATCAAAAAACAGTTTAAGAACCAATATAATGTATATGTTTCGAATTTATTTATATTTAATTGTATTATCAAATTCTGTTGTATATTTCGCTGATTTCAAGTATTTATTACATCTAAAAGTGTGGCATTTGTTATTATTACTATTTATTCTTTGCCCGAAATGTTTGATTCTGTTATGTTTGTTATTATTGAACTTATACTTGGAAAATTGATTCACGATATCACGTGGACGTAAAATACCGGGAACGAATGAACGATTTCCAATAACCTACATAGATCTAAACTATAGATATAAACGTCTTCATTGATATAATATTATATAATTTGTTGTTAACAAATGAGCAATTAGAATAATTTAGACTTCTTTTATTTAGGCTAACTCCTAACATTATCCGATGAGTGTTAATTCCTTTTGCCAACTTTCTTTTCATTTAACGATGTATGGGATTGGTCGATAAAAATAGCACAATCATCAAAAGCGGATAATTTGAAAACTCGTGTTCCCCATAAATTAACCCAGCTGTTAGTGCAGTTGAACAGAATGAAAGCACTGGGGATACTAAAGATGACTAAATACTGTAAGACAATAGTATTCATTTTTATTAGTGAAAGATACATTATGGGAGATGAGATAAAGAAATGGCAGTTCTCACTATAATAGTTAAAAACTAGATAGCGTAAAGCTAATTTTCTGTTAAATTCAGTCAAATTGATCCACTATTAGCCGAGAACGAAGAGCGTGAAATTTCCGCCTAGTCTCGGTCATCATTACTAAAACCATTAATATAAACAGCATAGTCTCGATTATCTATTTTTTAAATTTAATTATCAATGGCCATTAAGCAGCATATCGGAATCTAATCCAGCCAACATCGAAGGCAAGCCTAGACATCAAGTGTTTATTATGGTCTGGATTAGTTAATTAATGTCTAAGACTTGTTATAGGTAGATTTTGCATGTTTAATAATAAAAAAAACTAATTATAAAAGTAAAGTATAACATTTAATTTATGAACCAGACCAATCATTTCTACCCTAAAGAAAGTTTCAAAGTTTATATTTAGTTTTTACATTAATTTCTCAATATTTAGTTTTTACAATAATTTCTCAATATTAAGTTTTTACATTAATTTCTCAATATTTGGTTGAGCTTGTAATTCACAAATATACTCAAGCCCACTTAAAGTATACATACTTTTACTATTAATATATGATCGGGATAGGTGGGGTTGTCGTTGACTATTAATAGTATTATGAATCTGAAGCTGTCTCTGTATGTGTATTTTTGTTGGGTGGGGTTTCTGTTCACCTTGACACTAATGACTAGACACATTTTAACCATCTATATTTGGAGAAGCATGTCATCGATTAATTTAAATCGGTATTGAAGAGTGTAAGTCATTATTTAGTTAAAGGTTTGGTAAGGGTTAGACAGTCCTTCTGTTACACTCATCTGGGCATGTACAATAAAACATGTGACACAATTCATAACACTCAAAGGCACGTAATGGTGGGTTATGTTCTATTCATATTGATGATTCAATCTGTAGAAATGATGCAGCAATGGGTTGTATTTTTACATTCCAGCACTTTTATTAATCAAATTCAGGGGGCGGGGGGCAGCTGCCCCCTAACTTTCGGGCAAGCTGACTTTCCGGGCAGACGGGTGAAGTGAAAAAAAATTATTTCATATACTTAGCAAAATAAAGTGCCCGAAATCTAATAAAACACTATATTTACAGGCTGGAACAGCAGGAAAACGCGTTTGCGACCGTCAAATATTCCAAAATTTTCTTGGGTGATCCAACCACCGGCGCCGCTGTCTGTAAACCCGAAATTTTTCGGTCATTGCTATTTGTGCTTCCCTAACTGTCATTGGGCCCTCATATAAAACTAATTTTACTTTTCTTTTAATTGAATACCACGAATTTGTAGGCCTACTGAGTTGACTATGGATTAAAATATTTTGTCCGGAGCCACTCTTCTTTGTGCGACATTTTTCGGGAATCGATTATTTTTTGTGAATGCAGCTGCAACAGTCTAATTGGGTGGTTGGAATTCAGACTGAAATTTCGGTTACAAAACCATTGGAAATTTTGGAGTTGCTTACATGAACTAGAAAAGTAGAAAACGCATTTACGACGGTTTAATTTTCAGAATTTTCTCCGGGAGGTTTGGTTGTTTGGAATTCGGGTCAGTCAAGTAGGCTATATTGGACCTAAATTGAAGTTGCTGTATTCACAGACTGGAATAGCAGGAAAACGCGTTAGTGGCAGTTTAATTTTCAAAAATTTCTCCCAACGGTTCCGTCTTCGTGGACTGTAAACAATTAATTGGAATTCCGCTATATATCAGACTACCTTGAAGTTGCTTTGTTCATGGGCTGAAATGGCAGGAAAACGTGTTTACAGCCGTCAAATATTCCAAGAAGACCGGCACCGCATGCAAATTCCCTTTAAAAAATGTCAGCAAACATAACATAAACATCGCGTAGATTCAATTATCAATAAAATAAGCAAACTAATTAACTCTTTATGGCCACTCAAATATAGGCTTAATGGAAAATCCCTGAACACTTCATTTCGATAACTGTGATGTTATCTTGAATAGGTGTACTGGTTATCATATACTAACCAACTAGAAAACGTACAATTGGATGCACATAGAACTACATGTGAGACTATATGTGGTACCAACAAAAACTCTTACATAACAAAATCGGGTTTATTGCGCTACAAGAAAGACGCAAACGACACAAACTGACATTTATTTTTAAAGCCATTAATGACCTGACACCCGCTTACCTTAAAGCGATAATTTCATATTTTCTAAGAAAGTCAAAACATAACTATTTCTTTGTCTTTTGCTCAATAGGGTGTCGACTCGCTAATATATGATCATAAGCATTATTTCCCACTCTTATAAATCACTAACACCGAAAATAATAACACAATTACCTCCCTTGTTTTTCTATTCTCCCCCCCCCCCCTTGCAATAGCTATCTTCAAATGTTTGAATTTGAAGTTGAAAATGACATTTTTGCCAATTTCTCAACTGGCAATGGTGAATTTTAGGATTGATAGGATTATTCTTTAACAGGGTAGGACTATTTATAGTACTATCTATTTTAAGGCTTTATTTTAATATATTTTAAAAATATAACTTATACCGAAACAACAATTATCATTTTCGATACAATGACAGTCTTTCAGAATACTAATCGAACTTTTTCGGACGCTCATGAATAAAATAATGGAACAAAACCTGATATCAATAAGAATTTCTCCGTCTCTCACTCTTTCAAACAAAATCTAAAACTAAAAGATTCTTTTTGCTCCATATTTATTTCCACAGGGCGAAAGAAAGAACCAGACCACTGTATTCTGATGCACGAAAAAAATACTTAAATCTTTAGCATCACACCAGGGCCCGATTCCTAGAATTCTTAAGCATGTTCTTGTGCTTAGATTTTAAGTTGACTTCGATTTATTTTTTTTATTTTTTTTTTTGGGGGGGGGGCATGCAATTATTCCAGAGAACAATTATTATGGAACTGAGCATGCAAAAATTCAGCCCTTAAATATATTTGTGAAACGTTATGAAATTTTGTTTTGTTAGTTCCATTGAAACGTTATGAAATTTTGTTTTGTTAGTTCCATTGATACATATAGAACTGATCATATCATCCATTGAAGAACAAAATGTAGCGGTATTTGGTAATTTAAACAAATTTATGTACAGCAAGGTGGCATAATTGGAATGCTTAATACTATTTGCTAGTCATCTTCCTCCCAAGACGTGATGTTGATGATCTAGTTTTCTTGATTATTTTACATGTCCGTCATTAAACTATATATTTAACGTTACTTCTGGGTGTTGGGTCCTTTTATCACCCAGTAACACATTTGACAGTAGATATCGCTTGTGTGACAAATTACATAATCTACTGCGATATCTCCTTATCGCTTTACACGAATTTGATTAGTCAATCAAAAAGGAACTATTTTCCTTTATTTTAAAGAAACCACATTTTACTTCTTATTTGTTGAAAAGAAACTGTTTTAATTTAATTGACCTTGAAGGAAATTCTGGGTCAATGTATAGGACGTTGCAATAGGTAAGCTGCTGTCAAAAATGGTGTATCACTACGCTGTAATGTAATCAGAATCAGATTCAGTAAAAGTGAAATCAATACCAAATAATTACATTTATTTATTTGTGCCTGTGGGAAAGGATTGTCTGATAAATAAAATCTCCAACACGTCTTTTTTTGATAGGAGCTTCTCTGTTTATTTTACAGAGATTTAGAAAAGGGTTATAAGGATAGGAATTCACTCCTGCAGATTACCGAAACAACCACGACCGTTTCAGAAACTTTCCACTTTCAACGAGCTTCTTTGTAGGCGAAATGACAAATATTTTCATAACATATGAAAAGGTTGGTTTCCTAAACAAAATATTCACAACACCAGTCGGGCAACGTGAAGTTGGCAAGTTATTCGGGATTCGTATGACGAATAACGAGCCAGCACGTAATTACTCGAGATTCGGGATTCGTTAGTAATACAGACCGATCTACCTTTCATCCGACCATTTCCTAGATTCCTTCGACCGACCCAGGGGGAGCGCCTTCTCAACCTCGTGGGTTTCCTCCGGGCACTCCGGTTTTCTCCCACTGCTAAAGACCCCTACGCGCAAGCGAATTGTTAAAATAAAATAAATTAAAAACCATATGTTAGTCCCGAAATGACCTAGTTTGTGTTGAGTGGACGTTAAACCCCATTTCTCTCTTTCTCTCTCTCGTTCCAGGGGCGGATCCAGAGGGGTGGGGGGTGTTCAGCTACATAAAAAAAATTTTCAACACTTTTTATGAGAAAAAATTCACGGTCTGTGCTTTATCCTTCATCATCTGATGGTAGGGTGGGATTCATATTCAAAACGCGAGATAATGATATCACAATTAATATGATCGTATTGATTCATGATGAAAATTCATGTCAAACGGTGTGTTTGATTTCTCTCTTTTAAAAGCTCAGTGTATGTATGTGGCTTGCCTACGTGATTTGGAGACGATGGTGGCTTCAAAATGAATGTCCTATATGAAAGGAAACCGAAAGTGACAATCAAAGCATATGTGTACAGCAACGACATAGACATACAGACTCCGACAGTTTGTTCGAGCTCCCATACGGACTGGGTTTAGCGACATATTTGCAGTATTTCCTTCGGGACGAGTGTTCAATAATGTAGATTGGTATAGTCGTGTTTTACAACACTTTCGTTTTACATTGAAGAGGGATTGGTTAAGTTCAGCTATTTGAAAAGGGGTAATGCGGCATCAATAGCCGAAACAATCAAACAAGATTTGAAAGATTGTGGGCTGAATCCTTTGAATATACGTGGGCAAACGTATGATACAACTTCAGCTGTGTCTTCGGGGAATAATGGTCTTCAAGGCATCATTAAAAGGGACGTCCCAAATGCTCCGTATACTCCATGTAATAGTCATAGACTAAACCTTGTTATTGCGTCTGCGTCGAAGCTACAACAGATGAGACCCCTACGCGCAAGCGAATTGTTAAAATAAAATAAATTAAAAACCATATGTTAGTCCCGAAATGACCTAGTTTGTGTTGAGTGGACGTTAAACCCCATTTCTCCCTTTCTCTCTCTCGTTCCAGGGGCGGATCCAGAGGGGTGGGGGGTGTTCAGCTACATAAAAAAAATTTTCAACACTTTTTATGAGAAAAAATTCACGGTCTGTGCTTTATCCTTCATCATCTGATGGTAGGGTGGGATTCATATTCAAAACGCGAGATAATGATATCACAATTAATATGATCGTATTGATTCATGATGAAAATTCATGTCAAACGGTGTGTTTGATTTCTCTCTTTTAAAAGCTCAGTGTATGTATGTGGCTTGCCTACGTGATTTGGAGACGATGGTGGCTTCAAAATGAATGTCCTATATGAAAGGAAACCGAAAGTGACAATCAAAGCATATGTGTACAGCAACGACATAGACATACAGACTCCGACAGTTTGTTCGAGCTCCCATACTGACTGGGTTTAGCGACATATTTGCAGTATTTCCTTCGGGACGAGTGTTCAATAATGTAGATTGGTATAGTCGTGTTTTACAACACTTTCGTTTTACATTATTTTCAAAGTTCTTGCAAAATTTTAACCGGCTATTCGCCGTAACATAAAGCGACAGAGCACCTTGAGTTCATTTTTTTGCACTGCAAAAAAGCTGCGAAGCTCTGGGGAGGAACCAGGCGACAACGCTGAGCATGGTGCGTTCGCAACTAACGATAATACTGATGAAAAGGTAGAACATTCGCGTAGTAATAAAAATGACGTTGAAAATGAGAATGATAATGTTGACGATAATGGTGATGAGATACGTCAAGAAAGTGAAGGGGTGTACCTGCCAATCTTGTGACCTCACTTGCACTGCGATAGGTCTCAAATATCCGATAGTGACAAAATCAAGTATCTGAAAAATCGTTTCAGGCCGCCCGCCACTTACAATTTTCCGAAGAGCCGAGGCAAACTGGCCTTTCAGTCCTCGTGGCTAGCAAAGTTTTCTTGGTTGGCGTACTCTCCCACGCAGAATGGAGGCTACTGTTTACCGTGTGTGTTATTTGCTCGGCATGCCGGCGGGAGAGGACTCGAGTTCGGGCAGTTAACCAATAAACCCATGACCAAGTTCAGTAATGCCTTGGGCAGTAGAGGTAAGGGTAAATTATGCCACCTACCTGACCACGAAACAAAAACCTGTCACCAGAACGCCGTTGCACAGATTCAGAACAGGGTTGATGTTCAACTCCTGTAGCAGAAAAAAGCATTATGAGAAGAACACAGCCACCTTACGTAGTATCATCGACTGTATGATATTTCTCGGTAAACATGCACTAGCATTCCATGGGCACCGTGATGACTATACAGTAGAGGAAGGACGTAACCAGGGTAATCTTAAAGCTCTGATACAGTTTAGGGCGAAAACCTACGAGAAACTTCGCGAATTCTTGAACGCTGTGTCCTAAAAGCGCAAACTATACATCAAAGACCATTCTGAATGAAATCCTAGCGATAATCGGTGATAAGATTCGCGGAAGTGTAACAGATGGAATTAATGACGAGACTTGTCCTTACTATACGATCATCGCTGATGAACTAACTGATGATGTGGCCAACAAAAGTGTTTTGTCTTTATGCCTGAGATATCTCAAGTGTCAGGATGGCAAATACAGCATTGAAGAGGGATTGGTTAAGTTCAGCTATTTGAAAAGGGGTAATGCGGCATCAATAGCCGAAACAATCAAACAAGATTTGAAAGATTGTGGGCTGAATCCTTTGAATATACGTGGGCAAACGTATGATACAACTTCAGCTGTGTCTTCGGGGAATAATGATCTTCAAGGCATCATTAAAAGGGACGTCCCAAATGCTCCGTATACTCCATGTAATAGTCATAGACTAAACCTTGTTATTGCGTCTGCGTCGAAGCTACAACAGATGAGAAACTGTATAACGGTTGTAAATGAGTGTTTTCTGTTTTTTGATGCTTCCCATAAGCGCCATGAATTCCTAGTGAGAATTATAGACCTGCTGACAGCTCGTGAAGGCACTGGCGAAAGAAGCATAAATTAAAGGGACTTTGTAAGACACGATGGGTGGAGAGGTTCGAAGCGATCGATAATTTTATAGATTTATCAGAGTCGGTTCTTATCGCCAGTGATATAATGGTAAATCCATATCTGTACAGGGATGATGAGGAGATTTGTGCACTGATTGATGAAAAATGAGCTTGGGATGCTGACACTCAAACCAAAGCCCAGGGAATCTTATCAAGTCTAGGTGAGTTCGAAAATCTAGTTAGTTTAGTAAAACTGAAGAACGTTCTTGCACCGATAAGGGATATTACGAAAAGCCTGTAAAAACGAGACTTAGACATCTACAGTGCCTATGAAAATATCAAAGAATCTAGAGCAGATATCAGAATGCCGAGAGAAGGAATAGATGGAAGATACAATTCATGGTACAGTGAGATATTGAAATTGACTGAGACGTTATCGTGTGAAGAAAAGATGAAAAGAGCTAAAGGAAAAATAATTCACAGTGCCACACATCCCTCCGCAACCCCAAAGGACTATTATAAACGAAGTATTGTTATACCATTCATTGATGACGTCAGTAGTCAGTTGACCGACCGGTTCCCTGACGATACATCTGTTTTACGGCAACTGATGTCGCTCATACCCAATATTATCAGCGATTGTAGTGTACATGACTTGTCCTCAATTCCTGAATCTTTAACGAAATGGTATGATGAAGATTCACCCCAACCATCTAGCCTACAAAACGAACTCCAAATATGGAGAGGGCGCTGGATACGAAAAATGTCAACAGACCACGCGATTTCTATCACGTTGATAGACACAGTCTAAATCAGTGTTCCAAAGATAATTTCCCCAATATATATAGACTGCTACAAATCAGTTGTTTGATTCCAGTGAGGCAGAACGGTCATTTTCTGCTGTTAGACAGCGTTCTACTCTGACGGATGGTCGTCTGACAAGTTTAGTCCTAATGAACGTTAACTATACTTTCGAGTTAGTTATCGATGACATTATGGAGAGGGAGGGAGAAATGGGGTTTAACGTCCACTCAACACAAACTAGGTCATTTCGGGACTAACATATGGTTTAATTTTATTTCAATAATTCGCTTGCGCGTAGGGGTCTTTAACAGTGGGAGGAAACCGGAGTACCCGGAGGAAACCCACGAGGTTGAGAAGGCACCCCTATCTCCATGCCACATACACTCACACCAGGGCTCGAAACCACAGCCGCAAGCCAGAGGTGACCGGCCCGCTAGAGTTCGAAGCGCGGCACTCTAGACCACTAGGCCATCCCAACCCCCATGACATTATGGAACGGTTCATCAAAAAAAATCCACGCCGGTTATTCTTTCCATTATATTTGGATTCATAATTGTGTAATACTCTATTTTAGGCTCTTGTTCGATTACCTGCTCCCCGATATATTGGAAAAATTTTCTTGATATTTTGGTGTTTGACACAGTCGCGGTTGGATTTTTTGTTTTTATATTTAGTTTTTTTAAAGTTTACTTTCAAAATCAGTAAAAGTAAAATGTAGGTACATGTAATTAGTATGTTTCTGTGTTTTGTCAAAGCGATTTCTGATTACCACAAAATGACGATAGAAACCATGTATTTCCCCAAAAAGTCCCCCAAATCCGGGGAGAGAACCCACCCGGTTCCCTCCAAAATTTCATACATTGTGCATTGTGTAAGGACACCCCCCCCCCCTGCAAAAATTCCTGGATCCGTTCCTGACCGTAGGGGTGAGTGAACGTTGGGCGACCGACTAGCAAGGAGACGACCGATTGGGAGAGAGAGAGAGAGGGTCTGTGTGTGTGTGTGTGTGTGTGGAGGGGGGGGGGGGTAAAATCCACACGACACAAATCATAGATTCTATTTAGAAAACGCTTTATATAACTCCTTTCAAAATATAATACTAATATGCATAGTCATGATCTAAATGCTGACACATGTAATAGAAATACCCACTCATTATTTAAAAATAAGCAAACATGGCAAAGCATGTAAGCATTAAGAGCTATTCATACATGTCAATGTTGGTTTGGAAACTTAATACACGTATGCAAACATACAATTCAAGTGACCGTTTTTTCAAAGGACAGACGACCTTATCTTTAACTTAAGTTATAGACGTAGTTTATAACCCCAGGCCTATGCCTTGAAAATTAAAAATTAAGAAAAAACAACCTCTTTCAGTCATAAAATATCTTTATTAATATTTCAAAAGCAAACTTTCACTTTAAAAATAATAATCCATTGGAAGGGAAAAATTACCGAAACTGTCCAAGTTTGGTTCAACTTTTAATTTCCAACAATCTGTTGGTCTGTAGTTCCTTTCTTCGCAGTATCGTCTGAACAGCTGCAATAAAAATATAGTTTATCAGGAGTACAGAAAAATTTATAAACATGTAAACGTTTATATTATAACCTAAATGTTTTAAACAGCATCCACCGAAAACTATATGTAAATATATGTCAACTTTAAAATTGGTTAGATAATCAGGTATGTATATACAACCTCCAACGTTTGATGAACTTGCAACGAATTCCCATGTGTCATTTCCACAAATATTTGATCATTCGCCAAACCAAAAATATCAAATTTTGACTAAAAGTGTTAAATCCACGTCCCCACCTCACGCACGTAAAAACACACTCATATGTATTTGAAAAATCCTTTAGCCAAATGAGATGACAACAGTTAAAAGACTTACTTACATCAATTTGTCTTTTCCTAAAGTTCTCACCAGTCATAACTGAAATTGCAAAAGAAATGTGAATCTTATTTTAAAATCGAAGAAAAGGGTATGGAAATACATTTTCTGTGAGGTTTCGGTAAATATTCATGATTTTGAGGCGAAGGATACGAGAGTTGCGTGGTTAATATATAGGGCCGAAAATCGCAGGTTTTTTGGTCTTTACTTCCGGTTTGTGTTTCTCAAGTTACCATGATGAACTTCATGCGTGCTTTTGAGCAAGCGGATGCCACAGGTTGCTCCATCTGTGGTAGAAAACGGTCCACTCAATGAAATATTGGGAATAAGTTAGAGGCGAGAATTAATATTAAAGTGAGAGGGGAAATCATAAGGATAACTCGTGTTTGTCATTTTTGGCGTGACTTCCGTTTTTTCAAATGTTCGTTATTCATCTATTGTAGCAATGATTTGTGTGTTACAATTATATTTGGAATGTATTTAACCAGTTCTGTCACATGTAAGGATGGCTGACACCAATATTGTCTTTTAAGATTGATGGTTAAATTATTTTTTGACACACCCACAACTGTTTAATATGCAGGAGAATTAGCAAGACGGTGATAAGTGCATATAATATACAGCTATGGGTTTTATCATGTAACTTACAAAATGGACTTGCATAATCCTCGTCTGTCCAGACGCCATCTTTGTTGACATCCAGAAGTTGGTAGAAATATCGAACAAAATCTTCATGAAAGCCATATCGACATCTCCAGTGAAAAACAGTTTCCCATTCATATGTTCGAGTCGTATCCCCTTTAAAGATAACATAATTATACGTTTAGCCAACATTAATTACTTTATCTAACCTTAACCAATCGTATCACCTTTATTTATTACAAGGTTAACCAGCATCAACAACTATAACCTTAACCCATTCATGCATTCAAGGCGTCTTTAAATATAGCATTACTACCAGGTTATCTAGATTTAATAACATAAATCATAAGCTTAGATCATATGCTAACTATAACCAGAACTGATTCATGTTCACATCAACAGTGGGATTTACTTATCAGTGTACTCATAACCCATTACGGGATGGGTCTAGCACATTTAATCTCCTCTAATTATCGAATACCAAAGCACCACATGCTCGACTCATCTGTGTTTATCCAATTTCAAGAGGATCGAATCCGTTTGTCCAAGATCAGCAAAACGCACATACATCTTTAAACGTTTCCACACAACAATACGTCGACGGGTATCAAGATTATTGTCTGTATTTCTATGAATATGGGATCAATTCAATTCGAGTGTATGAAAGGTTAACCTATGCTATGTTCGCTTTCGTGGACCCATTCTTGATCATGGTCGCTTCATTATATCGACAGATACTCACCTGCATTTTAAATTACAGATACTAATCACCTGCATTTTAAATTACGTATTGTGAAATTTATGCCCACTTTGCTACACCCACCGCTAAAATGAATACGTGCATAGGCTATACAAAGTGGTACAAGAAAAGTACTCTAATTGTCAATGGTACTTTTACGTGCAGTCGTATATTTCACTTTAATAATGTTTTTGTGTGTATAGGTCTTTAGGATAGGGAAATGATGAGAAACCCCACGATGGTCAGATCGTAGATGACTTGTGGGGTTGACACTGACTGTTAACTTGTCTCTTTAAAATCATGCGAGGGTTCATGACTCTCTTAGCTACTCATTTTACACCATCTATATCCAGAGGTACACGTCATTAAAATGTATGCGTCATCGTCTAGTTTAAACTTTATTGAAGAGTGCAAGTCATTCCTAAATAAAAGGATTAGATGATTCACCCGTTACACTCAACTGGACATGTATATAACGAAACATGTGACACCATTCATAACACGTGGTGAGGAATTCACGACATAACCCAGTAAATGCGAATGATACTAACTTATTTCATTAGGTAACTTCATACGCATATATGATAAATTGTGTTTTCTTTCTATCTTAGGACGTTAAACCCCATTTCATTTCATTTCATTTCTTTCTATCTACTTACCATCTTTATCATAGTTAACGAGATTGATATCCAAATCTTTACTTGTTACTGAACCATCAAAGTTCTTGTCATTGTCAAAAGCTATTAATTCAGCTCGAGCTTTGAGTGAACTGGGCGGATGACATCCATACAGAGCATACCAATAACTATAAGACAAGTACATAGAGTATACCAATAATTGTAAAACAATGACAAAAAGATGACTAGTCATCGCCATCCCGCGTCCTTGCACTTGTTTGAACGGTATAGGGAAAACAACTCAATGGAATATCAATGGGACTAGGCAGAAGACTCTTGCCCTGACCAGGGTCGCTACGTCCTGTAATGTTTGCACAACAATCTTTGCCACAGTCAGCTGCTGTATGTTAAACAATAAGCTTATACATCCGAAAATAAAATATTATAATAGTCTGATGAACGGATAATGAGATATGCTCTGGAAATGAAATCGGGACGGAAGGACGGTCATCAGATATTAAAATAATAGGTAGATTCATTTGAAAGTGCTATAATGTTATCTTGAACAGTTTCTGATATGCTCTAGAATAATGATTATATATCAAATACTAACTACTGTAATAGGTTGATGAGTGTACACAATTTTAAAAAGATATCTCGAGCGTTTTATGAGATGTGCTCCGGAAACTAAATCGGGACGGACCCAGAATTCATATCCCTCCCTACTTTAAAGACACTGTTCTGATGTAATTTGCGTTATAATTTAATAAAACTTCCCTGTAATAAACAAGGGGTGTCAAGACTAGTTGCACCTCATCAAGGGATACTTTGTGATGTTTGAACTAAAACGTTAAAAAAACAATATTATCCTACTACTTATTTTGTTTGTTTTATGAACTAAAGTTTAAAAAAAAAATCTTACTCGTTGAGGGCAGCAGTTCCAGTGATGACGGCTAACAAAACCCCCAAACGGAACATATTTTATTATACTAAAACAAAAAACAACAAATATCTGATACATCATAAGATATACAACTCCCATGTAAAGTGAAATGATGTCGAGAGATTCATAAAGAGTACTCATAACCTGCTTCGCGCCCGACAACCGCAATTCTCGTCGACTTATTTGAGCGACAGTTTGTACTTGTTTGTGGCATCATGTCAGTGAATAACATACAATAAATATCAATCTCAAGTAGAGGCTGTGTAGTTTATATGACAATCCATGTTACTACTTTTGCATACTACCAAACTGAAAATAAGCCTAGATTCAACCAGTTGCTTGAGAACAATATAGTCTGTAGTATTTAGGTATCATCAGTTGTCTTTAAAACGCCTGTATTTGTGTATGATTCCGTTTGTGGGCTATCAGTCAAATCCAATGACGTAACATCGCCATTGAACATCTTCCGATGTAAACTGCAAAGCCAATGTTGTTGTTAGTCGTGGTGTTTAATGACCACTCCCAATGACACTGATATCGCAGACAACAACAAAATTCTTATTCAAATAATACCTTTGTAACATTAAATACACAATATAAAATAACATAATTCATGTAAAAGGTTGTTCCCAAACAACTTACATCGCTATATGACCAAAATACCTCCCGATATTTAATACCACAAACGATACAACATTTTATGTAAAATATTTATTTCTCCGGTATAGTTTTTTTTAAAATAAAGATTCAATATTTAAAAGCTCTAGTTCGTACCTGTTTTCGGGGCTCTAGACCAGTGGAAGTTCTGTATATATAAATGATATGTAACCTTGAATATATTATATTTTCTAGCGATCGCCTGAATCATTGGTATTAAAATAACACATGAATAGCTTTTATACAGTTAGGTCACTACATTAAAGGACAATATTCATGGTTTCAGTCATTATCACATATGTGATAGAACTGGTTAAATACGTTTCAAATATAATTTTACCACAGGGTCATTACTACGGGAGATGTGTAACAAACTCATAAATATACGGAAAGTGACGTCAAACAAGAGTTGTCCTGGTATATAACTGACTGAACTAACGAGCGATAACAGACACGCAGGTGAATTTCATTTCACTGATAATTCCGTTGAAGATGGAAAGTTGTTTTATAAGACGATGAGTGGATATCTCACAATTCAAAAATAGAATTGACTGTCACTAGATAAGACAAAACGAGAAAAATAGGAAAATCCCGTGTATTCCCCTGTTTTTATTCACTCTGCTCTTAATAAAAACATGGTAATACACGGACTTTTTCTAATGTGTTCGTTATCTTTTATCTACTGACAGCCAATTCTTTTTGTGAATTGTCAGTTATCCTCTCACCTTCTCATATAATAACTTTTCATCGTCATCGGAATTGTCAGTGAAATGAAATTCACCTGCGTGTCTGTTATCGCTTGTTAGTTCAGTCAGTTATATATAAGGACAACTCATGTTTATCATGATTGACGTCACTTCCCGTATATTTAAGAGTGTGTTACGCATTCCCCGCAGCAATGATCTTGGTGTTTAAATTATATTTCGAATGTAATTTACCAGTTTTATCACATATGCAATAATGACTATCACCAATATTGTCCTTTAAATATCGAACCAAATAGTTCACATATCTGATTGCAAGCTTTGGAAACAATCACAATTATTGTTTTCAAAAAAGACATTCTTTTGCTGAACACCAGTAGAATCTACCAATTCAACGTCATTTAGAGTATTCTCTTGAACTGACCTGACTTACACTCGGAGCTTTTGATTTCTTTGCCCCAATATAATGGTTTTAGCCAATTGTGATTGTTCAAATCAGACTTTAAAGAAGATTCACTGTGAAATATTTACATCTTCATTAAGCAGAAAATAAAAATATTACAATCGGAGTACGATTTTTGTCTATTTCAAGGTTCCAAAAACAGAGCCCTACGCCCTTTAAAGGAATATTATCCCATTCATGAACATTATTGCGTATCTGGGTACTATCTGGATGGTGTAATATTGTTTGCCTAAATTTAACCACAAGGAGATTATAACTTCGATTGACCCCAAACAGTTTCGTTAACTCAATGCCGCAGTCAGTTATCCCCCCCAAAAACAATGTTTGACATACACGTTTAATGGAATTGCGCAATATCAATTAATGAAAGGATTTTATCTTTACTATAGACATTACATTACTAACCCTTCCTTGAATATTGTCAAGGCACCCGAAATATTGAATGTATATTTGTAATAGCAATAATGCAAGAAACACACACCCACTAGCATTTACGGCATTCTAGTTGTGAAATATTTTGTTATTTATTCTAAAATTAAATTTTTGTTAGAAGGTTAAATATCAATTGCGACTTCTACAGTATTAAAATGTTTTTGCAATGTACACGAAGGGGTGTAGTTTTGGATGGTCAGAAATTGTTCAAAATCAAGAACCATAGTCTCTTTTCTTAAATTAACGTTTTAAGAACTACTAAATTTCTGTCATGATAAATGTGTTAACACGGGTTAATAAATAAGGTTTAATAACTATATAAGTAATTTTTGAAAATAGTTTAAAGATAAACGTGACACTAGAATATTTTTTCTTTAAATGAATAGGAATAATGATAAAACCCCTAAATAAAAAAAAAATGACGAAAATCGGTCATTCCGTTATCGATATATTTAGATTGGAAAACCCCCTTTGCACCTGCCTGGTGAAATCCGAAAATTATGAACCGAAAATTAAGTAATTGCAATTTCTGCCTAGCCTCGATCACCATAACTGAAGTCGGTACGGGAAAAAGCATAGTCTTGATTATCCATTTAATAATTAAATCGAGAAGGATAGTTATGCAGTAAATCGGATAATAATCAATGCTATTGAGAGCTGATTATGGTCTGGATATGTTAATTAATGTGTAATTAAAAAGAAATCATTTCAGGTCTAAAGAAAGACCCATTATAGGCAGATTTAGAAGTAAAGTCAATTAAAAAATGTAAAAAATACCTAGTTTTAATGAATAAATTGTGTAACACGATTATTTTCTGGCGTGGTTCCCCCTTGTCAGTGATGCAGGACGGAAGGCCTCGACAAGGATAGCTGTCTAGTTGTTCAGATGGAATGAAAAACTGAAGTCCAGTGTACACATTGGCGTGCACGTAATAGATCCCATAACAGTTGGAATTCAATATAAGAGTAGACCGTAGTCCGGGCAAAATTTAATACATAGCACACTATATATGTATGCCCATCTCCAGTAGCCCAGTTTGGACCAGAACAGTGGGACGTTAAACCCCAATTTCATTTAATTTCTGTAGATGGGTTACAATTGTCAATCAATCTGATTAAAACATAGATCCAATTTCGTTTCGTTTTTTATAGTTCAAAATTTCGTTTTTACTTGTCTTTACTACTCTTGGATCTGGATGACTTGTTATTTAACTCGCGTTCTGCCTAAAATGAGGGGTCAGCCAATCAAATGGTCTGTCGAATCGACCGTTTGACCTTTTCATGTGTGGAACTGTGGGTAGATATTACCAGCCAATGACGTCTATACTAACACCAGCGGATAGAAATCAAAACAAAACAAAAGTAGATTTTAAAAAGCATGGCGGTCGCTAATTAATAGGTTAATCGAATGACTGACGTTATCGGGTCAAATGTCTCGTGCTTGATACCTGACGTCATAGAACGTGAGCTCCCACTATAACTTGTTAGATCTACGGAGAACGCTAGATCGGCGACGGTCATATGTGCTAAAATGCGTAGGCCATCGAAAGTATAAAAAACGAAACGAAATATAGATCTATATTTTAATTAGATTGAATTGTCAATTTACTATTAGGCTTAGTCCTGTATGATTATTGTCAAAATTTGGCAAATTATATTAGGTCGCAGCAGGGTTGGGAAAAAATCTGATTACTAATATGTTTGATAAACGTCAGTTGTAACATGTCCAAAGGATGTATTGTGATTATTGTACTAACAAATAAGAAATGGAATGGGGTTTAACTTCCTACTGTTCTGCTCCAACTGGGCTAATGAAGACAAGACTACATGTACACCGTATAATGTGCTATGAGGAAAATTTTGCCTGGACAACGGCGTTACAGCCTTTTCGTATATCGATTTCAAACAGCCAAAGGATCTTTTACGTGCATGCGAATGTGTAATCTCAATTTTTCGTAAAATCCCGATGAACTTTTTCGGCAAACCCCAGGATCAAATTAGCTATGTCCAAGCTAGCGTCATACTCACTTATCAACCTTGTTCGGTTCCTAAAAAATAAATTAGCCACGAAAATCTTGGAGATAACATTTGATTCGACGCTTGGACGTGACTACGTATGGTTACCTACCTAACCTTGTGGGCTTGCACTGGGTCCTTCCACAGGTAAAAATTGCTATAAGATTCTACCATATGCCATAGATGTATGTTATTCCTGAACGGACCCAATTTTTGGAGTGGACATTAAACATACATGTAAAGAGTGAAAATAAATTACCAATATGTATATTAATTATATTTTCAGGAGACATTAATACAGATCATGGCTTAACGACAGTTTGTCAGGAGATATTGGGCTGGTTGGGAAGACAAAATGCTGACATTGTACCAATTGTGAAAAATTATGAATAAGAAAAGGCCATGAAGGATTTAAGTGTGAATAAAAACAATATATATATTCAGACAATTTTTTATTATTTTTCTGCAGGATTCTCATATGACAATTACATCAATCAACCACATGCTTTGTACCATATTGAGCTAAATGGTTTTTTATGTCAGTGATGGGCTGGCACAAATATGGCACTTTGAACAGAGGCTCAGCAAATGCTCTTTCTTCACTACTATTGCTGCAAATGAAATTGACAGTTAGGCATTAAAATATTATAAGTTTAATCTATAGAAGAGAACATTTGAATTCTTGTCTAGCCACGACTACGAAAATCCACAATATAGATTATGACCTTCACCGGGAATGAAATAAATGTATGACTGACAATGAAAATCGAAGTATACGTAAAATTATGAAATCAAATGGGGTTTAACGTCCTACTTCCCTGGTCCAGTCAGGCTAATAGAAAGCCAAATGTCATGCAAAGAGCTACGGTGAAACTTTTGCCCAGATAGTGGCACAATGGTCTACATGTATTCTTATTTTTAACAAACTGTCATGGGATCTTTAACATGTACACCAATTTGTACACAGTATCTAGACATTTGTATCTTGAAATGGGGTTTAACGTCCTACTTTTCTCCACCTTACCTGGGCTAACGAGAGAGAGAAAAAAAAAGGTGATTTAACGTCCACTCGACACAAACTAGGTCATTTCGGGATTAATTTTATTTCAATTATTCGCTTGTGCGTAGGGGTCTTTAGCAGTGGGAGGAAACCGGAGTACCTGGAGAAAACCCACGAGGCTGGACAGGCGACCCTACTCCGTGACACATACAACCGGGGATTCGAAACGCCAGTTGACTCAATGGCGGGCCGTTTGATATAGCGCCCCCCCCCCCCCGGGCTAATGAAGACAGACCCTTCGTTGTGCACCACTGACATGGAACTCACACATGAAAACCCTGGTTATAATTATGTATTGTATCTACCTTGTATCATCACAACGGATAGGCCTATTTTCTGAATCTGTATGAAGGCTTCGATTGTCCCGTTGCTTCCAAGTGACGAACAAAACACAGTGGAACCTCTCGTGAACCTCTTCAGGTGAGAATTTTAGTTTTCCGCCTATTTCGTGAGAACGGCTTATTGGATTTCGTTAAAACTTTCAGGAACATTTTATGAAGGCATTTCAGATATATAAAATAATAGAATATGAGAGGTCTCAAGTTGATCTTTAAAGCCAGTGGCCGTCTTTCTTAGCTGAAAGACGTATTTCCAAAATGATTTCTCAATATTTGCAGCTTTTCTATGGAATTTGTATTCCGAAGTCAATTCATCCTTGGATATATAAAAATATTGCAAGAAACAAGAGGTTCGGACTTGTGTCAACAACTTTCAATATCAGAATGTGGAGTTAAGTCCAGTTACTGGGTGTTTAGATTTGTTAAAGGTTGTAAATTAAACGCACTAGTTATCCAATGGGAAACGGGAGCTGGGGACAATTTCACAAATGTTATTTGTTTCCAAATTATATGGACGGAAGTATTGCCCTTACCGTTAAAGATACCTTTCCACCGCACACAAACTTTTCGATTTGTGTTTTTTGGACTAAAACCTATTCAAACTGTTTGATATACCAGTCTTTGCCGTTGCTGGCTACCCATTATGAAGGCCAATGTAAAATATTTGATTAAATTTGCCACATTCCCCTTTCCGACGATTAATCGATGAGTCTGCGGTAGGTTTTAATCCACCAATGTCCTCTCATGTGTAAACCGAATATGTGACATTGTCAGTTAGTGAAACACGTGGGCTCAACTTGGCTTTTTTTCAGGACACCTAGTATTTTTTAGTGCGTGTTCAAGTTCCATATATACCAAATATGGCATAAATATGCCATACATACGTTGGAAATCATTGCTATATAAATACTTTCGTGGGAATGCATCTTTAATTCATTTTCAATTAATGACAACCCAAAACCACTTCATCAGTCAGTCATCACAATAAATTTATTTGAGAAGCAAAGCAAATATTCTGAGTTTGCAACTTACTACAACTAGGTAAAGACCACATTAAAATAATTTGCCCTATGTACGCGATAAATAAAATATCCCTGGTCTTAAAAAAGACGACTTGAGTTAAATCAAGAATTTTTACAAAGGCTAAACAGAATCTTATCTCAAAGTTTTAGGTTTCTTTAACCCCCGCGTCTCAAACCCTGTTAATCAAAACAACTTCTTGAATTATAAAATATGTTTAATTTTATTTCAGAATTTCAAAAGCAAACATTCACTTTAAAAATAATAATTCATTGGAAGTGAAAAGTTTCCGAAATTGTCTAGGTTTGATTCGGATTGCAGTTTCCAACAATCTTGGGGTTTGTTGTTCCTATCTGCACAATATTTTCTGAATCGCTGTAATAAAAGAAGGAAGGGTTAAATACTTTATAAAAGTAAACGTAACGGTTTCAATGATTTAAAAACTGGAAGTGTGGACACTCATTGACTACAGCATTCTGGTCACCAGTCCAATATGTCGGGTCTTGAATGAAAGAGATCAATATGTGAATGACGATCTCCAAAATAATTTCTGCATTAAAATGTATATTTTCTTAGATTTGTTGAATTTTATAAAACATACTTTAATACAATTCGCCCTCACAGTCTCGTGTCTATGGCAACGTAGTCGGATGGCTGACTGGTATCATTTCGTGATGTCGCCCTTTGTAAGGCGACAACCCGACATCACGACACCACAGCATTTTAACCTGACTGTACGACAACCCGACATCACAACATTTTAACCCGACATACGACACTTTTACGCAAAATGCCCCTCATAGCACACTGTATGACGTAAACCCGCCCTCATTAGCTCAGGAGTAAGGCGTTGATTTTGGGTCACACTAAGAGTCACACAATATAACCAGTTGAATACTTACATCAATTTGCCTTTTCCTGAAAAGCTCGCCAGTCATATCTGAAATGATAAAATAAATACAATTATCCCCTTTTACACAGTAATTTTATTCAGGATATCTGGATTGGGGAAGAGGCTTAGTAAAGCCAATCTCATTTTTTAAATTCTTACATATGCATGCTGTCCCTAATCCTAAAAACCTGAATTTTTGTAGAAAAAATCTCCTTACAGTGGAAGGTTGGCCACATGGCAGCACTGGGCACAAGTATCCAAAAATATGCATAATTAGATACTAGTGTATGAATCTATAAACGTTTATCAATTTGAATTACCTATGTCAAATATAACCGGAAGGTAGTGACAATAGCACCGTATAGAACTTGACTCATGATCAAGTGGCATTTATCTTAATATATAAGGTTGCATTAAGTTTACTCAGATGATACTGTATATGTAACATTTGAAATGGGTCTGTTTTCGATACACATAACGATTTATAAGGACGACAATAGAACACCGACAGTGAAGTGTCAGTTTTACACAAAGAGACTTCAAACGATACGTCGAAAATAATACAATAACTTACAAAATGGACGCCCAAAATCTGCTGCTGTCCAGACACCATCATTATTCTGATCGAGAAGATTGTGGAAATATCCACCATAATCTTCACTCCACCCATATCGACATCTCCAGTGAAAAACAGTTTCCCATTCATATGTCCGAGTTGTATCCCCTTTAAAGATAGCATAAATGCAAAGTTAACAATCATTAATAATTCTAAACGACATAGAAGGAAGGCCATCAGCGCGACCAACACAAAAATCAGCGAAACCGACTGTGTTTATTAATCTAATTTATTGCATGTATTTTTAATTAACCTAGGAAATATCACAAACCCAATTTTCATCATTCTAGGTCAGTGCTTCTGTAGAGACTAACCTCTCCCAAAAAATTCTTAAACACAACCCATTTATGTGATCGGATCGTTTCACCGTTAAAGATAGAAATGCAAGGTTAGCTAGAATCAATAACTCTAAACTTATTCATGTGATCTAATGGCATCACCTGTAATGGAAGACAATTAATCGTTTCCACCTTGTTCAATCACTTATTTAAACACGAGAATGGATAAACTCATTTAAATAGTATTTAAATGAGTGCCCTTTGCCTCCTCTAATGATCAAGCACTGGCCCACAGAAATGGATTTTGCATGATCGGTCTTAAGATTAAGAGACTAAAAGTTTAAATGTTACATGCAATCTAACAAGGAGATGACATATTGTGAAATTGTGGATTATAGTTTAAATAACACAACAAGACAAGACAGGTGTAACGTCATCGCACTGCACTGAAGGCAAGGCTATTATAAGGTTGGTTTGATAAGCAATGACAACATCCCTATAGCTGTGGGGTATGTTACGTATCAAGCGGATTATGGTTATGCGTACCATGAACACCTGATACTTTTAATTATTATAAGGCATTATTTATTTGCTGATGGTTGTTCACTTGTTATTATCTCCACCATGCCTATCTTTTACGTGGATTTTGTCTTGTGTTACATCATAATCACCGTAATACCATTCCTTTCAATCTACGCACCATTATAATCATAGGCAATAATATCTTTGCCAATATCTTCATTTGTCACTGCACCATTAAAATCTCTGTCATTATCAAATCCTGTTAATTCAGCTCGAGCTCTGAGTGAACTGGGTGGATGACATCCATATAGAGCATACCAATAACTATAAGACAAGTACATTAGAGTATACTAGTAACTATAAAACAAGTACACATAAAGCATGCCAATAACTATAAAACAAGTACACATAAAGCATACCAATAACTATAAAACAAGTACACATAGAGCATACCAATAACTATAAAACAATAGTATATTTGCATGTAATAATTATATTTAAACCACAATAAAGGCATATATCATATTGTTAATTTCTTGGTTGGTTAAATAATAATAACACAATAATCTTACTCCTTCAAAGCTGTCGCCCCAGTAATGACAACCAACAAAATGAAGAATCGAAACATCTTGATTTTACTGAAAAATGCAAATTATTATGAAAGAAATTAATAGAAATACTTTTCCGATTCATTGACCTCTGACATGAATAACTTGGTGTCTGGACGAGTTTGTATTACCATGTCCGATTAAATGAAGCGCATGTAGGGACAACAATTTTTACGTTTTATGTAAGAATTTCTTTGTCTGTCTTACAATTTACCTATTGTAATAAACTTAAACTGCATGGATAATAGCTGATTGTTACCTGTTAGTCGAATGTTTTTAATACTGGGGCTCTCAAATTGCGATGCACGCATAATCAAATTAAAAGTCGAATATTGTATTTAAAAAAAAAACAAAACAAAACAAAACAAAAAGAAAACCAAAACAAAATATACAACACTGAAATGTAATTAGATTAACAGCTTTAGACGTATCGATATGTCTTTCCCATAATACATTACAGTCGTTGTAATAGTCTGTAAAACTTCTTACCTGTTCAATATGTCCCAGGCCAGTGAGCGTCATTGAATAAGTGTTATTTTCTAGCCATCGCCCAAATCATTTATATACATTAGACTTTTTTTTACTATTGCACGAGTCGGTCTGGTTTTATATACATAATGTTGATTTGGGTTACAAGTTAAATATTTACTTATCATACTAGCACAGGTCTTAACGAGGTCTCACTTGAAATTCTGCTGATATCATTGTTGGTTTGTATCGGCATCTAATGGTGAAGATTTATTCCCTAAAAATGATTATTTGATGACTAATAAAGAATATATTATGAAGATAGGAGGCTTTATATTTATTTTCCAGTTCGAATGGTTTGCTTATCAATGTAGTTATGCATCTTATGCTGGTTTTGTATTCATCGATGGACAAATCATCACAATTTTTCAATTGACACTCCAGTCAGCCTGTTGCACAGCCTGTTACATTCAAAATTACATTAAAGATCACATTATAATATCCTGAATCAAATCGGCCGACTAAAAAAGCCAAGAATGCGATGACTGGGTGAGTGGGATTTCTTTAACTAAGTCTGACTTACGATGTATGTATCGTCAAGGACAGGTGTCAGTCATATCTACCAGAATCCTTACCAGATGTACACACCATGGTGCCATTATCTCTTTAATATCAATGATCTTAAAGAAAATGAGCTCGTGCCAACAAACAAAACACACATGGATACTTTAATACTTCAACAATGGTACTATTTATTACTGTCAACTTCAAAAAAAGTAATTTGGGATGTAGACAATAGGCCCCGATTGTCTAGTTTGCTGTCCTAATTCAAAATTAGTCATCCCCAATAAACGTTCACCAAGCGTTTCAAAAATCAGAGTGGCAAGGCAAGTCAGGCGAATATTAGACCCCATCGTCATATTACGATCCCCAATAGCAAAGTACTGAACCATAACGTTAAATATTTCCACGACATGTCTTTTGACTTCATGTTTAAGAACAAACAATTTGAAAACCAAGGGCATGAAATGAAATCGATTTAAAAGTCACCCTTTTCTGTACCAACTGGCCTTATGAAGACGGTCAAGGCCAAGGAGGCAAGTGTTAGCTCTAATCTAAAAGCATGTGTTAATCAACAACCATATGACTATAATCCATTTGGACGACAAAGGGCTTCGTTAATCATCTCCCTTCGTTTGTATGTTTGATATAGTTCACTTGGAAATATGTGTGGTTATGGATTTTGTATATGATTTTCCCATGATTGTCGTTTTAAACGGCTTCCCTGTATACTAAAACCAACCATACTTGTAAGCGGATACAGGGCCAGATTAAGATGTATAGACGCATTAAGCACTGAAAAGAATAGTGTGTCGGCGTCGCCATATATTATATGTAATTCGAAATAAAACGATAAAATAATATTATAAAATGAGTTTGTATCTTTCTAAATGAAACTTAACTTGCATGCCATGGCGATCTTTGTCGACTTTTGGCGGATTCTTGTGACGAAAGGACACAAGAGTTAAGAGGTTGGTCGGGTTGTTATGTAGGGCGGCGAATTGCATATTTACTTGTCTCTACTTCCAACTTGTGTATCTCAAGCATTTCATGATGAACCTCATAAGTGCTCTTGTGCACGAGGTTGTCACATGTTGTTCCATCTGTGGTAAAGAGCACTCTACCCAGCACAAATCTGGGATAAAGTTAGGTCCGGACTAAGAGAAGAGAACTAACGTTAAAGTCAATGGGGAACAAAGTAGTTATCTGTTGGTTAAGGATGGTCTGCATCCGTTTAAATAGTAAAGTTACTCCCCTTGAATCATTCTCGATTGTTGAAATCATTCACATTGTTCAGTAATACTATACTAAACACCACCTATGGTCATTTCCAATAATTAATTATTACACAGTCTATAATCATAGACATATATGTACAATAATAAATTGTAACACAGTCTATAATAATTTATAATTAAAACTATTTTAATTATTTAAATTAAAAATATTCTGTAGATGGTGAATATACTCACTCGTCGTTCCCATATACCCTAGAAGCTACAGCATATTATTATCAAGGCAAAATATTCCAGGTCAGACTTTTCTAGAATAAAAGTAATAAAATCAACCAATCCTTTTGGCCATTCTGTGGACTGTTTGATTGCTCAATGATAGCTTGCAACTAGAATAAAAGGGTTCTAACAAGATTCAAAACAACCATATTTAAGCATAGACTATTCATCAATAATCATTATAAAGTGCAATTGATAATAACACCGTATCTTGTTATTAACAAAGAGTTGGCATGGCTAAAAAAACCAAACCAAACAAAACAATCTTCCCGTAATTTCTGTACAAAATTTCAGTTTATACCTGCAATGATAGTAAACATGACAAAGTTAGGCCTACACAGACTTTAAAAAAAAAGATATACCTAATCATCATGTTTTTGCAATGGATACACGTCAGGATAGATTTGAAGATGTCTCTTAATGTCATTAAATTGTTTCTCTAAATGTTTGGGTACAACACCATAAACGTTCGTAAACATGACTTATAGCCTGGTCAATTTGTTTTCCCCCCCGTGAGGATACTAAGACCAGTTTGCCCAAAAAGCTTGATGTTGGCTTCAGTTCAAATCTCTTACCAGCAGGTTATAATGATGTGTTCGGTTGTTGTCCAGATTTTAGCTCCGGGCGTTCTTTTTTGTTATGTAGCCCTGTCATTTCACTAGTTAAAATTCATAACTTCGATTAAAATGAACCGATTCTGAGAAGAGCTGATCTGGCATGCCCATTTCACGGTGTCATAGACTGCCCATCGGGATGTGATGCCATTACCAGAGAACTGTTCCTTCATTGACGCTACCTATGTACTATTGGTATTAACATAATCAAGAGTAGGTAGTAGTGCCATTGTCCAGGCAACCTTTCCCTCATAGCACACTGTACGGCATATGCGTCTTCATTAACTCAGTCTGTGCAGAACATTAAAACCAATTCCATTTCAATGACGTCGATAGCATATCCATTATTTCTACAAGAAATACAATTCCGAGGTAGATGCTGGATCCAATACAGACTTTATACGATGCCACTATCTACTAAATTTCACTCTCGACTCACTGTTTATGCAGCGTAATGGACTTGTCTCAGCATGGGAACCAACCCGATAACTGAAGGAAGCCGCGGTTGCCCAGTTAGTAAGATGCTAGCTCAAGGATTTCGGGTTACCTCTTAGTGTTTGTCAAGACAGTTCTTCGAATTTCCACCATGGTTTCCTTTTGTCAGTGGTACAGAATGGAGGGCCTGACAAAGACAGCTGTCTCGTGCTTCAAGTAAGACGGAACACCGGGGGTCCCGTGTGCAAATTTATTTATATACATTTTTGTTCACGTGCTCCGAATGGCACAAAACACTGACGTCCCGTGTACAAATTGGTATTCATATACATTTTTCTTCACGTGACGAATGCCAGACTTCTCTATTATACCGGGAAAATACAATTATCTTTATTATGCAAGCCAAATGTGATATGACGCGGGAGACAAAGGCCAATAAACCAGATCAAAATAAATGTATAACATGTAAACAACATGAATATATTTACATATCACTTACACACGCATTATATTACTGTACAATATTGTCGTTTGTCTATTGGTTCCCAATAAACAAAAGTACTAACCAAACCATGTTCAAAAATAATAAGGTAGTTTACACCATCTAAATTAGGGGAACTGATTATACCACATTCGGTGGGGTGTTACAATCAAAATAGTGTAAAACATTACTCCAATTTAGTGGCAACTAGTTGCAACTTCCTGCACTGTAACCTGAAGCACTACATTCGGATTGGATGAGTGTTGCACTGTAGATAAAACAGATTTTATACATTACATTTCATATTAATTATTACACCAAAGCGGATGAAAACATTTTATGTTGAAACACTATTGTAGAACTACGAAAGCCTACAGAGCTCATATATTTTTTTTTACTTCTGAGTTCCTAGTTCCCACTTCTGAGTTTAACTCTGGATTCAACGATTTGCATAAAATGCGCACTTTCTACTTTCACATTACTTATTGGTTCGACGCCGACAGCGGTAAAATAAAGAATGAGAATAGATGAATGAAAATCTAGATAACTATTCTTTTTAAAGGCATCCTACGTGTGTTATACTGCATATACCATTATGGCCTTTATGGGGATAATTTTCTTTGTCGGTTTGATTTTGGTATCCTGCCTTTCGTGTGTAAAGTGCCTACCTGTACCTACCAGCTATCTATCATGCTTGTCTAATAATGTTTTCAGTCTAAATGAGCTGATTCTTCGATATTTCAATTGTGATTTTTGTAATGGGGAAATAATGCTTCTGTTGTTGTATCTACACCAGGTCAATATCAGTTTGAGCACTCTAAAAAGACGTCAAAGATCTTTGAGATTAAAACGTAAACTCACTGGGAGTAGAAATACAATTTCTTCTTATAACCATGTGGTTAATGCAATTTTAACTGAAATCGGATGTAGTGGACGCTGTATTGGATACCGATCTATGTGGTATCGTTTAAAGATTGAATGGGGCATCAGATTTCAACGCGATGAAATTGTCAGACTTATGCGGATTGTTGATCCAGAAGGAATTCGAGTGAGAAAACGTCGACGTTTACATCCAAGACGATATATTTGTAAAGAACCAAATGCGGTTTGGCATGTAGATGGGTATGACAAGATAAAGCCATTTGGATTTTGCATTCACGGTTGTGTGGATGGCTTTAGTCGACGAATTATTTTTCTACGTGTTGGGAAAACTAACAATAATCCCAAGGTAATTGCTAGGTATTACCTCGAGGCGGCCCAACAGCTTGAAGTTATCCCAGCTAAAATTAGGTGTGATTTGGGAACAGAAAATTCTATATTAAAGAATCTTCAGCCGCTATTCTATTATGATGAAAATGACCCCACTGCGTGTTTGAAATCCTTTATTTATGGAAGGAGCACTTCTAATCAGCGTATAGAAGCGTGGTGGTCCGTCCTTCCACGACAATGTTTACATTGGTGGATTAATTTATTTAAAGACATGCGAGAACAGAATATTTTTAATGACTCAAATATTCTTCACAGTGAATGTCTGCAGTTCTGTTTTATGCACATTATTCAATCAGAACTTGACATGGTCACTAGAAACTGGAATCTGCACCAGATAAGTAGGAGCCGCAAGACGGAGGTTCCAACAGGAAAACCTGACGCATTGTCGTCGAAGGCGAAGGATGGACCACCACGCTTCTATACGCTGATGCTCTTTCCATAAATAAAGGATTTCAAACACGCAGTGGGGTCATTTTCATCATAATGGAATAGCGGCTGAAGTTTCTTAAATATAGAATTTTCTGTTCCCAAATCACACCTAATTTTAGCTGGGACAACTTCAAGCTGTTGGACCGCCTCGAGGTAATATCTAGCAATTACCTTGGGATTATTATTAGTTTTCCCAACACGTAGCCAAATAATTCGTCTACTAAAGCCATCCACACAACGCCGGATTAACCATGGGGCACAGTCCCCACCACATTAGGGGGCCCCCCCCACAAAAATCTCAGTTGCGCGCCTCGAGCATGGTCGGACCGAGGATTTCAACGGCCGGTGACCTAGTGACGGGGAGGGCCCTCCAACGGAAGTCCCTTGGGCCCCCTCAATCCATGTTGTGTTGCGATCGACATCCGAGAATTCGGTGTAATCCGGTGATGGGTGTAACACATGTTTTTTTTATTGTCGTGAGATCTCCTATCGGACCGACCATCGTCTAACTCAATTATCGTATAACTCGAACACCTTACACGTCCCCATCATTTCGAGTAGCGCGAATTTTGCCTCAGATTGACGTACGATTGTATATAAGCTGTTGTTGTTGATATTTGTTGTGGGTATAAGCTAAATTTGATGAGATGCACACCATGATCACACGAAATATTCATATTTCTTGATTAAATCTCGTATTACCATTTTGTTTGTCAAACATCGAGTCCGGCTTGGTCGTAACGTTACGGCCTCCATTCATCAAATCATCTTGGGGGTATAATACGATTCCAAATCAAGTAACCCCGTTATTTATCACTGAGCGACTTCAAAATTAGATTTGATGTCGCTCTGCCCACTTACAGTCTCCTCCTCTAGAAATGCCATCATTTCATAGCACTCGCATGGATTGGCCCACTGAAATAACGTCAGAATGCGCTAATTTGGTGGCAGAATTTTATTTTTTTCTGGTGAGGTACTTCTAAATGGCTCCAACACAAGTGCCTGAAATGCCAGGAAATCACGTTTGTGGCCTCCAATTTCTGAAAATTCGAGGGGGGGGGGGTGGAGAGAAAACCCCCAGACCACCAATGCGGCGCTCGCGGTCAGTGATCAGGGGCCCCCCACATGTTCCAGGCCCCAGGGCCCCCACCATGGTTAATCCGGCATTGCATCCACACAACCGTGAATGCAAAATCCAAATGGCTTTATCTTGTCATACTCGTCTTCGATGTAACAATCCGCATAAATCTGAGAATTTCATCGCGAGGAAATCTGATACCCCATTCAATCTTTAAACAATACCACATAGATCGGTATCCAATACAGCGTCCACTACATTCGATTTCAGTTATAATTGCATTAACCACATCGTTATAAGAAGAAATTGTATTTCTACTCCCAGTGAGTTAACGTTTTAATCTCAAAGATCTTAGACGTCTTTTTAGAGTACTCAAGCTGATATTGACCTGGTGTAGATACAACAACAGAAGCATTATTTCCCCATTACAAAAATAACAATTGAAATATCGAAGAATCAGCTCATTTAGACTGAAAACATTATTAGACAAGCATGGTAGATAGCTGGTAGGCACTTTGCACACGAAATGCAGCATACCAAAATCAAACCGACAAAGCAGATTATCCCCATAATGGTATATGCAGTATAACACACGTAGGATGCCTTTAAATAGAATAGTTATCTAGATTTTCATTCATCTATTCTCATTCTTTATTTTACCGCTGTCGGCGTCGAACCAATAAGTAATGTGAAAGTAGAAAGTGTGCATGCGCATTTTATACAAATCGTTGAATTTAGAGTTAAACTCAGAAGTGGGAACTAGGAACTCAGAAGTGAGAACAAAATAGATGAGCTCTGTAGGCTTTCGTAGAAACACTATTGTAGAACAGTCTTGGTTTAGATATTTATTTCATTTAAACGAATTTTATGGTCAGAAAACTTGAAATTGGTTGTACATATAGGCCGTCGACTAATTCGCTTCATTTTACAACGACATTAAATTGACAACATCAGACTGGTTAAAATTTAACTGCTGCTGGGCAATAACACAATATGTATCAATATAAATCTAGAAAAAACTTAATAAACACATCCTTACAAACTTAGTTTAATAATGTGGTTTATTCATTAAGACACCTCATCTGAATTAATAATAATTAATCAAGATATACGTGGTAATATTTTTAAGGGTAAACACGTTAAAATAATTATGAAAAAATAAATTAAAATTATGATAAACATGATACTATTTTGGAAGACTTATATTCGTTATAAGTAAACACTCTAAAATAGGTTATAGGCCTACCCGTGTTACTAATGCAGTTAATGCCATATTTTACAGAAACTGAAGTACATGTACATAACAGTTTTGCAACGCAAAATACGGTGAAAAATTGACACCTTATTAGGAGGATTATTTAAGTTTAAGTTTGTAAAATTTGGTTTCTAAGGGAACTAAGATCGAACTTTGGTATAGCGCTCGTTATACTGCTGCACATCAGCATTCAAAGGCGCTGTACAAAATATATAAATATTCAAAAGAACATAACAAACATATACATGTAGTGCACAATATTTGGCAGTGACAGTTAAATCATGTTCAGCAGAGTTTAATTTATTCTGGAAAAGTAAGCTTAAAAAGATGGGTTTTTATTGATTGAATAAATGTTTCTAAAGTTAAAGATGACTTTACAGAATCTGGGAGATCATTCCATAGTTCAGGACCAGTCACACTAAAGGCCCTGTCTGCGAAAGTTCTTTTTTAAATGGCACTTGGAAGAGTTCAGTAGTAGCTAAACGTGTTGAACGTCGATTTACGTTATATAAAATTAGATTTTTTAAATAGTCCGGTGCCAGATTATTCAGGCACTTGTAGACCATGACCATGAATTTAGCTTTTACTTTTACTGGTAGGATGTGGAGCTCGTTGAGTGCAGCAGTTGAGCTTGGGTATTTAGATACACCAAGCATCATTTTGGCGGCCATGTCGTGGACTCTTTGAAAAGGAAGTAAGGTAGAGACTGTGAGATTGATATGCGAAAACACATGAGCGTTTACTAGTTTGATAAATACATTTTTTTATTTTTCTAATTAGAAGCGGAATTTCGCTTTTGTTCGGATCTGACTAGTCTATTGCTTTGTCTGACCGGGGGCCTCAAATACACTTAAGACGATCTTCTTTCATGATTTTGTAATATTTTGTTTCCCTCTTATATTTTGAATTATCCTAATGTTCTGTCAACGGTCAAGTTAATCTGATATAATTTAATATTTTTAGCATGACTGATTACGGAATCTGTATATTTATCTATCTGGTCGTATTCGTTGTATTGCGATTTGGAATCGCTGAGGCATAGACAGAGCCTGGTATCTTTAAAAACGCATTGTTATATGGTTCTGGAAATAAACTATAAGTATCTTTCATGATGTTAGTAGTGTTTGAATTAAAACTCTTCGTTTTCTAAGAAATTATCAGTTAACTGGAAATTGTATGTGTTGCTGTTACCACTCTGTACTTAGTCGGTGACAATAGCGTTTCTTTATTTGAGTCGATTCCTATTTTTTCTTCAAATCAGTGTTACGGGCTAATAGCAGCAACCATTTTATGTTAAAATTGTATTTGGAATGTGTTAACCGGTTCCAGTACATGTTACGTGAAATTGACAGACTTCATCATTGTCCTTTAATTAAACAACATATAACCGACCCCTATATGAAGTACGGCTTTACTATCAGGAACAGGAATCGAGTATGAAATCATCGTAGCCATATCGGAATTGTGACGTGATATCGATGCGCAATCATTTAAAATGGGACTAGTTTCCTGGTCCCGAAAATACAATGAAATAGAACCGAGTAACTTGGCCTCTAATCTTATGCTATCGATATACAAATAAATGAACGTGGGATTTATATAAGATCCTAAACTAGCCATACCAAATTAAATAAAACTATTTTGTGTGGAAAAACTAATATTAAACATGTACTCTGATCATATATGGATTTCTTTAGAGAATTGTATGCGCGGCCCAAGTTTATTTATCACTCACGAACTTATAGACTTATAGTGAAGACTGAGGATCAATAAATAATACTTACTCACAAGTTTATTCACCGGAAACATCGGTTGAATATATAGGTTTATTAATTAAATTATCAAGGGATTTAAATTTGTTTTGCAGGATGTGAGGTCCGGATCGAAGTCCGGTATCACAGAAACCGAGTAGGTGTGATGGACTCGCCATAATGTAATAGAAAAGCTAGCGTGTAGTTGATTATTCTATTTTATTGATAAGTGGATGGAATACGGTCTTCATTTTACGTATCTGCTTTTATAGCCAACTTCTTAAAAGGTGCTCGTGTGGGATGCTACCAGGCAAAAAACACTAAGAGGTTTAACCGAATAAAAAATTCCCAGCTTTCTATCAACAACATAATAACTTATGTAACAGTTTTATTATTTTTTTTCTCGAGTCATACTTTTCTGGGATAGATGTTTTACAGTCCTTAAATATATTACGATACCATGATATCGCCAGATAAAATTGAAATTTCAAAGAAAAGTCTATGAACATGGAAGTGACAATGTTAAGACTAAAAGCACATACCTGAGATAAACGGCTCATCAAAAGACATTAATGGTACCTTTTGTACTGAGTTTACTTTATAAGATTGAGTAAGTATGGCGGTACATACAATATTATTATGGATTATTTCATATTTCTTGTAACATAACTATAACAGATCATGACTCATGTTGGCATACATTACACAATGGTTTCCCTGGGTTATATTCCTGATAGTTTTCAAATCTAACTGGAGTCTGTGACACTACAGGCCCGGGACTGTACAGCGCAGTGGGCGCTTACGGTTACCCCCTCCCCCAATCCATTCACTTTATTTGAATTGTTCTTTTGTTTGTGATTTCTGCGTAGTGTGTCTTGTCCATATATTTGATTTTGTGTAAATCATGTATGGCGCAGTCCCCCTGCACCTACTATTAGTCTTATTGTATTGGCCTATCAACAGGAATACGATACTCGTAACTTAATTAGCTGTACTTATTGTATTCACCACGAGGGATTCAATTATAGTCAGTGAATGATATATGATATGAATCGCATGTATTATAATAATATCGTTTGTTGTAATTGGTCATTGAATGACGATAACAACATCACACCAAGTAATGAGAATTCTAAACCAATTATACTCTCAGAAGAGGTAAAATGCCCCATAAATTATATATATATTGTTTTTTATCAAGTAGCTATTATTCCTGAACTTCTTCCAAGAACCAATTCTTTTCTTATACAGCTTCCTTGTATTCCAGACATGGGTCATGTTTCATCTATTTTCTAATTTGTCAACCTGCTAAACGTGTCGGTTATTATACAGGATAAAAAAAGAAATCTTCGAGCTGTGGAAATCATGACTTATCCTTTTGCATTGCAATAATGGAAAAACAGATTAAGCTAACATATTATCATCTATATGAACTATAGCAGTTACAATGCTATATTTATTTCAATCGTTCAACGTAGATTCAGAAAAATAAATCAAACTCTAATATTACTTTGCTTTTTACGACAAACAAATGCTACTGTTCGGAATTCATAACAGATGTATGAACTGTTTTTTTAAAATGATGATTTGTGGCGAATGTATTATTCAGTTATAACCCCTCATCACACCAACCAACATCAATTATACATGTATTTATACTCACATTCGTTTCATTGTATTTTTATACGCCCACATTTTCATGTGGACGTATTATGTCGTCGCCCCTGTCCGTCCATCCACAATTTGTTTGTGGACTCTCTACAAGTCACAATTCTTACCCGATTTTGTCGAAACTTGAAATATAGGTTTATCGCCAAAAGATCTCGGTTGCTTTCGATATTGGCATGTATCGGATCAAAACTTCATGGATTATGGCCCATGATTGTACGAAACATCACGTTTTTAGCTTGTGGACCCTAGAGAGGTCACAATTTTGAACCGATATTGGTGAAACTTGACATGCATGTTTATAACCCAAAGATCTTGGTTCCTTTCGATATTTGCGTAATTTCCTGAATTATGGCCCCTGATTGTCCGAAAAATCATCTTTTTAGCTTGTGGTCCCTCTGGAGGTCACAATTATTATGCGATTTAAAAAAAACGTTTGATTATATCACCGTTACACCCTAAGGAAGGTTGAGTTCGCATTTCGGAAAAATCGGACCAAAATTGCCGGACGAAATGGTCGTCGTTTGTACGCGAATAGTGTAAAAATATGGTATATCATGGTTGTGGACTCTCTACAGGTCACAATTCTTATCCGATTTTGACGAAAAGTCACATTTCTAGGTTGTGTACCGTCACACCATAATCATTGTCGGCTTCGAATTTCATGAATATCAGATTGGAACTGACCAACAAAATGGCTGCTCCCAATACAGTATGAAATACAGGACTTAATGATTTAGGAAAAATCACTTTCGGTATTGCTTGTTCTCTATCCATCTCTCGAAAATGTGGGCGTATCCTGCCTGACAGTGCCAGCCTATCTTTCTATAAGCTAGACAAGTGGTGGGCGTATGACATTGTATTATCTTCTGAGAATATTTTGAAAATGATCAGTACAATCAAAATTACACCAACATTTTGCTCGGTTCCATTTATTTGTTGATTGTTTATTTAACCTGTCATTGTAGAATTTTTTACAAAGCTTATTCGCAGTATTAAACGGCTTCTTTATATTTGAGATTTATTCTTCGGCCATTTGAAGTGATGCAGATGACATCACCGTTTAATCTAGAATGCCGAGATCTTCTATAAATCAAGATGGTCATTATACAATAACTTGTTGAATTCCCCTACCCATAATTCAACATGTTAACGTCAGGTATTCTATTTTAAACCTCAGGGGTGAAACAATAAGTAAGGCCCGGCTGACTAGCCAAGAAATCCCGAGTTCAGTCCCAGTGTTACTGCTGTAGTGAGTTTTCAGTTCGACTTCCCCTTATCAATGATGCAGGAATGAAATGAAACGGGGTTTAACGTACTGTTGTTATTCTACTCCAACCGAGCTAATGAAGACGGGCAATGATGCAGAGCGGATGTCCAGGCAAATAGTCTTGTGGTTCTTGTAGGACGCAGAACCGAGATTCGTTGTTGGAATTCAATGAAGAGCAGCCAGAAACGCCTCTGTCCGGGTAAAATTTCGTTCATAGCAGATAACGTGGCAGGTTGGTCCAGAAAAGTACATTTCATTACTTTTAAAACCGACCTTATCTTACGACAATGTAAAAATATTAAAATTATGTTTTCACAGTATGGGTTATAGACACTAATGGGTGTAGAACGAAGTCTTTAGTTAATACGTCTTATAACCTTTTACGAGCATTGTTATTCCTCCAAATTAAGCTTTTATCACGGCATGGTTTAGCAGTCCGTGTAGATGGCACGAAGTGAGGTAGCTTTCATCTTAATAGAAATATCTAGGTGGATTCATTTAGTTACATTAATGGAAATGTTTTATTCTGTTCAACATTTTCCCTTTCTTCATTTTGGTTCTTCCTAAAGTAGGTTCATTTATTTTTTTAATATATTGCATAAGAAATGTGCGTATTAAAATTGTGATTCTATTTTTACAGATTAAAAACAAAGTCTTGCAGAACATCCCAATTTATTGCCTTCGTGTTCACTTTTTTAATATTCTTATTCATTGGTCTTATTAATATGTAGTTCTTTTCTGTTTTAAATCCATTCATCACAGAAATAAGAGTTACAACATCACTTCATATAATTATACTGCCTTTACCTTTATTTCAAAGTTGGGATTATCAGCGGTGTAATGAAACCGGGGAACTCGTCTCGAAAATCGCACACAGTAAACGCCTGGTTCACCACACCCCACATAGGCTACTTGACCCCGAGACGTGAATAAAGAAAAATGGACTGGTTAATGTTATAGTAAACTGCAACGCCGGATTAACCATGGTTGGGGCCTGGTACATGTGGGGGGGGGGGGCTGATCACCAACAGCGTAGGTGTGGCCGGCGAGCACCGCAGGCGCGAAGCCCCGCAAGGAGGAGGGGGGGTTGGGGTGTTCCTCCAGGAAATTTTCAGAAATTGGAGTCCGGAAACGTGATTTCCTGGCATTTCAGGCACTTGTGTCGGAGCCATTTAGAAGTACCTTCCCCAGAAAAAAATAAAATTCTGCCACAAAATTAGCGCATTCTGGCGTTATTTCAGTGGACCAATCTATGCGAGTGTTATGAAATGATGGCATTTCTAGAGGAGGGGGCTCAGTGGTAAATAACGGGGTCACTTGATTCGGAATCGTATTATATCCCCCACGATGATTTGATGAATGGAGGCCGTAACGTTACGACCAAGCCGGACTCGATTTTTGACGAACGTCTAAAAATGTAAGTACCAAATCGTAATACGATATTTAATCAAGAAATCTGAATATTTCGTGTGGTGATGATGTGCATTTCACCAAATTCAGCTTATACCCACAACAAATAGCAACACCAACTACAGCTTACATACAATCGTACGTCAATCTGAGGCAAAATTCGCGCTACTCGAAATGATGGGGATGGGTAATTTGTTCGAGTTATACGATAATTCGAGTTAGCCGATGTTCGGTCCGATAGAATATCTCACGGCAATAAAAGACCACAAAAAGCGTTTATTTTTCAAATCTTCAAGTTTAGGGGAAAGTTGCCAAGGCACACTCGCCTGCAAGATCCATTATTTAGATTTAGGCGATGTAAATAAGTAAGACTTCGATAAGGATTGTACCGGAAATTTGTTTCGAGCTATGCGATAATTCGAGTTTCCGAGCTATGCGATGTTTTATAAATGGAAAACGAAAGAAAGTATTCGTTCAACGAATTTTGTTCGAGTTAGGCGATAATTCGCGTTATGCGGGATCAAGTTACGCGGAGTAAGATTTGAGTGATAACGATCAATGGATGAATACTCTTCTTTTTTTGCGCCTGGCGAATTTTGCAGTGGTTTCTTCGACATGGATGGTGCGCAGGATATCGCTTTCAGAGGCCAGCCGAACCAAATACACCAGCCTATCTTGACCCAGCCTATCTTGAGTTTCAATCTGAAGAAAGATCTCTCCCTAGAACAATCAGATATTGCACAGATATATTATCAATATTGCTTCAACGTTGGGGAATGTATCTTAAATGTCCATTCTCAACAATAGTTCGATTGACGTTTCCCGGTAAATAAACAAAAAAGAAACCCGGATACCAGTCGCAAATATGACGCAGCATCACCGGATTACACCGCATTCGCGGATGTCGACCGTGACACACCAGGGATGGAGGGCCCTCGGATCATCGGAGGGGCCCCGTCACTAGGTCACCGGCCGTTGGAGTCGTCGGTCCGACCATGCTCGAGGCGCGCAACGGAGATTTTTGTGGGGCGCCCTGGGGCATGTGCCCCATGGTTAATCCACCACCACCCCATGCAGCCTAACAAAGAGGGAGGCAGCGTTGATCTTCATATATTATGTATTAACAACAGTAAAATACAGAAACAATTGACTTAAACCGTAAAAAAAATTGGGTATTTGAATTCAAAAACAACTCCATAATAGAAATTGGTGCAAATAGATAAACACGTAATCTTAGTGAAATCCTAACCGTAACATGGCCCATCTTATTGTGCAAACCGATCTTAAAGCGCGCGCGCTGAACCATGAGGCCGGTCATTGAGACAACTAGCGTTGTTTCGATTCTTCGGTTGTACAAGGAGTAGGGTAGCCTGTCCAACCTGGTGGGTTTTCCCCGGGACCCCCGGTTTCCTCCCAATGCTAAAGACCCCTACGAGCAAGCGAATTATTGAAATACAACTAAACCATATGTTAGTCCCAAAATGACCTAGTTTGTGTCGCATGGACGTTAAATCCCTTTTCTTTCTCTTTCTTAGATAAAAATTTACTCATCGAAAATATTTAACTCCTACTTCGCACCACAAAGCAACATAAACAAGCCAACAGTGAGGCTGATGTCCCCCGCCGAAATCCCAAAATAAATAGAAGACACATATTAATTAATCGCACATTTATTTTTTTCAATGTATCGAGCAATCAAACTGTACACGAAGTGTCATCCAAAAGTGTTTTATAAAGAAAAATGCTAAAGGCAGACAAAAGGGCCCCTCTGGCCAAGGGAAAGGGCCCTCGTGTCCAAGTCAATCGTTTCTATACACTGTTACTGTCGAATCGATTACTAAATGAGAATGCAGTCATTGTATTGGCATAAAAATCATCAATCAAGATGAACCTAAGTTATCTTGTCCAAAAGTATCAACCAATCAAATTGCTTATCTCTGCTTACCCTAAGCGGAAAATGCTCATCTTCGAACTCCATCAAGGCATTGACCTAATAAACACATACACCAAGTTTGAACATTCTAGCTCAATTAGGAAGAGAGTTATTGTGTCCCAAAAAGTGTGACGGACAGACGGACAGACAGACAGACAGACAGACAGACAGACGGACGGACGAACCCATTTTAATAGTCCCCCAACTTTCTTCGAAAGGCGGGGGACAATAACATAAAACCAAATAAGAGGGAGAGAGGAGGGGAGAGGCAGGGTTTAACGTCCACTCGACACAAACTAGGTAATTTCGGGACTAACTTATGGTTGACTTTTATTTCAATAATTCGCTTGCGCGTAATGGTCTTTAGCAGTAGGAGGAAACCGGAGAAAACCTCGAGGTTGGACAGGCGACCCTACTCCTTTTCACATACAACCGGGGATTCGAAACAACGCTGGCTGACTCAATGACAGGTTTTATGATATATTACGCACGTGCTAACCATTTGGCCATCCCCCCCCCCCAAAAAAAAACCATGTACGAACAATCCAAACCATTAGTCCTAAAAAAACGTTAGAGGCAAAATAGTGTAATCGGCAAATGAACTGTTCACCGTGAACAAAATACACGACAAACAATGGTAACAGGTGTCCGGAAGAGAAAGCTTGTCCTGTCTGGCGCAACACCCGCCATAGCTGTATCCAAGCTATTAGACGAAATCTCTATGCAAAATGCAAATTATGAACAGTGTTAAGAATGTAGTAGACATACATATTTTGGCAGATATTATACGAGTCAATTAAATATATTTTGATTAATAGCCGAGAGAGACATGTTATATTTAACAATCAAGTCAATATCAGGGCCATAAAACTTTTTAAAGGTTTTAATGAGTTTAGTGCTTAAGTATACCTGTGGTTGAAGCTTAGATGACAAATGCCTCGATCTACTTAAAAAAATCAGAACAAAAGGAACAAGCTCTCGCGTAACGTGTGAGCTGAGACGCAAACACTTCATAAGCTGGTAATATTGGAATGTTACTACTTATAAATGGGAAGTTAACGATCGGAAAGTCAAGGTCATCGCGTTTATCGTGACAATTGCCATAAACTTTAATAGTGTTAAAACAAAACACTAAGTTTATGGCAATTATCAAAATCGAGACGCAGATCCAAGTAGGTAGTGAGTGACCACGCACAGACAAACAGTGGCTCATATTTTGTACCGGGCAAATAGTAGAATTAATACCCGGTATTGTAATCGTGGTACCTTTAACAAATTGGTCAGTTTTAGATTTTCGTAAGATTACCCACAGTTACTTGATTTGTCAATCGAAACATCCATAATAGAAACAATAGACTGTAAGTCATTTTCTTTCGATAATGTTAACTCTCCTACCCGAAAAAAACCCAAAGAACGCAATTGTGTATGCTGCCTCGTAGATATTGAAACAAACTAACGGCAGGACGTTAAATAGAAATGGAAATCGGGAGTCTCGTATCTGTGGGGTTTCTAACCCTTTTCACACCTTCCATTACTCTAGTTATATCAACACTACCAAGTGTTTTACACTGAAAACTTATCCCGGAAAGGTAAGATCGGGCAATTTTATAGATATAATTCTGGAGGCCAAGTTTGTTGAAAATCATTTTTTAAATTCCGATAAACCAGTTGCATAAGTCATACGAGTATTTGTAGACCACGAATTGTGTAATAGTCTATTCACTTCATATTGTAAATCGTGTTTAGTGTGTAGTCAGGAATTGGTTGTGGGTTGACGTCTGCTGCAGGTGCCAAACTTCTGAATCGAGTCCACTGCTTTCGAGAAATAGAATCGGATATGGCATTAGAACAACTAGATAAATGACGACTACGAAAAATAATGTTATTCCTTAAAGCATACAAAAGAAATGGTCTCAAAAGTTGCATAATCCGTTTAGATTTAGATGTACACTTATTTAAAATAGTTACTAGCGACATGTTATCAACATTAAATGTTATTTTCTTATTGGCCACCCCCCCCTCCCCCATACAGAAATAGCAATAAAAATTGGGACTAACTCTAAAAACGTTACATCAGAAATAATCGCACTATTCTTCCAACAGAGTGGCCACAGAAAAAATATCCACTGCCCGGAAATTTACGCCCCGCAACCCAAGTCTTCACTGCTTGACCAGATTAGTTCTGGGAAGTAGACTTGACCATTGAAATCTGTTAAAAATTCAAGCCAAATCAGCATGTCTTGTTTAAGCTCATTAATTCTAATAAAATGAAATTGTTTCTTAATTCCAATCATGGCATCATAAAACCGTCATATAAATGCTCCCAATTCAAGTTCTTTGTTGATTTTTTCCTGCAAAGCTGCGTGAGGTTTATACGCGGATATTAAGTTTTTATTCTTTTTGAATATGCGAGGACCAGTGTAATTAATACGAAAACCATTAGAAAACCCAAAAGGCTAATTCGTTAGGTTAGCTACTAAACGTTTCGGATAGATGTTGAGGTATACTGAAATTTTATAAACATCGACAGGAGTTCTACCCAATGCTCAAATAGTTAAAGACGGAGGGCAAATTAGGTTTTTGATCGATTACTAGACACCATGTTACGATTTATGTCCGATTGAAAGCGGCTCGGCCTCCGATTGAAATATTCATTCCCAGTTTTAGAATATGGATGGTATCTATATTTTTGAAATGTAGAACTAGGTAGGTACGGGTAGGGTGGTGTAGATCTACCTTGTTGATTTCCCCGGTTGGAGCAACTGCTTCCAGGGTGTGGCCCACGCCAAATTATAAACAATGCTGACATTTACATTGTTGTTTGAGACAGTAACCCCCATTGTTAAAATCAAAACATCTTCCGGCTGGTTTGAAACTAGGCAATTTTTTATTTGTATTCTGACTGGACATATTATTACTGAACAACCACAGCTCGTAATCCACTACAGCCCAAGAACTGGATGGATCTTATGCCCTCTTATATCTGAATTGTCGATCATATTCGACCTATCCTTCGCCTCGTGAAGCTGCAAGTTTTATCGTATGCATATATTTGAGTATTTCTTGCGTACGAGAAGGATGTGCCGTTAAATATATTGCCATGTACACTAAACATGCGTCCATCCAGACGTCCAAAGTCATGGGACGTGATTTTTCTGTGTGCGTATTGTAATTTTTTGAAGTACGACGATCATGAGATTTGTTAATTGTTGAAAGGTCGATGTAATCACCCTTCAAAATCCGATTTCTAGTCTTCGGAGACACATTTGATCGGCTTCGTACGAATAGAGAAAAAAATCAGCAAGCAAAGGTGCACAGTTGGCGTCAGTGAGGATACCTACCACGTTCTGATATATTTCCGCTCCAAATTCAACATATTAAATTAAACCAGCGGATGCCAGGCAGCCTTCTGGAGAGATGGATAGAGAATAAGCTATACAGAAAGTGGTTTTTGCTACAATCAAGGGCCATAATTCATGAAGTTACAATTTGGTATGCGCAATTTTCGAACGGAACCAAGATCTTTGGGTTATAAACATGAATTTCTAACTGGGCAGGGTGTTTTTCAGTATACTTGTTGGTGGGGTCTTTCCTGATCTTCCTATATGTAGTTGTATCTGTTAGTAGTCGGTCTTAAAACGATCGATTTCCAATCGGCAGCAGCTACTATAGTGATGTTAAGATCTTTCTGTAGTTCCTACAGGGCAGTGATTCTGGAAATGCTATAAGGTTGTGGGTATCCCGTTGTTTCTTAGATTTAGTTATCAGATCGGTGATTTGATGTCGCAGAAAACAATCTTGCCACCTGTCTCATTCCTCTTTTAATGTTGGCAATTAGTAGGTCTTGGTTATAGTTTATTGCTCTATCTAGTAAGCAAATGCCTTTCAAAGATTAATTTTTATAACAGTAAAAATTATTTTTAACCTATATATACTGATATAAAATGTTACTTTCGTTCGTTGATGGTAATGTGTTCATTTTCTGTCTTGACATTTAAAAAGATATAAATCAAGTCATATTTCCGTAGGCAGGATTGGCTGTGCAGCTTGACAAATCTGAAAGCAGAATAGGTTGATCAAATTAAAACAATTCGTGGGTTTTATACAATATTATGTCAAATGTGAAATACCAAAAAGATAAATCATTGTCACCTTTTTTAGATGAAAACAAATTATCGCTGACATTTAAATACATTCAACATATTCATCTTTCTAGACGATATGATACCAATCCCTAATTGTGTCATATTTCCGTTATTGTCGTTGATTGTTCTTACATAATATGTGGCGAATGTAATGTATTCTTATTTAATTAATGCAAGATATTCATAGAAAAACATCAAATATGGTAGATGTGATGGTTTGACAAATACTGTCACAACAATCGAATGGCCAGCAAAACCTCGATTTAAAAAGGGCAATGACACTACAAAAATCTTCAAGTCACAAGTCTAGAATTTAAATAAATGTGAATTAAAGATTAACCATTTGACTGAATTTAAACTTAGATTCCTGTATGGTCCAACTGATTTAGGATTTGTCCGCAGATAAACAAAGAGAATGGGTGATAGAAATGTTATGACAGTGTGAGCTACATATATTAAGTTTGATTCTCTATTTTATTCAGACATACATTTATCAAACGCGCCATACTATTATGCTTTCGTATCCCACTTGCCATTTGGTTATAAACGAGATCACATCGGTCTAGATTACAAGAGATTGTCCACTTATCTCTATGGGAGCCGTGCCTGTTAGTCATGAGAATCTAGAGTGTACCGGTGAAGATTAAGATTACATAAGCCCTTGACCTTTCAGTCTCTACGGGTAGCTGTATGCTTAATTAAAAAATGCTTAACTCTAACATCTGGCTGTAAACAATAAATGTAAGTGTGTTTATGGTAGGAATTTCTTGAAAGATACATTATATAAAATTTAGATAAATAGCTCGAGCCATTTTTGCTATAATAGTTCCAAAGTGGGTAATGTAAAATGAATAATTTGAAAATTTCATTCAAATTACTCTATTGCAAACTAAGATTATTAGCCTTTGAAGTTTTGACAGACGTGTGCAATAATTTCAACCACCGTACTGATTGATCGAAGCCAAGTCTCGGTCCTCCATATTTGATTAAATCAAAGTATCGTTGAATCGTTCTTATCTATTTAATATCGGAGAAATTTGATGTCATCCAGAGTTGATTAAAGCCTGGATCAGTTAATTAATGTCTAATTAATACTTTAGAAAACATTTCAGGCCTAAAGAAAGGCTTATTTAGCTCTTGCATAATGCATGTTTAACTAGTGGGCTCTAACGGGGACATATTCTATTCTATACCAATGTTTGAAATATAAAATTAACCAAGTTAGTTCAGAAATGACTTTGTCGTCGACTATTGCGTACTGCAAACATTAAACGGTCACATATTTAGAAATAAATGTACAAGATAAATTTGTAAGCTGAATGAGATGTGTTATCTAAAATGATTAACTACCCTACCTCGTACACAACACCCTCTATTAGGCTATAGATAAGTACAACTTCCGGATAATTAAAGAAAGACACAAAATACTAATTTAACGGCCAGCGTCGGCCCATTTCATTTATGAAAGATTGCGTATATTACAAAAGGTTTTTCTGAACTTCCCACGTTGAAAAAAGAAATAACCATATAGCTAAAGTTGTCTGTTTTTTTTAACCACTTCAGGCCATTTTAAAAATGTAACAATGAAAGACTGGCGTCACGCCAGAGCGTAGTTACGAAACAGGAAAAAATATCAAATTAATTACGTACAATTTCAAATAGTAAAATATGATAACATTATTAATATTCAGTTATCCAATGTTCCTATTTAAAGGGGGTATATATATTTTTAAAATAAACTTTTTTTTACATTCCAATAAATGACTATATTTAGAATTTTCTTTGTAGAAGGAAACCTTAAATACACCTCGTCCGCATTTATCCAAATGAGTACTGAATTTGATTGTTCTGTTTTCCGATTGCCTAATTTACGAACGATGGAAATTCAGTTTAATATTATTTGGTCATCAGTTTTCCCAATATGATTTTCAGAACACCCATTGCATTATCATACATAACACATATTTGGATTTACAATTCATATTTGACTTCACATGAAATTGTGCATCTGTTGTTGTCTGGATTGCATCGCCCTCGATTAAATATGAGAACAAATGACACCCTGGGTTCCCACACCTGGATACTGAACGTTTTGAAATGAATCAGATCTGGATTTCGTCACCCGCTTGTCGATTTGTTGTTGGTATGATCTATTCAGTGTGACATAGTACTCACGGTCCTTTGAAACATATAGAAGCTTGTAAATTTGTTAATAGCTACACTTTTCGTTCCTCTGTTGAAGAGTCCGGTGGATGTGTTATAAATCCGGATAATCATGGGTTTTCTAAGCTATCCAAAATTATTAGTACAACCGCAAAGCTGCACTACTTTGTTTCACGGTAAATGATAAAAAGATAAACTGATTTAATAACATTTTAAAGTACTTTTCGGCTTGGGACTATTCATAAATATGTCATTGTATAAAGATGATATACATAAATAAAAAAAAATACGTCCAGGTAAAAAATTTACTTTATTCTGACATCATTAAATCATATAAGCTGGCTGTCGACCTTCTATGGTCCTAAGATAGTAATAATGTATACAAAATATAGCAAATGCGATAATATATATACATTCTAAGAATAATAGATTTCCATGACAATGGATTATAAATAATATTGGATAACATATAACAAAAGGTTTAAAGTATATTATACATAACATGACATTAATCTACACAGTCTTCCTGGTATAGCTTGATAATTCAAGAACAATGAGATGAAAATACGTTCATAGACCAGTTAAGTAATCTGGCTATAATAAAATGTTAACCTTTTACAAACTGGCTAAGTCTTCATGGTATAATTAGACAATAGAACCATATAGAAGTGAACAAATTAATTATATGTCAATAGATCAATTATGTAATTTAGCTGTAAACTAATTTGTATCTACCTTATTCTCTAATAAACCGAGATATAAAGATACACAGGGTTTAAAATCCTCTTAAATAGTGTCGAAGTAAAAAGTGTATGAGAAAAATTATTAGAATATAAACCCGATGGGAAAGGGGCAAATAATTAAGCATTTAACTCTGGTTTAAACCGGTCAATAAAGGATGCTTCCATATTCCTTCTCTTGATAGCATTGTCAATATTAACTTTATAAAAGGAAAAATGCTAAATTTAATATTTAAAATTTTAGAGACTTTCAAAACAGGATTAATTTGTAAACTTTGTTGCCTATGAACTCTGGATACGTGCGCGTAATTCAGTGCTACATTCCCCTATGTGAATCTTCATACAATTATTGCAATATAATATATATATCCAGAAATATTAGTACAACCGTAAAGCTGCACTACTTTGTTTCACAGTAAATGATGAAAAGATGAAAGGTATGCCGATAAAACTGATTTCAACACTGGTTTAATAACATTTTGAAGTACTTGTCGTTCGCCTTGAGACTATTCATGAATAATGTATATTAATACATATTTATATAGTAACACTGTGGTTTTAATTGGATATAGTTACCATTGTCTACACACGTGTGTTAATCTGTAGTATATGGGTTCAATTTAGGAACAATGAGTGGAAGATAATCACGGGATTGATTTAAGAAAATTAATGAAACTAATCGCCAATTGTTACTTAGTGGCCTTTAAGTCGAGGAACGTATTTTTTTTTAATAAAATGATTTTCCATTAATTTCCTTTTCATGGTGTCATCGACTTTCATTTTATAAAAAAGGAAAATTTGAAATTTTATTTGTAGGTGTTGCGCACATTTAAAAATATGTCTATTTACAAATAAGGGCCCATTTTCAATATTACAGTGGATGAGTAGATGTCTCGCCTATATATATAGAATAATTCACAACCCCTACACGTCAAGACATATATGAGATTTTTTGTCACAATTCATACTGTATATATATATATGGTATTTCAATATCTTATATTAACTATTAATATCTCAAGACGCCTATAAAGGTTAGACATTACCTAATATGATTTTATGTATGTCAGAATGAAGTAAAGTGCGAAATTTTACCTGGACTTACTAAACCGTTTCATGCGTCAAAAACAAGGTGGGCGTCCATGTGTGTTTTAGCCTGTTGAAGTGTCTGCGTGAATATCATGAATATTTAATGTGTTGATGTTCATGAAAGTCTTTCTTCCATTATGGAAGTTAGCCTTGCCCTATATTAACTACAGTCCGTTCCCACCGAGGCAATATCGGCAACAATTATCACGATAATATAACAGATAAGAACGTGTGGGTAGATGTTTTAGTCTGGTAGAGTAGCAGAGAGTGGTACACTCCCCCTTGGGAATTATTGGGAGACTGATTGGTCAGGTCTCATTCTTATTGATTCTCGTTGATTTGGGTGTTCATACATGTGAAATCTCTCAGAAAGAAGGCCCCAATACCCTAAAAACGTGAAAAAGAAAATGGCAGTATTTGAACTCAAAACTGCTTTGGCTTAATTTCGTCCAGTATGGGTTTCTCGTGGTTGGGAAGGGGTGGCTTAAAGAAAAGGGGTTCTAAGCCAAAGAGTAGGGTAAGCAGTACGGATCTATTGGTTTGTCTACGTTGCATATTCATTTTATTTATACGTATTTTGAAATTTATAGACATACATTCATCTCGATAAAAACTAATATTTCGTTGTTTTTATATACTTTTGACTTTTAACAACTATTATCAAGCCCCCCCCCCCATTCTTTTGGAAGCTCAGATTCCGTCTTCCTTTTGGGCTTGGTGTTTGCTTAGCTTTGGGATTTTTGTATTGTGTTTGTAGGTGGATACTCTCAATCAACGGATGTACTGTGGTTCCTATGTGTTCATAGGGGTGTGTTGCCCTCTTGTGATCAGAGACTACTATTACTACCTGGTGTTTTAACTTCCGCTTCCACAGAAGTGATATATCGCAGACAAGACATAGGAGAGCCGAGGCTTTTTCCTGTTTTTTTTTAGAATATGATTATGCAATCTTTCCATTTGCGGCCTTTGGCCATGGAGTAAGTTTAGTGGGAAGTTCTTCCCTTTATTTAATAAAAAAGATAGGCTGGCACTGCCAGGCAGGATACGCCCACATTTTCGAGAGATGGACAGAGAACAAGCAATATCGAAAGTGATTTTTCCTACATCTTTAAGTCCTGTATTTCATACTGTATTGGGAGCAGCCATTTAGTTTGTCAGTTCCAGTCTGATATTAATGAAATTCGAAACCGACAATGATTATGGTGTGACGGTACACAACCTAGAAATGTGACTTTTCATCAAAATCGGATAAGAATTGTGACCTGTAGAGAGTCCACAACCATGATATACCATATTTTTACACTATTCGCGTACAAATGGCGACCATTTCGTCCGGCAATTTTGGTACGATTTTCACGAAATTAGAACTCAACCTTCCTCATCAAAATCGAATTAAAATTGTGACCTATACAGGGTCCACAACCATGATATATCATTTTTTTAACAGTATTCGCGTACAAACGGCGGCCATTTTATCCGTCAATTTTGGTCCGATTTTCCCGAAATTCAAACTCAACCTTCCTTACAGTGTAACAGTGATATAATCAAACGTTTTTTTAAATTGGATAATAATTGTGACCTCCAGAGGGACCACAAGCTAAAGAAAGGGGGATTTTGCCTATAACCAGGGGCCATAATTCAGGAAGTTACGATCCGATATGCGCAAATATCAAAAAGAACCAAGATCTTTGGGTTATAACCATGAATTTCAAGTTTCATCAAAATCGAATTAAAATTGTGACCGTTACAGGGTCCACAACCTTGATATACCATTTTTAACAGTATTCGCGTACAAACGGCGGCCATTTTGTATGGCAATTTTGGTCTGATTTTCCCGAAATTCAAACTCAACCTTCCTTACGGTGTAACGGTAATATAATCAAACGTTTTTTTAAATCGGATAATAATTGTGACCTCCAAGCTAAAAAAAGGCGATTTTGCGTATAATCAGGGGCCATAATTCAGGAAGTTACGATCCGATATGCGCAAATATCGAAAGGAAGCAAGATCTTTGGGTTATAACCATGAATTTCAAGTTTCATCAAAATCGAATCAAAATTGTGACCTCCACAGGGTCCACAACCTTGATATACCATTTTTTTTTACAGTATTCGCGTACAAACGGCAGCCATTTTGTATGGCAATTTTCGTCCGATTTTCCCGAAATTCGAACTCAACCTTCCTTAGGGTGTAACGGTGATATATTCAAACGGTTTTTTAAATCGAATAATAATTGTGACCTCCAAGCTAAAAAAAAGGCGATTTTGCGTATAATCAGGGGCCATAATTCAGGAAGTTACGATCCGATATGCGCAAATATCGAAAGGAAGCAAGATCTTTGGGTTATAACCATGAATTTCAAGTTTCATCAAAATTGAATCAAAATTGTGACCTCCACAGGGTCCACAAACTTGATATACCATCTTTTAACAGTATTCGCATACAAACGGCGGCCATTTTGTATGACAATTTTCGTCTGATTTTCCCGAAATTCGAACTCAACCTTCCTTAGGGTGTAACGGTGATATAATCAAACGGTTTTTTAAATCGAATAATAATTGTGACCTCCAGAGGGACCACAAGCTAAAAAGGGTGATTTTTCGGACAATCAGGGGCCATAATTCAGGAAATTACATTCCGATAGCCGCAAATATCGAAAGGAACCAAGATCTTTGGGTTACAAACATGCATGTCAAGTTTCATCAAAATCAGTTCAAAATTGTGACCTCTATAGGGTCCACAAGCTAAAAACGTGATTTTTCGTACAATCAGGGGCCATAATCCATGAAGTTTTGATCCGATACATGCCAATATCGAAAGGAACCGAGATCTTTTGGGGATAAACCTATATTTCAAGTTTCGTCAAAATCGGATAAGAATTGTGACCTGTAGAGAGTCCACAAACAAATTGTGGACGGACGGACGTCCGGACGGACAGGGGCGACGACATAATACGTCCACATGAAAATGTGGGCGTATAAAAACCCATACTGTTTGGTTGTTGATCTGTAGAGACAGTATTTATGCGGACATACATGCGTCTCGTCTCTGGATTGGTAGAAGTTATCTTTGGGGTTTAGGTGCCAGGCCCGTCTTATCGTGGCCTCGTTGTGCATGTTTGGTGTTTTGTAGCGGATTAGTGTTTAGATGCCGAGCCCGTCTGACCGTGACCCCTCCCTTACTCCACTATCCTGCTAATTTGGTGTACCTCCCTTATGTAGTTTAGTGTTTAGATGCCGAGCTCGTCTTGTCGTAGTCACTAGTCTAATTAATCCAACAGTGTTCGTGAATTAGTTGGAAGATTTGCAGCTTCAGATCGGGTCTCCGAAAGAGTAGGTTCTAAGTGTTGAGCGGTATGTTGTTGGTCTCCATCATCCCCACTAGTTCCAATCTCTCTTCCTTGTATACCCCGCAGTCTACCAGGACATGGTTGGTGGTACATTCTTCTCCGCACTCACAGACGATGACTTGGTGTTTGTAGTCTCGCAGCCGCTCTTTCACCCTTAGTTTCGATATAATTTTGCATATATCTCTTCTAGGCTAATTGATAGCTGTCTTCGTGTAGATCTGGTCATCCAGCCGGAATCTGTATGTGTCAAGTTCAACGAGTTTAATTCACAGAATGAAATGACCTGTCTTTTTTTTATCATACTGTAGATTTCCGGAGTGCTGTATTCTGTGGTGCGGAGTGGTGCTGTTTCACCGAGACCTTCATTTGCGAGTCGAACTGTCCCCTCATTTCCTCTAATGTTCATATGTGATGGGGAATCCACACAAGCTCTAATTTTCTTCCCTTCTCTAAGACCCTCTGGTACAGCTACTTGATTTCCAAAACTTGTCTTGAGTCCGAGTTGTCATTTTGGATTGAAATCAGACTGCTCAGAGAGTCGCTTGGCATGACGAACTTACTAGTCTTTTGATAGGAGATCCATGATATAGCATCACGGATGGCCACAATCTCTGCAGTGTACTCCGAATAGGTATTGGACATTTCCCTGCTTATTCCCTGTTCTCCGTTTGGGAGAAAGCACGTGCTGCAATGGGGTTATTTCTCTCGTCGGTTTTCTGTACCAGATCTAGATTGACCGGTGGTATTGGGAGTGTCTAAGGGGCGATCGCCGATGGTTCGTGTTCATTTATCACGAGCTACTTCACTCGCAGTTCCTTGGTTGTTTCCCTGATACCCTGGCCGAAGCTTTTCTTTCTGAGTATATGTATGGTCCTTATATTTTATCGTTTAAGTCTAGTAATTAGCAATGTCCACAAGACTGGCATCGATTTGCAACAGTAATCTACCAAGAAAATATAGGTAGCGGAAACTATGTGTACCTCTATTCTATAAATTATCAGTAGATTGTGTTATAAATTTTTTAAACAAAGGCCGTTATTGAATAGCCAAATTTGACACCTGAAATCTCAGAAGTATTGATACAATGACTCCTTTATCAACTGAAGCCATACGTGTATTGCGTGATGTCAATTTATTCCAGAAACATATACAAAGCTAAAGATAGGATCGCGTGTATTGCTTACCGTTCACTTATGGACAATTTTATTGGCTTTAAGTGATGTCTATTTTTTAAATACTTTCTAAAGTTGTTTTTAACCATTCAATAATGTTTTTGGGAGGGTGGCATGGTACAAATAATTGAATTGTGGAAAATACACGACGGAATCTTTAAGATATCCTTTTTATTTAAGGAGCCATGGTGGCTCAGTGCGTATAGTCTTGACTCTGATATAGATCAATATTTTCAGGTGTGGTTTCCACTTGTCCAGGACTAAGACGGGATATTGCATGGAACAGAGTCTAGTCGTTGATTTAAACAATTTAGATTTTGTAAGGTATTTTTTAAAAAAAATAGGTTGCCAGACAACGAAACATACGCCCACACAGCAGCCAAATCGTCCGAAAATCGTTAGAATTAGTTTGGTTTTTATAATCAAAGGTTTTTTTTTAAATCAGATAATAATTGTGACCCCTTGAGGGACCACAAGCTAAAAAGGGTGATTTTTCGTACAATCAGGGGACATAACTCGGGAAGTAATGACCCGATGGGCGCAAATATCGACAGGAACCACGATCTTTGGGTTTTAAACATACATGTCAAGTTTCATCAAAATTGGTTCAAAATTGTGACCTCTACACTGTTCACAAGCTAAAAAACGTGATTTTTCGTACAATCAGGGGCCATAACCCATGAAGTTACAGTCCGATACATGCCAATATCGAAAGGAACCGAGATCTTAGGGTGATAAATCGATATTTTAAGTTTCATTGAAATCGGATAAAAATTGTGACCTGTAGACTGATCACAAACAATTGTGGGCGGACGAACAGGGGCGACGACAATATACATCCACATGAAAATGTGGGCGTAAAAAAATGGTAATTTATTAATACGCATAACAAAACGCAACACAAGGTATATATGGATATAACTACTTCTCTATAATTTAATAAGGACGTGTCCCAAACACATACAGGTCACGTTTTCAAGTTATTAAATTATAGAGAAGTAGTTATATCCATATGTATCTGGTGTTGTGTTTTGTTATGAATAGTAACCCGTGCTTCTAGATGTCATTTAAAGAATTAATAGTTTCACATCTAATGGTGTGATTTTGACAGTGCATAAAATAATGTTCTACAGAGTTCAGAATTTCGCGTTTGATTTAGTTAGGGCGAGAGATTTTCATAACCAGTTTGATGAATAGATTTAGCCATGATTTTCAGTTAGCCGTATGTCTTAGGTGTGCTAAACATCAGTTTGCAATCTCGTTCCCAGAGGCAGCCGCGGGGCCGGAGGCCTCTTGTTCCTTTGACCGGCCATTTTTTCCAAACCTAAGCCCCCCCCCCCCATTCTGAACTCTGATTGGTCAATCTAGAGGTCGGATCGTCGTTTCATTTGTTGTAAAATTATCCTTGAGTCCAAGTCAACTCGCTGACATAAGAAATACGATCCTAAACGTTTTTGTAAAGATCTATTTTTCTACGCGTGGGTATATTTTTAAGTGATTCGGTCTTCGTCACGTGACAGTCGTGTGATTCGTCAATTCGGGGGAAAATTGCTACCCCGATTCACCAGAGAAATTTCTTCAAAAATTTTTCGGGGGGTTGGGATGGCCTAGAGTGCCGCGCTTCGACCTCTAGCTGGCCGGTCACCTCTGGCTTACGGCTGTGGTTTCGAGCCCTGGTGTGAGCATATGTGGCATGGAGATAGGGGCGCCTTCTCAACCTCGTGGGTTTCCTCCGGGCACTCCGGTTTCCTCCCACTGCTTAAGACCCCTACGCGCAGTAGAATTATTGAAATAAATGAAACCATATGTTAGTCCCAAAATGACCTGGTTTGTGTCGAGTGGACGTTAAACCCAATTTCTCTCTCTCACTCAAAAATTTTTCTGGTTTCGAGATTGATCATTTTGGCGACCATCCAAAAACGATCACCGTTTTTTCTTTGAAATAGTGCTCGATTTCTGTTTGTAAGTTTACTAAAAAATCATCTCAAGACCCATTTAAGCAAAATTATCTATTTGATCAACTAAACCATTTCACTAGATATGAGAACTATTCTTCATGAAAAATGATCTTTCCCCAATCCAAGATGGCTAAAATTTAAATGCCGTCATACTGTGTCTAAAATTATCGTTTTGTCAGATAATGATCATGTCACTGTTTGATATGGCTTGTGATATCGAATTTATAGGGTTTTCAGGGTCACTAAACTTATTAACCTAAACAAATGTTTTCAAATTCCAAGATGGTTTGTCTCTTTGATGTGGCTTGTAATAGTGTCCTTGACTTCACAAAAATATGTCTAAAATCGCAGATAATAGTTTCAGAACGAAACTCACAATTATCAATCTTTCTCTTGGATTGTTTTATAATAGCAAAGTGTAATAGTTTTGAGGGCAACTAAAATTGACCGACTCAGGAATATGATTGTTTGTCAATTGACCATGTGTAGAACTTACCATTACGTTAATTAACAGACCAGGAAATTATAATTCTACACAAAACACAAATACATAGCTCTCAGAGACCACAAACAAAACAATTCAAAAAGAGTGAATGGATCCGGGGGCTAGCCGTAAGCGTCCACTGTGCTGTACAGTCCCGGGCCTGTGGTGACACAGACTTCACTCATATTTGAAAAAATTGGGAATACAACCCAAAGAATTAATTATGTAATGTCATATGATCTGAAACACAAATGCAAGAATATTGTATTAATTCCGTTATACAAGTAACCACACCGGCAAATGTATCAGAGATGCATTAAATCAATAAAGAAGAGGATCGAAGTAGATTGTATTTATAAAGGCAAAATAAATAAGGGCGATAATCCAGCCAGGAGAAATTTAAATAAATAAATATTATATTGAATCATTATCCAATATGTAGTCAGTAATGTATTTATACGAAATGTCAAACTTAGTATGTTGAAGAAATGAAAGTTTTGAAATTTCTTTAAAAATGCGTAATTGTGTACCGCCTTTGGCAGTGCACTTAAAATTAAGAGTTTTTATACGGGAAAGAAATAGTTTTAATGCCTGTGTGCTGGAACTATTTTGTTGTGGTATTAAATCATAACATTAGAATTATCTCCCTTTGTTTAACCTCGGCAAGCATGGCCGCTACTTCAGCGGAAACTTATTTTGTTTATCCTGTGTAATTTATAGTCTTTTTACCCTTGAACATGTACGTTGGTTTGTTTGACAGTCATACTCGTCACTCAGCTAGCTTTCACAGAGAGTTTTCATTGAAGTAAAGGTCATTCAAACGGATATTCGTCTATCTTACTTGGGTGAAGAGAACTCGGGGTTAGCTCACTGTAATTCCTCCCTCGTCCCGAGCGCAGTGGAAAGGCAGTTTAGTAAAAAGACTAGTTTGCACATGTAAACACGGACATCATAGCTTCAATCACAAGCTATAGGAACAAAATATCAACGTGAGACAACCTCTCATTGTCTGATATAGGTGCTTGGTACACTTGTAAAACAAGTCACGCCAAAAATTTCTGGAAAACTACGGTGGCCCGGTTCAGCCATTTGTAAAAAACAACGAGTGCAGTTTTTATTCCAAAACATTCTAGGAACTTTTTCGTTTGTTCTATTGACAATAACGGCACGGTTTAACATATATAACATTAAATTTATTTGTATGGAACACTATTCCTGCTAAAATAAATAATAAAAGGCATAAATGACAATAAAAGGATTCTTGAATATTTACATTCTTTTAACATTTCTTACTACATATTCATTGAATAACGGTGAAAATTATCACGGCAAGGTAAAACTATATTTGTATGGACAGCCCTTACCGCAAAATATTAATTTTCCACATACAAATATGGCATCGGATAATGGACGTGACAACATCTTACAAGGCCCCTCTAGGTCGATGATTACAGTGTCGCGAGCGGCTGGAACAAGCAGATCGGACTCCAGCTCTATGATATTAGAAAAACAGACCAAAGCAGAGACAGCTCGTGCTAAGGCCCAATTTGCGGAACAACGAAAAACTGTTCGTCTAAAACATGCTAATGCAGAATTGGATGCCGAATTAGAATTTATTCAACAGCAAACTGACGTCGCTATCGCTGAGGCTGAAGTTCGTGTTTTTCAATCACACAAAGGCTCAAGTTTTAGATCATGCGAATCAGAATTACGAAGTTTACCAAGGGAAAATACAATGGAACGCACACAACAATTTGTCGATCAGAATCAAGATACACTATTTGAAAACAACCTAACCGATTATCAAAATCAACAATATGACCCTTACGATAATTATAATGAACAACATTATGATTATCAATCCCAGTGGTACCCGTCTAATCATCAGTATGATTATTACCACAGACCATATTATCCTGAAGTTGATAGCCCTCAAACACGGGTATTGGAACCTGCTGCTCAGCACACACAACTTCCCAGGCAGGCGCCTCCTCTATTACAGGAACGAAATAGGACTCAGGTACAACGTGGACCACCCACCAATGCACCATCTATAAAAACTGACGCAACTGCATTTTCACAACCTCAAGCATTCGGTGCTAGTTCACTTCCACACGCAACTTTAAATAGTAACACCACCATAACAGGTGAACTTTCAAGGTTTTTACTTAAGAAAGACTTACTCCTTTCAAGGTTTACAAAGTTTAATGATCAACCAGAATCCTACGCAGTATGGAAGTCAGGTTTCTTACATATTAAGTCGGAACTCCAAGTCACAACCTCAGAAGAAATGGATTTGCTGATCAAGTGGTTAGGATTGGAATCGTCTAGAAATGCTATTAGTCTTAAGGCAGCTAATGTCAGCAACCCAGCTCGCGGATTAGCACGGATATGGGAACGCCTTGATGAAAGGTATGGAAGCCCAGAACTGGTGGAAGCGTCACTCAAGAACAAACTTGCTAACTTTCCGAAGTTATACACTGATAAAGACAATAAGAAACTCTTCGAGTTGTCCGATATTATTTCTGAAATCGAATCGGCCAAGGAAGACCCGATGTATGCTTCACTTTTGGCCTACTTTGACTCTTCATCTGGAGTTATCCCCATAGTAAACAAACTTCCCCGGGGAATTCAAGAGAAATGGACCGGTCAAGCTGTCAAATATAAGAAGACATATCAAGTACCATTTCCACCATTTTCCTTCTTTGCAGAATTTATACGAGATGTAAGCAAGACCAAGAATGATCCGAGTTTTGCCTACGACCGCACTTACAATCAACCAAATAATCAACGGGATAGGCTCCCTTCAAAGGTATCAGCTCCAGCTTTAAGGACGAATATTTCCACACGGAAAACAGAAGTTAAACAGCAATCTGAGGTCACGGATAATAGATCAAAATGTCCAATCCATCATACTAATCACTCGATTAACGAGTGTAATGCCTTTAGATATAAACCCATCAGTGAACGGAAGGCATATTTAAAGACTATTGGGGTTTGCTATAGGTGTTGCGCAACAAAAGAACATTTAATTGCAGCTTGTACAGAAAATATCAAATGCGATATTTGCAATAGCAACCAACATGCTTCTGCTATGCACGTGAATTCGGATTCGGTTACCAGTGGAACCTCTTCAGCTCCAGTCAACCACGGCGGGGAGCGTACGGAACCAAAACAACTTACATCAAAGTGTACACAAGTATGCAGCGATAAGTTTAGAGGCAAGTCTTGTGCGAAAATAATTCAACTAAAAGTCTACCAAACTGAAAATCCAGTTAAGACACTTCAAGTTTATGGCATCTTCGATGATCAAAGTAATAGGTCACTCGGAAACAAAGGCATCTTCTACTCACTCGAAGTTCAGGCAGAACCATTCTCTTACACACTATCATCGTGTGCAGGCACGTTTCCTACGTCTGGCAGAAAGGCAACAGGAATAACTATTGAATCTTTGGATGGAAGCGCGAAATTTGAACTTCCGCAGTTAATTGAGTGCGACCACATACCGGCAATTAGAGATGAAATACCTTCTCCGGAAGTAGCTCTTCATCACTCTCACCTACAGGACATAGCTGAATTCATACCACCAGTGGATGATTTGGTTAATATACAGCTGTTAATTGGCAGAGATTTGATTGAGGCTCATCACGTCTTAGATCAACGGATAGGACCGCGTAATTCACCTTACGCTCAACAACTCCCATTTGGATGGGTAATAATTGGAGAGGCTTGCCTAGGCAACATACATAAACCGGAAGTAATCAATGTGAACAAAACTCACACTTTACCAAACGGTCGAAATACATTATTCGAGCCCTGTCCGAATAATTTGGAATTAAAGGATCTACATCCAACAAGGTACGATGTCTTCACATCACAGGATTCATTCAACGATGGAATTGGGGAAGCCGTATTTAGACTCTCCCGCAACGACGAAAAACTAGGACCATCGGTAGAAGATCGCGAATTTCTCGTTATCATGGATCGAGAATTCCAGCGTGATTCAAGTGGTAATTGGGTTGCTCCGTTACCCTTTAAGGAAAATAGACCCCGTCTACCAAATAATCGAACTCAGGCAGCCAACAGAGCCAAGTCGTTAGATTATAGTTTAAGAAAGGACTCAACTAAAAGAGCCCACTTCTTCACATTTATGAAAAGGGTATTCGATAACAATCATGCGGAATTGGCACCTCCTCTTAGAGACGATGATGAGTGTTGGTACTTACCCATTTTTGGAGTCTACCATCCTAAGAAGAAAGACCAAATCCGAGCAGTGTTCGATTCTTCAGCTCAGCATAAAAATATCTCCCTTAACAATGTAATGTTGACAGGTCCTGACCTCACCAACAGCTTACTTGGGGTACTTCTACGCTTTCGCAAACATGAAGTCGGCATCACAGCGGACATCCAGCAGATGTTTCATTGCTTTTTGGTACAGGAAAACCACAGAAACTTCCTGAGATTTCTTTGGTACAAAGATAACATATTCGAAAATGAAATTATCGAATACAGGATGAGAGTACACGTCTTCGGAAACAGTCCTTCTCCAGCAGTGGCTACGTATGGACTGAGACGGTCTGCACTCATAGGACAGGAAACATTTGGCATCGACGTCAAAAACTTCGTAGATAGGAACTTCTACGTCGATGATGGTTTGGCCTCACTTCCCACATCAGAACAGGCCATTGATCTTATGAAAAGAACTCAAAAAGCCCTTCTCGTTGGAGGCAATCTTCATCTTCATAAGATAGCTTCGAACAGCCCAGAAGTCATGGAAGCATTCGCTACCGAAGACCTGGCAAAGGACTTGAAAGAACTCAATTTCTCTACGGACTCGCTACCTATTCAAAGGAGTTTAGGCTTAGCTTGGAACTTAACGTCGGACACATTCACCTTTCAAGTATCACAGGAAATCAAACCTTTTACACGGAGAGGTATATTGTCTACCATAAACAGTCTGTTTGACCCGTTTGGATTTGTCGCTCCAGTCGTCATCCAAGGCAAAATTCTATTGCGGAATCTTATGTCGTCAACTACAGACTGGGATGAACCTCTGCCTACCAAACAACTCACGGAATGGGATAAATGGAGATGTTCATTACAGCATCTTGATAATCTACGTATACCTAGAATGTATTCTGATACTTCTTATGGCATTGCTCGTAAGGAACTGCATATCTATTCAGATGCTTCTGAAAAGGCCGTAGCAGCAGTAGCTTACATGAGAACTACATACACTGACGGAAATCATCATGTTGGCTTCATCCTTGGAAAGGCGAAGCTAGCACCAGCTTCTGGTCATACTATCCCCAGGCTCGAACTCTGTGCTGCTGTCTTAGCAGTCGAAATCCACGACATTATCCAAGAACATCTTGATATTACTCCGGATGTCATCACGTTTCACACCGACAGCAAGGTTGTGTTAGGATATATCTACAACAGAACACGTAGGTTCTATCTCTATGTCACTAATAGAATAGACCGCATTAGGAAGTCAACCATTCCTCTACAATGGCAGTTTATCCCTACGGATAAAAATCCTGCAGATCTCGGAACCAGGTCTGTTCCGGCATCTGATTTGGAACATTCGGTATGGCTTAAAGGTCCTACTGACCTTTACCAGAAACAGCAATTCGAAGAAGATGACTTCTACGAACTACGGAATCCAGAAGAGGATTCTGAGGTACGACCAATTGTAACAACGTTACTCACTACTATCAACAAAGGCAAGCTGGGTATTCATCGGTTTGAGCGATTCTCATCATGGAAAACACTTACTTGGACAATCAGTAGATTAATTCACATTGCTCAAATGTACCACAGTTCAGGAAACTGTAAAGGATGGCATGTTTGTAATGAATCAAAAAATACTGAAGCTCAGCTTAATTCGGAACGGTTCATAATCAAACAAGTTCAACTCGAAACTTATGGAAAAGAACTGATCAAAATAAAAGCTGACAAACCGTTACCAAAGGACAGCACCATAATCACACTAGATCCAGTCATCGACGAATATGGCTTGCTGCGCGTTGGTGGAAGGCTGTCAAAAGCAGAGTTACCCTTTCAAGAGAAATCACCAATTATTTTACCGGCATCTGCTCACATATCAACTCTAATCATCAGGCATCATCACGAACTGGTACAACACCAAGGCAGACATTTCACCGAAGGAGCAGTTAGAGCGGCAGGTTTTTGGATAGTTGGAGGTAAACGTCTTATCTCCTCTATCATCTTCAAGTGTGTTAAATGCCGAAAACTACGAGGAAAACAAGAGTCCCAGAAGATGTCAGATCTACCTGGAAACCGCCTAAAGCCAGCACCACCCTTCACGTACGTTGGTGTTGACACGTTTGGTCCTTGGTCAGTTGTCTCAAGGCGTACTAGGGGTCACCAGGCAAACAGTAAACGATGGGCGATCATCTTCACCTGTCTTACCACGAGAGCAATTCATCTGGAAGTCATTGAAGACATGGGGACTTCAGGATTTATTAACGCCCTCAGAAGATTCATCGCAATTCGAGGCAACGTATCCGAGTTCAGATCCGACAGAGGAACCAACTTTATTGGTACAACTAATGAACTCAACATGGAAGTCATTATGGACGAAAACGGTCCTGTTATTAACTTTTTGAATAATAGGAAGGCTAAATGGATCTTTAATCCACCTCATTCATCACACATGGGAGGCGTTTGGGAACGTATGATCGGTATAACCAGACGCATCCTAGACTCTATGTTAGCTGAGGTATCTTCAAAATATCTCACACATGAAGTATTGGTAACTTTCATGGCAGAAGTTACAGCTATAGTCAACGCTCGACCTATAGTTCCGGTTTCAACAGACACACAGTCACCAGCCATTCTCTCACCACAAACTCTCCTCACTCAAAAGGTTGATCACATCACACAACCTTTAGGACAATTTAATATAAAGGACTTATATAAATCACAATGGAGAGCTGTTCAATCTTTGGCTGATACATTCTGGAACAGATGGAGACGTGAATTCATTCACACTCTACAACCTAGACGAAAATGGCAGAGTACACAACCAAACCTCAAACCAGGAGACGTTGTTCTACTTAAAGATAACCAACTTCATCGCAATGATTGGCCTATTGGTATGGTGGAACAGATTTTCCCTGGAGATGACAACAACGTCAGGAAAGTTACTCTACGGATCATAAAAGATGGTGAACCAACTGTTTATACCAGACCAGTTACTGAATTGGTATTACTTGATTCGGAAACGGACAATTAACATTTTGATAATTTAAAGTGACTCTTCCCAAAGATTGGACATTTTATTTTTAAGTGTTTTATTTCATCAAGTGTTTTAATTTTATTCATTTAAGTGATATCCAGTACAGGATATCAGACGGGGAGTGTGCTGGAACTATTTTGTTGTGGTATTAAATCATAACATTAGAATTATCTCCCTTTGTTTAACCTCGGCAAGCATGGCCGCTACTTCAGCGGAAACTTATTTTGTTTATCCTGTGTAATTTATAGTCTTTTTACCCTTGAACATGTACGTTGGTTTGTTTGACAGTCATACTCGTCACTCAGCTAGCTTTCACAGAGAGTTTTCATTGAAGTAAAGGTCATTCAAACGGATATTCGTCTATCTTACTTGGGTGAAGAGAACTCGGGGTTAGCTCACTGTAATTCCTCCCTCGTCCCGAGCGCAGTGGAAAGGCAGTTTAGCCTGTGAATAGAAACATTATATAGTGTAGTATCTGGTATGTTACTGAAAGTTGACGGGTATTTTACTACTTCAAAACCAAATTTGTCTGTTTTATCGAATGTACCGACATTAAATTTATCGTTGATTATATTGATGTCCAGTTCCCGGGGTCAGTTCCCATTGGTAAACCAATAGTTTGTTGTATTATCTGATCCCCAATCTCAACTATGGCATTGTCAATGAGAAAATGTATGATATTTTTCTCTATCAAAAACAACCGTATTGGCATTATATAATCCATATCGCATCTTGTGGTGAGTAGGAGGCCATGAAGTTTCTGCCTTTTCCGAAAGCTCCACGAAAGGCTTTATCTACGAACCAATCCAAATTATTTTTGAGATCTGCATGCTGTAGCATAGTATATAAGGTAGAAAAGTCGAAAGTTTCTATTGGTTTTGCATTGTCTTTGTTATTGATTTTATCTAGAGTATCTACTATATGTTTATTTTTATCAATTATAAAAAGATAGGCTGGCACTGCCAGGCAGGATACGCCCACATTTTCGAGAAATGGATAGAGAACAAGCAATACCGAAAGTGATTTTTCCTACATCATTAAGTCCTGTATTTCATACTGTATTGGGAGCAGCCATTTTGTTGGCCAGTTCCAGTCTGATATTAATGAAATTCGAAGCCGACAATGATTATGGTGTGACGGTACACAACCTAAAATGTGACTTTTCGTCAAAATCGGATAAGATTTGTGACCTGTAGAGAGTCCACAACCATGATATACCATATTTTTACACTATTCGCGTACAAACGGCGACCTTTTCGTCCGGCAACTTTGGTACGATTTTCACGAAATTCGAACTCAACCTTCCTTACGGTGCAACAGTTATATAATCAGAGTTTTATTTAAATCGGATAATAATTGTTCGAAAGATAGATAGAGAACATGCAATACCGAAAGTGGTTCTTCCTACAATCAAAGGCCATAATTCATTAAGTTACAATTTGATATGCGCAAATATCGAAAAGAATAAAGATCTTTAGGTTGTAAACATCGAATTAAAATTGTGACCTCTACAGGGTCCACAACTTTGATATACCATATTTTTACACTATTCGCGTACAAACGGCGGCCATTTTGTCTGGCAATTATGGTCCGATTTTCACGAAATTCGAACTCAACCCTCGTAGGGTGTAACGGTGATAGAGTCAAACGTTTTTTTTTTAAATCGGATAATAATTGTGACCTCCAGAGGGACCATAGGCGATTTTTCGGACAATCAGGGGTCATAATTCAGGAAGTTACGATCCGATATGCGCAAATACCGAAAGGAACCAAGATCTTTGTGTTCAACTCGAAATACATGTATTATCAATTTAGGACAATCTCCTAATACAATAAGTTATACCACCAGAAAGCTGATCCAATTCTGCTTTTAACGATATAAAATTTACATGTGTTTATTTTAAACAGAAAGATCATTAAATGAGAAAAGCGTGAAAGTGTATGCCGGATTAGGCTGTTTTAGACACATTAAAGTCACGTGACTGACCACCCTACTATAAAAGTACTTATTTTATTATTATATTTTTATTTTAACTTTTATTTGCAAATTTCATAAAAACGGCAACACGGTACATCAACGGCTTGAACTAACCTACATTGAGCATGGTCCGTAAGGCGTAAGTTGAGATTAGATTATCTTGTCATTCATTATACTAGACATACGTGCCAGCTCAGACCTGGACAATGGAGTCTATATCAACCGGACACAGAATCAAACACATCCAGCAAATTTATGTACAAATAAAATAGCTTACCGCCAAATCATACACCATTTTGTAGTTACGATTATCCAGATTACCACGAAAACATCATAAAGACAATCGCGTCTACAATTATACAGGTGGAATTTCCCGTATGACAGCCAACGATAACAGACGGTGGTTCGTCCGTTTTCAGAAAAAAAGACCAACACATTTTTAAAAATACAATTATAGTTACTGTAAAATGTGTTGGTTGAAGATTCGACGTCTATTTGTGTTCAGCAAAATTTTATTTTGTTCAAGATTCACCTTTGGCAAATTTTTTTCTCACCAAAGATTCACAACTCTTTCACATTTAGCTGGCTATTTTGACGTCAAGATTCGACTCCGACATGGCGTCGAATAGCCGTCGATGCTTGAGGGTGGGGGGTAGTTCAAGATTCCTATTGACCGGTGCATAAACCGAGCGACATAGCAGTTAATATGACACAGATCCATAAAGTAAAGGAATAATGCGCACACGTCAACACGGATTAACCACGGGGCCCCAGGGACCCCCACATTAGGGGACCCCCACAAAAATCTCAGTTGAACGCCTCGAGCATGGTCGGACCGAGGACTCCAACGGCCGGTGACCTAGTGACTGGGCCTCTCCGATGCTCCGGGGGCCCTCCATCGGAAGTCCCTGGGGCCCCCTTATTCCAAGGTGTGTCGCGATCGACATCCGAGAAATCGTTGTAATCCGGTGATAGATGTAACACATGGTCTTTTATTGTCGTGAGATCTTCTATCGGACCGAACATCGTCTAACTCGAACAAATTACTCGTCCCCATCATTTCCAGTAGCGCGAATTTTGCCTCAGATTGACGTACGATTGTATATAAGCTGTAGTTGTTGATATTTGTTGTGAGTATAAGCTGAATTTGATGAGATGCACATCATGATCACACGAAATATTCAGATTTCTTGATTAAATCTCGTATTACCATTTGGTACTTTCAGTATCAGACGTTCGTCAAAAATCGAGCCCGGCTTGGTCGTAACGTTACGGCCTCCATTCATCAAATCATCGCGGGTGATATAATATGATTCCGAATCAAGTGACCCCGTTATTTATCACTGACCGACTTCAAAATTAGGTTTGATGTAGCTCTGCTCAATTACATTGACCGATTTAACGGACTCAATGGGCTCCAGCCCACTCATCTAGAAATGCCCTCATTTCATAGCACTCGCATAGATTGGTCCACTGAAATTACGCCAGAATGCGCTAATTTTGTGGCAGAATTTTATTTTTTTTTCTGGGGGAGATACTCTAAATGGCTCCGACACAAGTTCCTGAAATGCCAGGGAATCACGTTTTCTTTTCTTTTTTTTTTTTTTTTTTCAAACAAACACTTTATTTGCGTCAGATTTCTACAAGCATATATTAAGTACATTTATATCTTAAATGATAAAATACATTGTTCTATATAAATGGTGAGTCGCAGGGTTCCTACTATACACAGATCTAAGTACATAAATCCATCAATGGGGAATCGTTATGGAGGCAATCTGTTAATTCTTAAAAAGATATTTCCATTTATTTGTGTATAATTCTGGAGATATCTCAATCTCCATTTTAGCATGCTCTACTAAAAAGCTTTCATACTTATTAATATTGAGCATTTTTTAATAAGTATGAAAGCTTTTTAGTAGAGCATGCTAAAATGGAGATTGAGATATCTCCAGAATTATACACAAATAAATGGAAATATCTTTTTAAGAATTAACAGATTGCCTCCATAACGATTCCCCATTGATGGATTTATGTACTTTATGTTTTCGCCATTCAAAATTTCCTGAGGGGAGACCTTGCAGTGCTTCGGGCCTATACCGCGCTCGCGGTGGACTGCTTCTTCGGCCATAGATCCGCGATCGGTGCTCAGGGGCCCCACCATGGTTAATCCGGCGTTGGCACACGTCCACCAGTTATATGAAATCCAAGTACGCCCCACCATACTTCTTTTATAAATAATCTTCCACTAATAAAACCTTATTTGAATAGAAAAACCTCACAAATCGGACGATCACGTAGGCGTATTTTAAAAGAAACATTGAATGCCTCAAGGTAGTCATCCAACAATGGCATCTTATGGAATTTGCATTTAGGAACATGAATGAAAAACTTGTTATAAAGTAGCCAACAGCTTAATTTATACCTCCCGATACATTGATTACATAACATTTATAAACAGAACTATGTCTCCATGAACTTGTATAATGTATAACCTAGGAAACAAATGTGGTTGGCAAAATATGTCTAGTTTTAAAATTTTAATCATGATTCTAAAAAGATTTCCAAGATGGTGTCATTGAGCCAAAATATAAACGAGTCACACACAATAAGTATAGAGGCGCACAGATCTCCAACATGACAGGTGTGTGTTCCTTATGTAGATAAGAATCTATATTTGGTGTTTCCGGTTATTTGTCACCACTATCTTAAGACGGAGAGAGAGAGAGAAATGGGGTTTAACGTCCACTCAACAGAAACTAGGTCATTTCGGGATTAACAATAATTCAATAATTCGCCTGTGCGTAGGGGTCTTTAGCAGTGGGAGGAACCCCACGAGGTTTAAAGGAAGGCGCCCCTATCTCCATGCCAAATACGCTCACACCAGGGCTCGAAACCACAGCCGCAAGCCAGAGGTGACCGGCCAGCTAGAGGACGAAGCGCGGCACTCCAGACCACTAGGCCATAAAACCCACCCCCTCTTAAAACGGAAATTTGTACAATATATGTATAGATTCCAACGTGACATTAAGGTTTTGTACGTATACACTAACAAAAAATTGTCAACCAATATGAAGGCATGACTGAAGTACGGGATACTGTAACATTGAAATGGTCTAGCCTCTGTGGAACTGACAAATATAAAAAATAAAAATCAAGCGCAATATTGTCGTTCCTAAAACGGAAATTCAATTAGAATCCAATCAGGAAAGTAACCAGAGCTTATTGCCTGTTATACGGTAGCCCAGGGAGAACCAGCATGGTAAAACTGACCCAATTAACAATTGGGTATTAGAACGGAAATTAAATCGCAAAATATATTCATGGATTTAAATTGATATGAATGGGAAAGAAAAATATGAATGATAGTTCGAAACTATGCATTTCATTCATTTAAAAAAAGATAAAAACAAAATCGGTTGAGCGTACTAAGACGTCGTGTACTATAACGAAGTCCAAATTAATTAATGCACACAATATAAAAGAACAATTATTAATATATTTTAGTGATGTAGCTTTGTCAAGCAAATACATGATACATGTAAAGCAAATAATATATATATATATATATATATATAGACTAGTATTAACAACACACCATAAGATATATTGATAAACATCAAGTTTAAAGACAGGGCGAGCACGGGTCATTAGAAGAAACCGATGATTCGTATTAATGAATGATTGGATTGTTAAATATTACGTCAGATCTATGGGGACTATGAATTCACAAATGTGCCTCTAAAATGCATGCATACATATCTTTATTTTAAGTTATAAAGATTTTATGCGGATATACCTTATCTATCTATAGTAGTATTCTTCTCCAACTAGGTCGTATTCAACTACAGTAAGAAAAACTTTCATTCTTCGATCTCCAGAGTCGTCTTCTTCAGTCATGGATTTGTTTGTGAACAAAATGTTTCGTTATACGAGATCTAATCTACATTCTATCTTTCAAATTTAAGTCAGTTTGTTCTGTGGTGTACGGCTGAGGTTAAACAAAAAGCTGATCTACGGGTATGAACATTGTGAGTGCGCAGTCTTAGAGACCCGAATGCCTGAACTGATCGCGTCCACGTAATACTCTGCAAGTTTCGATATTAATTTCAATTGGGTACTCACCCTGCTTTGGGAGCCTATTTGATTCCTTGACGATCGCGAAAACCAAGTCTCGCGCTTTCCAGCTAAAACTGTCTACTTGTGATATAATGGCTATGTCATTGTTATGCCTGCAGATAACGTGGCTATAAGTTCAGGAATTGTAAGGAAATCTATTGCAACGTCCCGATATTGTGTGGAGTGGGACGGCCGTTTCTAGCCCTTTCCTTCACAGTCCCGGTCTGCTGATGCCGTCCATGTAGTTTTCTGAAGACACTATGACTGACATTAAGCAGCGTCCAAAACACCCAATGGTCTGGGCCGCTTTCCCTGTCTTATATTGGACATTTTGGAGTTTGAAAATGTTTTACAGAACACAGTTTGATAGACAATATCACCAAAAGGCACATGCATTAAAAGGTCAATCCTGATAATGTTTTGGAGAATAAAACTGCCCTTTTTGTGTAAAAATACCTTCAAGTTACGTGGGAATACATTATTATTCTAGTATCGTGACCATTATCTCTAATTATTGGTGTCCATCTAAACGGAGCTTTGATCACAGTTTTATCCTTTCTATGAAATAAAATCTTTCAGTTGACTCTTGTGATATTCTAGAATTGACAACCATCAAATCACTAATGAACGAATGTATTTTTAAATTATTGCATCGTAGTCATTTGTTCGATTCGGGGCATACACGTGATAAGGAGTAGGACCGCCTGTATAAAATCGTATTTTTCTTTTTAACCGTAAAATTGAGTTTTATTCTTACTATAGATATGATATGTATGTAAAGGCCTGGTTTTATGGAACTGCCTAAGCCTGAAATTTGAACCAGACCTGATACCCGAAACTGCCAACTAAACTGTTAACATTAAACCGAGCTGTATTACACATGCAAAGCTATATCGTTTTGTTGTTTATATGCGAGTCCAGTCCATGCAAGAAGAGCGGCCCAAGTCCTTAGATCAATGAACCCGTTTATATGAAAAACTGGCCCTTCAAACCGGACCCCCTCCCTTACACCTCTTATAAATACTCGTCCATAAATCAGACGTCACAAGTGTGTGTGGGGGCGTTCATTCAGACGAACTAGATTGCTTACAAGGGTTGAATATTGAATATCTCCTATTACGCCCATAGGTAGTAATTTAACAATGGCGTCTTATTAATTTTACCTTCAGGAACATGAACAAAAAACTGGTTATAAAGTAGCCCACAACTTAATTTTCATTTATCAACAATAACATGACTTTCGACAAAAATAAACATGAACTATGTCCCCATGAACTATAGTAAAATATACGTAATGTGACTTATCATACCGGTACGCAGTTTGACGTTAAAACCCCGGTAATAATGTATAACCTCGGAAAAACAAATGTGGTCTGCGCAAGATACATCTTTGACAATACAAAATCATTTTAATCATATAATTCTGAAAAGATGCCGTAATTGAGCCAAAATATAAAGTCACAATAAGTATGGATGTGCAGTGAGAAACAGAATTCAACATCGTGATCAATGATGAAAAATGTCATTTTTAGTTCACAGATTACATTGATGACTCACTGTTTGACAACAACGTCAGTTTTCCACATAGACTTCCGACATGACAGCAATATATCGCCTTATGTAGGTATGAATCTGTAGTTGTGTCTCGTTTATTCTTCCTGTCCATCTGGCATTCACAGCTGTAGTTTATTTGATACAACAATAAAATAATCAAGGCGCTTTCGTTTCTAAAAGAGAAATTAAATTTTGGATTTAGCCAGGAAAGCAACCAGACCTTATTGTGAAGCGCACGGTAGCCTAATATATTCATGGATTTCAATTAATATGTATGGGAAAGAAATAAACTATGAAAGATGGTTTGAAACCATAGAGTTATATATAGAAACTAGAGTCCGCACTGATCACGTGACTCCCATGACTACAACGTTGAAGTTTTGTGCCGGAATGAAGCGACGGCCGCCATGTTAGTTCCGGGGAGTATGAACGTAAATACCCGGATGTTCACTATGTTATCGCATCAGTCAATCTCATTTAATCTGTGTCGACCTGTTTTAAAACGTTCACAAACATTAAATTTTCTCACCCAAATATTTATTGTTTAATAACAAAGAGTAAAGATCCATGGGCCGACTTGTCTCCGGGCCCTTCTTTCCTCGCAAAGTATTTAAGGCCTACAATTTAAGTTGACATGTCAGCGATTTCGACCGCAGTGTATCTACGTCTACTTTTTTAGTACTTACTAAAATTTTAATTTTTATTAAAATTTTGATTTTTTAAATTAGTGCGATGTCCACAATATGTATTCCTATACAGTAAATTTGTTAAATTGTTTTTGAAATTCTTGAACTAATTTATAAAGAGTGTAGAGAAATGAATGGGGTTTTTTTAACAATAAAAGTCAACAGAAATCAATAGCGCGCAGAATTAAGTATCTACCGGTATTTTTATATTTTTATTCATTTGTTAATTATTTTATTTTAGGAAATTAGTGAATGAAAAATGAAGAAAGATTTATAAGTAAAATGTTGTATTTCTATTTACCGGTATTTATTTATTTGTTTGTTAATTATTTTTAGACATGTATGCAACTGAAAAGGGAAGAGAAACTAAAAACAGCCTGCAGAAAATGTTGTATTTTTATTTATTGCTTTATTTGTTAATTTGTTTCAGAAAATTATGAAATGAATGTCATTGTCAGTAATCTCGTACTCTACTTTCACTTTAATTACCAGTATAATATTTGATATTTTCAATTATGCCCCAAATGTGTATTCTACAGTAAATATGACTAATATTACTAATAAATTTATAAACTGAAATCTTACCTTACTGTCCTAAAAACAGGACGGTCTTCGTCAGCTTGTGCCTTTTTGACGCCTTGTTTTCCAGAATAAATCGGTCCGTATATAGTCTTCCGTGATGATGTAGGAGTGTTCTGCAGAATAAGCCCGATAGCTTATTAACAAGCTGGCCAAAATGGTCGTCTTCTGCGAAATCGGTCTCCATAAAATGATCATTAAAACCGAGAAAAATTTTCCCTCTGACTGTTCTTAATATTTCTACTTGAATCTGTCTGATGATGTTGTTATTAGTTGCCAAAGGATTAGTTGACTCAAGTAAACTTCTCCTAAAATGGTTTATTTATTGATTTATCTATTTATTTATTGAAAAATCTGGATTAAAACGGAAAATTTTATTTATTTTGGAAAATTATGGAACTGAAAAGTGAAGAGAAATTACTGCACCAACCAGGCTAATGGAGACGGGCATAAACCATGTAGTGTGCGATGAGGGCAATTTTGGCCGAAAAGCAGCCGTAGCCTACGGCCTACTATTATTATATCGATTTCAACCTGTTAAAGGTTATTTTACCTTCACGCCGATTTTTCGTCACTTCCGAATGACTAGACACTGTACCTTGTAAGTCACTATGTCTGCACCACTGGACTGACAACGAGGAGCCCCACTGGAAAATCCCGGGGTACTTTCTCGGGATCGAACACCGGATCTATTTATTCTGTCACTAAGAAACTGAGACTCCCTAACTTACAAGTACATTGAAGACTGCTCGACCATAGTATGAAAAAATGAATAAAATGAAAATTAAAAATATCATCAAATGTAATTCTATCTGCTGTTTTCACAACTATAAAAATATCCTCTGGGGCGTAAACCAAACCTCCTCTGTCTTTACGTACTGTTAGTGATCCAAATTTAGAGACTGTTCCGGTTTGACTTTGAAGAAGTACACAACAAACAAGGCAGGTACAGTTTTTTACAATATTTCTAGTAATGTATCCGGACATGTAATGTAGGACTTGGTCGTGGTACTCCGAAGAACCTGACAAAAGTTTAGCAAATTTTAACATTTGATCATTTGTATGGTGAACTGCAGCGGATGCAGAGTCATCAAATAAATCCATAGTAGGTTCTAAAAACGCAACATTGGCATTTTTTGAAGGCATGATAGAGTTCTTCATTAAAATTGACCTCAAAGACCATTTAAACTGAAGGCAATTTGGATTATTGTTCCACCCTCCTCTTCTTCTCACCCGACTAAAAAACATCTCTAGATGGTCTTGGGACATCTTATAAGTCAAAACATACCTATGTCAAGAACGGATTGAATACTGATCATAAAACCAACAAAAGCTGTTTTTTTTTCCGCCCTTTGCACAGATAGTGCCCCTCTTTATCTTTCAAATTGGCCATGTAGCTTGTTATTTCCAAAAGTATGGTTTTACGATGTGAAAAATTATTTAAATCCATTGGACGCTTGTATCGCTTGCCACAAGGTGATCTGGAATTCATAAAGTCAAATAACATGTCCATCTTTCGAATGAAATCCGTTGTTTTCTCACTACCTGCAAAATCGGGTAAGCAAAGATCGTCTCTCAAAAAGTCTATAGCATCGGCAACTGACGAACTGAGTGTCTGGACGGCTAATCTTACGTTCATTTTATGCTGATGCCATTCAATGTGTTTCGCTTTTAACTTATTAGCAATGTTCAAATTGCCTTTCTGTTGGATTTCATTAAGTCTTTCTAAATATTTCCAGGAAATTTCTTCGTTTTCATGAAAGAATTCCCGTGATGAAGCAAAGCTATTTCTCACAAGTTTGATTAAATGACAGGCATCGAAAATATAATGGATTCTATCAGTGGCATCAGATGGATGTGGAAAGTAGTGCTGTAAGTTTTCGGTCTGAAGTGAACATCCCATTAGACTGGCTGTCATTTGATTGGCATAGGAACCATCACAGACCACAGATTTAACAACCAAACCGTTTTCTGTTAAAATAATTATTAACCGTTTAAGTATTTCTTTCTGTGTGTTCCCAGACAAATGGTCAGTCAAAAAGTAAGCTACAGGAAATTTCCAGTGTCCGGACAAACCAACTACCATAAAAACAAGTGCATCTGTTGCTAAACTGTCGGTACAGGATGGTTGAAAGTTCCCACAGTCCACAAATCCTGAATATTTGCCAGACTTCGGGTCATAGACTGTCTCTTTCTTCAGCGCCATACCGTCAAACATGACTGTGCAGTACTTTAGTTCTGGTCTCTTCTCTATCATCTGTTTCAAGTGGAGTACAACTTCTGTTAAGAATCCAGGCTCACAATTTAAACAGAATGGGGTAAGTGAAGGTACTGTCTAACAAACTCATATGCTTGGGGACTGTAAAAATGTAGAGTTACTGCAAATTTCTTCAATTCCTCTGAGTAGCGTAGACCATGTTTACTGGCGTCTTTTGCTATAAGTTCATGTTCAAATAACTGAAATGCTTTTTCACCAAAGTTTAAGTTCAATAAATCAAATTCTGTAGAAGTTATTAATTGATTGTTTTTAGTTTCGTTTAAAAGATGGGTGATTTTATGTTCTCTTCTCTTTACTTTCTGTTTAACTGATTTCAATTCTTTTCTTTTGTGTTTAAGTTTACTTTTGGTTTCGACCAACTGTTCTTTCAATTTTTCATGTGTTAAAGCATATCCATGTTCTTCTGGAAAAATACGCTTCGGTGGAATCGGCTGAGTAGATTCATCGTCATCACATAAATTTCTTTTCCTAGGTGGATTCCTGGTTTTAGATGGTTGTAAATACTTTGGATGACTCGGAAAAATGGTTGGGACCGCAGTAGACTTGAGCTCATGTCGAGTTGTCTCGATATCTTCATTAGGGTGAATCCCTGGAGAACAAAAAAAATGAAATCCTTTTACTAAAATACCATTTAATTCGTAAAAGGTAATAGGTAAATAAACTTACAGTTTCAAACAGTGGCGTGCTGGCCAGTCCCAGCAAGTGGAGGAGGGTGGGGGGTGGGTGGGTAAGTTTTGAGATTTTGAACCCGTTTTGCCGTTACAGTTCTATCACTAGCTATCTGTAGAAGTATCCTTTAGGGAGCGAAATAAAATGGACTTTAACGTCCCTCTGATCTGCACCAACCGCCTTATGAAAACGGGCATACGCCATGCTGCAGTGTGCTGTGCGGGAATTTTTTTCGTCCCATGCGAATGACTAGACATTGTTGCTTGCCAGACCTTCCGTCCTGTATCACTAACAAGGAAAAAAAGGCAGGCGGAATTATATATATCAGACTCCTTCCCGGCCACTACCACGCCACTGGTATCAAGGATAAAAATAGGATGCTACGGTAATATTATTAGGTCGTTTTTTTCTCAAAATAAAAATAAACCTACCCCACATGTAGTCTTCCTTTGTAAAATGCATACTACAAACAACATGGTGTGTACTTGGAACAAAATTGTCTCATCTAATGTTTAACAGCCATCTGTTCAGAAGCTCCTTGTTTTTTAGTGGAAATCTGTAATTAAAGAAAATAATATTTTAAGCCCTGTGGGTGCTTGCATTGATATTTATTTACTGCAGAGGAGAGGTGAAGGGACAGTGAATGGTGGACTGGAACTTCAATCCAGACGGCCATATAAATTAAAGTTTGCTTCACTTTTTGAGGCCTATCTATGTGAAAAAATTAACAAAACAAATGTTACTGTAGGTTAATAAATAAGAGTTAGAAGATCATAATATGGTGACTGTATATTTAATATTTTTTTTATAGAAGGTGTTAAATGTGTCAAATTGTGTGTGTGGTGGTGGGGGGATAGGCCTCCAGCAGGGCCTAGTTGTGTGAGGTTGAGTAGTGAGTGTGTTTGTTTTCGGGAGCCTTGCACAGACAGCCCAGCGTCTCGTTCGGATGGGACGAAAAACCGAGGTCCCATGTTCACCTTGGCGTACACGTAAAAGAACCCTTGCCAGTTGGAATTCAATTGCTGTCCCGGCATAATTTCCCTTAGGCCTTAGGCTATAACACTCTATATGGCGTATGGACGTCTTCATTATCCCGGTAGGATGTTTAACCCCATTTCAATAAATGATTTCATTGACATTATATAATTCATTCATTACTATTAGGCCTACTTGTTGTTCAGCTCACAGCTGAACTTGTTTCAATGTTTGTGTTTTGAAAAATATTAATTATTTTGACATGAAAATTTATTATATCCTAAAGTTCTTATAATCTAAAGGGTTTCTTTTATTTTAAAATGACTTTTAGATTAGGTCTTCACATCAAATTAATGACATTAATTCGATTGTTATTGACGTTTACATAACGTTTGCAACTGAGCTTGACCCTAGTTACCCAGTGATAGCCTAGAAGAATGGACCGATTTTTGATAGGTGCAGTTGATAAATCAATCTAACCTATGAAAAGCTATTCCACTACCCTTTTTTCGGGTGTTTGAGCAGCCAAAACAACAGCAACTTTCTGGCATATTGATTAAAAAATCCAATGATCGTCAGCGTCAACTCCCCGAACTAACATGGCGGACAAGGCTCCATGTTGGCACGCCGTCACGTGATCAGTGCGGACTCTAGTTTCTATATATAACTCTATGTTTGAAACTTTGTATTTCATTCACTTGTGTAAAAATAATATCAACAGAACATAATGACAGTACGTACACTGCTAATGAAATCTATATAAATTATAACACATAATATTATTAAAGAACAAATGTTAATTATTTCAGTAACGTTGCTGCTTTTGCAAGCAAATGCAGCATCATGAAAGCAAATATACTCTTCCAAAATAAAAACGCAATGAGACATTTCGTCATCGGTATACCCTCGCTCTTCAATCCCCTCGTTGCAACACGAACCGAGACACGCAACTGAACCAAACTGTGGCACGTAGCTGTTCTCCGGTGTTGCAGTGGCCATACCCTCAATGCAGTTGGATTTGACAGTATCGGCGTCTGGCTCGTTATCTGGTTTCACGTAGGCGTTTACGGACTGACTGGTCTGAGTTTCAACGCCGTCGCGGAATTACTGCTGCAATAAAAGCGCTTTGAGAACCGTTTCCGCAAATGACGTATCCGAAAGTGACGATGAAGGGCAGGTGGGATCACTTTTGTTTGCCCTGAGGTTGGACGGTCACGTGTTGAACTTCGTTGTCGGTACCTATCCCAAAGGCGAGAAATTGTACTTCGGGAAACATTCAGCAGCCTGGTTACATCTGTCTGGGATTCACCTGCCTGTAACCGACAAATAACGTTGTTGCGTTGGTCTTCGTTCTGATGTGGCAGTTGTTAAACTCTTGTGTCTTGGAGTAATCAAGCGAAAACAAATTTCGGGAAAACGTATGACCAGTCACACTTTTGAAGAGTGTGTATATATATTAGCATCTAAAGACAGGGTGAGAACGGGTCATTTGTGGAGACACGGACGATTCGTATTGATGTATTAATAATGATTGTGGTAGCAGAAATGGTCCTGGGGATTAATTCAGTGGCACAAAATTGTATAATAACTAGCACAGTTATCCAACAAGTGAATCTCGAAATGAACATGTACTTCTAAAACCTTGGGCACATGACATTGATATAACTTTTTACATAAGGGACAACAGTAGTATAGCCTACATTGTCAATACACATTACCATCTAATAGTTATGATAATCGGAAAGCACTTGATCTGGTCACATTATAATTCCACCAATTTCTGATGCGATACAAATACAGCAACATCATCTACAAAGTTGACGATTGGAATGAATACTCAATTACGGTTGTCTAATCCTGTGGATTTTTTCACTATACTGGTAGACTGCATAGTTATAAATCAACTGATAGTGGATTAATTATAGGAAGCGATTACCATTTTCCAATTGGGTTCCAGGATTTGTAGTAGTTAGAGGAGACCTGCTCATCGGGCGGAAATATACGATGGTAGACAGATGATCCTACTCTGCACGAAACCAAAACCACTTGAAATGATGACAGACCATATCAAAAGCTCATGCATTAGACCTATCCCATCCTCGGATTGGGGTAAATAGGCGGAACCTTTGCAATATTGAGCAGGCGTATCGTTTACTTGTTGCGGCGTTTATCGGCAATTTGTATGGTTAGAAACTGTATTGGTATTACTTTGATCACTAATGGATGTAGCTAGAAGTCACTTGGTGTGGTATGCATTATATTTTGTAACCAAATCCTTAATTCTAGTATCGTGACCAATATCTCTAACCATTTACATAAATCCAAATTATTGTTGTTCATCTAACCCAAGCTTTTATCACAGCAGGGGCTTAACCTCTCTGTAATAGATAAAACTAATAGGTGGGTAGCTTTTAGATTTTCTATGTGGAATGATGTATTCACATTAATGGAAATTGCGTTCAACTGCCTTTTTTCAATTTCGATGAACGAAAGGGGTACCTTTTATCCTAATAACAATATCGTGATGTATTCATTTAGACATATTAATGGATATTTTCTCACGAAAGTTTTATTCTGTTGCAAATAATCGCACATGAATAAAACAATTAATCTGCTTACCATTTTAGTATACAATCTATATACATGCCGAACATCTTAAATTATGTGCGATTTTAATGTAAAGACTGGGGTGTTTATATAATTAATCACATTAAAATCCCAGCTAGAAGAATTGGACTGGATTGTTTTAAGAAAGAGAAATGGGTTTTAACATCCACTCGACACAAACTAGGTCATTTTGGGACTAACATATGGTTTCAATTTTATTTCAATAATTCGCTTGCACGTAGGGGTTTTTAGCAGTGGAAGAAAACAGGAATGCCCGGAGGAAACCCACGAGGTTGAGAAGGCGCCCCTATCTCCATGCCACATACGCTCACACCCGGGATCGAAACCACAGCCGCAAGCCACAGGTGACCGGCCAGCTAAAGGTCGAAGCGCGGCACTCTAGACCACCAGCCCCCTCGGATTGTTTTAAAGGGGAATAATTAATTATTCCTTCATTTAAGACACATAAAGGTTACGACGTGAAATCAATAAAAAAAAAACCAAAACCCCAAAACAATGAAAATAAAACCGGCATCACTTTATTCAGAAGCTCGCAATATAGATCAAAATATTTTGCCAAGTTGTTTTTTTTTTTGTGTTATATTTCAAACTCAATATTTAAATTATATGCTAGCCTGTCAAGATCAAAATATTTTGCTAAGTTGCTTTTGTTGTGTTATATTTAAACTCAATATTTAAATTATATGCTAGCCTGTCAAACACATTGTTAAATCTGATTGAGAAATACATTTTATGTTGGCTTTCAAAAACTAACCTTGATGACCCTATTCAATTCCCGGCAAAAGTAAATCCAGAAGAATACTATATGTGTTCATTTGGAAGTAAAGACCCTTCTTTAACCCTGTTCTCTGTGGCGATAAATACTTCTAAGAAATGGTAATATTTACCAGAAAAAAAAGTTGATATAAATGACAAGTAGTTTATTTCACAATTAAAATAATTCGACGTAATATCTTACATTCAAATTAAAAATTTGAACTCTCGCCTACATTTTTTTTTGGGGGGGGGGGAGGAAATTATCAAAGAATCGCTACAAACAGAAAAATCAATATTCTGATTATGACAAACTGTGGTAAACCTCACTTTCGCTAACACTTCTTGACAAAAACATCCAAAGACTAATACAGGGAAAGGGTCCCATCTTGACTCTTCCATTGATGTAATATTACAAGAAAAGGAAAGAGAACATGATGCGACCGACAATTAAACCCCGTACGTTCTTCATATTATTTTAAAGTAAAAGGATGCAAATTTTAAAAGAAAATCAATTAATTCCATTCAAAGACTCAACAGGGAAATGTTTCATGGGATGAAAAGATTCAGAAATAGACAGTTTAAGGATTAAGTATAAGAGAACAGCATACAATTATTATTATCGTCCTGCATAACTGACAGGCCTATTAAAGCGACCACTTTGTAGGAGCGAAATGAAATGAAATGAAATTGGGTTTAAAGTCCTACTGTTCTGTTCCGAACTGGGCTAATGAAGACGGGCATACGCTACGAGGGAAATTTTACCCAGACAGCAGCACTACAAACTGTCAAGGTAACTTTTACGTGCATGCCAATGTGTACACGGGACCTCGCTTTTTCAGCTGTCCATGTCTGGTCCTCCGTACGGGATGACTGAGAAGGAGGCACCAGTCCGACAAAACTGATGAACTTTCTCGGCAAATGGCAGAGATCGAACACTCAACCTCCAGCCTAGCGAGCCAGCGCCTCCAGTCTAGTTATATAAGTAGTAATAGCAGGGATAACATAAATTTGAATTGGTGATTTGTTCAATAACAATGGTGCTTTTACATTGAATGGTCGGTAACCATAATGATGATAAATTATAAGAGCACTGTATCGCCCCAAGCTATACATTTTGTGTCGTGTGTTGTTAAATCTATATTACACCTGGCATCATTTGTCAATACTTCTTCACGATTTTGAGAACGCGACAAAAATACTTTGTATAATTGCATTCCGAGCTGGATTATAGTAAGAAAACCGACGAATTTGCTCATAATAACATTAATCCTATTAACATAGAATGATGTAAATATTGGGGATATTTTATTTTTACTTGTGGGGTTACCAATATCAAAACATGGACTCAAATGCTGATTTATGTGCCAATCACCCTGCATGACTAAATAGAAAGGAATTTGTTTCTTACTTCAATGACCTTGGAAAACCTCGTAAGCCAATCTACACATTCAATTTTCTTTTTAATAATCCAAACATTGGTGTCAGGACCCCTTGCAATCAATTATGATTAAACTATACATGATCAAACCTGTCGAACGTCAGACAGAAAATAAACACTGAATATAAATCCATAGACTAGAGGCATGATGATATTATGTCAATGGTTGTTTTTCTCAATTTTGGTAACAATTTTTTGAAAGCAGCACAGGGTTAACACATGACATATATATCCCAATAGTGACATGTGCAATAACCCCACTATTCGAGTATATTTTCTTCCTCGTCAAGTTTAGATATAGGATTGTTGTTACTTGTTTGGGATCTTTGTAACTCTCCGCATCGTCTGTTCGTCAACAATTGGCTTGTGAACACCATATATTCTACAGTTTTTGACAGATTGTTTTCAAACCGGGGTTGAGTCATTGTGATGACCAAAGCACGAGCCCTATCGCTATTCAGCATTTTGCGGCATTTCGTACTCGTGTTATGCCCCTTTTTCCGTAAGCATCCATGTTTTTAAATAGGATAAGCTTGTGTCGAGACGTAGTTACTTTCCGGCGCACTGTCGAGCTGTGTGGCCATCTTGGCTACATTTAGTATCCGGTGTTATGAACTGAACCTGATGCCATTTGTCATTAGCGTGCAACTGTACGTATTCTTCCGTGTGTTACGATAATAATGTTATCTGATCTATTCTAACGGTTATTACAAGTTACAGTGATTGATGAATGGCCTCCCAACAATCGACAGAGATATTTATCAAAAAACATTTAAAACATCATCAGATTGAATTATGCGATGAAACACGATAGATATATTTATTGAAAGACGGACACGGAACTCTCTAGAGGGGAGTGGATTACTTCTTGATAATAAAGTATATAAAATAAATAATACCAAAGGCAGATCCAGTTCTGATGACCAAAGGAAATAACCAAATGAAAAAAAAACGTGTTTGAACATGATATTTTCTTGGCTAGCTGTTTTGGGTATAAACATTTCGTGGATCTAGATCTAAAGGTACAACATCCGGGTTTGCTCGCACATGCAGCTATTCAACATCCTAGATTGGTATATAAGTATGGTAGCTGAATTATTATTAAAAGATGAATGATAGGAAATAAACCGTATGACCAAGAAACAAGAAGGGCACAGCTAATTGAAAGAATTCAAATGTAATCAACACGGAAAAAAAAACCTAAGATAAATGAGAGAGAGAGAGAGAGAAATGGGGTTTAACGTCCACTCGACACAAACTCATTTCCGGACTAACATGGTTTAATTTTATTTCAATAATTGGCTTGCGCGTAGGTGTCTTTAGCAATGAGAGGAATCCGGAGTACCCGAAGAAAAGCCACGAGGTTGGACAGGCGACCCTCCTCCTTACCACGTACAATCCGGGATTTGAAACCACGCCAGCTGACTCAATCACAGGCCGTTTGATACAGCGCGCGCACGCTAACCATTCACCCGTAAGATAAAAGAATTTTGTAAATAAAAATCATGACCCATGGCAAAATAACATAAGCTGAACAACGACAGTTTGAATGCAGATGCAAATATGAACCAGATAGCGGTCAATTAGACTTATTTAAATATTGAGTGATATAATCTCCAGCTTTAGCTATATATTACATTTCATCGGAACACAAACTGAAGTGGGGAAATGGTTTGGAATTGAAAAGGTAGCTGATTCCGAGACATTCCAAGCAGCTACGCATGTATATAAGGATGTATATTTTATGACTTCGACGTTAATAGCGTTAATATTATCATTGAAAATAAATTTCTACATAATAATATTAATGTATTTTTACATGACAATGATTGTCCTCATATTTTTGAGACTTTTACCGTGAATAAATCTTTCAGCCTGACATACTGGCATTGATGACATTAACCATATTAAAATAATTTTGTATATTTATCTTGGATTGACTTTATTCCCGTTATCATTTGGAAAATGTCTGGATTTATCCAGTCCCGGATCCAGGATTTTGTCGCGGGGGTGGGGCATACATTGGAGCAAAGGGTAATACGTTGCAACCTTGGGAATTGCTTGGTGGAAATAATACGCAAATCATGTTTATATCATCTATTAAAGAGCAGATATATGAACTACTACAACAGTAACAAAGCAAATGAAAATCAACTATGTTATTAGATGTAGGCTAATGATCAATATTGTGTTTTTTCTTTGATAGTCGTCAAAACATTTGATGCAGATATGCCATTTCTACAATTTTTATAAATTTCCTGTGAAAAAAGATTTATTATGATGTTATTTTCAAATTACTTAGTTCAACCATTTGATCCCCAAGACCAACAAACAGGCTTTTCTCATTTTTTTATAACTATGTAGATCTTTCGTACTTACTCACCTTTTTCATAGGTCAGATCTTTGATGTGTTATTGTGGATTATTAGATGGCTAAGTAGGACATAGGGACTATCTATTACCGCCTCTCAGTTTATAGAACTAACAAAATGATTGTTATAGCTTTGTAAGATATATAAATGCTCTGACGAGTATTAAATGCCAGACTGAATTGCGAGATATTATTAGAACTAGTGTTATGTAGAGAAAAGGGTTCTTTTCGAAATTCAAAATTCATAGTCAGATTCTTCAATACTGGATCCTTGTTTTTATTTCAAGGATCGTGATCATTATGGTTTATATCAAAATGTATTAAAAATAATTTGGGCTACATCTTGGAACGTAATATGTTATACCAAACTGGAGGCCTAGGACATCTGAGGTTGGTACTGTGAATGTTACGTGAGTAAAAATGAAGAATTTGCGCTGGTGAAATAAATTTGATCACTATCTAGGGTCGTCCAAGGGGGCTTGGCTGTTCATTCAGTAATGTGATTATCTAAATACGGGGTAACTTCAAACAACCTAATTCCACCAAACAGGTGTCCGGTGACCTTCCACAAGTTACATTTATACATAATTTACATTTATACCCTGTCTGTGGTTTTCTAATAATATACACGGAACAATCATTTGATTGCCTGAAACTCATGTGTCCGAAGTCAAAAGATTTGGGGGCAGACCACCATTAACTGCATCTGCCAGTCGTCTGTAAATAGCAATTCGGTGAAAGCCGAGGAAAAAAAATCAGAATTAACATTGAAGTCAGTGGGGAAATTACAAGAGTGGTTTGTCTCTATTTTAACCTAAACCTTTCAATTTCTAAAAAGTTCCATGGTCTCTGTCACCTAGAAAATATTCCACGAATATTAAGTCTGGATGCGTTGTCAACATTTGAGAGAATAATAGGTCATTATCATAAACCAAGTCTATAAACTAGACGTCGGCGCCCATGAAATGTTTGATTGCGTCGTCAGTTCAATATCCAACACCCTTAATTTTTATACGCCTACATTTTATACGCCCATGCCCAACCGGACGACCATAAGTTGTTTGTACACACCCTACAAGTCACAATTTTGTGTAAAACTATGTATTACGAAGGTTGTGCACTTCTCTAGAGGTCACAATTTTGATATGACTTTTTCAATATTTGCGCGTTTTGGACTTTAACTTTCTGGATTATACCAAAAATTGCTTTTGTTGTAGCATGTTCTCTATCCATCTCTTGCAAAATGTGGGCGTATCTTGCCTGGCAACCGCTGGTAAGCTTGTGGGCTTGCTGGAAGTCATAACTTTAAATACATCACCGTTACACATCAATGAAGGTTTGAGTTCGAATTTCGTTAAAAAATCTGACGGAAATCAGACAAAATGACCGCCCCTTGCACGCAAATAGTGTAAAAATATATTATAATATTAATAGTCGAGTCATGATTTACCCCCCCCCCCCAAAAAAAAAAAAATTGCAAGAAAAGGTTTTTGTGAATTTTTGCATTTGTTTAGGTTTACTTTATAAAATCCCAAAAGTTTACCAAATTTTGCGCACCGGAAAGTGGTAAAATCCAAGATTGCCGATATTTGCCTAATTAATGTTCAAGAAAACCCTAAACTGTAGGTTTAAGACCCTATAAATGTTTAATGGACATATAAATGAATGATTTTGGGTGATCTTTTCATTCAAAGATGTAGCCAGTAGTGCTGACTGGTCCCTTAAAGCGGTAAAATAAGTAAAATCCAAGATGGCCGACATTCGACAAATCAATGTAGAAGAAAATCCTATAATTGTAATATTGTATAGGGTGAATCACGGCCCCATAGTAAATGTTTAATACGTCGTGCAGTATTACTTAATTTTGATGACCATATTTTAATGGATCTTAATCCACCTTAATTACCCCCATTTATATCTATTTTATATTGTCTTATATATCTCATTAATCCAATGTCTCCAGTATTCTTTGTTTTACACTTTAAATCTATCTTATTAATTGTAATTAAAGTCTACGGGCTAAAGAGTTTTAGTTACCATGGCATATTGTTTGTATAGACGATAGATTTATAGGATTAATGCCTGAGGCGATACATAGGGATATATAGACCCAAATGACAGAATTAAGGGGAGACCTGGCTACATACGTGTCTTGGGAGATCAGCTTAGATCGCATGCCTAAGAATAAACCTGTATTCGGATATTTGGAGACATAAGTTTATGTCAATTTCCTTATCCACATTGGAGCTTATATTCTATTAAGCATTTAACCAATAATTGTTATATTAATTATCTGCTATTAAGTATTGTTGACTAAAGAATATATCGAATTATTAACAACCAACAAGAGTTCTGTCTTCATTTAATCAACAACAAGAAAATACACGAGAACACACTTCTACAAATGGGAAGATTGCTTTGAGTGGCAAGATTTCGTTCGTACCTCAAACAGCCAGAACACCTTCCAAAGAAGTAATATTCAACAATTAGAATTGGATACCAATGGTCCTGAGGAAGAAGGAATCACAGCTACACCTACCCAGAAAGGCAAAAGCGGGAAGAAAGCAGAAATGTTCCAGTCATGTAATGCAAGATACCCAGACCTTGGTGGAAATTCGTACAGTCAAGACCGACGAATATTCAATCCGACGTCATCTAGTGGATCTTTAGATAACAGAAGACAAAAAGGTATGTGGTCTTTTTATCAGGATAATCGCCATGTGCCATTCAGTTATTGTCAGTTTAATTATCAACATCATAGTCCTTGTGCTCTTGCTCCTAAACATGTGTATAAAGTCAAGCGATCTGTTTCATTAAATGTTCAAAGAAATAAAAATAAAACATCGGCTAAAACTGAGCGCGACACTAAAAGAAAACATGAGTATGAAACGCGAAAATTCTTTATGAGACAACTTCCATTTTCTCAAATTGGCATACGAGAGTTTCATGAAATTCAAAACTTAAACAGCGTAATAAAGCAACAGTTAAAAGCAGTGTTGAAAAAATTAGACGTTACACATACAATTGGGAACACGCCTGTTCAAAATCTTGGCCATGATAAATGTAACATTGAAGCTAATGAATTAAATATGAAAATCTCTGAATTAACCTCGGAACTTGAAAGCGCGCATAAATATAAACAAGAAATGTATCATGATCTCGATGAATTATTACGTGCAAAGGTACACTTAGAAAAGGACCTTGAAGACGCGAAGATCGAAATTCAGAGATTGCGAGCAAGAGAAAACTTTTTAGAATCTAGCAAGAGTGACGTAATATGCGAGCTTATTGAACATCAGAAACAGATCGAAGACCTCCAAGAAGAAAATGAACATTTAAAACACGATTTGAACGAATGTTACGACTATAATGAAAACGAATTTTATGATGGTCCACCCAATACTTGGCCCTGTAACGACGATTTTTATGATGGCCCACCCAATACGGGTCCGTATAATAATGGTGGCAACGATTTTAATGATGGACCTCTCAATACCTGGAAGTATGATAATGGAGATGATTTTTATGGGGGTCCATCCAATATGTGTCCATACAATAATAGAGGAAACTTTTTTTAATAATGGCCTACCAGTGCATAAAAAGAAATTTAGGAACAAATCTTTTAACAAGCGATTTTAATTATTTTATTGTCCCCCGCCTTTTGAAGAAAGTTGGGGGACTATTAAAACAGGTTCGTCCGTCTGTCTGTCTGTCTGTCTGTTCGTCACACTTTTTGGGACACAATAACTCTCTTCCTAATTGAGCTAGAATGTTCAAACGTGGTGTATGTGTTTATTAGGTTAATGTCTTGATGGAGTTCGAAGATGAGCATTTTCCGCTTAGGGTAAGCAGAGATAAGCAATTTGATTGGTTGATGTTTTGGGACACGATAACTTTAGTTCTAATTAAGTGAGAGTGATGAAACTTGGTGTATAGTTTCATTACAGTAATACCTTGACCAAGTTTGATAATGAGCATTTTCTGCTCAGGGTAAGCAGAGCGATACGCAATTTGATTGGTCGAGACTTTGGAACACAATAACTCTCCTAATTGAGTTAAAATGTTCAAACTTGGTGTATATGCTTATTAGGTCAATGCCTTGATGGAGTTCGAAGATGAGCATTTTCCGATTAGGGTAAGCAGAGATAAGCAATTTGATTGGTTGATGGTTTGGGACACGATGACTTTAGTTCTAATTAAGTGAGAGTGATGAAACTTGGTGTATAGTTTCATTACAGTAAAACCTTGACTAAGATCGATAATGAGCAATTTCTGCTCAGGGAAAGCAGAGCGATAAGCAATTTGATTTGCCGAGACTTTGGAACTCAATAACTCTCCTTCGAATTGAGTTTAAATGTTCAAAATTGGTGTGTATGCTTGTTAGGTCAATGCCTTGATGGAGTTCGAAGATGATCATTTTCTTCTTAGGGTAGGCAGAGATAAGCAATTTTATTGGTTGATACTTTGGGACAAGATAACTTAGGTTCATCTTGATTGATGATTTTTATGCCAATACAATGACTGCATTCTCATTCAGTAATGGATTCGACAGTAACAGTGTATAGAAATGATTGACTCGGACACGAGGACCCTTTCCCTTGGCCAGAGGGGCCCTTTTGTCAAGCGTGGGGGCCCTTTATAAAACAGGGCCCTTCGTGTACAGTTTGATTGCCCGATACGTTTGAAAAAAATAAATGTGCGATTAATTAATATGTGTCATCTATTTATTTTGGGATTTCGGCCTCACTGTTGGCTTGTTTAATTACGTGATGGAAACGGACAATGCAATTACCTTGATAAACCACATACCTATTCCAATTTATATTTTTGATATTTGTATTCCATATACATGTACTTAGTGTGTATTTCATTATGAGTTTTTATATTGTTGTTTTATGATTTTTCTATATGTCAATTCCCATCCGCTATACAGAATTGATTACGTTTTATATTTGTACTTATATATGTTGATATTGATATGATGTATTATAATTGTTTTTATATGTTACCGATTAATATTCGGGACGAATATTTTTTTTAAAATCTGGGAGTATTGTAGTAGGGTGAATTACGGTCCCATAGTAAATGTTTAATACGTCGTGCTAATCCGCACAGTATTACTTAATTGTAATTAACGTCTATGGGCTAAAGCGTTTTAGTTACCATGGCATATTGTTTGTATAGACGATAGATTTATAGGATTAATGCCCGAGGCGATACATAGGGATATATGGACCCAAATGAGGGGAGACCTGGCTACATACGTGTCTTGGGAGATCAGCTTAGATCGCATGCCTAAGAACAAACCTGTATTCGGATATTTGGAGACATAAGTTTATGTCAATTTCCTTATCCACATTGGAGCTTATATTCTATTATGGATTTAACCAATAATTGTTATATTAATTATCTGCTATTAAGTATTGTTGACTAAAGAATATATCGAATTATTAACAACCAACAAGAGTCCTGTCTTCATTTAATCAACAACAAGATTCCAGAAAATACACGAGAAACACACTTCTACAACATGAAAATGTAAATTAATGTTTATTGGGTCATTCTGTCATTTGAATAAATATCCTGTGGTGTTCACTGGTCCCCTATAATAAAGCGGTAAAATCCAAGATGGCTGGCATTTGCTTAATCAATGTACACAAAAAAATCTAAATTGTTGGTTTTTAAGATCCTAATAATGTATAATGAACATAATGTACGTTAATGCTCTTGGGTCATTCTTTCATTTGAAGATATTGCAAGTAGCCTCAGGTTAACTGGTCCCTTGAAGCGGTGAAAATAAGTAAAATCCAAGATGGCCGACATTTGTCAAATCTATGTACAAGAAAATCCGAAATGTAAAAATGGTCTTTAAACTCTCACAAACAGATAGAATTAATCGGCAGGCCCCGAGATTCTGTCTCGTTTTTTAACACAAGGCCCAATCCAAAATAATCGAATACTCCGTTATCATATGTCCATATCTGAAATTTGTTCTTATGCTCTCGTCATATTTCATTATACATGGGCTCTCTGCATGCGTAATAGTATTAGTATTGTGTTATAAACACTAATGGATATTGTCAGATGTTAGTACATTATTTTCAACATATCTTTAATTCTAGTATCGTGACCAAAATATCTAACCTTTTGTAAAACATATCTGAATCAAAGCGTTTCCCCTACACTGAACTATTATCATGGTTTATAATCCTTTTTGGAGAGAAGTATGGTAGGTTTGTGGATAGCTTTTATGTAAGTTATAATGTACTCTCTTCAATATAAATGATTCTATTCTGACCTAAACAAATCAATAAACAGACAAATAAGAACGATAATATTGTTATGGCCGACATTAAGAACTCTTAGCGTGGTTTTAGCGGCAAACTGGGAAAGTTAAAACTCTAATATGAATATCAGATCAAAAATGATTTATTTCCGTTTGGTAATTATAAAGATTGACAAATTGAATCTATCATCTATCTGTGCTGCTCCATATGTAACAACACACGAACAAGATTGATGAACCTGTTTTATATTCGATTGTGTCAAAATCGGGAGATTATTTAATGTTGGTGTATTTATTTTGTGTTCTTAATTAAATCATAAAAAAATCAGTCTTAAATAATATGAGTACACATCATCTACAAAATTTAAATAATTTCATAAAACTTTGTGGTATGTAAAATTAAAATAAACCCTCCGAAACAATGTCTTTATGAAATCATTTACTAGAATATGTACAATATGTATATCTATAACAAAGTCGGTAACTTTGAAATACTTTTGGGCACTACTGACCAACAAAGACTTTTGTCAGTCGTCACAAACATATCATTTGGTGTGGTGTCATAAAAAAAATAAAATACATACTGACATATAATAATATTCGTAGGCAGGCTGGGTTTATATGTTGAAAAATCTGGTAAACGGTTTCGGAAGTGGCACACATTAAACACTTCTGGAGAGGAGTAGGTTGTGTGATATATTTCAACAAAGAACAAAATGCGTTAATGGCAGCCATCTCTTCTAGCAAAATTAATTCACCACACAGTTAAAGGTAATCAGTTACAAAAAGATGGCCATGCAAAGTCTGTACATACGCCCACGCAGTACATTTTCTAGAAAACAATATTGTCACATTCATCAGCTTATTCAGAAGGAAAAATTGGACGTTGACCAAATTTAATAAGGATGCTTTCAAAAACTTTAATATATTATCTTGTTTAGAAGTCTTTTCGGGCAAACATCCAAATTTAAAATCAGTAAAGTCTATCCTACAACAGCCCTTTTCACACAAATTTTGAAGAAAAACGATAGCCTTTATCGTGTTAAAGGGGTTTTCGGGGGAAAAGATGCTAAATTAAAAGAGAGAGGTTGCAGAATACCGATCGACTAAAGCATCCTGTGATATCTGTGATTTACACAAAGGCTTTCGGTAAAGGGTGGAACGGAAGGTTGCGGAAATCTGAATATCAATAGACCCTATGTAGTACCATGGGTCTTTTGTCAGACGTGGAAAGTGCGCACACTCTCAAACCGGTCGCCACATCCTACATATGATCCTCTAATATTTTCACTTGGTGTCTTTGCGTCAACTTCACGTTGTGTTTTTTCTTCTTATCTACTTATTGCCGTCGGAGCAGAACAGTGGGACGTTAAACTCCATTTCATTTCATTTCTAAATAGTTGAGACCTTTGTCTTCTCAGTAGTTAAAAAACAATGTAGACGTTTGTTTTTACATTTTATATATTATAGCTGAATACATAGATTGAAGTATAGCAAATTACAGTGAAGTCATTCTCTCAAACCTAATACAGCAAGACTCGCTGCTGACAGAAATTGCTACATCTTTTCCCTTCTGAAATTAAGCTGCTGCCTGACGAATTGGTCAAATATGATGTAATAGAGATTGGTCAGTTCAGCCAAATGATGCTATTGTAATTGTTCTAACCCGTGTTAAACATGATATTATTATTCCCACGGAACCAGCTAATGTTTACCAAATTATAACTCTTTTTATATACCAGTCTGTCGACCATTTTTGAGTGCATTAGATACGACTTCGTCAAAAGTGCGTGTGTGTGTTTGTATAATATGGTGTATAGTCAGCACGTGCAGTTGAAAAAAACACCAACACAAGTCGTACTTAATGTGAAAAGTCATGACTGTTTCACACACATTTTTTGACTTCTATATCAAACACATTTGAAGCATTGCTGTTATCAATAACAAATTAGATGGCTCTTTTAGCAACTAATATCTAAACACAGTTTGGTGAAAACGGTACCACTTTGCTGTATGCTGATTTCCAAGTATAAAGAAAATAGACTACATAAAAGTATTGAGAAAATTGGCCGAGTTGTTACCAGACCAACCGAACGTTAATTAATGTGTCACAGTGGACTTTGAAGCGGCAACATGGAGAGCATTTGAGAAAGTACTACCAGACGTAAAAGTAAAATGGTGCCCTTTTCACTTCACACGGACGATGCCAAGAGCTCGGTGTGGAGGAAACATGATTTTGATTACTAAATAATGACAGTATTTTAATCTCTTAATAGTGGCAACATATTGATCAATTAATAAAAATGACAATGCGGACTAAGACTGAAGAGCATAAGTTTGGGCTTTACAAATTGATAACTTTTCTGTTTGATGAGTCCCAACTTCTGCCACTCCAATCTGCTCTGATGTTTGAGGGGAAGCTTCACTGGTTTTTGATAAAAAAAAAACAAAAACAAAACAGAAATATATGAGGACCTTTTTGTTTATGTCTCCTCACTCCATTACTCTCAATATCCACACCATTTCCCTCTATCCCTCCGCTATCTTTATTCCCATCACCTTATTTGGCGCAATCTCGTATATCTCTTCACTCCATCCCCCTCTATCTCGTCCTCTCTATCCCTCATCCCTCTCGCTGCTTATTCTCACTCTTCCTCTCAACACTCTAGATCTCTTCCTATTTCTGAAATCCCTCCCTCACTCCTTTTTCATGTGTTAATGAACACCACGCTTTCTCTTTTTGGTTTCCTCTCACTGTTAAAGACCGCTTGAAGTAGAACTGCACTATATTATGTTAGTCCCGAAATATCTGTTCTCTCCCTTCCTCTCTCTCATCCAATCTCTCACCTTCCCCTTCCACCGACCCGCCTTTTTAAGTGACAGGTGAACGTCACTCTCCCCTCGCTTTCTTTTTTTCTACCTCTTCCATCCCCTTTCTTCTCTTTATCTCTTTTCATTTTTCTGTCTTATCTCTTTCTCTCTATCCGCTTTCTTTTTATCATAGATAAACGACTTTTAAAGCCCACAACTGTTCAACTGGTTTTTCAAGCCCTCTATATTCTTTTAGAAAATACGTGAAGTAGTATTCCACCATATGTTAGTCCCGAAATCTCCCCTCCCCTTGATAGTTGTCGAATGGATGCCAGACTCTCTCTCTCTTTCCCTATCTCTACCTCCCCCACAATTTTAAGTAGTGGACATCAGAATCTTCTTCATTATTCCCCACCCACCCTCTTTCTCTCTTCATTTTACCCTTTTCCTGTCTCATCTCTATACACCGCCACCGCTTACTTAATTTCAGACTCGATTTTCAGGTTTAAATGGATTTTTTTAAAAGTTATCAAGGCGTAGCCTAAGTGTTATCAGCCACTATTTTTATTATCATTTCAGTTAATACGAAAACGTTAAATGCCAATTGTGCATTAGAAAAATAATAATTTATTTTCTCCAAGTTGTCACAAACTTTATGTTTGGGGGAATTCATCGTTCAAAATGTTGTTAAGACTCCAGTGAAATTGCTTGTGTTAAAATAATAAAGAATAAGCGAATTACAAAAGGCATATTCATTTACCCCAAATCGTTTTTTACAGCAATTTGAAAATGGGATCCACTGCCCGCCCGTGGAACATCCAATATTACGCGTGGACCAGTGTGCTACAATTCCTCGAATTTAATGGCGGGGGGGGGGGGGAAGACACTCACAACCAAAACACAACCGTACGCCACCTTTCGAATCTTGCTTCGATATCTGGTAAGGGAATATGAAGACTTAGGATATGGGTCGCTTCCCTTATACCCTGAGGACGGCAACTATTGATATTGGTGTACCCCCACCCGGGTTTCGTCGTGCCACGCCCAGTTTTTGTTGATATTTTGTCTGTAAATGATATATAGGTTACAATTATTAACAGATTTGGATCCAATTTGGAATTGGGCGTATATATTGGTATATATTGATCCATGCGTCCACCCCCCAGGGACAGAGCCGCTCCCAATCGTGTTTTTTGTCTATTGATTAGAATTCGAAATAGATCATCTTTCAACTCGGCACATTTATTTCTTATACCCTAATGATAAAATCTATTTATTTTGGTGCGCGTGTCCCGACCCAGAGGGGTGTGGTACCACGCCCACTTTTTTGTTAGATTTTATCGTTAAATCCTCTACAGGTTGCAATAACAACAGATTTTGTTCAAATTCAGCATATCAATCACTTCAATAACAGGGTGGTACCTATTTATAAATTTGCATATTTATTCCTAATACCGTAAAGACAGCAACTATTTATTATGGTGCATGCCCCCAACCCCCTGGGGCAGTGTCACATCCACTTTTTGTTAATATTGTGTCTGTAAATATTGCAAAACAAGCGCCCGGCTTTCATTGCCTCTTCATTATAGCGATTTCATATATCATTCTTTTTATTTTAAAAAGTATCATATCAATCAAAGTAGGGTTGTGTACGTATATTGCAGCGTTAGCGATGCTCTTGTTTTTATTGTGATCTGAATCGAGTCAGGTAGATTCGTGTTTGCTGGTGACACAAAGGTATTTTATCCATCGCCAGTAATCTCCAGAACGATCCCTATTTGGCTGCTTAATGGTTTGAAACAATATCATGCTAACATCCTTTCAGTTAATACGAAAACGTTAAATGCCAATTGTGCATCAGAAACTGTACTGTTTTAAGTTGACGAAAACAGCTGATTTCGTCAAAACACAAAAGAAGTCAGAAAACCCTAACTTTATCACTTCGTGGTGAGAAAATTGAGACGATTACTACCGCACTTGGAATTCAAATTGACCAAGACCTTAATTAGTAAACACAGATAGCACATAATATGTCTAAAAAAACTTGCACCGAAAGTATTTCTCCTAAATAAGATAAAAGATCGTTCATCTTACGAGACAAGAATTTTGTTTTATAATAGTTACATGGTACCAATTTTTGACGTTTGCTCTATTATTTAGGTGAATGCTACCAAAAGTAGATTAGATTCTTTTAAAATTACAAAAGAGGGCAGCAAGAAGTATTCTAAATGCACCAATTGAAACTCCGCCCACCTCTTTATCTATTACCCCCCCCACACACACACACACACACACACACACCTCCACAAAGATTCTTTTTAATAAAATTGTCTTATCATTTCAGATTATTACATTAATATTCCACCTTATCTAAACTCCCTTTTTATTGAAAAATCTCTTGTTTCCAAAACAGATATCTGGCTCCGTTCACAGACCAGTAAATCTCTTTTCCGACAAAATGCAGAATGGAATCTATGAAACGTACGTTTCATTATTCTGCATGTATTTTAAGGAACAATCTGCTCTTTGGTATAAAAATGTGTAAAAATGATGAAAATTTTAAGATTAAACTGAAAGCTCATTTATATTGAACGTCGAAGAAATAGATAAAACACTGACCATTGAATACCGCTCGGTTTATTTAATGGTTCAAGAGAGTGCTTCTCTGCGCAAGTAGGGATGCGGCAGGGATAAACTCAAGATTTTATTTTATAACTATATGCAACTCTTAAAATACTCTGTACTATCCAGATTATCAACAAAAAAAAACCGTTCGGCCATTTTTGACAAAAATTGTGGTTGCCAAGTGGCGCCGGCATTAAAGTTTAACGTCATTCTGAACAAAAGTAGTACGTGTCCAAGTCATTAGAGACTTTTGGCAAGTGGAATTTTTCCTATCCGTATCACGTACCCGTACTGTATACGTGATGCGTTGCGTCAGTGTAGGTTTAGAGATTTGGCAGATTCTCTCGTCGCGTATCCAAGCGTCACTGAGCTGAACTTGGTTCTATTACAGCATGATGGCAGTTACCTACCAAGATCACCATCAGCACTTAGACTACAATTTCTCGGAGTAAGTGAGGTCGCTCGACAGTCACTGAGATACTAAAAAAAATAATGTCGCATCTTATTAAAAGAAAATTTCGACTTCGACCCGACGCAATTTTTGGTTTCACTAATATATCATTTATACCCCTTTACCATAGAACCACATCATTTACAGATTTTCAAGGTCCCATATCTACAGCATCAGACAGCAGGCAGACAGACAGGAAAAAGGGAAATTCAGAGAAAAATCCATCAAAAATAATGATTGAATTCCAATCTTTATTATGGTTAAATTCACATCAAATATACACCTTCGAGTTTTACGATAGACAATAGACATAGATTCATAAAAACGCTATGATACAACATTTCAGCGTCTAAAAAGACGACAATGTTATGCGGTCCTTTTCCGTATGAAACCTGTTCGCTACGGACTGTCGTATCAGTGTGCGAGAAATACACACACATTAATAACGTCGCACGCAAAATCCATACGGATACTCGATACTTACTAGAAATGTACGCTTGCCAAAAGTCTCTACAACCATAGGATTTCCAATGTGTATATTTAATGACTGTATTAAATATTTGCCTGTATTTGCATGTAGTTATGGAATAAGAATATACTAGCGAGAATAAGTATTAACATGTAGTAAATAGTATAATATGGCATGCCTGAAAAGACTAGTTTTCATGTTTTAAATCTTCTGTCACGCCTCAAAATAAAATCGACAGTGACAACGGAGAACATCAACTGCTATTCGCTGCCGTAGAAAATGAAAGGGTATAGACGGGGGTTCCCCTTCAAATCCTCAGCATTAATGATAATTGAAAAAAAATATTTTCTAATGCTATCAACAGTAACTAATTTAACCACGTTGTTTATGTATTTTATTTAAGGATCGTAATATGATATTGATTAGCAATATATTGAATAATATCGGTAGGTTGATTATATTGATCTGATTATAGATGGCTTACAGAAAATTGAAACAATACACAGCGAGTGATGCCAATGTGGGATGTTTTGTTCTTTTTTTATTTTTTTTTAAAAAATAAGATTGATTTGAGGAATATTTGTTGCCGCCCGTGAATGCTAAACAAAGCACGAGGTGAAGTGAGACCAAATTTACAGAAAAAGATCGATTTCGCACATTCGCCCCCTCTTTCCAACATTGTCACTGCACTGCATACTATTTCATTGTGGATGTCCTACCCCCTTTCCACTCCCTTATAAACTAAATGCAGCGCAACCCCATAAGCAGATTATTTTTCATGTAGCATTAACTTCCAAGATCACAGGAAATGGCTTCCATGGGTTTATATTGCAATGAAATGCATTTCATGTATTCTACAGACGCAGCGTTGAAATTTAGGGCACAGAACAAATGAAAAAAAATCGAAATTACGTTACATTATTTCTTGCTCTTAATAAGAATCGGAGACACCCCTTTCTGGTCCATTGACGCTTTTCTTTCAGTCCATTAGGATTGATTATTGAAGGCTAAATGTTAATGTTGAAAATTTAATTTTTCGTAGGGCACAATGACTCATTATTTGCTCGTTTCACAAGTCATACAGGATTATTAAATTCATGGGTGTTAAGTTGAAAAGTTAAGATTGGTATTATGCAGGGCAAACATAAACCCCACTGAGAGAGATAGCCTACTGGCAGATAAAACACAGCTGAACCACAAAGATAACCAGTGCAGTTATTCCACATAGAAAGAAAGGTACCATCATACTGGTTGATGTCGTTTACACGTCACAGTCTACTGAAACAAGCTGATTACACTATTTTGCCGAAAACGTTTTTTGGAACTTTGAATTTTGTCTAATGGTTTGGATTTGTCGTACTTGGTTTTATCTTATTTATATAAGAACTGGAGAAACTCAGATGATAATATTTTCAAACACGTTTGCTTTCATAGTGCATGTACGTACAAAACATAAAATTCACTGATTAAGTACTTTCAAAGTACCAACAATAAACTGTCGACCAATATGAAGGCATGGCTGAGGTACTGGGTAATATAAAATGGAGGATTTTGTCGGCACAGTTTGTACCAATATTCAAATGGATTATAATTCCTATCCAACTCGAAAACACAGCTTTAGTTCATATGATACAAAATTACAATCATCGAGACACAATACTTGTATTAAAGTTTAAATCCTGCCAGGAAAGTAACAAGACGGGTATTGTGTGTCGCACAGTAGCCTAAGGCGATAACAGCACGATAAAGCAGTTCCAATTAACATTGCGTGGGAAAACGGAAAGCAAATAACGAAGGCTAATCATGAATTTAAATTGATATAAATGGAAAAGAAAAATATGAATGATAGTTCGAATCTTTGCATTTTCTTCAAATATTTTCAAGAAACCTGTTCAGCTTACTCTGAGCACGTATACTCAGCGCGAAGTATAGAGGTTGTAAGCTATGAATTAATACATACTTATGCCACCCCGGCACTTGCTCGATTTTTTTCACCACAATGCCGCGCAATTTGTGATGGCAAGGCGTGTCATTACGCGCGAAACCGTGTTTGTGCCCCATGTTCACGCATTGTACACGCATAAGTTACGCACTCTTTTTTCAATAGAGACTCTTGGCAAGTGCATTTCTCCTATCCGTATCACGTATCCGTATCGTATACGTGATACGTTGCGTAAGAGTAGTTTTAGAGTTTTGGCGGATTCTCGCGTCGCGTACGTATGCGTCACTGAGCTGAGTTTAGTTCCATAACAGCATGATGGCAGTTATCTACCAAGATCACCATCAGTACTAGACAAGTGCCTAGCCTACAATTTCTCGACAGTCACTGAGCTATTTAAAAAAAAATAATGTCGCATCTTATTTAAAAAATCGTTGACTTCGACTCGACAGCAATTTTGGGTTTCACTAATTTATCATTTATATCCCTTTGCCATAGAATCTTATCATTTATAGATTTGAACGGTCCCATTTCTACTTAAATTTATCACGTAGTTCAACCAGCATACAGACAGACGGGAAAAGTATGAAAATTCAGAGAAAAACCCATCAAAAATAATGATTAAATTCCTGTCTTTCTTATGGTTAAATTCACATCAAATATACACCTTCGTGTTCTAGAATAATAAAAACGCTATGATACAACATTTCAGCGTCTAAAAAAACGACAATGTTATACGGACCTACTCCGTATGAAAGCTGTTCGATACGGGCTGCCGTATCCGTGTGCCGTAACACGTATGAGAAATACACACACATTGATGACGTCACACGCAAAATCCATACGGATACGCGATACGTACTAGGAATTTACGCTTGCCAAAACTCTCTAATGCTTGAAATGCGAGCTCGGGTTAACCGACCCTCGTAGTAAGGTTCAATCGATTTAATTATCTACATGCCGGTGCGATTAATGTTGAAGGTTGTATAACAAAGATCCAAAAACTGAATTTGAAAAGTGTGAGTTAAGTTTTCTGCAACACGGCCTTGACGCAATTATCATTTCTGAACCGCCATGTCTCGGCTTTCACCCTCGACATTTATGCAGCAAGAAATGTGGCCATAACACAGATAAACACAAAGGCCCCAAACTGACTCTGGTCGAGGTCACGGTTGGTTAGCGTTGGTGTCTGGGGGTCGCCGCCATGACCTTCGTATTGACCACGTTCATAGACTTCCTTTTGAACACGGTCCTACACGTTTGGCTAAAATGGTTACGGAGTGAATGTCTTAAAACTAGTTCAAATGTTCAAAAACAGAGTTGTTTTGAGTTTAGTTTTATGTAATACGACCTTGACTCACGACTGACCCAATTATCACTCGGCAAATCTCGACAGATTCCGGAACCTACATCTAGTCTCGGCTGTATGACGAATTCCGCCATATTGGAACTACTTTAAAGGTCACGGGTGAATCATGGCTGTGCCCATGGTGTCTTGTTTATAATATTTAGCGTTAAGTTTTCCTGTTAAAGTAAATCGATAGCCGCATCGCAAATGTATGGGCGTAGGTACATATATCTCTTACTGTCATACAGCCGAGACTAGATGTAGGTTCCGGAATCTGTCGACGATTGCCGAGTGACCCAATTATCTTTCTGAAACCCATCGTCCTAAAAGTTTGGCTAAAATAGTTACGGAGTGCAGGTCTTAAATCAAGGTCAAATGTCCAAAAAACCGAGTTTGAGTTCAGTTTTCTGTAACACGACATTGACCCAGAATTTGGACCGAATTATCTTTCCTGAAACCCAGCGTCTCTGCTTTGACCTCGAACATTAACAGCAAGAAATATGACCATGAACGCAAAGACCCCAACCTCGATAGAAAATTTGAAGTCGGGGTGAAAGCAAAGGCCAATCCAACTGGTCAAAGACAAAAAGTCGTTTATAGAAAATGGTGACTAAGCAACAAAAAGAAAATAAATTAAATAAACGAAAATTATTGTTATGAACTGCAGCGTTAAACAGGAAGCACAGTGTAACAGAACCAGTCTTAGTGTCTTGTTATTCAAGTTTAAATAGTCAACATTAGTAAGTCGCTGGCTAGTCCCCCTGAACAAGTCTCTACTATTACGGACACTGGTAGAGGTACGTCACTGAAATAGAACCGTGTACTTTAAATAATGATATCTGTTACTGTCAATTTTTCTAAACTATTATGTTGATAGGTGCTATTATTAAAATAAAAAAAAAACATCTTTATTAAAATATAGCGATCCATAACAGATTACCGAGTTACCATGTTATGACAGATTATCAATCCAATTGCATTATTACTAAATTCAACTCCTTTGGTACAGAAGAGTTATTTATCTTACTTTCCACAAAACAAGAGAAAACAGTTATTTTTCAATTATTTCTTTAAATTGTATGTGTACCATGGGTGTATTTATCTAACTGGTTATTTTCTATGTTGTGCTTTGATACATTGTCTATATATCAACCGTCAGAAGTCTACAACCCGGGATTATCTGACAATACAGTTTTCTTGGAGGTATTGTTTAATCTTGGTAAAACATTCGATTTCGATTACACTGAATTTTATGATTTTTTTCATGGGATGACTGTCTACCGCCTTTAAAAAATCTACTTGAAGTCTTAGGATAGAGTTAACATATTATGTTTCAAGATGTGGAGACAGTAAGCGAAAAATGGAACTAATATTAGTAATTAAGTCGATTTCCGCTTTGTCTTTCGAAACAACGATTTCATGGTAAATAGTTGGCATCATTACTGTTTGCACAGCAAATACAGAACCCAAGTCAACATTTTCTTGTGACCCAAATCAAAAGATTCTACCCCGTTCAGTCACACAACACAATTACTGTGTTGATTGCTTCTGGAGGAAACCAAATGGATTATGGTTGTTTATCATTAGGTCTGCCTGCCATAATATATTAATCAAGACTAGTGGCACCAAGTTTGCAAAGACGTTCTGACATTTATACAACTATAAAAAACGTAATTTATTCTAACAGTCTGCGCATAAACGCAGGTGTATATGTAGGAATCAAAACCTAGAAATAGCACTGACTGTCTAACACTATGGGCTGATTGGTGATTATTATCTGGCGGCTTGGATAGCCGAATGGTTAGCACGTGCGCGCTGTATCATAAAGTTTGTCATTGAGTCAACTGGCGTGGTTTCGAATCCCCAGTTGTACGTGACAAGGGGTAGAGTCGCCTGTCCAACCTCATGGGTTTTCTCAGGGTCTCCCGGTTTCCTCCCACTGCTGAAAGATCCCTACACGCAAGCGAATTATTGAAATAAAATTAAAAACCATATGTCAGTCCCTAAATTACCTAGTTTGTGTCGAGTGGACAGAACACGTTTACTTATACAAGACTTTAATTCGAATTCCTCTCATTTTAACGGAACTGTAAAGATTTTTGTTTCAATATATTACTTGCTCGATTGCCGGCGTTTGTCCTGAAGAACCTTTCTGGAATTTTATTTATCAGTCTTATTTGTCAGAGGTACAGTCTACAAAGAAAGTGGTGCTTAGTATTTTGAACGGGACCAAAACACGGATGTTCACATGTTGATAGTTGGATATCGATTAAGCATATAGGGACAAATACCGCATATAATCATCAAAATAAGAATATGGCATCAAAACATGGGTGATGATATAGATTTCCTACTCTGGCATATTTTGCGTCAAATTCACGATTTTCGCTTTGTCTTACGCATATTTTCATAATTGTAAGTCTGTACTTTTGCAGTCTTTCGAAATGTCGTATATATGTGGCGTTTTCTTTTTCCCGATTTTGTAATTGGCTACTCCTTTTACAACATCAATTAAAAATATAAAAAAAAATATAAGTGGCCTGAAAATTGCACCTGTAGCTGTCGATAACAATAACTGTTTTCCTATATTTGCTTCACTTCCAGACTTATTGTTGCTACGGACCACCTGCTGCAAAGAACCCCACGTTAAAACATTATTTTAGCTTTGCCAAATGGTTATTAAATGCACAAAATGTCTCTAAAATAACCATTTCACTGCCTGCGTCATCTATTTTGATTCAATTATGTGAAAGAATTTTGATAAAATATTGAAAATTAAAAAAAGATATGGCATTTTGAAGACGGCGAATTTGAGGCAGTAAATACAGCCTTTTTTAAACGCAAAAAAACCTGACCGAAGCTAATATCTTAGAACCTATAATAGGTAGATCCAAGAAACTTCTGACCAAAATCTAACAATAACAGAAAACAAAACTGTGTATCATGATCAACCTTAATCATATGAAAAATACTTACTATAAAACAAAACTAAAAAAGTAAAACTTTAAAAAATTAACAATATATGGATATAAACACAGGGATTACAAATGAAAAAATCATTTCTATTTTTGGCATTCATGACTGGACGCCATCAAAGTCATCTTCAAATACAAAAAATATAGATGTATAAGATAAAGTAATCGAATGTTATGACATTATTAACCAAACAATGAATTACCCCTCCTCTAAAAATAACAAATATCTCTGGTTGTAAAATTTTAAAAAATGATGTACAACAACACATAATGAGTAAAACAATTGCATAAGTCAGTCTTATTTGGGGATATATATTTCTCAAAAATCATTTTTTTACAAGTAATGTTATTAAAATAAAATAGAAATTGATACTGACATCTAAATATTTCACACTTAAAAAAGTACGGTTTGCAAAGGTTAGATAAAAATAATTATTCATTGTGGTCTGAAACCTTACATGCATCTACCAAGAGTTGTCTTTCCCCGATACCACTTTCTGTCTTATCGCCAATTCCTACGGGGGATTTTGGCAAAACAAAAGCTCAAACTATACAATATATATATACCAGGCTATCCAAAATGCTCTTTTTTCTATTACATTTAAGAATTAAAAACAAGAAAAATAAGCGAAAATTCGATCAAAATCTTACCTGCTATGGCAGTCCGCGAACTTCAGCTCAATAGCTTCCGGGAAAATGCCACTTGACAACGTTTTGACTTCCTCAATATTCATGAGAAACGGTACTTTTTCGGTCAGGTTTTTTAGCATACCAATAATAGGACATACAGCGCCTTTAGCGGCGTTTGGCATCGCTAAGTCATTATAGTATTATTTAACAAGTTACACCACACATTTACTAACATTCCTTGGTGGCCTGTTATCCATCTTTTAAAATTCCCAGCGAGATATATCCCAGTTGCCATTAATTGTTATCCGAAGAGTAAGACATTTCCGGACATGTTTGTGTAACATTTGACATTTTTGATATACATATTTTAATATGGAAAGGATTAGTAAGAATGTCAGGAGTATTTTGTCTGGTACAACTTAAATTTGCAGTCGAATCCATTCATGTAATTCGGTTTATCAGTCAAGCTAAGATTCGAAAATATTATTGCATCAAACTCGTGTTTCTAATGTTATTTAAAGGACATTATCCGTATTATACTATTCAAAAAAAGTAGGGGATATTTGATTTTTAAGTGTTATTAAAGTCACCTAATGAAACTGAGTTCACATTCATCGATTTATTCCAAATGATCGTTAGACTAAGTAAGGCACAGACTGACCATTATAAGGGTAAAATGATACCCGGGGTCAAACAGCAAAGTTACCACAGCATCACAACAAAGTCAGTAACGGGTAAATCCTCCTCTGTTTGCCAAACAAGCATTGATCCGACGTGGCATACTCCTAATGAGACGTCTAAGGTCATTGTGGTCCAGATTGTCCCATACCTGTTGCAACGCAGCAGCAAGTTCTTGGACATTGGCAGGACGTTGTTGACGTTGACGTAACCTCTGTCCAAGCATGTCCCAGACATGCTCGATGGGGGAGAGGTCGGGACTCAGTGCTGGCCAAGGTAATGTGGTGATGTTCTGTTGTTGGAGGTAACCTGGCCGTGACATCTTGCGTTGTCATCCTGGAAGATGAAACGGCGGCCATGGCGTCGTGCGAACGGCACAACATGGACTGCCAAGATGTTGTCCCGGCAGTACTGGCCTGTAACACGCCCCGCAACAACATGTAAAGCCGTTCTTCCAGCAACAGTGATGCCTCCCCACACCATAACAGAACCACCCCCAAATCGATCATGTCTGATGACGTTAACGTCTTGGAAGCGCTCGTTCGACGACGCCACACCCTCCTACGTCTGTCCAAAAAATCAACAGTGAACCTTGACTCATCTGAAAACATCACATTGCTCCAGCGTCGATTATCCCAGTGTTGACGATCCCTACACCAACGACGTCTTGCCTGAATGTGATGATCTCTCAAACAAGGGATCACGCGAGGACGTCGGGCGCGAAGGTGACCCCTATGCAGTCGATTCCGAATCGTCTGGCCACTCACTCTTACACCAGTGTCTGTTTGAAGACGAGCGCTGATCTGATTTGCTGTGATGACACGATTTCTCAAGGCCAAGGTACGGATAAATCGATCCTGGGCTTGAGTTGTCGCCCTTGGTCGACCTGAGCGTGGTCTGTCCTGTACAGATTGTGTATCACGGTATCTGGACCATAGCCTGCTTATGACAGACTGAGAAACATTCATCGTCCGCGCCACAACCGCCTGTGTTGTGCCGATCTGTAGCATGCCAAGGGCACGTAACCTTTCATTTTGGGTAAGCCGACGCATATCAAAATTTGTTTTCTGGTCACTAAAACAATTAAACTGATGTTTCCACCCTGGAATTCAATGCCACAATGACTGTAACATTCAAAGTCAGAGTCGTGCAAATCTTGGGTTGGACCCCCATGATGATCCCAAGCATCACCTGCATTCCATGCGGTAGCTATTGGTGCGTTTGGGCGTCACATGTAAATGGAAATGTATCTTCTGTTAGGTTCTATAGCGACTTTTTTTGTAGTCATTTGCATATTTTAATATTATGCCCCCAAAATCAAATATCCCCTACTTTTTTTGAATAGTATATTACAGAAATATCTGTGATTTGAGATAATTATGAATAACTCGCATTTTCTTTTTATCAATAATCTTTTGTTTTAGCTGACAGAACGTCGGTATATTTGCATACTTATCAGTACATTAACTGATAGAGCCTGTGTATTAACAATTTAAATCAAAAGACCTGTAATATTCCAGAATAACTTGAATATTAACGGCATTTTTCTGTTGATCTACAATTTATACTTCTGTGCCCAGATAACGTATGCGCAGCGCAGACATTACTTTGGCGGTGAATGTTTGAATGTGAGGTAACGATGCAGAAAAAAGGGGTACTAGACAATATGATGTGAAGGCCAATCTTCCTAATGTTGTGTATGTGTTCTAGACTAATGTACAACATATATGTAGATACTGAGCCTGCTAGTGGGTTTAAATGCACTGTCTGTTCAATGCGCCGTGTTTGGATGCTGGCATGACACCTTTGAAAGTTGAAATTTGTTCAGTTTGGGTGAACAGCTTGACAGTGCATGCTAAATAACCGTAAGCCTTAAACAATTATCTCCGCTGCCTTGGAATTCGCTGAAAGGATACTCCATGGTATATTCATGAAGTTTTAATTTCCTGTGTCTTTATGTGCTTCATCATTTATTTCCGGTTTGTCTTGAAGACATAGAAGATGCAGAAGATATGGAAGAAAGTAGTCAACATAAGTGTCAGAATTCTTGCTTCGAATTTCTGTTCATTTTTAATTCTTATGTAAACACTACATTTGCAGAAAATGAATACATTTTTACTGAGGATGATTCTATTTTATATTTATCAGGAAGTAATTTTGTTTTATATTTAACATGGAGTAATTCCATTAAGCAACAGAAAAATTTATGGCAAACAAATAGTAAACCAACCGCTACAGCATATACAAAAAGAAATAATCGGTTATAAAAGGATCTCACAATGACATTGTTTATTGTGGCTCAAATCATTTTTACAAGCAAATGTTTTACTCGTTTGGGGTTCCATTTATTTAACATATTTGACATTATAAAAAATAATTCCTGTATTTTATCTAGAATTGTCATTTTCGTGAATCTTATTTTATCTTAATCTGGTTTTATGACACGAATAAACATACATTAATATTACTCGGTTAGTGACGTATCCTACTTCTTTTTCCAATTCGATCTGCCGAGTGATATATTACGAAAATGTCCATAATATGCAAATAGGACCTAGTTTCTTTTACCCCATTCCTTGATAGATTATGTTGCACGTCGTCAGACTAAGCAAACGATTCCGCCTGAAGTCACGTTTTTTGTTTTTGTTTTGTAAAGACACACAAAAAACTATCAAAAAGAATGCGGTCAAAATGCAAATAAGTGTAAGTTTTGATTGTTATTATTAAACCTTGGCTAAGAATTGACTCTTCAGGGGGAACATCGTAAAGTCAGTAAGTTCCGATCCGATATGCACGAATACCGAAATGAACTAAGATCTTTGGGTTATAAATATGCATTTCAAATTTCATCAATATCGCATTACAATTGTTTCCTCTGCAGGGTCCACAGTCTTGATATACCTTATTTTTACACAATTCGCGTATTTTGTCTGGCAATTTTCACGAAATTCGAACTCAACCTTCATTACGATGAAACTGTGATATAATCAGACGGTTTTTTTTTAAATAGGTAAATAATTGTGACCTCCAGAGAGAACATAAGCTAAAAAAAATGGCAATTTTTGTACAATCTGAGGCCATAATTCAGGAAGTTACGATCCGATATGCACAAATATCGTACGGAACCAAGATCTCTGGGTTATAAAAATGCATTGCCAGTTTCATCAAAATCGGTTCAAAATTATGACCTCTACAGTGTTCACAAGCTAAAATTTTTCGTACAATCACGGGTCATAATCCACGAAGTTACAGTCCGATACATGCCAATATCGACAGGAATCGGCATCTTAGGGGGACCCATATTTCAAGTTTCATTAAAATCGGGTAAAAATTGTGACCTGTACAGTGTTCACGAACAATTGTGGGCGGACGGACGAACTGACGTGCAGGGACGACGACAATATACGTCCACATGAAAATGTTGCGGTATAAGAATGTAATTTCAGTATGATTCCCCCCCCACCTCGACAAGGCAGTCCCGGATAATTGCTACCCTTTGCATGCTACTCTGTAAGATACCGTCTCGTCGACACCAGAAAGAAAGGTTAGTTCCAGCGATTAGAGGATCGAACCTGGACCCTAAGCCAAATGCAATTAATATTGCTACATAAACTTATTGATTATTTGAATATATAAAACTGAATTTATTATAAAGTTTTACCTGTATTTTATTAACTTAACACAACAATATGTTACCAAGCCATGTACTTTGCTGTTTACGTCCACGTTGAATCATACTGGAGGAATTTTCCACACACAATTTAAATATTATATTAGAATTTATTTTTTTAAAAATTAGGATGATAAACATCAATTACTTTTTTATGTCAAGATATAAAGAAATTCCCTTCTATAAAACTAAAAGTGACTTTTCTAAAATTAATTAAGTTCCATATTGTAGTTAAAACATCGTCATCCCTCGCTTCTCACACATTTACGACTTTTCAGATGGTGTATTGTATGAGTGTCCTCTTACTCTGCTCTATATTATGAATGTAAAAGCTAGATGGGTTTGGAATCAAGGTCTAGGAGATTTTCAATCCAAATTCAAATTGAATAAAAGAAAAAACTGATCATATTAAACATAAAAATGAACAAATTTAATAACAATTATATATAATAAAAACATATTTGATTCAAATATTACATAATGTAATAAAAAGCATGTTTACCTCAGGTTATAATAAAATAAAACCAAGTACGAACAATCCAAACCATAAGACAGAATTCTAAGTCCTAAAAAACGTTATAGGCAAAATAGTAAAAAACACAACACAATTTATATGGAAAACAATCACTGGTTTATACACATGTAGCACGACGTTTCGACAAGTATTCTCTTATCGTTATCAAGTACAAATAATAAATTAGTAAACTAAAAGGTAATATTTATAGTGATATAAGAGGAAGCCATAAGACCTATGTTGTTACAATACATGGTGTGATTGACAAGGATTAACAAATAACACAGTGTGAGGAAAAACATGAGACTAATTAACCAATTATTGAAACAAATTGGTGAAACCCTTTGACCTAAGAATGTGCATTTTACCCCTTGTTTGTTTAGCATGATAACAACTCCACAAGCCGACCAATAGAGAGGAAAAATAGAAGAAATATGGGGTTAATTATTGGTTATGGATGATCATTAGGTAGAAATTGTTTATCAAGTTAATGAACACAAAGAATGCAAACTGAGGTGAAACTAATATTTCAAAGAAAAGTAATTAAAGAAATCAAATTAAGAGAGATGGGATATAAACTAAGACAAATTGGAATATAATTTAAGACAAATTGAGATATAAATTAAGACAAATTAAAAATATGATTTAAGACGAATTAAAATAAAATAAATTAAATTGAAATATGAAGTTAGAAAAGTTATATATTGTGAAATTAATAAATAATTATCATTTCTCCATCTTTATAAGTTCATCGTAGGCCCTTGGGATGTATAAACCTGTATCTCTGTTCAGTTCTGGGCTGTGACGTTTGATTTGTATAGCTTCTATGATTTTCCTCTTTTTCTTTTGGTGTTTGTGGACGGCTAGGGTTTGGACGTTGTTCCAGTCTGGTTTGTGGCCCTGCTTCTTGGTGATGTGTTCTGCTATTGCGGATACATTAGTTTTGGCTCTAGACTTGTGTTCTGCAATTCTTTTGTCTAAAGGACTCTTCGTTTCTCCAATGTAAAATCTGTTGCAGGAACAATCAACTTTATAGACCACTCCTTTGGGTTGAATTGGGTTGGTCGGTGGTAGTTTCCCATTTGCCTTGAGTATCTGTTTTAAGGTTGTGGAAGTGGAAAAGGATGTTCCAATATTAACTGTTTTCAGGATTCTGCTGACTTGATAAGATAGTTTCCCATAGAAGGGCAACGTCACTCGGATGTCTGGTTTTTCAGGTTTGGGTTTATCTTTTTGGTTGGTGTGGTTCAGAGTTGATTTAATAATATTGTTGACAAACTTAACAGGGTAGTTGTTGAGGGTACAAAAGGCATCTCGGAGGTGGTCAAGTTCTGCTTTGAGATATTCAGGTTCACATATATTATGGGCTCGTCTGACTAAACAGGAAACGACAGAAGCTTTGACATTTGTGGGATGTATAGAGTTAAAGTTTATATATTGGTCTGTATGGGTAGGTTTACGGTACACACTGGTTTTAATAGCATTGTTACTTTTATGAACATGAACATCTAGGAATGGAAGTGATTGGTCGACCTCTCTCTCCATAGTAAACTTAATCCTCGGATTCTGGTTGTTGAAATGGTCGAGGAGAACTGCCGGGTCATCTTCTTCCCCAAGGATGACAAAGGTATCATCGACCTTACGCAAATAACAAATAGGTGTTATTGGAGATGATTCCAGGGCGCGTTCTTCGAACTGTGTTAGATAGATTTCTGATATTAATGGAGATAAAGGGCTTCCCATCGGTAGGCCATGGATCTGTTCATACGTTTCATCTCCCCACGTGAAGTAAGTGGAGTTAATGCACATCGTGACTAAACTGACTATATTTTCTGTTGACAAGTGGGTATCCAGCGGTTCTTCAAGTTGGTTGATACGTGATCGTAGGGCTTCCATGGCTTCATCCCGGGGCACATTGGTAAATAAGTCGACTACGTCATAAGATACAATTTGGCTTGGGTCGCTTATATTACATTGGAGAAACGAAGAGACCTTTAGACAAAAGAATTGCAGAACACAAGTCTAGAGCCAAAACTAATGTATCCGCAATAGCAGAACACATCACCAAGAACCAGGGCCACAAACCAGACTGGAACAACGTCCAAACCCTAGCCGTCCACAAACACCAAAAGAAAAAGAGGAAAATCATAGAAGCTATACAAATCAAACGTCACAGCCCAGAACTGAACAGAGATACAGGTTTATACATCCCAAGGGCCTACGATGAACTTATAAAGATGGAGAAATGATAATTATTTATTAATTTCACAATATATAACTTTTCTAACTTCATATTTCAATTTAATTTATTTTATTTTAATTCGTCTTAAATCATATTTTTAATTTGTCTTAATTTATATCTCAATTTGTCTTAAATTATATTCCAATTTGTCTTAGTTTATATCCCATCTCTCTTAATTTGATTTCTTTAATTACTTTTCTTTGAAATATTAGTTTCACCTCAGTTTGCATTCTTTGTGTTCATTAACTTGATAAACAATTTCTACCTAATGATCATCCATAACCAATAATTAACCCCATATTTCTTCTATTTTTCCTCTCTATTGGTCGGCTTGTGGAGTTGTTATCATGCTAAACAAACAAGGGGTAAAATGCACATTCTTAGGTCAAAGGGTTTCACCAATTTGTTTCAATAATTGGTTAATTAGTCTCATGTTTTTCCTCACACTGTGTTATTTGTTAATCCTTGTCAATCACACCATGTATTGTAACAGCATAGGTCTTATGGCTTCCTCTTATATCACTATAAATATTACCTTTTAGTTTACTAATTTATTATTTGTACTTGATAACGATAAGAGAATACTTGTCGAAACGTCGTGCTACATGTGTATAAACCAGTGATTGTTTTCCATATAAATTGTGTTGTGTTTTTTAATGTGCTCAATCACTAAATGCCACTCAAGGATTATAGGCAAAATAGTGTAATCAGCAAATGGACTGCTCCCTGTGTACAAGATACACGACAAACAGTGGTAACAGGTGTCCGGAAGAGTAAGCTTACCCTGTCTGGCGCGCCACACCCGCCATAGCTGCATCCAAACTATTAGGCAAAATGTCGGTAAAATAGCGTGATTGGCCAATAAACTATCGGTATAAACTATCTTACTCATATACATGTACTTTGACCAATTTGATGTTAAACAATTAAATGATTTTAGACGATTTTCTTGGGGAGAATTATATTCATAAGCAAACTATTAGGGTTGTTGAGTAGATTATGATTGTACAACTTTTGCCAGTACACTAAACAGCAAAACAAACCCTCGGCACTATTTCAGATTCAGACAGGCACTTAAATCAAATCATTGCGGATACATTAGTTTTGGCTCTAGACTTGTGTTCTGCAATTCTTTTGTCCAAAGGTCTCTTCGTTTCTCCAATGTAATATAAGCGACCCAAGCCAAATTGTATCTTATGACGTAGTCGACTTATTTACCAATGTGCCCCGGGATGAAGCCATGGAAGCCCTACGATCACGTATCAACCAACTTGAAGAACCGCTGGATACCCACTTGTCAACAGAAAATATAGTCAGTTTAGTCACGATGTGCATTAACTCCACTTACTTCACGTGGGGAGATGAAACGTATGAACAGATCCATGGCCTACCGATGGGAAGCCCTTTATCTCCATTAATATCAGAAATCTATCTAACACAGTTCGAAGAACGCGCCCTGGAATCATCTCCAATAACACCTATTTGTTATTTGCGTAAGGTCGATGATACCTTTGTCATCCTTGGGGAAGAAGATGACCCGGCAGTTCTCCTCGACCATTTCAACAACCAGAATCCGAGGATTAAGTTTACTATGGAGAGAGAGGTCGACCAATCACTTCCATTCCTAGATGTTCATGTTCATAAAAGTAACAATGCTATTAAAACCAGTGTGTACCGTAAACCTACCCATACAGACCAATATATAAACTTTAACTCTATACATCCCACAAATGTCAAAGCTTCTGTCGTTTCCTGTTTAGTCAGACGAGCCCATAATATATGTGAACCTGAATATCTCAAAGCAGAACTTGACCACCTCCGAGATGCCTTTTGTACCCTCAACAACTACCCTGTTAAGTTTGTCAACAATATTATTAAATCAACTCTGAACCACACCAACCAAAAAGATAAACCCAAACCTGAAAAACCAGACATCCGAGTGACGTTGCCCTTCTATGGGAAACTATCTTATCAAGTCAGCAGAATCCTGAAAACAGTTAATATTGGAACATCCTTTTCCACTTCCACAACCTTAAAACAGATACTCAAGGCAAATGGGAAACTACCACCGACCAACCCAATTCAACCCAAAGGAGTGGTCTATAAAGTTGATTGTTCCTGCAACAGATTTTACATTGGAGAAACGAAGAGTCCTTTAGACAAAAGAATTGCAGAACACAAGTCTAGAGCCAAAACTAATGTATCCGCAATAGCAGAACACATCACCAAGAACCAGGGCCACAAACCAGACTGGAACAACGTCCAAACCCTAGCCGTCCACAAACACCAAAAGAAAAAGAGGAAAATCATAGAAGCTATACAAATCAAACGTCACAGCCCAGAACTGAACAGAGATACAGGTTTATACATCCCAAGGGCCTACGATGAACTTATAAAGATGGAGAAATGATAATTATTTATTAATTTCACAATATATAACTTTTCTAACTTCATATTTCAATTTAATTTATTTTATTTTAATTCGTCTTAAATCATATTTTTAATTTGTCTTAATTTATATCTCAATTTGTCTTAAATTATATTCCAATTTGTCTTAGTTTATATCCCATCTCTCTTAATTTGATTTCTTTAATTACTTTTCTTTGAAATATTAGTTTCACCTCAGTTTGCATTCTTTGTGTTCATTAACTTGATAAACAATTTCTACCTAATGATCATCCATAACCAATAATTAACCCCATATTTCTTCTATTTTTCCTCTCTATTGGTCGGCTTGTGGAGTTGTTATCATGCTAAACAAACAAGGGGTAAAATGCACATTCTTAGGTCAAAGGGTTTCACCAATTTGTTTCAATAATTGGTTAATTAGTCTCATGTTTTTCCTCACACTGTGTTATTTGTTAATCCTTGTCAATCACACCATGTATTGTAACAGCATAGGTCTTATGGCTTCCTCTTATATCACTATAAATATTACCTTTTAGTTTACTAATTTATTATTTGTACTTGATAACGATAAGAGAATACTTGTCGAAACGTCGTGCTACATGTGTATAAACCAGTGATTGTTTTCCATATAAATTGTGTTGTGTTTTTTAATGTGCTCAATCACTAAATGCCACTCAAGGATTATAGGCAAAATAGTGTAATCAGCAAATGGACTGCTCCCTGTGTACAAGATACACGACAAACAGTGGTAAACAGGTGTCCGGAAGAGTAAGCTTACCCTGTCTGGCGCGCCACACCCGCCATAGCTGCATCCAAACTATTAGGCAAAATGTCGGTAAAATAGCGTGATTGGCCAATAAACTATCGGTATAAACTATCTTACTCATATACATGTACTTTGACATTGACCAATTTGATGTTAAACAATTAAATGATTTTAGACGATTTTCTTGGGGAGAATTATATTCATAAGCAAACTATTAGGGTTGTTGAGTAGATTATGATTGTACAACTTTTGCCAGTACACTAAACAGCAAAACAAACCCTCGGCACTATTTCAGATTCAGACAGGCACTTAAATCAAATCATTCTAGAAAACGACTTACAAAACGGATCAAAACAATTTTTTGTGAACAATATGTTGACACATTAGTGAATAATTCATCACAATTCCAAGACATTATGAGAAAATTTAGAGTTTGACCAGTACAATACGTTGACGCCGTTTTGCTGCAAAAAGTCTTGAGTAACTCGGGCAGTGTGGGCTCCAGCGTTGTCAGGCTGGAAAATGTTGTTTCGATGAGGTACTAAATGTGGTAGGACGTGGGGCCTGAGAATTTGATCGATGTTGCACATTGCTGTGATGCCGCCTCCTCTCCCTGGGACAAGATTTTAGAACACCACGGGACCCATCTGGTTCAAGCCGATTCCACCTCAAACCATTATGCTTGGACCTCCCACTGACTCTCGTCCCATGACACATTGGTCAGAATAACGCTGGTCACGTCGACGCCATATTCTGGTCCTGCCATCTGCAGTTGATACGCAATACTCATCCGTGGCGCCAGAAGTCCCAATCGATCGCCAATCTCAAGAATCTGGTTATACCAGTCTTCACCAGCAGTATTTATTGCGCATGCTCTCCAGATAAGAATACACGTCACCGTTTGACATGACTTGTGGGATGTCTAGCGTCGTTCTTCGACTGATTTGTAACAAATGGCGCCGAAACACATTCGTTAACCATTTTAAAATGTTTATTTTGTCTTACAAGTTTGATATGCGGAAGCATAGGCCCGTCTTTTCCCGGTAAGATCACAACATCAATGTTGATTTAAATTGACAAATAATTCGTGTTTTCAATGGCGGAAGACTATGGATGATTTTGAGTAAAGGGCTTAGCTACTTTGACATAGAATATATATTTTTGACGCGTGCAAGTGACGCTCACATTTTAAAAGAGATGGACAGAGAATAAGCTATAAAATGAGTTTTTCGTACAATCAGGGGTCATAATCCTGACAGACGCGGTCTTACGTATCGACAGAAACACAGAACTTTGGGATGCAACGTTATCGATCCGAATATCACGAAATACAAACTCCCAAATTTTTAGTACAACCAGGGGCCATAATCTAGGAACTTACAAACCGATGTGAATATAGAAAGAAACCAAATTCTTTGGAACATAGACATATAATTTTACATTATTTTTTTAGAAATTCGAACTAAACCGTCGTTAGGGTCGACAAGCTGAAAACATGATTTTTCAAACAATAAGAGGCCATAATTTAGTAAGTGACGACCCGATATGCAGAGACCCGATAGCATCTTAAATAATATAATAATTTTACACTATCATGAACAATCAAACTTACAGAAGCCAATCTAGTGGCTTAACTCCAAATATTCGCATTTAAATTAATGAAGCGTTGTTTTTATCCGACATACACCGTCATACATCTCCGGTTTAAAAGTGGCGTTGCTTAACGCCTCGATTCTGAATACAATGATTTATACCCGTTTCAGGTAGGATTATCTGCTTAATTGTAGCTGGATGTTGCATAAATATTATAAATAACAATAATCAATCGTTGTTTTGGTGATAAATATTGTCAATATTGCGTACTGATTCCGATGCGATTCACGTTGGGATTTGCTGCGCGGAACTATATAGGACCATCACTTATCTCGAAACACGAAGAGTTGAGAGATGAGTTTTGTTGTCAACAAATGGCATAGTGGGTAGGCCTATATTTCAGCTGCTATTTTCGACCCACTCGGTGTATTTTCAAGCGATTTCTGGTGACTAATGACATATTAGGTAGATCACGCTAATCAGACTTTGAAAGCACGATTTAAACAAAAAGGAAATAACCTGATTAATTAAAAAAATGACGAGTGAAGCTACCCTACCAAAAAAGAAAACAAATTTGTCCATTCCATACGAATATATTTAGATACCTGAAAATATTTTAATTAATTTGTGTCTGATTTTGTACTGTTTATATATTTCACAAATGTGATTTCACAGAAGACGATGTTTGAAAATTGTGCGATAGTCATGTATGCAGAATTCCTTGAAGGTATTTGCCAATAAAGATTTCAGTTGAGGAAGATCATTGAGCACAATGGAAAAAAGTGCACTGTTATTTATATATATACGCAGTAATTCGCCTTGATAATTTTGAGGGTTTATTGTCCATTCGATCACACTTTTCGACCAATCAGAATCGAGGAAATATCTACCATAGTAAATGACTAGTATAATACTTTGATGTCATAAAAGTCCAGTAGGACGTTAAACCCCAGTACATTTCTTTTCTTTTCAGAAAGGTCCATTAAATCGTGGACACCCCTAGTCGGCTTTTCATTTAATACTACTGAATTGACTTGGTTAGGCGCCAGACAGGCTATGCACAATGGAAACATGATATTTATCTTTTATTTTGATAAAAGTCTGTATTTTTAATTGTTAATGAAATTTAAACATGTTGGGTAAATAGGCGTCAGATTGCATAAGTACCCTGATACTGGGAATTAAATCTATTCGCATCAGAATGTTTAGTTTCGAATATTTTTGTTCACTTTAGTCAGTCTAAAAACACGATAATTGGATGAGTGTCCGCTTAACCTGTGATACCGGAAATGAACGATGAACTGGGTTAACTTTCATTTCTAGTTTGTTGTTGATTAATCAATTCGTAACTATGAGACCACTCTCTTTCTGTAGGCTGATTGAGGGACATGGTGCATTATGGAATTGGTGGGCTCAATAATTAAACTAAAGAAAGTGGAAGTGATTAAATAGTTTGCCTTTAGGTCAGCCGTTTATTTCCGTATTAATTGGCAAATGTAATATCCGGCCAGTGACTTTAGTCCCAATACTTGTGTTTGCAAGATCATACTAATGGTCCGTTAAAAATATTAATGGGAGATTAATAATTGTCTAGACTGAAACCTCAGTGGTTTGTAGTCATAGTTTGCTATCCTTATGGTGATGACCATCAAGCAGCACACTGATTGTGAGTCTATAGATACTGACATTTCCGCCATGTTGGCTTGATGACATTAATCGTCGTTTCAATTAGATTTTATATAGCTGTACTGATATGATGGGAACACACTCTGGCACTTGAATACTCTGTCAAATATTGCTACCGTTGGTTTTTTTTATTCCAGCGGAATTGGGTTTTCGAGTAGTCTAAGAAGTGCGCTTTAGATCCTAAGATCTGTCATTAAATTAAATGGCGTGAGGTCGATGAACCGAATCTTGTAAGTGACAAGGAGTAGGGTAGAATTAAAACGAGGGGCAATTGGCTGACGGAAACATACAAGCACATTTTAATGTATCCGTATAAAAAACGTGAGAATTTAATATACTTCTTCACACAAGACGGGAGCAGTTTAACGACATTCATATCTATACCGTTTGGAAACACCGGAAAAAAACTCGTGTATGTACTGTAAAATGTGTGTTTTATTACTTTATTTTGTGTTTGTATATATATATGTTCAAACACACAACGACTGGAGTATATCCAAACAGAAAAATAGAAAATCAAGACTCCATACTGAACAAAAAAGGATTGCTTCACAAGTTCGGGTCCATGATGTTGTATTCGTGTTTAATATCAGTTTTGCTTAATTAAAATGTATGTCTGTGTCAGTTTTGATTAATTAAAATGGTTTCATTTGTTGCGTGTTGCGTCAACATCATTGAATCTTACACTGCTAAAGACCCATCCGCGTAAGCCAATTATTGAAATGAAATTAACCAATAATTACTAGATAGTTATATAGAAATCTTGTAATTCAGCCATCTTGTAATGAAGAGATCGTTATAAGGAAAAAGTTTATTTTAAGTGAGACAGAGAGAGAGAGAGATGAGGTTTAACGTCCACTCGACATAAACTAGGTCTTTCCTGGACTGACATGTGGTTTAATTTTATTTCAATAATTAGCTTGCGCGTAGGGGTCTTTAGTAGTTGGGATGGGTTGGATGGCCGAATGGTTACGTGCGCGCTGTATCATAAAACCTGCCATTGAGTCAGCTGACGTGATTTTGAATACCCCGCTGTACGCGACAAGGAGTAGGGTCGACTGTCCAGCATCATGGGTTTTCTCCGGGTCCTCCGGTTTCCTCCCACTGCTATAAAGACCCCTCCGCGTAAGGGAATTATTGAAATGAAATTAACCAATACGTTAGTCACGAAATCACCTAGTTTGTGTCGAGTGGACGTTAAACCCCATTTTTTCTCTCTTTAGCAGTTGGGGGAAACCGGAGAACCCGGTGAAAACCCACAAGTATGGACAGGCGACCCTACTCCTTGTCACGTACAAACGGGGATTCGAAACCACTCAGTTGACTCAATGACACGTGCTAACCAATCGGTCACCCAACCTCCATGGTCAACGAAGTACATTTGTATGTTACAGGATCGCGCCCTCATTAAAAACTGTTCATTAAGTTCATACTCTCATTAAGTTCATTCCATCATTGATATCATTTATTAATGATATATTGATTTCATGTTCTCCCTAAAGATACCTTCTCCCTTTTCTTTTCTCCTAACCCTCGATTATTATACATATAACAAATACCATGACCTTATATGAACTGCTGGATATCACGATAATCACGAGCCATTATCGGATAATATGTTTGAACACAATGGTTTCTTAGATCTGCACGACCTCTTTTTACATCTGTTCGATTTTTTTATTTCTTAACTGTCCAATGTAATTATTTTCTTTGACTTGCTGCCACCAATTGATCATTTTGTTCTACTTCCGCTCAAATCTCGTTCCGATTAAGCTACATGTACAAGGCATTTCAAAGCCACCCAGATTTGTGTCTACACAGAAAAAATATTCAGGATTAAAGATAATAATCATTTGAAATGATTCCACCGTAACGATTCTGAGAACAGAGCGAGCCTAAGATGAAAGATTTTGTAATTCTATGAAAGAAAAGGAATGCCTGTCTCCATGTAATCATTAGGAACACCCAATTGTATGACAGGTTTATGGAGAGAGAGGCGGGCTTTATTTCTTGATGGTACACCGACTACTTTTGGGAAGTCCATTTACTATTTGCAATAGGTTTGCGAATTCCAATTTATAAAATCCTGCATTTGCTGGCTTCTATATTCGAAGGTCGGGAGAGGGCATATGGCTCGAGAAGCATTTCTCTGTGGATCATAATTCGTGCACAATTCATGGCTTTGATCCAAATTTTTATCCAGGTACTTTGGTGTTGTTCTACTTCTCTCTTTTGATTTCGGACAAACGCTGTCTTTGAAATAAAATCCATAAAAGTGTTTGAATTTTATATGTTTATTACACATAAACAATATAGATTTACGATAAATTCAATACTTTAAACTTTCACCATACATTTAATTACATGTTTTATTTAATTAAAAATGATATAAAGGTATTAAGATAGAAACTTCCTAATACTGACTTATGTTTTGCAAGGGAACATAGGGTCACAAGACGTGTTGTTCAGTGCAGATGTGTGTCTCTAGTCATTTACAGGTTAGATCGGTATGTATCGAATTGCGAATTGAAATGCAGAAGCGAAACGAAATCTTTTGTATACACTCTGTTGAAAGGAGACTGATAATTGGGCTTTGGTATACGGTAATTCGAAAAAAATCTTTTTATTTTCAAATTAAGTCACGAATCAAGAAACCGAGTGATTCTCTCCGCACCCTCAGCAAGAGCAGCTATTTGTTTAGAAACAGTAAATAATGTCATAGCCGTACTCTTAACATGGTAATTAAAGTTACATTTTTTAGTTGCACATATTTTTAATCTAGTTTAATATAATATAAACAGTGAATAAAATATAAAGTAGAATATATAGCAATGTTCGCTGTTATCCCTTCAACGAAAGTTAACAACGGCCATTGCAATATAGAAAATAGAAGTAATATACATTAAAAACTATGCAAATGTACAACACATATTAAATATACATAAACTGAAAACAACTTATGCCAAGATCAATAAAAGGAGTATTCATTATACAAATCGGCACTACATTATATTAATTATTATACCCGAGTTAAATCCTGGTTAATTGGGATACGCTTATATCACAGTCCATACGTCGTGATATTTAGCATAGCTGTATTGCGAAATGACAAATAACAATGTGTAGAAGTTACATCATGACGTAATTAGCTTTCGCTGTAATTTCAAATTTAATTGCGCTATTATCTTCATATTTGTAGTTACGCCTGGAGATTTAGGGATAGATCATTTTCGCATCATGGAATGTACTTCTGGGATAATAACCAGACAATCAAGAATGGTGAGAAAGTTTGGTGCAATGTCGATTATTTCCTTTTTTATTTGAGGTTTGATCAATATACGTTAAATATTGGTAATGATTTTTCAAGCTGAAAATAAATGAAACGAATCTGTTTAGTATTCGCCGAGAAAATGGGATGTTATATTAAACTATTTGAAGGCGAGGGAAAACCCAGTGAAAATTCTCCCAAACGCCATAGACAGATAATAGGGTTAACATCCACTGCACACAAACTATTTTATGTCTCTTCGTATGAGTTTTGCTTTGTACCTTTTCAAGTCACGGAGAGGCACGGTATTTATTTCGATCTCCCATCTTTTTTACTTTGTATTGTCAGAAAAAACGATAACATTTGGTACTTTAAGAACAATAAAAGACCGCACAGACATGTGGGGGATTTATGTCACCTTTATATTTAAACTAATCGTAATAACTTGAAATGTTACAATTCTATGGAACACAATTACTGCTTATTACTAAGCCATGTTTTTGATACAGACTAGAGAAAGCTAGCCGAAATGTAACAGAGTAAAACAGTAAATTGTACTCCGTAGAATTGTGACCTGTGTATGACTTGCAATACATGTATATAGTGTTCGTACAAGTGAAATACACCCATAAAGAAACCATGAAATAAAGCGATGTTTAATGTAGCAAACAATTTGGCCGATCCAGGGCGAGTTTTATGAATTACCTTTTATTACGTGATCGATCATTTGGAAATAACCTGTGACACCAAAGAATTGTGTTTATTAAACTTTGACAAAAAACTGAGTAAAATTCCAAACGTGACTAAACTAAAGGTTTAGTAAAACAATTTCAGAGAAAGAAACTGCTATAATAACAGATTTAAACTCACGCAAGCAAGCATGATAGATTTATCATGCAATAAAATGCAACGGCTTTTAGCATCTATTCAAATTCACGTGACCTGATTGAGGATAATCCGAAGAGACGGGTTGCCTTTTATGGATATCTTCACATTTTTTCCAGTCAGCGCCCCATGTGGTGTTTTAATCTACTTTCCGTATATGCGAAAATCACGATATTTTTATTGCAAATATTTACCCGACAAACATTTCACGGGCATGTATCTTTAATAAAGTCACGTATCCTTATTTTGATGAATTTGAAACTCCTGTGAACTACACTATTGTGAAAAAAAATATTATTCTAAAACTAGTTTATTTCCGTCTAGTAACCTCATCGGTATCCTCAGTGGTCTCATTCCGTTCTAATCCATGGGCTAATCTATGGGGGGGGGGGGTGCGTTTTCAAGTTATCCGCCCTTGATGATTGCTTTATTTGTATCGTTAATTGTAAACTAAGCAAAAGGCAAAGGTACCGCTTCAAGAGACAAGGCTGACAATTGGCCCGTATGTAGCCTAGATTAGAGAAGTCAATATTATAATAAATGCGTATTTATTAACAACAAATTACAATTATTATATAATAAATTAATGAGAGAGATAGATAGATATATATATATATATATATATATAGAGAGAGAGAGAGAGAGAGAGAGAGATGGGTTTATTGTGTGGGGGGAACAAACCGAAGGACCCGGACAAAACCCCACGTACAACCGGGGATTAGGAACCACACAAGCTGACTCAATGACAGGCTTTATGATACAGCGCGCGTGCTAAGCATTCGGCCATACACTCCCCTTCCGACAAAGAACGAACAGTAATAATAATAACAAAAGTCTAACATATTGAATACATATTTGAATTCTGCGAAACATATTTCAGAGTTTGATAAATTAAATATAAATAAATTAGAAATATTTACATATTGACATAAACCAATCAGTAAATGGGCATCAATATGCTTATCAACCCGTATAAAAACGAACGCGAAACGATTGATTTGTAAACTGTTTTTATTGGTTCGTTGACTTTATCTGCAATCAAGGCATGGCAGATAATTTGAAATCGTGCAAAACCAATTGATGAACTTAGGGTAATAGTGGAGTAGAATGGCATGAGACCACTGGGGATACCGAGGATGGTATAGCATTTACAAAAATAATAGAATGGATTGAAAATTTGTCAATATTCAGAATCCTCTACAGATGATATAATCAGAGTTTGTTCCACTATAATCTTCGTCAAAATATGTTTGCATTGCCCCTTTTAATCCGCTCGAATCCAAGCAGAGACATAACCAACGGTGATATTTAGATATTGGTTGAAAATTCTATTGAACGCCTTACTTTGGTTCTGGGATGTTGGGTCTTTAATCTCTTAATCAAACCGAAAACACCTAAAAACGATCGATGGTTTCCTTTTAACGGAAATAGAAAGATAACCGACTTATTTTTTTTTAAGATTTTGTAACTTTATTTATGGAACCTCGTTCACAAAACTATGAAAGAACATCATTTCCTGTTCCATCTTTGTAAAAAAATCTATCGTATTTTCAAACACAAAATAAATCCGACCAGAAACCATCTAAATCAATTTTTTTTTTCATTATTTAAAAAAAAAATAACATTTGCCTTTGCATGTAGTTAACAGTTTAAGTTTGTCATAATTATATTAGATTAAGAACTGTTCAAAACGCAGTGGCCATGAAGCCAGTTCACATACCGAGTTATTACAGAAGTTGTCATGGAGAGCAAGTTAATTTTGTTTTAGGTTTATCAGATAGATGGATCGTCAAATATTTCAAAATATACCAAAATGGCGTTGCATTAAATAAATGCGAAATTTAGCCGCATTGACAGAATGCATAACCAGTGGTTAATAATAAATATATTAATTTATAATACTGGAATAATAGTTTTATTTCAAAGTCCCCAATAAAAAAGAGAATAGTTATATTATGTCCATCCAATTCATATACGTGACACCTATAATATCAAGTCAAAACAGACACATGGATTAAATTTCCAAACACCAACATATTAAAGCGGAATATTAAAGGACTAATTTCGACTATATTTTGGGCGCAGCTTACTTCCGTATTAAAAGTCCTTAAAATAACTAACCTTAGGGCCAAGCAACTAACTCAATATACGTGATACGTTTCCAAGCAACTTAAACCCGCCAGTCTTCATCTGGAAATGGAGACCGGTGGCCCAAACTGTGTTATATGATTATAAAAATAACGTGTATGTGAAATTTACTTACGTTATCAACTATCTCACGTATGCACTGTATATACCTCCAAAGGAACGGTAAAAGATTACCAGCAGACCACTCAACGAAATTTTGACCCGAAATATACGTCATCCCTGGTGGAAGTGGACGTTAAACTCCAGAAATGAACGAACGGATAAATAGTTCTGAAGTTCACTCCAAACGACTTAATAATTTGAGCTGAAATTTTGAAACAAGGGAAATACACCATTCCTCTATATTTTGGCTCTTAAATCTTATACGTATACGGACGTTTATTACTGAGCCTCTGTTAAAATCGGTTCAAAATCCTTATTCACATGTCTTTATACGAGTTAAAAAAATATTTAAATCCTAATTGTCTAGGATATGGGAACCAGGCTATGACATATAAATATTATATTATGATTCCATTATTATTATTACGAAGGAATTCCAATCGAATTGTAATTATGTCAATTAAATATTAAAAATAACGGTAAGAAAATATAAATAATATTTTTTTTTAAAACGTTCGCCTCTTTTGTCATGGAATGTGTTCAGCGACAACTTTTACAGTGGCTTAGTTATCGTTGACAATAAAGCTAAAACGCAACATCTACACGCAACTACAATTTCCACAATTGTTATTCGTATTACTGTATCAGCACCTTATACTCTCTTAAAAGTCGACAGTTCCATGCTCTGTTGTCTACTGGTTACTGAGATATTAGCTTTATAATCCATGTTTCAAAAATACATAATACGCCACTCATCGTAAAAGTTTTCTTATTCCAAAAATTACCATTAACTCCGGAATTTAAAATTAAAAGTCGTTCATATTCTTGAACGTTTTGTGCGATCAGGAAATGTGCCAGCGACAATAATAATGTGACTATTATTAAAAGCACGAAAAGAGCTGGCGCAATAAACGGAACAAAAAGCACACACACCCCTCGTTGTAACAGGCTTCGTCGGGCACCTTTAGAATGACTTTGGTTTAGGTCTCATGGCAAGAAAGTCAAACATCTCTTCGTTAAATTCCGTCCTAGGTGGAGGTCTCACTAAGCCTGAAAATACACAACCAAAATTACAATTATACAAATTGGGTGTAATTACCTGGTGCTACATAGGCATATCTGGAATAACATTATGTATATGTTATTCTATAGCACAGGACTTCAACCAACAACGGGTCGTATTACTGTAATTAATAATTTGATAGCAAATTGTTAGCTGTTATAATAAAACTCCTCAAATGAGCAATGGTAACAGGTGTTTTACGAAGACACTGAAACTTCTGGATAGAAGATAAAGTCTGACTTATTGACTTAAGTCTAATTTAATTAGTCATGATGACGTCTATGGTTTTTATAGCTGTAATACTAAATAGTTTTAATCAACAATGTACGTTATTATGTACGTTGAAAGGTTGTAGACAAATATCTTTATTGCTTGTAATCTTAATAACTTCGACAGACAGAAACGCTAAAAAGGTACTCTCTTGTTACTAGTACTTTTTGTTTTTGTTTTAAATTTTTATCTCCGTTGAATTAAAATCGATTGTGTGTCTGATTCTACAGAGTGGGTCAGAAATGAAGTATAAATTAGCAAACAGGTTATTATGTGCCGTTTCAGGTTATTATGTTTAATCTTTCGGAACAAAACAAGTGTTCACATTATTGCTTTATCACAAATCGTATTTACCAAATTCAATACTTTTATAAGATATACTACGCAACAGGTTCATAAGATTTCACTAAAGATTGTACACCCATGCAAAAAAATAGAGTGGTATGGCATGCCATAGAAACAGCTCCCGTGGGATTTGTTTGCTAAAATTAAATTTGTTGTTGTTGTTGTTTTGTGTTGATTAGGGACCAAGCTATCCAAAAATGTTGGGGTTCAAATTTTATGACCCCTTGACCCCTCTGGGAGGAGCATTTTTGTAATCGGGACCCCTCTGAACGAAAACATGCCTATCTCCGCCACTAATGGTTGGATTTTCATGATCTGAAATCCAGTCTGGTGTTTTTCGCCATGTCGACCCCATCTAAAATACACTCAAAGCGATTGGAAGTATTTGTTATTGACTTCTGTGGGAAATACCAATTTCGGATCGCTTTCAGCCAATAATCTTTGGATATTCATGATTTGAAGTTTATTCTGTTCTTTTCTTCATCATGCCGATCCCATCTATGATACAAGTAGTTTCCATTGACTTCCGGTGGTAAATACAAATTTCGGGCCTCAAACTCGGGTAGATATCAAGCGAATGGAAGTAGTTTTTATTTCAGTTTAGAGAAATCTATCACACAGTTCCATTTTTTGTGGCGTCTGGAGCATGGTAAATGTTTTGTGCAGTCACTTTTGAATTTGAATTAGAATGAGATTCAAGACAAATCTGACGTTTGTGACAAGCAAACAAGTTTGTTATTAGAAACAAAGAGAAATCATAACAAGCTGGAAATGAAAACAACGAAATTCATATCTTGGAAATAAATACGCAGTTCACTTCATCAGCGGTGCATCATCCTCGCCCCCTAGACACCCCTGGTCATATTGGTACGCTCGATCCCTAATAAAACTCTTGCATGGTGATGTACAGGGTCGACTATTATTCCCATAATGAACTTCAGATCATGAAAATCTAAAAAAATATCGGCTGAAATCAATCCTAGTTTGACACCGGAAACTGGTATTTCCCACCGGAAGTCAATGGAAACGACTTCCATTCGCTTTAAGTGTATCATAGATGGGGTTGGCATGATGAACAAACACGAGAATGAACTTCAGATCATGAAAATTCAACCATTATTGGCGGTAATAGCTATGTCCTCGTTCATAGGCGTCCCAATTTCAAAAAGGTCCCTCCCAAGGGGTCAAAGGGTCGGACAATTTGAGCCCCAGCATTTTTTGGATAGTTTGGTCCCTAATCAACCCAAAACAGCAAAAAAATTCAATTTTCGCATACAAATCCTACGAGATGACATGTCATACCACACGTTTTATTATCAACTATTCTATTGAGAAACACGCCCCTATCACTGTCGACAGATGGATGTCATAGTAATGATTCGATGACTTTATTACTGTCTGCAATATTACTACTAGATTAAACCACCATTGGCAATCGCAAAATTTGAGAATTTCGGCATAGGACGCTTCAATTTGCCCAAAAAAAGATTTCCGCCATATTCCATTGAGAACTTTTTCCTTATCGTTTTCACCAGCTTTAGAATTCCACCGAATGTTTTCAAACAAATAATCCATAGAGAACAAAGTTCTGTAAACCGTTTACGAGATTTCAGATTATTTTGGGATTGTGGTTGAACCATCCCGAATTTCTGTCAGTTTTTTTCATTGTTACCAACGTAGGATGTTATACCACATTTCATTTCATTTTGACCAATTGTACAATCCTCGCAGATTTGAACAAAAAAACCACCATGAACTCTCACCTATCACATTTACAAAAGTTTATTGTTACCGGACGACGGACGCAGGTGACAACAATATCCATGGGGCTCATATAAAATAGTATGTAATGTAGTTATAAAATTTAAAAAAAATAATATAAATAAAACAAATCGATGAGGCAATTTATTTTTAATGTCATTTCTAATACCCTTCGTTAAAATTGAGTAATAAAATCCTCCAATCTCACAAATAAATCTCAAACAAAGAACAGATTAAATGGCGTTTATTGTTGGATGGTTCAGGGTATTTTATCGGTTTTGTTTTATTTGGTGGCGTGTGTTGCGACGTTTATCGCCCAGTGCATGCTATTAAACAAGACAGATTGCAATAAACACATTAAACAAAATGACTTGGCGGTGATTTGTCGGATGAAAATTGTTCCAAAACATTAAACTTCTAAGACATTGTGACCAGAATACCAATATCTTCTTTTCTAGTTTGATACGTACAAGTCGAAAGTTCGCCGGGTGTTTGAATTAGTTATGACCATTTTGGTAATAATCAATCTCCCTTAAACCTGTTTCTTTAGTAAAGCACGTCATCGAATATCACATTTCCATTTTAGATAATGGCGTTGTGACCGCGTGGGACTGGACTAAATACCGAAAATAAATCCGGAAGTTACCGAAAATACCGATAAAACTCTTTTGATATTAATGACCAAAACAACCTAAACACCGAAAACACACTAAAATTATCGGAAAAAAACTAGGCCACGCATAGACATAGTTAGGTAAGTCATTGGCCAAATATAATATAATGCCGCCAATCCTAATAGATATCCAAACAGGAAGTCCATATGCACGAAGTGATAAATTATAGTATTATTAGTTCACTTTATCGGGATACTGTTTAAAAGTAACTTGTGTTTCTGTGACAAAGACGTATGCAATACTTATTATAACTACAGTGACATAGTTGATTTTTATGTTGATTTTTATTTCCGTTTGATTTGTTACTGTTGTAGTTCACATATCTACTCTTTAATAGATGATATAAACATGATTTACGCAGTCTCCGCCCAAACAATCCAATGTTGCAACATATTACCCTTTGCTCTAATGCGTGTCCCCCCCCCCCCCCCGCCCTCGACAAAATCCTGGATCCGGGCCTGTCAAGGGTTACCACAAGGCGACCAGACCGCCATGTTGTGTGACAGCACGTGTAGAATTCACACAGACATCCAAGACAGCACGTCAGACAGCGGGAACACTCATCACTATCGATACAGTGTTCCAACATCTCACCACAGAGAACATTCTCACCCATCGCCATCGACGTGAAGAACTGTTCTATTCACAGACGAGAGTCGGTATTGCGTATCAACTGCGGATGGCAGGAACAGAATATGGCGTCGACGTGGCCAGCGTTATTCTGACCAATGTATCATGGAACGAGACTTATTGCGGGGAATCGGCCTGAACCAGAGAGTGGGTCCTGCGATGTTCCACAATCTTGGTCCAGGGAGAGGAGGCAGCATCACAGCAGTGCGCTACATGGATCGAGATCTCAGACCCCACGTCATACCACATTTCGCACGTCACCGAAACAATGTTTTCCAGCATGACAACGACCGTGCAGAACGGCGTCAACGTTATGCACCGACCAGTCCTTAGTCCTGACTTACACCCGATTGAACATCATTGGGGTGAAATTCAGCGAAGACTTAATAATGTCATACCGAGACCAAACACAGTCGGTTGATTGCGCCAGGCTTTTCTGAGAGTGTGGTTCCAGGTGCCAATGGCGTTTATCAATTGTCTGGTCCACTCCATGTACAGACACTGCGCTGCTGTTATTGACACTCGCGGTGGACACACCAGATACTAAGGTATAGACTGTGTACAGACTCCAAACCTTTTCGTAATGATGTGGAATTGTGATGAATTAATCACTTATGTGTCAACATACTGTCCACAAAAAATTGCTTTGATCCATATAGCAAGTCGTTTTCTAGAATGATGTGATTAAAGTGCCTCTCTGATTTTGAAATCGTATTGACGTTTCTTTTGTTATTTAGTATATGTTAGCAACACGTAGACACGGAACCCAACGTTCGTATGGCCCCATTCTGTGGAACCTTAAAATAGGTGAAAATGGGTCTAAAAGCACATAATAATCTAATATGAGTGTATCTAAAGTAACTTATATTCAATTTTTAAAACATTTATTGTAATTTTTAATCAAATATATTCGGTGAAACGTGAACAGTTCAAATTGAACGGCGGTTATTTACGCCTTATTGGTACAATCTACACGGTATTATTATTATATCTTGTGACTTGCAAATCAGACATTACTAATCACTTTTGCGTTGTCCTTTAGGATTTGTTTTTCTTCGTTCATCAGAAATTGCGCTCGATTGAAAGGAATAAGCAGTTGAGACCGTATTTCCACACACAAAAATTGAGCACACAAAGAAAATAAGAACTAAGTCTATAACACAAGCTGCAGTTAGGTATCTTGGTAAGCTTTGAATGCATATGCGGCAAGGAAAATCGCCGTTAATAATATTTGAGAACAACTAGAATAAAATGTAGATATTCGAAAATATTCGAATATGGTGATTGCTATATTCGAATATTCATGCCGAACACTACTAGCAATGTAGATGCGACTGTATGGATGGCTGGGATTTGTGCTAAAGAAAACATATGCAAAATAATATTAGGACCTTGATTTTATTTATTCTCCATTGTCAAAATATGCTATGGCATGAGTTTATTTCAAATGCAAATTAATTTGGTTATGAAATATGGTGAGAAAAACCGAACGAAAGCCTGTGCTGGTATGATACATGAATTGAATTAAGGGTTAATGAACACATTTATCATAGAACATAATAATGGAATGTTTCTGTTGACCAAATTTGGTAATGAGTCCCTATGTATGCACTGTATGTTTGTGGGGTATGTTTGTGGTCTAAAAACATGTGATGGGCTTTTTAACCAATCATTATAATTAATTATGATATATTTGGCCAATAGAATAATTGGTAGCGGAAATCTAGGCATGTACAAGTAACTGGACTTGGACGCTACGGCTGACAGCCATGTAGTTCTTGAAGGGAGATGATGTAGCAGTTCTTTCTCAGCAGTCTAGCTGGATGGGGTTTGAGAGAATGACTTTATTGTAATGTGTTATGCTTTGTACCATATGTTCCTGTTGATCATATCATTGAAGATGCATTATACTGAAACACAATGTGAAGTCGTCCTTAATGGGGAATGTCAAGATACTTTCAAACCAGTTAAGAAATTACGTATGCGGCCAGAGACAATACTAGACGATAATGTAGTAACAAACGATGCATGGCGGTTACACGTCGGGTGTGGCGTCCATTCTCCACGTCTGACATACGACCCATTGTTCTACATATTCAACCTTAAATGGAATGAAGCAGCCTCATATTGGGTCATATTTTGTTTAGAATACCTTAAATTGGCAAAGCATCCTTTATAATTGAAGACCGAGCAGCCGACATAAAAACACAAAACGTTGGTAATCAATTCGGGGAAAGGCTGGAAATAACACAAACTGCATTAAGAAGATTGATTAGCCTGTCTTGTTCCTGTTGTAGTTCGGGTTCAATCAATGTTTTGAACTTATGGATGTTGTTATAGAGCCTCTAAACACAGATATATCTCTACGGATCTTTTTAGAACGCCCGATACCTCTTTCTATTTAAAACGTCCTTAAAGCTACCAACCCATCATATTCCTTTTGTGATATAACAACAAATCACACTAGCCTTTTTTATGAATTAAATTTATTGTCCGACCAACTACACAAAATTCCATCACTCATGAAATAAGTTCATATATAAATCGGGAGCCCAGGGGGATCAACCTAACTGAACGGTTCTCCTAAATGGTATGCAATTCGTGCATAAGGTATCATCAGAATATAAGTCTACCGGGTATCTGATGGTGACTGTGGTATTCCACGCCCAAAATGCTCTCCCCCAACCATAACTAGACTGTAGATTAGCTCAAAAGTGTACCACAGGTATGCATGTATTGATGAGAATATTGGTACACTTTTCAGCTAGGTTGCCCCATCCCCCTGTATTCCTGGTCTAATATTTAAAGAAATGTCTGATGGGGCTATTCTCAGTCAAATAACCTAATAAAACTTTCAGATTGTATATCATTTTACTATGGGGATTTTTTTAAAACGATTACTTAAATGCTAAAACAATACGATAATAAGGTTTTGACTTAAGGAAATTTATTTCAGATATAATTAACATAATAGAAATAGTACGTGAATTCACCCAATTAGAATCTGAATCAGGTTTTCTTAAAAAACGAACGATAGGAGAGCGCAGTATTCATTTTGATAGCACCACCAGTTTTAGATGGGCGGCGTGGTATCAAAATAGCTCACATTTAAAGACGAAAGATAGGAGTGCGTAGTATTCAATTTTATAGCACAGTCAAATATAGATGGGCGGCGGCGTGGTATCAATAGCAAATAATCACAATAGATAATAGCTCAAATTGAAAGAAGAGAAGTAATAGTTTGATATAATGACATATTGAAAATATACAATCGACCAATCTGTTCATAATATACCAAGGACTGACTTACTTAGCGTAAGATAACTCATTATGGAGTGTGGTCTTTGCTGGTTCAACAATATCGTCTCTACAGTAACTGCGCTCTTTGCTCAATCACGTTATAAGAAATACATAAGCTATTTGAACAGGAGGTATCGACCTGCCCTTAAAATGACAGTAAAAGAAACCATGTTCAAATGGTCTGATTCATCGCTGCTTGAATAAAAAGTAATTACGGCCACCAGGACATGCCAATCAAACTATTTATCATCACTGTGGTTCCATATGGCTCACAGATATCTCGATAATAATATAATGTACTTTGTGTGAAGTCAAAATTCGAGTACTAATAATCTAGCTTCGCTGTGCTTCACCATAATGTTAGAAGACCAACACGATTTCAGACTATGATTGGTTTCAACATTAAACACAAAACGAGGTCAATTAGTTTCGTTTGATCTACGGGGGGATTCCGTACTAATTAGAATTGGTTTTGTAGCGAATTCATTATATAGCACATCATTGAAGGTGACACTTTCTACCTTTTCAACTAGGGAGGTTAAATTTTGCAATTTTAATCACAAAAATTTAACTCCCTTGGTATTAATTAAAGGACTGAACCTATAATCTCTTTCCACAAACATTAACAGTTTATTTTTACTTTAATGTTTTGGCCTAACCTTCCAATAATATTAATCTTATAACCACAGAGAGTCCTGCATGTTTACTTGACCAACAAGTAAACAAAAATGCCCATAAATTGAGAATTATTATAAACAAACTGTATTACCTATTGCGGTTCAAATTATCATTTTAACATTAATTATCCATAATTAACTCGGTTGGCCATCGAGAGAAAACCCACTCGCGGCGCAAGCATGTTTCAATAAATCGAGGTATGGGTGAAGGCCAATCTGATTAAAATACAGATCTATATTTCGTTTCTTTTTTTTTATACTTTCGATGGCGTACACTACATGAAGATCTGATCGGTTGTAGAGGTAGGTCGCGTCAGAGTGGCTTTTGACCCGATGGCGTCAGACACTTGATTAACCAATCAGCATTGGTGTTTCTAGTGGATCACCCACAGTTGCGTGCACGAAACGCCCAAAGCTCATCGTAACAGGCCGTTTCATTGGCTAATCCCTCAAATCATGCAACAACCACGCTAACAACTCTTTTAGATCCTAGTGTAGTAAAGACAAGTAAACCGAAACGAAATAGAATTTGTGTTTTAATCAGATTTAGAGAAAACGTACTAGGTTGTCAAATACATGCGTGTAATTGAGTCTGACTTGTATTGATAACTAACGTTATGATCAACACCGCGCGCTATTCCACTCGGACACTGTCTTACCCGATTTTAAAATACAAACATGATATATACAGCCATAGGGATATTGAAACTAAATCCATTTAGAGACGTAGACGAAATTATTGTACAGGTTGAAAGGAAATAAGGCAGTATGAGTTTATCTAGCTGTGAAATGTTTAAATTTCAAGACGTGCTGTCACAAAAAAATGTTTTAATTGGAAGAAATAAACTTTACTTGACAAACGATCGGATCAGAAAGTCAATTGATTGTCTCGCGGTGAGTTAGAAATAATCTATCAAATTACTTGCCTTTTCTCCAGGGGTCTTTGAACAGGTCGCGCGTCGGCTTTAGATTATATAAGAAAAATTGTTAAGTGTTTGCGGCGCCTTTCAACAGACATGATAATTTAAAGAACGGTATTCATTAGACAATTCTTTCTTCTCTAGTCATTTATAAATGGATATAAAATGGTGTTATTTTCTCTTATTTTATTATTTTGTTTATTTTATTTATAGTCGACAAGGAGATCAACACCTTTATGTCTGTGATATTTGGATTAAACAGGACATTAGGATGTCGATTACAGGAACAACTGGATAACTAATCCGACTTCCCGAACGATCAGACATGTCTTCAATTCGACTTCCTGGACGTTAGATATGTTACATATCCCACTTCCTAAACGCCAGACATGTGTCCATTCCAGCGTCCAAGGCGTCTTATGTATTAATAACCTACTTCCGGAATAAGTGAGACGATCTATTAACATGACATTTATCAAAAATATTCATGCGAACGTTTGTCGTTTTGGTTCACCTACTGGATTTATAATGTCTACTACTAGGAGAGTGTGGGAACAGAACATGGCCCACTTCTTCACAGTAATAACAGTATTAAAAGCTTTGTACATATCTGGGTGTGCTATGTTGTGCCCCCCCCCCCCAACACACACACACAATTATCTTGGAAACAGTCACAATAATTATAAGGGATTAGTATTCAAAGCCGTTCTTTTCTCAATTGTCTCCTAGCTGTGGGTTAATGACATTCCAGAGTTAGGGTTAGGAATTTGATTATCCTGTTTCTAGGTTACTTAACAAAAAATCTGTGAAATTAAAGACAGTAATATGCTTGTTTATTTTTTTATTTATTACTAATAGTCTTTGATCTTTCACACCAAAACAAACTTCATCCAATATTTATCTCATTAAGATCATTTTTGCTTTTGAGCCAGAGTTAATATAAGTTGTATTGTCTGTTATTTTGTTTGTTCAAAGTAATGTTTTTTATAAATTACTGACATTATTCACGTCCAAGTTGGTAACCAGATTACCACCGGATTTTTGTTAACGATGTTACCACCGGATTTTATTCGAAGGGCTCGCTGTAAAAAAAAAGAAGCTAAAATTGCATATACATTAAAATGCATATTCAACTTATTCCGACTTGCTTACACTCATTGCTGTATTTAATGGGGTCTGGCAGTCCCCCTTTTCGCTTCAGTTAAGCATAGATATGGCCGCTCTAAACCTCTCGTATTACTAGACAGTTTCGTGGTTAGCTGTTACAGTACTTTCTGTCTAAACATAATCAAATGCCCAGTTTGGCACCGACTCTATGCCACAAGCAGTAACTCTATAACCAAGGGTAGCTAACAATAGCAGATCGAGAGGACAGTTATTATAATATTACCAAACTATAATTTCCCCATGGGAAAAAAATGTTCGTGATAAGTCCCCCTTGTGATTAAATGTCCTATTACAAAAATTTGAATTTGTTTGCCGTTTAGTATCTTTGATACTTTTATTTCATAAAGTGGAAAATTATATTCATCATTATTTGAATTTTGTGCTGTGCAGTTGGATCTGGTGTGCCAAAACAGACTTCATACCACATGCTGTCTTTCAACCAGTGGTAACAAATGTGACGCATAAATTTACTATGCTTTGGCATAAGTTTCTTCAAGGGAGGTGTGTAAATATCAAGTGGTACTTTGAAATATTATCCCAAATATGTTCATATTTTGGTCTATTATAATGGACATTTTAATATCATACCGGCGTAGGATAAGAAAATAATTCCTAATTATTAGCTGGTGTAGGCTTATGGTTGTAGAGAGAAGTTGGGCATCAACAACACTTATCAATTAATATTCCCAAACCTTTTACTATCGGGAAGACCTCTATGTTTGATAGTCCCCATAAAATTGTGGTGTCTTAATTAGCTGACCATCTTATGGACACGTATAAGGCACCTGTGTAGATTTATTATGCGTTCGCCTGACATTGTCATAAGATGCTGATATGCACAGGTGTAAATACACATTGCACTTCTTCCCTATTTCATGTAGAGTTACTCTTCGTGCCAATTTGCATACGTGAGAGTGTTTAAGGGTGTATGCGAACAAGGTATAAGTCACCTGTTTAATTGCTCACTTTAGGGATTCCTGTTCCGTATCCGGCTCACCCAAACGTAGTCTTTGTTTTTCTTTTAAAGTTGGCCTCTTCACCGTTAGATCGGACGCCATCTCACTGTAAACATAGGTGGGGGTACGTGGCTGTTTTGTACCTACAACAAATAGAGTACCAAATTTAATATTTGATTTCGATTTTAAATTATTAAAATCAACCTTACTTTACTGTGTTGTATGAGTATTTAGTTTACTTTACTTAATAAAAGGAATTGTATAATTTAAGTATTGTTTTTTAATACTAAGCTTACCTTACTTAAGAATTGAGATTGTGTTATATTAAGTGTTCATTGCTTAAAAATTGGAGTTGTGTTACATAATAATACTCAGAATATTAAGCTTAAATTACTTAAGAATTGAGGTAGTGTCAAATAAGTTATATGTAGAAGAATATTAAGCTTAAATTACTTACAAATTTGAATTATGTTCCATAAGTATTGCTTACCAATTTGAATTATGTTACGTAAGTATTGTTTAGAATAAGAGGCTTATTTTACACGAGAATCGTGATTTGTGTTATAATGAATATAACGTAGACTATCAAGCTTATTTTACTTGATAAATGGAGTTGTGTTGCATAAATATTACTTAGAATATCACGTTTTTTTACTTGATAATTGGGGTTGTGTTGCATACATATTATGTAAAATATCAAGCTTACATAATAATACTCAGAATATTAAGCTTAACTTACTTAAGAATTGAGGTAGTGTTAAATAAGTTATACGTAAAAGAATATTAAGCTTAAATTACTTAAAAATTTGAATTATGTTACATACGTACATGTATTGCTTAGTATAAGAGGCTTATTTTACATGAGAATCGGACTTGCGTTATGATGAATATTACTTAGACTATCAAGCTTATTTTACTTGATAAAAGGTGTGGTGTTGCATAAATATTTCTTAGAATGTCAAGCTTTTTTAACTCGATAATTGTTGGAGTTGTGTTGCATATATATTATTTATATAATAGCAAGCTTACGTTACTTAAGTATAATAATTGGAATCATATTTGTGCTTTTTAAATAGAACATTACTTTGAATCCGGCATACTCTATTACATGATAAATTATCATCGATGTGCGTTATTCCCTAGAACCAAGCGTTCGTCTGCACTGAGAATTAGTCTTTCTTTAACGTGACATTAACTTATTCTTCCATCGGGTTACTAACGTATATCGTTACTTTAATAAGGTATTCTACTGTATGTGTTTCCGTTATTGTATCTTTATTTAAACGCAAACATATACACCGTTTGTTATGATCTATACATGGACACATGCTTACATTGCTAAACAAATGTTTTAACCTTGAAATCTAACACTTTAAAAATATACTTTACATTTAATGGTCTGTATATTATTTACAGGAACATTTATTTAACTATATTATGGTTTTGTATTATTTTCCTTATTGGAATTTAACACAAATCAGGACCCAATGATATTCTTTGCATAGTAATCTAGATGAATATTACAAAACAAACGTAAGTAAGATGTCATCTTGACCACATTGTTCATAGATATAAATGAGTTATTCTAACTGACATTCTGAGATTCATGAAATCAATAGAAAGTAATAGGATATTTAGACATCCGTAACGTTAGGATTGTTCGATTTTCATAGATAGAGTTACTTATTTTTGTGTATGGACGAAAGGTGTATTGTTTCCTTTTAATCTGGACTATTTAAGTATTTTGAACGTCATGAACTAAACATTCTATTTCAATTCTATTTTTATTTGTGACTTATTCAAATTTTGCATTTACAACCATTTCAAATTTATTTACAGATTTTAGGACTAAAATATTTTTAAAAAATAAGACCGATGTTAACAATACCTGGGAGTGTGTTGGATACTTTAACTCAATGATAAAACATGTATTATATAATATTTATCTCTGTGCAAATGTCGATAAATATAGGTGAATATTACATTTAAACTGATTGAACTCTAGTTATTTTCCATTTATCTCTGAATATATTGTCTCATTTATCAGTTTTGATTTTATGTTTAAGCCCAATTTAGATTTAATTCTTTTGTTACTCGTTGACATTCATTCAAATGTTGCGTGCTCCATTAATTTTTAATAAATAAAAATGTCAACTTTTTCTTTATATAGATACAATATTCTGAAAAATCCATCTTGGATTTACAAATAGATAAATAAAAATCTAAATTTGGTCAGCAACCACCACCACCACAACCAATGTTTACAAGGAGAAATACTAAAATATAAAAATCTAAGCTAAGGATTTTGTACAACAAACATGCAAAATGAACATATATCTTGGTCTGAGCCTTGAACCACTGGTAAGTTGATTTAAACAATATGTATTTACCATATTAATACTATATACAATATATAATAATTTATTTGGATTGGGAAACAAGTTATGAAGTTTATATTAATCCGTCTCCAAAATAATAATTAATAAAAAAATAAATTGGCATGTCTAATTTGCATCATAATTATAATATATTATTTAAAAATAAGTATAATATCGGGTCATTACTGTCACCGTGGCCTCGTTATGTTCATTGTGTGTCAAAATACCCATCCTCTGGGCGGGGACGGGAGGGTGGCAGTTTAGATTTTTTAATCCATTAAATCAATACAGTTTAAATGGTTTTGTAGCACTAATATAGGAACGAACAATTTCAAAACAGGCCTGGATCTCACAATCATTTATGTTAGTGTTTCCGTGAAGAGTTGCTGAAATATTGTGGAAATGGCAAGGGAGTTTATAGATGGTACGGATTCGCTCTTCCTTTTACAGTGGGCAAAAGAAGAACAGATGTTCTGCAATAATTTCCTTGTCGTAGCCACACTTACATGAAAGGTTTTCGGGGACATGCATTAGAAATTTAGGATAATTTAGTGCTCTTTTACCATGTAGAAGTTTTGTATGGACGACATTTACTGGGCGATTGCCAAAGTAGAAATATGTTTTGAAAGCTTTTGTTTAAATGTTTTAAGTGAAGAGGAATCTTTGATATTGGCAGGTAGTTCATTCTAATCGTGCACTGTTAATGGGGCAAAGGACGATTTATGGGTTTCGGTGCAATAATGGGCAGATCTTAGAAAGTTGGTGTTGCGCAGAAAATATGGGTTAATATCAGATTTTGGGTGAGTCAAGAAGGTATGAGTTTGTTTTGTTGTTTTTTTTTGGTGGGGGGGGGGGGGGTAGTTTGTTTACTAGTTTGTAAAATATGGTTAATCTATGCCTATATCTTTCAGAGAAGCGAGTCCCGATTCAGTGTATAGAAGTTTGTGGGATATACCTTTAACCAAACCCGTTTATGTTCTAGGGGCACCAAGGTGGATTTTTTCACGATCAGTTTTACTACAATTATCATAAATCACATCAGCGTAATCAAATATAGGGAGAATGAAGAAACTGTAATGGTTTCCTTGGCAATTTATGTATGAAACTTCTAAGAACATAGCAAGTATACCTATTGCAGTAATTTTGGATATATAATATGATCTGTCGATTGTCCCAAATAATGGAATATTAGCCAAAGGGGTGTGGGTGGTCATCAGAGGTATCTATTATGTCGGTATTGTTAAAATTCACATGAAACGAATAGGGGTCTTATTCTCATGAAAGGGTCATTCTTCCTGTTTTATGCGGGTTAAAATTTACTTTCCAATCAATTTACCAGGTAGATATCTTTGACTGGGTTGGCATAAAACTGGTTCCTAAATTATGACATACAAAGACGTATCATCCGCAAACATTCTGATATGGGAGTTTGTATTCTTGATGGCGTCGTTAATGTAAAATGAGAAACAATGTTGGGTCTATTACGGAGCCCTGAGGAACTCCTGTGTCTACTATTTTAATTGTAGAAGTTTTGATTTTAATAACTACAAGTTGTCTATTTGATAGATGTTCTATGAAAAGTAAAAATGTACCCCTTATACTACAGCATATCATTTGTTTAGTAAACAAATTTTTGACACGTCTTTGCCGCGACCCTGCCACCTTTTCACAGCTTTCCAGGTCCGATCGCAGAAACTTGACGAGTGTTTTGAACATGCCTAAAACAAACAGGACACGACGATTATTGGCGACAATGGAGACCACAGCACAATTTCTGAAGTTGTTTCCATCGCGCTTTTACCACGCTTTTTATAACGCGATAGGAACGTACACAGAAACCTCGTTTTCCATGTAAAATATTCCACATAGCACGTTAAACCATATTTCATTTCAAACAGTAAATGAGGATCAAAACATCTTCTTGTTTCAAGCGTTAATCAATTTGGGAAACTCACAAGAAATCCGCTAACTATTTTGTATGTCTCGATTATGTATTATGCATGATTTCTGATTCGATCCATGGTGGGTAAGACGCTGACTCGCTAGCGTGGAGGCCCCATGCTCGGTCCCTGCATTGGCCGACAAAGTTCATCAGTCAGTGATGTAGGACGGGGGGGGGGGGGCGAGAAGGACAGCTGCCAAATGGTTCTGTTAAGACGAAAAGCCGAGGCAGTTCGATAAAACAGTAGGCCATAGCGTCGCTGCCCGAGCAAAATTTCCCCCATAGCACACTGTATCATGTATGCTCAATTGGAGCAGATGATTAGGATGTTAAATACCATTTGATTTTAAATTCCGAACTACTGGGTAGTAGAATTCCGATTGAAACAAAAGTCAAATGGCTATAGAAAGATAAGCTGGTCTTTGCTAAATATGTTTACGTGCAGCCAGATTATATGAACTTTCCATTAAATGTTAAGTTGAAGTGGGTATCAGGCGAAGCGCACTACAGGTATAGATAGGCTGTTTAACATAGCCACTAACGTTGAAATCTTTCTGTCATTCATTGTTGTTGTAATCTAGACATTATGTTTAAAGGGGATAAATAGCTAACATTTGGGACCTACAAATGTATATAAACTGATTTACATTCAATGGTTTCCGTTTTTACTCTAATTTCAAATCAGTTATGCTCCGCGATATAAGGCAGCAGTCTCAATTTTCTAGCGTCGGGTTATTCCAGTCTACATACGCCGTTTAATTTGGTGCTATGTGTCTAGCCTCGTTCCCCGAGTCTCTTGCTATAGCTGCGGCTGAAACGCATTATGGTAGACGATTCCCGTATCGATGGTAAAATCTTTATATTGTCTTAAATATTGGATATCAGAAGCACAGCACCTCTTTTTTCCGGTAAGATCACAGCATCAATGTTGATTAAAATTGACAAATAAGTCGAAGATTTTGGATGATATTGAGTTAAGATACTTAGCTACTTTAAATAGTACTATCTATAGGTATGTGTCTTTTTGTTGTTATGGTAATTCAAAATGTGTGAATTATTTTTTAACGTACGACAGTTTATGATTACACGTCCGGAATACTTGGTGTATCTTTGGTATTATTGTATGGTTATTCGTATAACCGATATCCCTATATTGTCTCAATTTTGTCGTATAATGTTTAATTGAATATATAATATTTGATTATATTACGTACTTTTTTAGTATATACATATAGTAATTTATATTTATTTTAATATGTTCAATGTATCTGGCCGCTGAAATAGATCGCGTTATGTACTCTGCATGTTTCATTAATAATTAAGTTAGTAAATAAAACGTATTTGTTTTTCTAGCTCATTCTTATTTAGATTAGTTATGACAATATTTGGTTTCTGATCTCCATATAAATCAACCTAATTTGTTCATAATATGCAATAAATAAATCAGATTGGTTAAATTAGCTAAGTTTCTAACTCAATATCATCCAAAGTCTTACACATTGAAAACACAAATTATTAGTCAATTCAAATCAACATTGATGCTGCTATCTTACCTTGAAATGGTAGGCCTCTGATATCCATTATTTCACGCAAAATAGTGCGTCTCAGTGTCATTTGTAACAAGTGACCAGAAAGAACGAGGCGAGACATATTCCACAACTCAAGTAAAACGGCCTCGCCAAAACTTATCTGGAGAGCATGCGCAATAGACGGGAATAACCAGACGCTAGAAATTTCTAATCTGTTAAAACTCATGCCGTATATCGTTGGACATAGCTGATTTAAAATTAGAGTCAAAACGGAAACACTTGAATGTAAATCAGTTCATATGCAATCAGATTACATTATTATATGCGTTGCGACCCATTTGGGCCAATTCCTAGCTCCCAAATATTAGCGATTAAGCTCCTTTAAACTGATCGACCGAGATATTATAAGGTTGTTTGTGACATACATGTACCTATCACGATCGAAGACATGTATGTTACATTAAAAACGCCACCGGTACTTCCTGCTATTATAATTATATAGAATTGCTTGATAATGACCTAAGAAGCCTAGTCAAAACGTCACTCAGTAATAAGCAGTATTTGTATTCAATATAATTGAGGCCCGTATATTCCAGTTATGATATAAGACAGATTTAACATATCATCTGTCAATACGTACACTGGTGGGTATAAATGAGTTATTTCGTCAGATCAACCACTTGCTTCAAAATGATTTCCGTTATAGCTTTGATATGTATTTTATTTGGGGAAAGTATGGGCATATCAAACAAGCACGTATCCTTTCGTTTAATCGGCATGTCAGTTTAATGTTACCTTTAGACATCGGATGACCGAGATTTAAACGGATTGAGCCACGATGTCACTTCTTGCCGAAACTTTAAACAATGATAACTTTGCTTAGAATAAAGTAATTTGAATGAAACTTTTAATATTTTACAATATTCATTTTGAATTATCTGTCTTTGAACTATAGCGCCATGGAAATGCATCACTTTTTTCCCAAATATTCTATTACTAGGTGGTTTTGTATGTATAATATTATGCAATGCTATGAACCATTGTTTCACACAATGCTCCCAAATGCAAACAATATCGGCCCATGTGCACAAAAAAAAAAATGCACGAGATGCACATGAAAAAAACAATATTCACGTACAGCATTGTGTGTGTGAGCCCTTTAAAAACACGTTTTCAACTTAAAGGACAATATTGGTGCCAGTCATTATCACATATCTGATAGAACTGATTAACCACTTTCCAAATATAATATTAACACAGAGATCATCGCTACCATAGAGGAGTAATAAAGGATTCATGAATCGGAAGTGACGAACGCCAAAGGAAAACACGAGTTATCTCTCTATGTGAATGACTGAAATGACGAGTGATGACAGATAAACGGCCGAATTTTTGCTCACTAATAATTCCTTCGAAGACAAAAAGTTGTTATATGGGACCGCAAGAGGTTATCTGACGATACAATAAAGTAATTAAGTGTCATAAGATAAGAAAACACGGGAAAAATAGAAATACTCCGTACAGCCCCTTGTTTTTATTCATTCTATTGGGGAGACTGGGGCACATTGAACTACTTTGTTCACATACATGTTTGTCCTCATTTCATATCAAATGTTTTTATTAGAAGATCTCTTTATTTCATGATCAAAATTTTTAAAAAAATCAATATGCCCCCTTATATGGATCAAACCCCGGTTTATCTGGATTGTATAGATTAGACATATATGAACTTAAGTACAAGAATTTCCTAAGCTAAGAAGTTAACATGTATGGAAAATTTTTCTCTTTTAAGCGCTTTTTTGAAAAATTCACTGCCTAAGAAAATAATTGACAGCATGTGGCTTATTGATGGAGAAATGGGTCTAAGAAGTTATCTCACTTTCTGTACAGTAAGGATATATCCATGGTGGTTCAATGTGCCCCGGTCTCCACTACCTTATAAAAACATGGTAATGCACGAACTTTTAACCTGTTTTTCTTTCCTGTTCTCTTATCTAGTGGCAGTCAATTCTTTTTATGAATTGTAAGATATTCTCTCACAGTGTCACACAGCAACTGTAGGTCTTCGAGGGAATTATTAGTGAGCAGATATTCGCCCATGTATCTGTTATCACTAGTCACTAAAGTTAGTTATATAGACGAATAACTCGTGTTTTCCTTTGGCGTTCGTCACTTCCGATTCATGAATCCTTTATTACTCCTCTATGGTAGCGATGATCTCTGTGTTAATATTATATTTGGGAAGTGTTTAATCAGTTCTATCACATATGTGATAATGACTGGCACCAATATTATCCTTTAATGTGCAGTACATGAACTATGAAACGTCTATCTGTTGTAATTTGTTGTTCAACGTGTGAAGAAATCGAGATAAGAGATGGTCCAGGGCTGACATGTCTACACGTGCTATTGTCAGACACTTCAATTGTCACCAGTCCACTATTGTAAAGTTGGTGGAACGTGTTCGAGTTACTGGATCAACACGTGACCGTCAACGTCCTGGTCCACAACGCGTTACAACCCAGGCTCAAGACCGCTATATCCGGGTCACTCCTCTGCGTGACTAATTCAGGTGCAGCAGTTGTCGGTAGACATGGACCAGTAAGTGTCAACACCGTAAGAGAAGTAGGACTCCGTGCACGACGACCTTATGTTGGAGATATCCTCAGGGATCATCGCCGTCAGCGGCGTTTGATATGGGCTCAAGGACACCAGACATGGAGAAGAGTGGGCTGGCAAATTGTGCACTTCAGTGATGAGAGTCGTTTTCATCTCTATCACGCTGATGACCGTCAACGTGTGTGGAGACGTCTTGCAGACTGCTGCGTCTTCGAAACGGATCGATGGGGTGGGGGAAGTGTAATGGTGGGGGGGCTTCATATATCATCACCGGACCCCCCCCCCCGCCCCCCACCACATTTGCAGGGGTCGCGTTAATGCTGTAGACTACCATGATGATGCATTACAACCAATTGTTGCTCCAATGTTTCGAGCGCACCCACAACTTCAGCACTTCCAACAGGATAATGCACGTCCGAAGACCGCCCGTGTCAGTATGGACTACCTGGCTGCCAACAACATCAATTTTTTGGACTGGTCAGATATGTCTCCGGACATGGCACAGATAGAACATGTCTGGGATGGATTGGACGCCGCCTGTATCGGAGACCACAGATGCACACCATTGCTGCTTTAGAAGCTGCTCTTGTCCAAGAATGGAATAATTTGCCCCAGGCCTTCTTTCAAACATTGGTTAAATCCATGCGACGTCGCTGCATAGCGTGCGTAAGAGCCCGTAGAGAACACACGCGCTACTGACATCTGTGTCGTACTTTTGGTTTTGACCCCCACTGACTTTGATGTGTTCCCATTTAAATATTGTTCACAATAAGAAGCAAAATAAATAAGATATGTTTACAGGATCATGTTGTTATACGATGCGTTTCCATCGCGGTCAGTATATTAAAGCTAGAATGGCCAACTATTCATCTGAAGCTTACACAATGTATGTTTGTGCTAGATTAAAAAATACTTAGTTATATTACTTTCTAAGTGCCACGTAATCGTTATTGTTTGTAATTGATTATTTTTATCCAAGAATAGGAGAAGAGCTACACCATTTATTTTCTAATAATATGTGAAAATAATAAAATAATATTTAAGAGTGTGTGTTGTGTGGGGGGGGGAGGGGGGTATTTATTAATAGTTTGCACAACACTGAAATGACCATAATCTTCGTTCAAATCGGTCGATTTGCAAACTTTGAATTAAATTATATATATTAACCGTTATCAATTCATATCTCCCAACTTGCTTTTTTCAATGTACAAATTACTATCTTAATTATACTTTTTTAGAACATGAATCAAAGATGTTGTGTCCCTTTAAAGGTGCATTAAGAAGAACTGCATCCCGTCAACGAAGCGAATAGACAGGACGCATAAAAGTGTACAGGCAGGTTAAATGAAGAAGCTACAACATAATCATTTGATTTTTTTCTCGTTCTCCTTTGAAGTTCGTTTCATGCATTTTTGTTTATTTTAAATAGTATAGTTTTAAATCAATTTTATTGGAATCATAAATTGTGTATTTTTTGTTGAGCAGCGACTTTCAAATAGTGATTTTTTTTTTCTAAACATAAATCAGCAATTACCGTAGTCCACATCAATATTTATATACACAAATAATTGGAATCTCATCATTAATCAATATCCAGTTATCTGCCTAACAGTGAGTCATTTTCTTCTGATAAACATTATCTTGAGGGGGTTAAGCATAAAATATACCATTTAGAGGGTGAAAGCAGGGAAACGAGGTACTCAAATAATTATAATCAGAACTACTTCTAATGCCTTCATTTCTACCCCACAGAAGTATATCGATAGGGAATATATATAAAAAAAATATTGTGTTTTTAAATAAGAAGTGAAATTTAAACGTAAATCTGACCTGTCAAACATACTGCTCAACTCTGGTAAATTTACCTAAATTAAAACCTTGTAATCATTATAAAGTCAAACGTAAACTAGCTCAATATAAAACAAGTAGAGTTTCGATGGATCACTCACTGTGAAGTCATGGGCTCGACCTCCCTCGTTGGTTGAGGAAATTCCGCTTGTCATTGGCAGTTAAACTTCAAAAAGACAGAAACGCCGATATCCCGGCAATATATGCCCTATATGGCGTTTTTAAAACGTACATAATAATCAAATTTTGACATTTATTAGTTTTATAAGTAATAACATCTTACTATTCTACTCCAACTGGGCTAATTAGGACGGAAAATTAACTATTCACCACGTATAAAATAAATAGCACCATTTAATGGTCCAATCGCTTGCCCTGTCTACGACAATGATCCTTGTCGTGCGTAGGCCCTTATTTATCTAGAGGGTCTAGAAAGATCCGCCGCAGTCTGTCACCAGGTCAAATCGACCAACTTTCATTGGGATCCATAAAAACGAGAAAAAATAAATTTAAACGATATGATCATTAAATTGAATCTAACTGATATGCCGATAAACCACAAAATGGGAGACTTATTAAGCGTCTCAGTGAACCGTTATAAAATATACGTCCCCAGATCCTATCGTTTAGTGATAAATGATTTCCATAAATCGTCCATTTATCAAAGTGTATAAACAGCGTATTACAGTACCAGGATAGCGCTGGGGAGCTGTGTCCCTTGATCTCTATCCAAATTTAGATGTGTTTCAAATAACTTACTAAGTGAAACTAGAAGATACGATAAAATTAGCAGAAATGATAGAATTTGTAAATTATGCAATTTAAATAACGTTGAAGATGAATATCATTTTTTACTTTGTTGTCCATTTTATAAAGATTTAAGAGATCAGCTTATTCCTTTTTATTATAGAAATCACCCTTCACTCCAAAAATTTATAGATATTATGTCTTCCACTTCACCAGTTATTTTAAACTCATTAGCAAAATATATACACTTATCATTTATTAAACGTCAATTTATTCTTGTCGCTATTCTCCCCTAGAACTGTACAAACTCTTTTCACTTATTTTTGTATTAATTGTATCATTAACACCTTTACATCGCATATTCATTAATTTATTCATTGTATTTGCTATAAGTTATGTAACTTTCAGCAATAAAGAATTACTTACTTACTTACTTACTTGATGTAGCTCTGAGTCCAATTATTTGATACCATTATTCCCAGGGTTTTTTTATAACCAATTTTTTATTAACATTTAGGGATCTTATTATACAGCATACAATTATAGTATTTGAAATTGGATATTGATGTAGGAGATTTGTCCCAGGATACAAGAAGAAAATTTAATGACGTCTATCAGTTTATTGGTATATAATTAGAACGATTTGGTCCAACGATATAAAGTAGACAATCCACAAACAGAACGTGGAAATACGTTCACACAGCAGCCATGTGTCGAAAATAATACAGCTATACAAAACAGCTCATCCGAAATTTTAAACGAATTTGATGAAATGACACTTTCTTTTAATTCCTTCAAATAAACACGAAGACCATAAATGTAATTCTAATGAACACGATCCCATCACCATGAAGAGAAATCAGTTCAGTGTATCTGTTATCACTCTCTTCTCCAGTCAGTTATATGTAAGGATAACCCGTGTTTTCCTTTTGTTTGCGTCACTTCCCGGTTATTCAATTCTTCGTTATGCATCTACTGTAGCAAAGATCTATGTGTTAAATTTATAATTGGAATGTATTAACCAGTTCTATCAAATATTTGATATCTGCTGACAACAATATTGTCCTTTAAGCTGTTGGTGGCAAATAATCCTTGGTGTCCGCTGGCCTTTAAGTTCAACACAATACCATGGTGTCTTTGCGCATCCGATTAAAGAGTGGAATTGCTGGTGGGTGACAGCAAATACAGACAGACAAACTAATCACCCGTCTAGGGAGTGGGCTAATTAAACAGTGTGATGAGGGGATTAGTTTTATTATCGAGTGTTGGAGGTCGTTATACCATATATAATTAACATCGAGATATTATGATTTGACAAATTATTTTTCTGACTACAATAAATTGTAAAAGATAATAAATAGTTCACCGCCAACTATATTAATGTTTAATGAGGGAACAAAGAAGACTTGGACATTTACTTGCTATTAACCCAATAGATGTTTCTGTAGTCGTCTTTCGCTAATATTCGAAGTTAATTTAATATTTTGACAGGCGGCAGTTAAAACACAACAATAACCACCACATTCTAGTCGATGACAACAAAAACCGAAAACAATGCGGGCAGTTGTCACCGCGTTTGTGTTGTCAACACGTCTATTCCAGAACCTCTTTCCCAACTCCACCGGAAAACTGGACATTGAATCACAGCGAATCACAGAAGTTCAGATCGGTTCTTGGGGTTCTATTCCACTCGGGATTGACCCGGCTATATCGGGTGGGCCAGAAAAAAAAAACCCCGAATGCATTGTTTAAAGTGGCGTAATTGTACCTATATCATGTTAACTGGCGTAAAGTGGCGTAATTGTACCTATATCATGTTAACTGATATAAGTGCGACATGATTTCTTAGCCCTGTAAAACATGATTTGACATTCTTTTAAAAACACATTCCGTGGTAACACTATTTGAGCGATAGGGTTGCAAATTTGGAGGCGAGCTTGAAACATCCATAGTTTACTACATTTGAATTGTGAATGATATAGGTACAGTGCTTTAAACAATAGCAAAATCCGTTGTTAAACCATTATTTAAGAAATAAAACATAGAACGATATGTTCTTTCGAATTTACTGCCCGAACAGTAATCTATCTTGCATTTCCAAACTACTACAGAAGTGTGTACTACATCAGTTAAACGATCATAATTATTCCAACAACCTTGAAAATCCATTACCATCCGCCTACAAATTATACCATGTCACAAAACCTGCTTTACTCAAAATCACCAATATCTACCGGGCTATAGATTAGAAACAGAGAGAAATGGGGTTTGACCTCCACTCCACACACATTGGGTCACTTCGGGACAAACACATCGTTCAATTTTACTGCAATATTTCGCATTCGCGTAGGGATCTTTAGGAGTGGGAAGAAACCGGAGGACACACACGAGGTTTGACAAGCGACCCTAATCCTTGTCACTTTCATCAAACGGTAATCGAAACCACGCCACTTCAATCTCCGGGCTATAGATCAACGGAGATGTGTTATCTTGGTATTCCCAGATCTCTCGGTCACATTGGATAGGCTTGATGCCGTAAATCTCCTTGATTCATTATGATGTGAAATTGACATGGTTCTGTTTTTACTGGTTTAAGATAACCAATTTCACCCAAGCTGTCGGGATTAGCGATTCAACATCCGATGATAACACAATGCTTTGTGGGTACCGCAAGGTTCTGTACTCGGACCAGTATTATCTTCGCAAGGCCTATCACCTAGATTGTTGAATACTACAGGCCAAATATACACCCAACTTTATATCAATGCTACAGGCCAAATATACACCCAACTTTATATCAAAAATATAGAACTTCGTCTAAAACAGAATTGTTAGTTCTTGGACCACAAAGCTCGAACGAACTATTGGTGCTATATTTGACTCGAACATTTCGTTTAAGGATCCCATACAAAGTATTTGCTCCACCGCCTTCTATTCTATACACATGTATATCGAATTGGTAAAAATCCAACGCTATCCCAATTATGAAAATAAAGAAAAGCTTTTTTAAGCATTCATATTAACTAAACTAGACGGGATCACGTTAGCTAAATGGGTAAGACACTGACGCGCTAGCCAGGGGGCCGGGTGTTCGATCTCTGCATTGACCGAGAAAGTTCATCCAGATTTTCCGGAGTGCTTTCCCCTTTTCAGTGATGCAGGATGGATGGCCGTTGACCCATGTACACATTAGCGTACACGTAACAGATCCCTTGGCAGTTGGAACTCGGTGTAAGAGTAGGTCGTAGCGCCGCTGCTCGGGCACAATTTCCCTCAATGCACACTGTATGGCGTATGCCCGTCTTCATTAGCCCAGTTTAGGAGCAGCACAGTAGGACATTAAACCCCATTTCATTTCAACTAAACTAGACTTTCAACTATGCTATCAGATTAACAAAACTATAACATGTTCATAATTCAGCAGCTCGACTCATCACTGAAATAGCCAAGTCATCTTATATAAAAGTCTTGTTGAATCATATTCAGTAACCTCCAGCATTAACTTAAACTTCCAAAACGTACCTTTTCCTATGCTAGGCCTTTCTGTGGAACAAACTTTATACCAACGTCGACGAAATAATTAAGGTCCGAGGGTCATTAAATCTTACTCGCAATATTCTTGATCCAAAACCTAATCTGTAAATAATTAGTGAATACGTGTATAACAATCAACGGCGCCTACGAAACTGTTCTTCAGTATTAACACACTTTATAAATGTTATTGTTATTATGACAATGAAAGGGTGTATAGTCGGATAAAACGAAAAAGTGAGCCCGTTGGTGTACAATGCGAGATAGAGAATGTTTCTGGACAGCGGCGTTTCAGTTTACACTCCAATTCCTACCACCAAAGGTTCTTTCATGGGCACTACTACGAACTATGGCCGCCTGTCTGCAGGTATCCTGTTTTCGACAACTTTGCTCTGCAAATTAAAGAAATAGAAAAGTGAGTCAAGCACCCCCGCCCCATATCTCCCCTTGGAGATTTATAATAATGGAATATCTTGACTGCAATCAATTTATCTTACGTTTACACTGTAAACATTATGTGTTGGAAAGTGGACATTAAAATAATTATTTAATGGCCTACGGAATTAGTGAATAATTTCAGATCAAACCCAAGATAAAGAATCGGATCCTAGGGAATCTAAACCTGTCAGTCGATTAACTCAATCATTTTACACCCTGAAGATCGAAAATTTAATTGAAATAAGTGATTGGATAGTTACGTGCCGAGGTCAAGATTTGAACAGAAAATATTGGCTTTGAAACATGTAGGGTGGAGAATTGGATGTTGAAGAGAGAATTATAGCAATATACTTAAAATTAGTTTAAGTGGACAGTTTGATATTATATGAAACTTTGAATGGAATACAATACCATCAATCCTAGTGCAGTTGTCAATAAAGTTGTTAAAAATGTGTCTGAATAGTTTGGTGTCATGTCTTTCAGATTGCAAATATGGCACTTTTGTTGGTAAAGCAAATCCCTATATTTTTTTTTTATTTAGATTTTAACTATTGAAATAGCGTAAGTAGCGGAAGGTCATTAGGGTCAATCAAATGAAAAATAAAATTCTGATTATCTTGCAATTACAAGACAGGAGAAGCTCATGAGTAAGTCATACGCTGATTTTCATTTAGCCAGGTCAATGCCGTACTTAATTTTATGTTAAATTCATGCTGTGCTCCCATTAATATCATTCATGCCTCCAAAGGAAATGAAATAGGGGTTAACGTCCCATAGTTCTCCTCCGACTGGCGTAATGAAGACGGGTAACGACAAATACGTTGAACTTTGTGCTCTGCTCTGCTATCTATGTTGGTATCAAATAATAACATTTATATGTGATTTAATATTGTATCTTGTAATAGCTATCTTGTAAATACAAGATAATCAGATTTCGGGCCAATTAAAAATATAAACCATGTAAGACCTGGTATCACTTCCCTTTAATGTACCTAACAACATTATATTCGAAACTTGGCAACAAGATAACGACAGCCTACTACGGTTGGCTGCTTTGGGTGTTTGGAAATAATTTTCTCAATTGAATTTGAGTTTCATCTATATTTCATCACTTAAAGGACAATATTGGTGCCAGTCATTATCACATATGTGATAGAACTGATTAAACACTTTCCAAATATAATATTAACACAGAGATCATCGCTACCATAGAGGAGTAATAAAGGATTCATGAATCGGAAGTGACGAACGTCAAAGGAAAACACGAGTTATTCCTCTATATAACTAACTGAAGTGTCTAGTGATAACAGATACATGGGCGAATATCTGCTCACTAATAATTCCCTCGAAGACCTAAAGTTGCTGTGTGACACTGTGAGAGAATATCTTACAATTCATAAAAAGAATTGACTGCCACTAGATAAGAGAACAGGAAAGAAAAACAGATTAAAAGTCCGTGCATTACCATGTTTTTATAAGGTAGGGGAGACCGGGGCACATTGAACCACCATGGATATATCCTTTATAAATAATACTATACAACCCAACACTATACAGAAGTGAGATAATTTCTTAGACCCATTTCTCCATCAATAAGCCACATGCTGTCAATTATTTTCTTAGGCAGTGGATTTTTCAACAAAGCGCTTAAAAGAGAAACATTTTCCATACATGTTAACTTCTTAGCCTAGGAAATTCTTGTACTTAAGTTCATATATGTCTAATCTATACAATCCAGATAAACCGGGGTTTGATCCATATAAGAGGGCATATTGATTTTTTTTTTTTAAATTTTGATCATGAAATAAAGAGATCTTCTAATAAAAACATTTGATATGAAATGAGGACAAACATGTATGTGAACAAAGTGGTTCAATGTGCCCCGGTCTCCCCTATAGAAGGAATAAAAACAAGGGGCTGTACGGAGTATTTCTATTTTTCCCGTGTTCTCTTATCTTATGACACTTAATTACTTTATTGTATCGTCAGATAACCTCTTGCGGTCCCATATAACAACTTTTTGTCTTCGAAGGAATTATTAGTGAACAGAAATTCGGCCGTTTATCTGTCATCACTCGTCACTTCAGTCATTCACATGGAGAGATAACTCGTGTTTTCCTTTGGAGTTCGTCACTTCCGACTCATGAATACTTTATTACTCCTCTATGGTAGCGATGATCTCTGCGTTAATATTATATTTGGAAAGTGTTTAATCAGTTCTATCACATATGTGATAATGACTGGCACCAATATTGTCCTTTAAGAAAAAGCCAATAAAAGAAATGCTCTTGACGAAGTAGAATGTGGTCAGAACGATTTTGCGGGTGTTTTGTGTTAAGAGTTGCCAAAAAACAAAGGGTCGATAACTTCAAATCCCATGACCAACACAGGAACAACGTGACATAATTGTGAATAACAAGTCAACATTGAGGCTGATGACCCCGCCAAAATCCCCAAATAAATAGATGACATATATTAATTAATCACACATTTATTTTTTTCAAAAGTATGAAGCAATCAAACTATACACCAAGTTTCATCACTCTCTATCAGATAGAATCAAGATTTTCTTGTCCCAAAGCATCGACCAATGGAATTGATTAGCTCTGCTTAGCTTCAGCTCGAAATGGTAATCATTGAACTCAGTCAAGCCATGCACCTACAGAACATCTACATTAGTTTTTTAAAAAAAATATTCTACCTAAATAAAAAGCAGTGTTGTTACGTACCGAAGTCTTGACCAATCAATTGTGTATCGCTCCTTATCCTAAGCAGAAAATTCCCAATGTAATGATATAATGAATCGATATTCGGAGTTACGTCGCTCTCACTTCATTATAACCAAAGTTACCGTGCCCCAAAGCATCAACGAATCAGATTGCTTATCTCTGCTTACTGTAAGCAGAAAATGTTCATCATCGAACTCTATCAATGCATTCACCCAATGAACGCCTACACCAAGTTGGGACATTGGGACATTCTACCTTACTTAGGAGAGTTACTGTGTTTCGGCTAATCATTTCTTATCGCTCTGCTTACCCTGAGCAGAAAATATTCATTATCGATCTTAGTCTATATACCAAGTTTCATAAACCACAGAGAACTGAAGTTATCGTGTCCCAAAGCATCTACCAATCAAATTGCTTATCACTGCATACCATAAACAGAAAATGCTTATATTCTATCTCAATTAGGAGGAGAGTTATTTTGCACAAAAGAGTGTGCGGACAGACAGACAGGCGGACGGACAGATAGACGGGCGAACCTATTTTAATAGTCCCCCACTTTCTTCGAAAGGAGGGGGACAAAAAGTAAAAATAACAATGGCTGGTATTAGTAACTCCAAACATAGAATTGAAAGAAACATATCACATTTCAAACCCTTGACTAAATAAATCATAGGTAACCTGAGAATACTCTTCGTTGGCAAAGATCAAACGGGTTCTAGAATCGAATATCGGTCTTGAAATACGTTCTTGTGAGCAATGTCGGGTCTTAGTATTACAATATCAGAAACGTTGAATGACAAAATCCTATAGCCAAATCGTTCACATATATTGCAAACGTCAAAAGTACGTTATTAAACACATGAGTAAAGAAAGATATTCGTGTAGAATGGCCTGACTTGTATATCATAAAATTTATAACAATTGTTATTACTATACTATTCCAAAAAAGTAGGGGATATTTGATTTTGGGGGCATAATACTAAAAAATGCAAATGACTACGAAAAAAGTCACTATAGAACCTAACAGAAGAAAATTACCAGTTACATGTGACGCCCAAACGCACCAATAGCTACCGCATGGAATGCAGGTGATGCTTGGGATCATCATGGGGGTCCAACCCAAGATTTGCACGACTCTGACTTTGAATATTACAGTCATTGTGGCATTGAATTCCAGGGTGGAAACATCAGTTTAATTGTTTTAGTGACCAGAAAACAAATTTTGATATGCGTCGGCTTACCCAAAATGAAAGGTTACGTGCCCTTGGCATGCTACAGATCGGCACAACACAGGCGGTTGTGGCGCGGACGATGAATGTTTCTCAGTATGTCATAAGCAGGCTATGGTCCAGATACCGTGATACACAATCTGTACAGGACAGACCACGCTCAGGTCGACCAAGGGCGACAACTCAAGCCCAGGATCGATTTATCCGTACCTTGGCCTTGAGAAATCGTGTCATCACAGCAAATCAGATCAGCGCTCGTCTTCAAACAGACATTGGCGTGAGAGTGAGTGGCAAGACGATTCGGAATCAACTGCATAGGGGTCACCTTCGCGCCCGACGTCCTCGCGTGATCCCTTGTTTGAGAGATCATCACATTCAGGCAAGACGTCGTTGGTGTAGGGATCGTCAACACTGGGATAATCGACGCTGGAGCAATGTGATGTTTTCAGATGAGTCAAGGTTCACTGTTGATTTTTTGGACATACGTAGGAGGGTGTGGCGTCGTCGAAACGAGCGCTTCCAAGACGTTAACGTCATCAGACCTGATCGATTTGGGGGTGGTTCTGTTATGGTGTGGGAAGGCATCACTGTTGCTGGAAGAACGGCTTTACATGTTGTTGCAGGGCGTGTTACAGGCCAGTATTACCGGGACAACATCTTGGCAGTCCATGTTGTGCCGTTCGCACGACGTCATGGCCGCCGTTTCATCTTCCAGGGTGACAACGCAAGATGTCACAGGGCCAGGATCGTTACAGGTTACCTCCAACAACAGAACATCACCACATTACCTTGGCCAGCACTGAGTCCCGACCTCTCCCCCATCGAGCATGTCTGGGACATGCTTGGGCAGAGGTTACGTCAACGTCAACAACGTCCTGCCAATGTCCAAGAACTTGCTGCTGCGTTGCAACAGGAATGGGACAATCTGGGCCAAAATGACCTTAGACGTCTCATTAGGAGTATGCCACGTCGGATCAATGCTTGTTTGGCAAACATAGGAGGATTTACCCGTTACTGACCTTGTTGTGATGCTGTGGTAACTTTGCTGTTTGACCCCGGGTATCATTTTACCCTTATAATGGTCAGTATGTGCCTTACTTAGTCTAACGATCATTTGGAATAAATCGATGAATGTGAACTTCATTTCATTTTGTCATTTGCTTCTTCGTCAGTTTCATTAGGTGACTTTAATAACACTTAAAAATCAAATATCCCCTACTTTTTTTGAATAGTATATAAAGATGGTGGTGTGAATTCAATAGACAACGGTAAACTTAAAATGACCACATCTGAAATTAAAGAAGAGGGGTTTGTTTGATCGTCTACTATATAATTGGGTATAATCTTAAAATTCATATGTAAATCTTATTCTGGTATATTGGGTCGATATATGCAAATCAAGCAATCATATTTCCAGGAATTCGATTATAAAGAAATAATTACAAATAGCTAATATTGAATGGACGGATATAATTACAGCCCCGATTATCCATGGTGTATAGTTTTAAAGGCTGTAAAGTATGAAGTTATCTGAGAACTGAAATGAATGAAAACTACACGAGCTTTCTAATCTGATCATGTTCAACTGTTTAATCTCCGCGAAATAACATACTTATTCCTAGACTTTACCCAAAAAATCAATTGATAATGCAAGGAACTAAACAAACCGAATTCTAAAGAAGAAAACATAAAAACAAACTAAAAAGAATTCCATCGAGAATCAAGTAATGAAAAGGTTTTAATGTTTCATTTACATGATGTAAAATTCTACGTTTATTGTACGACTAAATCCGTTACTGTAATTACAGATTATATGACGTATTCGGCATTAATAGGAGACAAATTTTTTTAAGATTAGCACTTCGATTTTCAACGTGAGATTTTTATATCAAAATCAAACGGCCTGTGGGGGCGGAATGGGAAACAAATACAATGGTTTCTTGAAATCCCCCCTGTAAAGTTGTCTCTAATGCGCGGGGCTCATGTAGGAGAACCACAGCACTTAACGAAATAAAATCAGAAGCCCAAACATGGTCATGAGAAAAACAGATAATAAAAATACTATCGAATCATTCGAATTGACCCAGGGGGTCTTCGGTAAACATCCACTACGCTGCACATCCTATAACATGCTACGGTAGAGGTTTATCTTAAAACCGGACGCACAGTCCTTCATATAATTAATCACCGGAAAACAAAATCATGTTTCTCTTACCGTGACAGATAATGGTACACTACCGTTTAGCAAATCCATCAACACCAAAAAAGACCTCTTATTCCATCGTCTTCCTTAACAAATTCAGTGATCTACCGATAGCCTAGCATTCAAAATGGCGACTCTCGTCGAAGTTACTTGTTCATCTGAATCCAAGGATATTCCTATAACGGCCGAAATAAGTTAAAAGAAATAGATAATTTATTTGAATTTACGGTAAGTCGCAATTTTGAAATATTTGACTTTAATACCATTTTTATCAGTATCACCTAGCATTCAAATGGCGACTCACATCGAAGTTACTTGTTCATCTGAATCCGAGGAAATTCCTACAAGAGCCGAAGGAAGTTAAAAGAACTGGGCAATTTTTTAAAATTTACGGTAAGCCGCCATTTTAAAATGTTTGACTTTATTGCCCTTTTTGTGTTATTTAGTAGTTTCACACCTGTTTTTTGTTACTTATAATATTATGCGGGTAGTCCATAATATTATTTATTTAAATCGGTGTGCGAACGGCTTAAGTCACATAAATCTATTTATGGTTATTGTCTATTATAATCAACGAAGGCAAAGGTCTGAGACAATTTGAAACAAAAATAAATAGGGGATTAGTGACTTATACACATTACAATCGACTTGTGCAATTAGTGGCAGATTTTCTGTATGGAAGATTCATCGACGTAACACAAAGTATCAAGACTAGAAAATTTGACCCAAACGTCGCCCAGCAATAAACAGTAATTATATTCCACGAAATTGAGCCTTTCGAGTTTAATTACTAAATGCCATAGAAACAATTTATAGGGTAATGCGTAGAATGAAAAAAGGCTTCTCGGTTCATTATAATGTCGAGTTTCGGTAACCAATAACATAGATTGTTCTGAGCCTAAAATAAGATTGTTTATTTACCAAAATACTGAAGGGTGATTTTCCATAGACTAACATGTTTGTAGTCACTGTGCAAATTGTCTTGAAAATAAAAACAAGTCATCTACGATGAATATAATAATATTACTGACCAAACCAAGTTTTTAGCCTATCTTTACATGTCAAATTGGACATTTTTATGCTATTTCTGACTATTATGTTTAATCGGAAGTCTATCCCATAACTGCGCGGCTTCCATTGTCCCCTGAGATCTGAAGAATCAATATCACCCAGTCACCTTGTAGATAGTCATATGTCTATTTCAAGTAGTGAATGCATTCGTTTAAACGCCGTGTCTGACAGATCAGTCGACACCTCGTCAATTACAAGACGTCTCAAGTAAATTTCAGTTAACCTTAAAGCGAGAATTTCATATTTTCTAAGAAAGTCAAAACATAATTATTTCTATGTCTTTTGTTCAATAGGTTGTCAACTCACTATTATACGATCATAGGTATCATTCTCTCACTTAAAAATCATTCAAACGGGCAATAATAACACAATAACCCCAATGTTTTTCTATCCCCCATGTGAATATCTATCTTCAAACGTTTGAAGTTGAAAATGATATTTTTGCCAATTTCTCAACTGGCAATAATGAATTATATGATTAGTCTTTAACAAGGTAGGGCTGTTTATAGATGCCATCTATTTTGAGGCTTTATTGTAATACATTCTAAAAATGTAACTTAAAAATATGAAATTGTAGCTTTAACATACGACGACTGGTTGATTAGTTCTAAACCTGAAAAATATATCAATTGGGATGAAACAAACGTTTGCGACCATCACATACAATCACTGAATGGATAATAGACATAAGAACTGTAACTGGAATGTTATTGATGTCTTCATACCAGACCATCATGTGAACCTACCCACTGAACTCAACTGAAATAGACAGAAGTGGCTACGGCGAAGTCATCATGAACCCGCAATTGAAAGGACTAACACCAACAAAGATACATGCCGACAAGGTCTCCACTTTCGGGTTGATGTCCCTTCCTTTTCCATCCGCGTTATGGAAGGCCATCAACAGTAACTATTCATGAAAACATTAATCGGGTGCATGGCATGGTGATGGCTGATTGGAGATTGACCTCTCGACATATTGCCAGTGCTGTGCAGTCATCTTTCTCATCAGAGGTTTGAGCACAGTATCCCCAACGAGTTAGGAATGACAAAAGTTATGCTAAGTTGGTTACTGAGTCAGCCCATGAAGACAGAGGACTATTGTATTTCACATCAGCTTCGCCTTGATATAATTACAACTCTAAATTTGAATTCAGGTGAAATATGCCATGTTAGTTGAGAAATGACCACCCTCTCACTCCCTGTCTCTCTCCAGATTAACTAACCTTTGTCGTTAAATGTCATGTCTGGTATACACAGGCCTACGAGTATCTCTATATGACAGAACGCTGTTAAGCTGTCATGTGAAAGCACAATAGTTTGTCAAACATAAGGTGTGATTAGAGTATATTCGCTTTTCAGTCCTGGGCTTTTTTCATTTCAAGACAGTTTTGCCAAGTTTTATGAGGTTACTTTCATTTAGTGTTCTCATTTTCCTTTAATATCAGTGTAGCCGGCACTGATTAAAACTCAATTCTTAAAAAAAAACTTACATTGTATTTCAACCCGACTTCGGTAATCACGACTATCTCACATATTCTAATCTATAAATAGGATATGAACACACAGATTTGTAAATATACTTACCACAACACAAATGATTCTTGAATGCCCGCCTGAACTTGACTGACATTGCGTTGTAGAGGATAGGATTAATGGCACTGTTGATGTAGATCATGGACCGGGAAAAGAGAAGAAACCACAGGTCCATAAATTTATGTTTGGCAAATGAGTTATAGACCACCATGACTCGGTACGGCATCCATAGAGTGGCAAATACTAACACAACCACAAATAACATTCGAACAACCTGAAAATATATGACAAAATAACTGTAGGAGGCAAGACTTGGGATGCTCGCCTAGATGACTAATTAATATAACATGGTGAACATTTCATGAACGATGGGAAAGAACAAAACCAGACAAGAACAACATTTGGGCCATCAGATGCTGATTGGCGTTTGCATCTGCCGGACAAAATACACCTTTTCACGGCGTAATCCACCGATTACGTGATGTATAATGGCCGAAGACTGTCCATTATGCAAATAGAAATAACAACTGAAGGGCGTTAGTCCAGAAGCTTTTCTTTGTATTTACATAATGGACAGTCTGAGGCTATTATCAAACTTACAACATAACACCACAAAATAATGTATATATTCTTAAAATAACATGAACATGCGCATAAATGCATGTGACAAAATACCCTAGTCATACAATGCAAGCATACACAGACAGTCCAAAATATTCCACATGGAAACGACATGTTTATAGCACAGTCGAAAACAAATATTAATGATGAGAATATATGTGATAAGCATTTGGAAACGGTTACATTTGGTAATGTAATCGATATGAAAGATAATAGCCGCAAAAAATGTGATATTCTTGATATTGGGGATATTAATCGCCAAAGTTGTGATGGACAGACTGCTCTCGAAAATGATTTAAATATTGATAATAGTATTTATACTGGAGGGTACTAGCCATCCAAATTTTGATTTACACTCTGATATAAGTTGCATGACACGGGATCAAAGGCACAAACCAATTCAGTGTCTACAATCAGGGCCCATAATCCATGCCGCTATGGTCACATACAAGCCAATATCGAAAGGAGCCGAGATTTTTGGGATATATTTAAATATCATTATTTCAAGTAGTGACCTGTAGGGTGTCCACAAAGAAGGTGTGAAAATGTGGGCGTATAAAAATGTATCATCGATCTAGTGCCGAACGTACTATTAAAGGGACAAATGACGTATAACGGACGGATTTAAGTGGAATTCTTTATAATTTATAGACAAACCCGTGAATCAACATTCGGTCAAGTGATATTTCGGTAACTACGAGGGTTTAACGTACTGTAATTTAATTTGTTCAGATAGATGATTATTTAAGAAAAGCGGGTAAAACATCTATGTTTTAATTAGTCATTAATTAACTTACCCAGACCATAATGAACTCTCGATATCACAGCTAGCCTTCGATATTGACTGGATTAGAATCCTATATGCAGCTTAAGGCTCGTTGATAATTAAATCAAAAAATGGATAATCGAGACTATACTTTTATCCTTTCTACTTTAGTAATGATGATTGAGGCTAGGCAGAAATTTTAATCGCTTAAATCTCGGTTTATAGTGGATCATTTTGACTGAAATTTCCAGCAAATTGACTTTACATTATCTAGTTTTAAACTATTATAGTGAGAACTGTCAACTCTTTCTTTATCTAATCTCCCATAATGTATCTTTAATTAAGAAACCAAAATAAGGGAAAAATCTACGTCAATAACCCGCGTGAAATTGAACTGAGGACACGGATCTTGCAGCAGTGCCAATCAGATTTATTACTCGATATCGGATATTTAGTAAGGTTTTAATCATGTCGTTAACAAGTCGTAACACATGTTAATTAAATATTCCTGTCTTCTTACACAAATCAACGGCAGTAACCAGATTCCATGTCAATAATCTCATTACATCACCATGGCCTCGGTTATTACAAATGGTTATTAGGTACCCATTTAATTGCGTGTTGTTTTTGTTGCTTAGTTCTTTTAGTTTAATGTTTTGATGATTGTGTACGCAAACGTTTTATTCGTTAATACATATATGTATGGTGGCCCATGGTCGCAATAGCGGGTTTTTTTTTGTTTTTTTTGTTGTTTTCTTTTTTTGTATTTCATTTAAAATAATAAAATTATAAAAAAGAAATAAAAAAAAAATTAAATTAAAATATTTTTTTTTTTTTTTTTTAAATTTAAAATAAAAAACAATGTAATATATTTATATATAAAAAAATTAAATTTAAAAAAGATCATATCTTTAAATATATATATCAAAACAATTGAAATATTTTTTTTAAAAAATTAAATGAAGAAAAAAAATAATTCCCGATGTGGCCCATCGTCGCAATAGTGTCTTGAGCATCAAGACACAGTATACAGCTACCACTAAACTAGAGCGACCAGAACAAATTCCATTGTTGTAATAGAGTCTCGATTATCATAATGTGGGTCTATGAAGAACGTATAGACTCGAACGACAAGATAGGAGTCTAGTTATCTCACATTACACAACATGTGAGTGACGGAACCTGTTTATCGAAATTATAACTAAAGATAAAAAATCCAATTTTAGTAGATACTTCAATTTTGATTGGCTAAGCACTAAAATCAATCTAATATTATATTATCAAATTACTAAAAACTGGATTTTTATCTTAGTTGAAATTTCGTGAAACAGGCCCCAGGCGAAGTCCACGTAGGACTAGGCTATCGTGCCCTATTTTGTCTTTGAAATTGATGTTGTGCGCTATTGCACTTTCACAACTCTTACTCTTGTCAGTTCCCGTGATCGTAGCGGGGTACTAGCGATGACCCCAGGGAAGGCAACAGCCCTTGAGTATTAGGCTAGTTTTAAAGATGTTAACTACTTTTGAAATACAGACTATCTACGTTCTTAAAACGTAACAATTGCCGTTGGTTGAGTCGCGCCTTATATCCCTATTCTCCGTCTATTCATCTTTTAAAAATATGAATTATGTTTTATAAATTCCCGAAGAACACCCAGTGCCACAAATTTCGGTTAGCCAAATTTCAATGTGACGATTCTCAATAGTTTATGTTATACAAAACACTGCAATTTGACACTGCCACTTGCCGTAGGCGATGCTTAGGGGGAACAGTGAGAATCTCGACCTCGGGGAAACCAATTGTGTTAAAAACAATCTTTTTGAGGGGAGGATCGTCCTTGTGCACTGGTAGGCCGAATGGTGTCATTAAAGTCTATGTTGAATGAGTTCAAACGTCATTATGTAAAGGCCTAGTTCTAGATAGACTTGCTAACCTAGTCTAAATAACGCAGGTTTCTAGTCTATTAATTATACATTTCTATGGATTTGCATATATATACATACAAATGTCTAAGTCCATAGAAATGTATAATTAATAGATAGTCTATTGATCTATTTCTATGTGCAAGTGAAAGACGTAGGAGCGAGTCTGGCGTATTATTAAAGAGTGGGCTATCCAGTCTACTAAGTTATAGTCCTAGACTCGGACTGCTCAGAGTGATAAATAGAACCTTTATAAATAATAATTATAAGTTTATTATCCAATCAAAGGGACATGATACAAACGTATACTGTGTATGGATACTCAAGACACTATTGCGACGATGGGCCACGTCGGGAATTATTTTTTATCTCTTCATTTTTTGGTTTTAATTTTTTTTTTATATTTTTTTTTTTATTTATATATATTTTTTAAAGATATATTTTTTCTTTAATTTGAATTTTTTTTATATAAATATATTATTGTTTAAAAACAAAAAAAAAATCTTATTTTGTAAAGTAAAAAAAAAAAAAAATTTGACTTAAATTTTTTATTATTTTAAATGAAATACAAAAAGCTATTGCGACCATGGACCACCATATATATGACCTACTTTTGATATATACCCGTACAATGATAGTGGATTAGCTATTTTATCCCAAATCGGATAAGTAATATCGGGTGTTCTATAAAGTAACTATCTGGATAAACCTTTGGGTAACTCTTATTGCTGTTGTTTTTCAGTGAGTAATATTATAACTGTGCAGACTATTGCTGCGTTTTAATTAACATTTGGCAAAGCAAACAACGAAGAACAAACTGTCAGTGTTACCAAGTTACATAAATTTTTTTAAGTCCATAAATAATTTTATTATCGTAACGGCATTCTTTATTAAATGAATGAATAATTAGAAGCAAATTAACAGTTTGTCGACAAATATAAACCAAAGATGGCAATATCCTTTGTTCATGCAGTTCCATTCTGAATATGGTATAAGCAACTCATGTTGATGAACTGGATATTCTGAAATCGTTTTTTTTTCCTTTTTATAACATGGATGGGATGCGGGGCATTCAAACTTATACTGCAACTTTGACATTTTAATATGCTTCGAGTATTATATTGTGTGCAGGGCAACTACGAGGTTGATCAAGTCTTTATAATACAGTGTATATCACTGATATTAGACCAAAATTCGTTTTACACATATTTGAATTATCTGCCCACTCAACAAATGTGTCTGGCCGTGCACATGCCCGACCTAATTCCGTTTGTAGTTATTCACAAGAGTCAGATATAATTTTGTGCGTCCGCGTTTCAGTGTGGGTACATTATGCTGTCACACATGTTCGTCAACAATTTGTTTATAACGCGACAGAGCTAAAGTTTATAGCGGACGTTCTTTTATAATTTGTTTGCGAACGGTATCTATACGCGAGTTTCCGTTCAACTGTATCCTCAACCTCATTTCTTTTTGTTATATTTCAACCATGGGATGATGAACGCTATTCATTTTCAAATTTGGCATGAAGCATTCGGATCATAGAGGAAACACACCAGTCGGTATGGACGTATGTCCATACTTTGTATTTGGTCACTCTACAAGGCACAATTTTTATCCGATTTTGACGAAAATTGAAAGATTAATGTATCTCTCACAATGAGTTCTAAGTTTGAGAATAATACCCATGATCGTTTAATAGTAAGTTGACAACTTATTGAGCAAAAGACATGGAAATAATTCGATGCCATAGTTCTGGAAGGTTGTAAGTGCGACTTATGACCCAAATAGCTCTTTTGCATCTGATGACTAATCACATTTAGAGAGTGATGAAACTTGGTGTATAGTTTCATCACGTCAACACTTTGACTTAAGTTCCAATTTGATTGGTCGAGATTTTGCAGGGTCGGATCCAGGATTTTCAGAAAGAGGGGGCGTGCTGCACCCTCTTGGGAGTGCGAAGCCTGGAACAGTATTTTTAGTGGAAAAAATGCCCACGCAAGGACTAATTTCATACTAATACTGTAAATTAGGATTTCCAACCTAAACTATTTTTGTTCTCCTTTCTCGCGAGAATATATGGAGCTAAAAATTGTTCGCCACCGCGCCTGTTTTGAAATATAATAACTCTTCTTCTAATTGGGTTAGAATCTTCAAACTTGGTGTAGGCGTTCATCTGATAGAATGATGAAACTTGTGTATGGTTGATAATCTGTCTGGTTGGTACTTTTGAAATTTGCAATTTCAATATACCGGTACACCACAGTGAACGTTGAGTTCGAATGTCATAAAATCCGACCGAAACTGCCACACAAAATGGCCACTTCTTGTACGCAAATAGACTAAATGTATATAATACCAAGGTTGCGGATCCTCTAGAAGTCGGAACGTTACTTCCCCCATTAGGACCCCTGATTGTACGAAAATAGCACCTTTTATTTTAGCTCGTAGAACCTCTAGGCGTCACAATTGTTATCTTATTTTTAAAAAAAACTCTTTAAATATTTCACAGCTACAGTCTAAAATATCTGCTACTTGTGCGGAAATAATGTCAAAGTATGTGTTATCAAGGTTGTTGACTCTCTAGAAGTTCGTTTATATCCGATTTTGATAAAACTTGAAATATATGTTTATATCCGAAAGATCGTACGGCTCCTTTCGATGTTCGCGCATATCGGACCGTAACGTCCTGGATTAGCGTGTTCTCTGGGCGTATCTTGCCTGGCAACTGTTGGTCACCATTCTTTCGAATAAGCTGGTGTATTTTGCAATCTCTTTTTTCCAGGCTTTGTGTGTGACTTTCGTTATATACCAAATTTCAAATTGATATTCTAAACACAAGCTAGGAGTATTAATAAAACGGATTTACAAATTCTATGGCGTTTGTCTGTCCACAATATTTATTAAAAATAAGGCCCAAGAGTTTACAGATGGTGTTATTCTAATTATTCTGCCCACTTACTGTAAGTTATATAATATTGGAATTAATATTCTAAACACACGCTTCTTACAAAACAGACGATCATGTGGTTATCGGTAATTATTCACTACATCCGTGTCAATAGATATACCGGATATTAAGTCTGTACCATATTGGGATCCGGACGTAAGATTCGGCGGGGGTTTCACGCCCATTCAACACAACACTATCGATATGAAACCAGCATGCTCCCGTATTTTTGGGCATACTGAACTGCAGTAAATTTTCAAGTGGAAAAACTGAAACTTTCACCTCACCACCGTGCCATCTGAAAGTTAATTAGTTGATTTAGTTTAACAGACTTCTATTGTTTTGTGTGGCAGTAAATCCATGTATTTTTATTTCTTTATGATATCTGTCTACCAAGGAATAACAATTATACACGTTAAATGGCATGTATCTACAAGAACCTATTTATTGTACTATGTCTCACTAATTACTAGATTAGTATAAACCATACATTATAGGCAAGGTAATCAATCCTGGTTTGGTTGTATTCATAACCATGCTGGTCATAAAAGGTCAAGTCAAGGGACCAGGATGTAATATCCTATCTATTTGTCATCGTCTTATCGGTTTACTTTCGTCAATATAAAAAATTCTTGATAATGATTATGATTTGTAAATACCTGCTTACATTATGCGATCAATGTACAACGGGCAGTCTATTACGCCTCTCAACATAACCTACCAGCAGGTAACGTTACGCCCTCTTTGTGAAAGAAGAGAGGGAGAGAGAAAACGGGCTTAGCGTCCACTCGACACAAACGAGGTCATTTCGGGACTAACATATTATTATTTTGATTTTATTTCAGCGCGTGCACGTACTAAACATTCGGCCATTCACCCACCCTTGTGAAACAGGGATCCCACGGTGTATTATAGTTGAGCGAACATTTTACTTAGCAGTGTGCAATTTTCCACTAAGCAAAGTTTGTCACTGAAATGTTCTGGTCAAGCGAAGTTGTCACGACAAAAGTCCCCATGACGTGTGAGTTGGCCTACGTCAATTGTGGCACGCGTGGTCATCATGCAACATTCCTACAAATGATACAAAACATTTTGCAATCATTCGCTAAACAGTGGGTTTTTATTTGTGTGCACAGGAAATGATATATCTTACAGAGGTAGACACACAGAACCAAACACCCACACATATATTCAAAATGACTTCTTTAGCACGGAAGGTCCTCAGTCGAGGAAAATAATACAATTCTATTTCATACCCTGGAAACCAAAAAAAAAAAATTCCCGAATATAAATTGAGTAGAAGGTAACATGTGCTTAATTAACGAATAGCAGGAAGTTCCTGTTAATAACATGTATTCCTGTCCGGTATCCTTTCGTCTCAATTATTACCGTTTTTTATTTCTTCTCTTTTATATTAAAATTACTAAAACCGGTATAACTTAGCACTGGACATGTACCTTTGTATTTTGTCGTCTTCGTCTACAAATATAAAAGAAATACTGCACGAAAATGCAAATACCCCCCACACCCGACAAACCACAATGTATCTTGAATAATTTCCAGGGGTCGTGCCATGCAATAATCGGAAAAAAAACATTGATTCCTACATCAAATAAACTATTAGATGAATGACAAATAGTAGCAATAGATGTGACTTGACGAATTTGAATTGGTAATGTATTTCATAACGGTGTTTTTACATTGGATAACTGGTAAATCCGGTTGATGATTATTATATAAGAACGCGGTAAATGTAATGATGTCTCGGTATATGATCTAGAGATTCAATTTCTAAATGTACTTAGTCTCGAGCATAATTATGGCAATAGCAAGGTTCACAAAGGTTATGACATGGACTTTCACATCCACGTTAGAATCAAATATTGCGCCGATATTAAATGCTGATTTTGTTGTCGAAATTAGACATCCGCCTATCATGAATGGAAAAACAAGGGGGGTGTCACTGATTTTTATGCATGTGAAATAATGCCCAAGGTCGTATAATAGTGAGTTGACTTAAGCAACCTTTGATGAAACGGGAAATTTATGTTTATGACCAAAGATTTTCGGTTCCGTTCGATATTCGCACATATCGGACCATAACATCCTGGGTCATGGCCCTGGGTTGTACGAAAAATCGTTGTTTAACTTGTGCTCCCACTAGAGGTCACAATTTGCATACAATTTTTTTTTAAAAAAAACTATGTCGCCGTTACACCATAATGAGGGTTGAGTTCGAATTTCGTGAATGTAATGCCAAGGCTGTTGACCCTGTAGAGGTCTCCGGTCTTTTCGATATTACACAGGATTTTAGACAGAAGGGATGATTGAGTTCGAATTTCGTAAAACGGACTGACAAATGGACGCTCCTTGAAACCAAATAGTGTAAAAGTATGCACTACTGAGGTTTTACACCAGCTAGAGGTCATACTTTTTGTCCGATTTTAATGAAACTTAAAATATATGTTTATGTCCCAAAGATCTCGGGGTCAGTCGATATTCACGTATATTGGATCATAACTCCTGGATTATGGCCCCTGACTGTACAAAAAATCCAGGTCACAATTTTTATCCGATTATAAAAAAACACACTTAAATATATTAGTTTTGCAACCTAATGACGGTTAAGTACGAATTTCATGAAAATCAGACCGAAACTGTCCGACAAAATGGCACGCAAATAGTGTTAAAGTATGGAATACCAAGGTCGTGGATCCACTCTTGAGGTCAGAATTTGTATCTGACTATGATGAAACTTAAAATATTCGTTTTTATCCCAGAGATTTCGATTCCTTTTGATATTCGAGCATATCGGACCATAACTTCATGGAATATGTCCCCTGAATGTTTTAGGCCATCGAATTTGGACCCCTGGTGTATTAGGGCCCCGTCGAAGCCGAGTATCCTGCTAGTATATGGTATAAAAATAAATACATTTTTATTCTGGGGTATATGTATCTTTGACGAAAAACGAAAGTGTCATTGTTTGAGGCAATCTAGAATATTAAGCAGGAAATCAATATAATGTGAACCCCATCATTTCATCGCATTTTCCAATCTTTTCCTTTTTCGACGAATCAAAGACACATGCCTTTGTGCGTATTACCTCAATCTTAATGGGAAATAACACTTCCAGTCTAATACTTTAACCTTTCCACCAGCATGATATACAGGATGATTATAACGAGGAATCTCCTTACCAGTATATTTTAACAGGTCCAATTACAGTCTTTATTTTGTATCATCTGTGCCTCTTGGTTAACATAAACCAGACAAGGATAGTCGCGACTACATTGTGGTCAATTGTACTAATTACGAAATGGGCAATTACAGAATCCCCGTAATGATTCTAAATTAAAGATCGTCTGTAGAAAAAGATTTTAATTGCAGGAACAGCATCGATTTGGGCATGCCTAAAAAAACACTAAAAATGTTCAGTATATGTTAAAAATCGAAATTTGGCAGCAAGAACAGATTTATCAGAATCATTTTAGGATTTTGACCCACTTATAAAAATGGACGTTTAACGGATAGCAGTAGATGTTATCTTAGTGATGCATCTATTTTTGTGGGGAAGGTTGACATTCATGTACACCTGCGAAAAAAAAAGCCAGCCATCAATTAATTTTCGTACGTTAGTTACATATAAGGCCGGTTGATTGACAATTTTGCATGCGTTGAGGACCTTTCCAGTCATAAAAAATAACATTTTCAGCCTTCTAAGCTTTGAAAGACCATGTGTCGTAATCTGGTACCGCTGCAATATACGTCCACATTCCTGAGGGTCGGGGCATGCACGGAAATAAACAATTGCTGTCTTTACTGTGTAAGGAATACATTTGCAAAGTTCCGAGATGGCCAATTCAGAAATGTAACCTGTAGATGATAATGACAAAAATTGAGCGTGGCGCGGCCCCTTCGGGTTGGATATGGAACAATATAAATAGGTATATCCCTATGATGGATCAAGCCGAATTGGATTTAAATCTGTTAATAATTGCAACCTGTAGATTGTTTACAGACAAAATATTAACAAAATCCTGGGCCGATCATGCACCAAAATCAATAGTTGCTGTCCTTCGGGTATAGTATAAGTAATAAGTATTCCAAGTTCCGAGATAATCCATTCAGGGTCTAAACACAAAAAATGGGTTTGGGGCATGCACTTAAAATAATAGTTACTGTCCTCAGACAAGAATTGTTGCCTGTAGGCAACACACATACAATCAAAGAAAAAATGGTTGTCCTGAAGGTTGGGCATTCACCAAAAAAAAAGTAAGGATCGCCCTTAGGATATAAAGAATAGGTATGCCCATGTCGTAATCTTCAAGTGATGTGCACATACAACCTTACATGTTTAGTCCAGTGTCACGGTTTTAAAAAAAACGGAACAATTTTCTCATATCCCCATGACTATTAATGATTTTAAAAGTTGAAAACCGCATTTGCTAGAGACACGTATTATCGATAAAACATAGAGAATTGGTAGAATATAATATGCAATGGCATATCGACGAGAAGTATATAATACATATTGTAAGACTTTGGTCTTTAAGACCATATTGCGTCTTCAAAAAATTGTTGCTTCACTATTTCTGTAGAGTCAAATCACACGTACATAATGAACGTGGATTATTTATATAAATAAAAAAACAGTGATATTTTGGTAAAATTCTAACCATTGTCAAAACAGCCATCAAATTATGTATTGACCTATGGTTGGTAGTCTTGAGAAATAAAGAGGTTCCATATTTGGAATGTACATAAACGTTAAGTCTGATCTTGGACTTGCAGAAATTGGGAAGAGGGTATCAAAGAGGGTGTTGACCGATACTTGTCAGAGCCAAAAAGACATTTCGAGCAGCGATTATCTATTGAGAACCTCCGTAGTTAATCCAGCTTGGCAATAAAGTGTAGAAACCATTAACCTGTAGTTTTCTCTATTACGACCACGAGGAAAACACAACGAAGAAGTCCGGTATTACTACAATATTTGTATCATACAGTCTAATTGACTTCATTGTGAAACAAGAATCATATTCATGACTCGATATTGTATAATTGCCTTTTCTATGATAAATCTTCTTTGTCCAGCTTTACTAATTTAAAGATTTATTCTTTTAGAAACGCATTTGTTGGGAGTCTTTCAGAGTAGAGTTATGGACCGTTCTACACCATCCTCGGTATTCCGTTCTACTCCATTATGCCCTGGGTTTATTCACGGGGTCTCCACTATTTCAAATTATCTGCCCTGGCCTTGATTGTAGCTATAGTCTACGAACCAATCACAAAACAGGTTACAAACCTATCGTTTCGCCTTCGTTTTTATTCATATCCATTTAATGAACGATTTATGTAAATGATGTATATATTTCTAATTCAGTTATATTTAATTGTATTATCAAAATCTATGTATGTGTCACTGATTTCAAATATATGTTTAACATCTATATGTTTGACTCTTATTATTCTATTTGTTATGTTTATTATTATTGAATTTATATTTGGCATAAGGTGGACATAGAAATCCGCGAACGAACGAACAATTCTCAATAAAACTCTTCATTAATATATTATTATAAAATTTGTTGTTCATTCATACGTATCTTGAATAAATTGGACGGACCTGTCATTTAGGATAACTCCAAACCTAGTCCAATGGGAGTTACTTCCCGTTGCCAACTAAGTCCTAAAAATGCGGTATAGCCAAAATAGTGCAATCAGCAAATGGATTGTTCAACGTGTATAAAATACACGACAAACAGTGGTAACAGTAGCTACGAGACACTAGCTAAAAACCTTTAGATATACTGTTGTGTTTGTTTTAGCTACGATTGAATGCCTTTAGTTCCAAGTGGCAAACTCAGTTTCTTTATTAATGCACGTAACATCTTGAAAATAAGACAATTTTATACTAGTATGACCAATCAAACTTACAGAGGCCAATGTAGTGGCACAACTATCGCTTAACTCCAAAAATTCGCGTTAAGATTAATGAAGCGTTGTTTTTATCCGATATACATCTACCGTTTAAAAGTGGAACAAATTAGAACCATCTCTTAACTCGAAACACGGAAGGTTGAGAGATGAGGTTTGTTATCTAGGATAACAGGCGATGACGTAGTCGGATGTCTGTGGTCTTAATGGGCCAGAAATCGGTCTACTTTTGGACAGGAAATCAGTGCAGTGATGCAGAAAAGGACGTGTCCACTCATGTATTGAACTCCATGTTGGTGTCTAAACTATCATTCTCGAAATGTTCAGGTTTAGGGCCCCCTAAAAATGAAATATCCCGCATCGGCCACGGAGGTCAACTCGAATTGTTGACAGCCGCGGTTATAATATAGGCATGTGTCATAAATGTATACACTTTTTTACGATCAGTGTATACACCGAAATCATCGATTTAGGATCCTTTCTCGTAAAGAATATTTTGAATATAATTTAAAAGACGTTGGAGGCTTACTATGGATAATTGGAATAAAACACAAGTTCAATTTTCAATATCAACCAGCAGCTTGGTGACCAGCGGCCGGCAATGACGTATGTCTGTACATGACGTCAGATAAGAAACAAGATAGGCTGGCACTGCCAGGCAGGATGCGCCCACATTTTCGAGAGATAGATAGAGAACAAGCAATACCGAAAGTGATTTTTCCTACATCATTAAGTCCTGTATTTCATACTGTATTGGGAGCAGCCATTTTGTTGGTCAGTTCCAGTCTGATATTCATGAAATCTGAAGCCGACAATGATTAAGGTGTGACGGTACACAACCTAGAAATGTGACTTTTCGTCAAAATCGGATAAGAATTGTGACCTGTAGAGAGTCCACAACCATGATATACCATATTTTACACTATTCGCGTACAAACGGCGACCATTTCGTCCGGCAATTTCGGTACGATTTTCACGAAATTCGAAGTCAACCTTCCTTACGTGCAACAGTTTTTTTTTTAAATCGGATAATAATTGTTCGAGAGATAGATAGAGAACAAGCAATACCGAAAGTGATTTTTCCTACAATCAAAGGCCATAATTCATTAAGTTACAATTTGATATGCGCAAATATCGAAAAGAATCAAGATCTTTAGGTTATAAACATGCATTTCAGGTTTCATCAAAATCGATTTAAAATTGTGACCTCTACAGGGTCCACAACTTTGATATACCATATTTTTACACTATTCGTGTACAAACGGCGGCCATTTTGTCTGGCAATTATGGTCCGATTTTCTCGAAATTCGAACTCAACCTCCCGTACGGTGTAACAGTGATAGAGTCAAACGTTTTTTTTAAATCGGATAATAATTGTGATCTCCAGAGGGACCATAGGTGATTTTTCGAACAATCAGGGGCCATAATTCAGGAAGTTACGATCCGATAAGCACAAATAACGAAAGGAACCAAGATCTTTGGGTTATAACCATGCATTTCAAGTTTCATCAAAATCGAATTAAAAACCATGATATACCATTTTTTAACAGTATTCGCGTACAAACGGCGGCCATTTTGTCTGTCAATTTTGGTCCGATTTTCCCGAAATTCCAACTCACACCTTCCTTACGGTGTAACGGTGGTACGGTGTAACGGTGATATAATCAAACGTTTTTTTAAATCGGAAAATAATTGTGACCTCCAGAGGGACCACAAGCTAAAAACGGCAATTTTGCGTACAATCAGGGGCCATAATTCAGGAAGTTAAGATCCGATATGCGCAAATATCGTAAGGAACCAAGACCTTTGGGTTATAACCAAGCATTTCAGGTTTCATCAAAATCGAATTAGAATTGTGACCTCTGCAGGGTCCACAACCATGATATACCATTTTTTAACAGTATTCGCGTACAAACGGCGGCCATTTTGTATGACAATTTTGGTCCGAATTTCCCGAAATTAGATCACAACCTTCCTTAGGGTGTAACGGTGATATAATCAAACGGTTTTTTAAATCGGATAATAATTGTGACCTCCAGAGGGACCACAAACTAAAAAAAGGTGATTTTTCGGACAATCAGGGGCCATAATTCAGGAAATTACGTTCCGATAGCCGCAAATATCGAAAGGAAACAAGATCTTTGGGTTATAAACATGCATGTCAAGTTTCATCAAAATCGGTTCAAAATTGTAACCTCTATAGGGTCCGCAAGCTAAAAACGTGATTTTTCGTACAATCAAGGGCCATAATCCATGAAGTTTTGATCCGATACATGCCAATATCGAAAGCAGCCGAGATCTTATGGGAATAAACCTATATTTCAAGTTTCGTCAAAGTCAGATAAGAACTGTGACCTGTAGAGAGTCCACAAACAAATTGTGGACAGACGGACAGGGGCGACGACATAATACGTACACATGAAAATGTGGGCGTATAATAAATACTGAAATGGTTCAATATAGCCGCCGTTTGAAATGTTCTTGCCTGTTGACTAGTTGCCAGGCCTAATCCACGAGCAGACATCGTATAAAGGCTGTTAAAGGTTAATAATAACACTCGACACAAATTAGGTCATTTCAGGATTAACACATTTTATTTCAATTTTCATTCAATAATTCGATTGAGCGTAGGCGGAAACCCACTAGGCTGAACATGCGACTCTACTCCTTGTCGGATACAACAGGAGAATCGAAACCACGCCAATGAACTCAGTGACTGACCTTATAATAAAACGCACATGCCCTAACCATGGTCCTTCAACCCCCCTGAGGATTCACGGTGAATAAGGCGCTGGTTAGCCAGCCTGGAGGTCGGGTATTCGATCCCTGCATTCGCCGAGAAAGTTCATCTCGATTTTCTGGCGTGATTTCCCTTTGTCAGTGATGCAGAAGGATGGCCTGACCAAGACAGGTGCCTAGTCGTTCTTATGGGACGAAAATCCGAGGTCCCGTGTACACATTGAAGTGCACATAAAAGCGGCAGTTGGAATTCGATATAAGAGTAGGCCGTACCGCCTCTGCCCGGGCAAAATTTCTCTCATAGCACACTGTATGGCGTATGCCCGTCTTCCATTAGCCCAGGTTAGGTGCAAAAGAGTAATACGTTAAACCCCATTTCATTTCATTTCCAATCTCCCCGACTTCAATAACAATCCCAATTATCAAAACAATCGTTCAAAAATAAAACGCAACGAAATAAGAGATCTACTCGGTGATGTGTTTCATATGTAACGGTGTTGTGTTTTGAGACTATTTCAATTGATGTTGTTAACGAATGTCCTCGTGGGTATCTTTATAAGTTGGAGTTTTGAATTAGCGAGTTTATAGTTTTGGTTTAAAGCTAATATAAATTAGTATAAATGTTATGGGTGGTGGATTTTATATTGTATGGATCTGGAATTGTATTTTCCGGTTTAATTTATTTATATGGTTTTAGTTCTTAATATTTCTGGAAAAGCTGACAGGGCCGGCAGAAGCAATTCTTGATTTGGGGGGGGGGGGACTTTAGGCGAGAAAATTCCATGGAAAACATTTACTGTTTATTACCGAGCAACGTGTCCACTAGGATTCTTTTGTCTTTTATCAAGAAATAGGAATGTATTGGAACGTTGCTCGGTAATTAACAGTAATTGTATTTCAGTTCAATTGCTAAATGACACAGAAACAATTTTTCGTCTTATCTGAACGAGGAGTTTTCTCTGTCAACAACAGGATTGAACCTAGGACCCCGGGTTATCGAGCCAGTTACTTGCCCACCTTACCGCCATGACTTCCATAAATTGTGGAGTAAAGCAGATATGCGCGAAGCAAAGTAATGTGTGTGAAAAATCATTGATGGACCCTTTAGGTTTGCACCACCAATGGTTAGTAGGATTGTAATTTCTTTTCATATAACAGATTAAAGGGAGTTGAAGAAGTTCGCTGATAAATTATAAAATAAATTGTCTTGTTCTCTATTAGAAGTTGGTCCATATTCTAAACCAGATGGAATTTTATTATGAATCTACATGTACATGTAGTTTCCTACTGATTTCACTAAAGTAGAATATTCTGAAAACAGCGTCCTACGTAAAATGTAGTGTCTGACACAGTCGTTAGTTGGTTTACCATTCTCGTCAAATTGCGTATCTTTGCTTAGACTTAGCAAAAACGTTCGTCATCGTTCTCGGTCAAATCTCCATGTACATCTACACTGAGTCTAAACAGTATACCTCAATTAGAAGCACAATTATTGTGATCCAAATGGGTGCGACAGGCAGACGAATTGACGTGACAGATTTCTGTAGTCCACAATTAATATGCCACTAAATATGACAAGAACCTATCGCATTTTTTTATCCTTACATAAAATCCGCCACTTCCTCTTTAAAGAAATAGTTAATGCGAAACAATCAATGTGTAACAGACTGGGTAATTGTTGTGGAATTTATTTCATTCAAAGACAGGATGTAATAACAACCTGATTCATTGCGAAATCAAGTCAAGGTTTTGTTACAGGTGTATTTCAACTGTCTGACATATAATCAGTAATCAACAGACCGAACAAAAATTTCAGTAGTGTTAACATCACGGTTCTATCTTTATCACTTTTGTCATTCAATGCTACCAGTTCCTCAAAATCTTGAGTATGTAGTTTGTATTGAGAGGCGTTTAACTGCTCACTTACACGTTATTTATACGTGGTTTACAAGTCGCAGTATTTCTTGCACCCAAAGAATTACAAAGGTGCTATAACACAAATGTTAAAGTAAATGCACAAACAGCCACCCCTTGAAAATGTTTTCTTTCTTATTTTTATTTGGGGTTGTTTTTTATTCAATCTGATTAAAACACAGATCATATTCGTTTCATTTTACTTGTCTTTACTTCACTAGGATGTTATTAATGACTTGTTCTGGGTGATGTGAGGGGTTACCCAATGAAGCGGTCTGTTACGGAGAGCTTAGGGCGTGTTTTGCAAGGAACTGTGGGTAACCCATTAGTAAAATCAATGTTCATTGATTAATCAAATGTCATAGGTCAAAAGCCACTCGTATGACTTCTGACGTGACCCATCGCTACAACCGGTCAGATCTTCATGTAGTGTAGGCCAGTATAATAAAACGAAACGAAGTATAGATCTGTATTTTAATCAGATTGGTTTTCATTGTAAATTAAAGGGCCAATCCCGATAACTTTTTGGGGAATAAAAGTGCTTAATTTTGTGTTAAAATAACTTAAAACCCATTACCTAAGGCCGACCAACCCACCCGATATTTGTGATATGCATGTAAATAACTTAAACCTGACTGTCTTCATCTGGAAATGGAGACAGTTGTATTATACAGTATCTGGATAAAACCAGACTTTTTTCTATAAAAATAATATGTAGGTGAAAATTGACCTTTGGTTATCAAATACAGTACACGGGTCATTCATTGTATAGACCTCTCAAGAAACGGGAATCGATTATCAGGTCACCCAATGAAAAATTAACCCGAAATCTTAAAAGGGTTACGTGTCCTGATAAGCAGTGTTGACGTCCACGTCCAAACGACTCGATATTTGGAGCTGAAATTTTGAGACAAGGTAAATACACCATGCCGCTATATTTTGGTCCATAAATTTCATAAATACTCGGTTCTTTTCGAGATAGTCCCTTTAATTTACAATAATAGTAAGTGCAGGGGGACTGCACCACACACAATTCTACACAAAAACAATTATACAGATAAGACATCATACCAAGAGACCACATGGCTATATAGGTAAACCAATCCCGTATTATAAGTTCACGTCTTCGGATTTTGAGTAAATACCTTTTGTAATATTCGGTGTAAATTGCACGGGCATTTACTATTTTTAACAATCGGCTAATCACTTTCATAGGAACCTCCCACTCACACCATCCTGATTTGTTGGTTAACTACTCCTTCTTTTCTGCACAATAGAACACGTGTGAGCCCAAAGGAGCCCTTTTGACTAACCGTTCAAGTGCGTGGTCGTGAAAGAACCTCTGACAGTCTGTGCAAAATTTCACACCTAAACACATGTTATATTATTTCCCCAAGTATCAAAATGTATTTTTGAACCTGCCTTTTCATTTTGTAAATGCCACTGTCTATAAGCGAAATAGCTACAACCAAAGAAGCTTGTCGCATATTGGTTATAATTGGTCGATACACTGGTATACCACATGTCCACATTGTAATCAAACATGTGTATATGATCATAAAACCAGACGGGAAACGTGTGTTTGGATATTCTTTGTTACAGTTCAGTTTATATACTACTTCAATTACGTTTTAATGTGTGAGCGTATGTGACATGGAGATAGGGGCACCTTCTCAACCTCGTGTGTTTCCTCCGGGCACTCCGGTTTCCTTCCACTGCTAAAGACTCCTACGAGCAAGCGAATTATTGAAATAAAATGAAACAAATTGCAACAAAGGCTTCTCAAATGATTCTGGCGGGGTTTTGTGTACTTTATAACATACTAAAAGTTTACCAAAGAAGGACCCCGGAAAAATGATCATAAATATGTAACTATCAACTCAAATTTGATGATCTTGGTGTCGTTTCCTAGGTTTTGGGGGGCAAAGAGCACATTAAGATCATAAAAAAATGATGTTGGCATATTATGTCAAAAATGGCTGCCAAACACCTCCAAATGACCGAAAGTTCATAATTATTGACTCAAATTTGATGATCTTGATGTCTATCCCCAGGAACACATTAATAGAGCTTTGGATACCACTGAGCTGTTGAATCATTATGAAATTGAATTTATGACCTTCAGATATCCACTATCATAGAATAAGTTCAGTTTTGAGTTTCATCCTCCTCTTCAGTATCGACCTCTTGAGTGTCATCCTCCTCCTCAGTATCAACCTCTTGAATTGTCACAGATTTGCGGATCTTGCTCCTTTATTAGACCAGAACAGACAATGAGATCATCTACTTCCGTTCAAACAAGCAGTCAAAAGAACACAAAGTGTATAACATTAACTTGTTGAAAGGAACTTTCGGAGACCATGCGTGCAACGATTTGCTCTTTATAATGTCTACTCAGGCTGTAATTCAATTTCAAGCATTTTAGGCATCGGAAAAAAGTCTGCCAACCGGAAATTATTGAAATCTGATCCCGTCATTAAGTCCTGTTCAAGTGCTTTCACTCTTCAAAACAAATCTTAAGAGGACATATCAGATCTTGGCAAAGACCTGATGGTTGATCTATTTAATGGAAAATCGAATGATATGCTGTCATAACTGTGTCATGTCATTTTCACCAAGAAAGTGGCAAATGCTGAAGCATCTGTCATTCCTTAACGGTTTCCCCCAATATCTCCTGCATCAAGATTTCATAGCCCACGTGTGTACTGTGAAATTATGGTATGGACGAGAATGGCAAATGTAATGGTGGTGGAAACAGGGAAATGATCAGTTAATTTCAATTATGGCCCAAACCAATGCTGTACCTTACGAACTCTTGAAAATTGTTCATTGCAACTTTTCGGGGGGATGCAAGTTACCTAGATGCAGTTGCAGACGATATGTGGACTCCCCTACACTGTTGTATGCGGCCCTCGTCAAACTGTAAATTGTGACAATTCAAACAACACTCAACAGGTCGGTACCGAGGTGGCGGATGACACTCAAAATTGAACGCCCTGAAACTTATTATATGGACAGGAGTGTTTGTGCATTATGTGATAGTGGACGGCTGAGGGTCGGGAATTCAATTGCGTAATGATTGAACATCTCAGTGACATTCAAATTCCTCTTAATGTGTTTCTTGTCCCCCAAAACCTTGGGATAGACACCAAGATCATCTAATGGTTATGGACTTTCGGTCATTTGGAGGTGTTGGCGGCCATTTTGACATAATATGCCAACATTAATTTTTAATGATTTTTATGTGTTCTTTGCCCCCCAAAACCTAGGAAAAGACACCAAGATCATCAAATTTGAGTTGATAGTTATGATCATTTTAAGACGTTTTTGATGCCATCTTGAAAAAACACTTTTCCGGGGGTCCTACTTTGGGAAACTTTTAGTATGTACACTAAACCTGCCAGAATCAGTTGAGAAACCTTTTGTTGCATTTTGGGGGGTTAAATTGTATTTTAACCGGACTACAACCATCCAAGAAAATATTACGCGGTTGTATGACATGGTGATGGCTGATCAATGATTGACTACTCGATATACTATTAGTGTTGTGGGCATCTCTCGTGAGAGGGTTGGGCACATTGTTCCTAACGATCAGTTAGAAATGACAAAGGTTTATGTGACAATCTGCGCCGTTTTAAAGCAGATTCAGGTAATTGTTTGGCAAGATTTTAAACCATGGATGAGACCTGAATCCATAACTTTCAACAAGAATCCAAAATGCAGCCATTTTCCTAGTAATGATAACTGTCCGCTGTATTTTTGAATGGCTGAAGACAGTTCTTCAAGACAAGCATTCAGATCTTGCAACATCTGTGGTAAACGTGTGTATACCTCGGAAGGGACTACCGACTAGGTAGAACAATAAATGGAAACCATCGACTGTGTACATGTCTTTCACAGAAAAGCTTAGAACTTTTCTGTCAACCCTCGTTTTACCTCCATCCCGAGGGGCCAACTAATTTAAAGCAACAGTAGGGTGCCTCACGTGCGTACTGAAAAGTTGTTCTTGACACGTTGATCGTACACGCTTTAGTTGAATGACTAACTACTGATTTCTGACAGTCTCGCGCACTCGTTGGGGCTATAAATAGCAACAGCATGCGGAAATGTTCAAAACACTGTGAACTACTACAGTCGTAAAAAATATATTGTTGACGATTCTGAATAGCAATAATATTTAACTTTTTGGTTATTACGGCATCTTTAGAAATTACGCTCGTTTTATTTTTAAAAATTGCCTTATAATTAACTGTACCATTAGAAGCTGCATAGTTTGGTTTAGTATAAATAATATCTCTGACTCACATCCGTAAAGCAAGAATATGATACTAGCAGAATTTTACAAGGTTCTTAAAAATATTGTTGAGTTGTCTAATGTGTGTTTCTAAATTCAATTTCTTGTTCCATGTTTCGTAAAAAAGTAGTCTTGATTATCCCGACCCGTCAATTAGACGTAGAATGATCGGTAGACTGGTTAAGCGAGACCAATTTCAAAACAAGGGCACGTAACCTATCTTTTACTCAAAAGTGTCTGGATGTTATGGACGCCATTTTTCAGTATTTTTTATGTATGGTTAAATGGTCATAGCTTATAAAGTACAAAATGGTCGTTTATTTAGTGACTATAAATGTGTGAAACAGATTTAAGGCTTGGTAAATATATTAGTATTGTAGTGTAATTGTCGAGATATTTGGAGATATTCATTTGGAGTGGGGCACCCTAGCAACAGTACCAGGATAGATATACCCACACCATACCGGTTTTAGAGATGGGTTTAAGTTACTACACATGTATCAATACTTAATTCAATTTGCCTGTTACTGAATAAAATATTAACATTATATAACTTTAATATAAATTAGAACTGCGAAGCAGTGATGACGGGTTTCATCGGTACCGCGTTAACGATGGGCTGACGTCACTACCGACAATGAAAACGTTAAACAGATTTGCATTGCACACGTGTCTTTAAATGGGCGCAGAATCGGGCTTTAAAACAAGCAGCATCATTTCTTTTAAAAAGATTTATTAAAATGCGAAAAACCTGAAAAGGTGTTACTGACAAAACTAGTTATATCGCGACAAGGGGAGACGCTAGAAACATATTTTAGATGTCTATATCATCGTATTGATTCCGACTATTTGTCCAGTTAAATCAAATATGATTATTTTATACGAATAATGAATATCTCTTACTTCAAACAAGTTTTTGAGGCTAAAAAAATACAGTTTTTGCCAATATGACATTACTTCCGATCGATAATGAAAATCATGAATTAATGTAATGAAAGCGTAAATGGCATTAGCCATTTCAGGATGAAAATTGAATGAAAATCGAATAGAAATTTATTGATCAAAACTCTTGTTCTTCGCAAAGGAACAAATTAGAAACCATTTTGCGATATCTCTAAGGCGGTATCTCTATGGCGGTAATATATTTTTTTTTACATACGATGATTTAAACTAATTTTCAATACGTAGCAAGAAATTATCAATTTGACGTACGTGCTTTATACAGCAAATGGTGTCACTTTTATGGAAATCCATTAATAATTGACATTATATTGTCCGGGTACAGATATATGTTACAAGTTTATGAATCTTATAAAACTACTGTAAAATATGAAAAGACCGATTGGGTTGTAAGTTGCTTAATTTTACAGTCTTTTTCACCTTTGAATCGAAATGGCGCAAACACAAAATCAAAATTTTAAAAAAATGAGTACGACATCTATCAGATTTATAAAAAAAAGGTTCAAAATTATATTTTTGACAAACAAAATTAGTTTAGTTCCGGTGCCGACAGAAAACTTTATCGATAACAAGAAAGTTGAGAATTTGCACCATGAAACATATGAGCAAAAATAATTAAATTAGAATCCATAAACTGAATTAAAAAGACAAAATATCTTTTAAAAAAATGATCCAGACCAAATTGGTAAATTCTCGACAAGGGAAGATGCTAGAAGCAAAAAATGTTTGTTGATACAGTTTTTGCCAAAATTTGGTGATTATGAAAATATTTAATTTGTTCTACGAAATCAGAAATGTAATAAGGCATCACATGGCGATATTTTTATAAAATATAAAAATAGGTTGCCAGGCAACGAAACATACGCCCACACAGCAGCTAAATCGTCCGGGCAGTCAACAAGAGTTGTCGCATATTTAGTAATTATCAGAAAATCATTAGAATTTGTTTGGTTTTTTTTTATAAAATTCTGCCCAATGCTAACGTTTAGTATACGAAACATTTAATATTATTTCTAAAATTGGATAATAATTGAGACCTCTAGAGGGACCACAAGCTAAAAAAGTCAATTTTGCGTACAATCAGGGGTTATAATTCAGGAAGTTACAATCCGATATTATCCGTTGAATATCAAAAGGAACCAAGATCGTGGGTTATAAACATACATTTCAAGTTTCATCAACATCAGATTAAAACCTATATACCATATTTTTACACTTTTCGGGTACAAGCGGCGGCCATTTTGTCCGTCAATTTTGGTCGGATTTCCACAAAATTTGAACTCAACCATCATTACCATGTAACAGTGATATAATTAAATCGGATAATAATTTTGACCTCCAGTGGGACCACAAGCTAAAAAGGGTGATTTTTCGTACAATCAGGGGCCATAATTCAGAACGTTACGAATCAATGGGCGCAAATATCGAAAGGAACCAAGATCTTAATAGACCAAAAAACTTGAAAAGTGACTTGCTTGAAGAAAATCGTTTTGTGCAACCGTATAAGTTAGAAACCATTTTGTGGTATCTGTATAATCGTATTAGTTCATTCAATTTGTTGATTGGAATCAAATATCATAATTTTAAAAACCTTACAAATCACCCTCGTTTGATTAAGAAATCTTTATTCAAGGCTATAAACGGGGTTTTCACCAAATAACGTCATTTCCAGTGACAGTGTAAACGTTAAAATGGTTTGGCTTTTCAAAGTTGGCATTAAGCATCACATGGTTAAAAAAAAATTGAATGATAATAACTGACTCTTTTACAGGCAAGATAACTCCAAAATAGACGCGTGCTAAATTGCCTATTTCTCGGCAACTGCTCATATTACAAGCAAATTTCGACATAAATTGTCTTCGTATAGATAGATGGTACAAGTTTATGAACATTACATATAAATATTTTAAAATATGAAAAGCCTGAATGGGTTATAATTTGATTAAATTTACGCCCTTGCAAACACAAAACCCAAATTTACAAAACTGAGGTAACATTTTTTTTGTACCTGTTATAGGGTCATTATAGGGTTATAGGGTCATTTGCTTCCGAAAAAAAACGAGTCAAAATTGTAAATTCCGGTATAATTGCGTCACTTCCGGTGTCGACAGAAAAAGTTTTCGGTATTATAAAAGTTGGGAATTTGTATCATGAAACATATGAAATTTGTTTTATACATATCAGACAATAAATAAGTAACATGACGTCAACAGGTAGACTGTCAAGATTGGTCGTATTTTTTCTTGTTTTTTTTTTTTTTTGTTTTTTTTTGTAAATCATTTTTAGTGAAGCCTGTACCATAACAGACCCGGGACTATACAGCGCAGTGGACGCTTACCACTGGCCCCCGGATCCATTCATTTGATTTGATATTTGTTTATTTTTTGCAATGTCTCTTTTCCGTCTTGTACGCAGGTTTATCTGGTGGACTTTTGTTTTGCGTGTCGTGCGGTCCTCCTACACTTACTAATGAAATACATAAACTGAAATTAAAAAGGATGAACATTTTTTTAAAAAAAAAAAAGATCCTGAGAAAATAGGTTATTTCTCGAAAAGGGAAGACATTAGAAACATTTTTTTTGACATCTCTATATGATTGTATTGATCCAATCTGTATGTCCATTTGAATCAAATATCATAATGTTAAACGAATACTAATTATAACTCACTTCAAAATAATAGTTGTTTTGAAGGCGAAAAATAAATTTTAAAAAAAAAAAAATGATATTACTTTCGATGACAATGAAATTGTTAAATTAGTTTTGTGAAATCAGAAATAACACAAGACATCACATAGTGAAAATTTTATGAAATTCGGAGAATAATTGACACTTTTTTGGATCAAAAACCATGAAAAGTGACTTGTAGAAAATTGTCCATTTGTCTGCAACCATACAAGTTAGAAACCATTTTGTGATATCTGTATGATGCTACGGGTTTATTCAATTAATTGATTAGAATCAAATATCATAATTTTAAAAACATTACAAATAAGAATCATTTCAATAAAATATCTCTTTTGAAAGCTAAAATACAATTTTTGCCCAAATGATGTCATTTCCGGTGACAGCTAAATTGTTAGATTGGTTTGGCCTTGTCAAGATTGGCATAAGGCATCAAATGGTTAAAGATAATGAAAATCGAACAATAATTGACTCCTTTACAGGCAAAATAACGTAAAAGGTGACGCTGGGGTAATTGTTTATTTCTCGACAACTGCTCATATCACAAACTGGTTTTCACATACATTTTCTTCATATGGATTATTGCTACGAATTTATGAAGGAATAATTTAAAATATGAAGACGCTGAATGGGTTGTAAATATTTATATGTTCGATATACTCTACGCGTTGCATATCCGAGAATTACAATAATAATGGCGTGTATATTATAAAGTCATCAATCCGTGATATAAGCTTATATTTTTCAAATATGATAGCGGACTATTCTTGCTTCCATAGACCTATTGTCACTTAAATAAATATAGTCATGTTCTACAATTTTGTGATAGCACTTTTGTCTATACATAGACATATTACCACTTTTGTAAATGTTATGTAGTAACAATCTGTAAGATTAATAACATATAATTCACTATTTCTCGTCAACCATGAAACGCTAATCGCTACTTCAAATAATAAATTTCAATACTAATAAAATCGGATGTGAATAAGAAGATCATCATCATCAATGTTAAGTGGGTATATGAACACGGGGCCCTCACATAGGGGAAGTAGGGGTTGTATTATGTAAAGAGAGCGAGGGAAAATCGGATTTAAAGTTTACTCTACACAAACTAGGTCATTTCGGGACTAACATATGGTTTAATATTATTCCAATAATTCGCTGGCGCGTAAGAATGTTAAGCAGTGGGAGGAGAAAACTCACGAGGTTGGTCAGGGGAGCCTACTCCTTGTCCTGTGCAGACGGAGAATCTAAACCACACCAGTTGACTCACTCACAGATTTTACTATGCAACGCGCACGCGCTAACAATCCGGCCATCCAATTCATTTTGTACATTTAAAGCCGGTGTGGCCTATGTACCGGAATACATGGTATTGTAAAACCATCGCCACCGAGAAGCTACTTTATTTGAGCCTGCGCGCTTTGTAAACGTATTAAATTATTATTACCGTTTTCTTTGTTTTTTATACTTCAGAACCTGTAACAATTGCCAACATTTAGGTGTGTGAAATAACGCATTCAGATTTTGAAATCTATAGGATTATTGTTGTGGAGTCTTACAACCAATCCATCCCCTGTAAACGTAATTTTCAAAAATATAATGCCTAGATTACATGACTATAGCATGGGCCAACGACTGTCAACAAACAGCTATCAGAAGACGGTAAGCGAGACAAGAGATAATAGTGGATATTGAAGTGGTCCTTTAAGTACGATTGCCTACTATTAATCTGATCACCACATTATCGATGTCGTTCGGGTAATACATCGATCTCTAGATCATAATGTTGGTTATCTATGAAAATTATGGATACTACATAAGGGATATAATATGTGCCAAGTTTGACCAACTCTCACTTTCTCTCCCAACGTAATAGTTATCGAGTTATCCCATATTTGCACCAGTTAGCACCTATTAAATATTATAACGTATTTTGCCTTAACTTGTGATGTAAAGAGGAGGAGGCAATGCCCATGTATCTTTAATTCAATAAGTATTCAACATTATCGGGGAGCTAGAAATGGCAGAAGATTGCCACGAACTTCTTACACTTGCATCGATGACAGCATTGCATGTTGGTGAATAAAGTGGTAAAGTTTAGAGACAAATTAAAGTGTAACACACAGCCTTAATAAAACTTTGAAAATATCGTATTGAAATAGTAGGTGTAGGAGAACGATAAAACAAACCCACAGACAAGACAAACTATACAGACATTGTAAGATATAAACAATCAATAGCCCAGTGATTCTCAACCAGTGTGCCGCGACACACAGGTGTACCGCGAGATCTTCCTAAGTGTGCCACGAAATATCGAAAGGCACACTAAGAAAATGCGAAAAACCAAAAGATCCCAACTGAATATTCAATAGCCACACAAAGAAAATAAAATTATCGTATCCAAAAGAGCCTTATTGAAAAATCAAGCTGTTTCAACAATATGGAATTCATCTTAAGAAAACAAAGCTAATTATTTTCTTTTAAGAAAATGATTAACAATATCTTTTCTTAATATATTGAAAACCAAAGTACTGTCTTTCTACAGTAATGCATTTGTCACGCGCTTTCGTTTCAATGATAAAATTTAAAAGCAATACATCTCAATGACAGTTTGATAGATGTGTCTAAAATTTATTGCACACAATTTTATTGAATTGTACGTGTGCAAATCAGGGCAACTGACCGACGAAGACCCAGAATTAATACTTATATAAATTAAGTGTATTACTTACCTGTACTCGAGATTGTGAATGTCTTTTAGCGTGGATGTCACATCTGTTCTCATTACGGCTGATATTTTTAGTTAAGTTATTCGAGAAGAGAATGCGACCAATTAAACAGTATAGAACAGCTGATATGAAGAACGGAATAATGTAAAATATGACTAAATCTGTCATAAAGTAAGTTAGATAGGAAGGTCGAGCTAGACGAAATTGACATTTTTCAATGACATTTCCATCAATCTGCTTAATCTGTTTTAAATCCGTCAATCCAAGCCAAGGTGAACAATACAAAATTGTTAAAATCCAAATACCAACGATTATCTTTTTGGCACGATTTACCGTGCACATCGTCTGCGCCCTTATCGGTTTACAGATGGCAAAGTATCTCTCCACGGTGAAAGCCGTGATTGAAGCTGACGAAGCGTCAACTCCAACATATTGAAGGAATATTAAAAGTGAGCACAACACTCGTCCAAATCGCCACTCATCAATCTGAAAGAACGGTTCCGGAATAGACGGTAACGTTGCTGATAAAAGAACAATTACATCCGCTACTGCTAGACTCAACAGGTAGCAGTTGGTCGGGGTATGCATGCTTCTGGTGCGAGCAATTACGACTACGACTAAAATATTCCCTATAAATCCAACAACAAATATTATAGCACTGATGGACGCGGCTATAAGTCGGAATAAAGGAGAATAATGATTCGGGTGCGTCATAGTAATGTTTTCAAACTGTAATGTTTCATTTTCAGAGAGAGGAGGTATGGCCCCGTGGTGGGCAAACAACTCCGTCAACGTCTCGTTTATCAGTATACTTTGATTCATGGTATCGTTAATATTGTTCCTAAACAGTCACTTGCGATAATCCATTATTAATCATCACATTATCCGAGTCATGAATAAAACATTTGCCAGCGATTTGAATTAATAAAATACTGCAGACCTTCTCTTTTAAACTTTCTCTGTCCAATTAAACGTCACGCACTGTTTGAAGTATTAAATGTTGTTATTATCTGAACAATTAATTATAGTTTCTAAAGTATACAGCCAGACAACGTTCACAAAAGTAACATCTGTCGGTCACAAATTTCGTTTTTTAAAGTTATGCGATGCGTTTAGTTATAATCTAATGCTAGTTTAGGATATCTCTCTCTACGCAAGGCTATCTTTTAGATTGGATAATATACCCTTTCAACATCCATATCACAAATTTCACTTCGATGGTTCAAACTACTTTGTGTTGATTACACTAGGTATGTGTATCAGCCGAGTAAATCTCCAATGTTATATACACCGTGCATTCTCTATAACTGATAGCTGATTGGCTAGACGGACTGATATAATCAATATCCTAATATCACTATTATTAACATAAAGCACAAACAAACCTACCAGCTGTCTTAAATTCCATAGTGGGTATTTTCACGGATACGAATGGAATATTTAGTTGTTCGGAAAGTGTGATAGATCGGGGCTCTGTATCCAAATTAGCAGTATACATTAGCATATCAATAATTCTAATGACAAAACGAATTCCAAACCACATTGTAGCATCCATTTTCCACCTGAAGTAGTTCATTGTAGCACCGACTATAATTAACGGGGCTGCTTTATATTAAATTTCAATTAAAGCTGTATTTCATGTTTATATAGAATTATTTAAAATGGCTTTCGTTCTCAAATTTCTCAATATTATGCTCTACGTCATTGAGATATACAATCAGAGTTGGTTACGAACATTACCAAACCTGCACGTCACTACTCAGACATCGGGTAAGGTCAATTCAAAGGTATGTTACGAGTGAATAGTTTGAATAAATGTAACACTAGTATAACAATGCTTATCCCGACTCTTTGTCCTAAATAGAACATAACTACAGCTTGTTTTTTTTTTTTAAAATGAAGATAGAGGCTTCAGGCAACACCAGCGTTACTGGAAACAGATTTCAACGGGGCTTCCACTTATCACGCTTCGATATTTGATGACGCGTTTCAAGAAAAGTGACGAAATGTGCGGTTTTTATAATAAAACTTGTGAGGCTTGTAACCCCAAGTAATTATATAGCAACATAGGGAATATTTCCAGAACTTATGTTAAATAATGATGGTAAAACATTTGGACGCTTATTAAATTTTGTGGTAAATAATAAAATTAAAATGTGTTTTTAAGCGGGAGTTTTATTATAATAACAATAATTCGCCACTAATAATGTAATTAGAAAAATATTCCAACACAGCACTTATTCGTGAAATCGGTCACTTTCAAGATTAAAGTCAAAATTGCTTTCAAAAGTGCAATGTTTTAAATTAAAGGGGTGTAGCAATCAATTTTAAAATAATTAATTTGTTGCAAAAATGGTTGATAGTGTAAAAGTATAATCTCGAGGAAACCATTATTGATCTAACTAGATTGCTCATCATTAATAGCAACATCATTATTCAGCCTTAGTGCAACCTGTAAGTTGATCGGGAAATATGGATGGTAACTGAACAGAACTTTATTTACAACTCAGATCGAACAACTAACCGAAGCCACGTGGTACACAGCGCACCAAATATTCCCTCCCTGTCGCCCACGAAACACGGGTTAAAGCTATTTTACGTTTTTCTCCCCTCTTCCTTTTCTTCCCAATTTTTGTTTTTTGACGTTTTGGTTTAGAATCGAAGAAAAGGTTTGGTGAGGTTGAAATGTTGCGCCGAAACTTGCATGTTTTTTGTTTACTTCCGGTTTGTGTATCTCAAGTTTTTCATGATAAACCTCGTACATGCTTCTGAGCAATCGGTTGCCACATGTTGCTCCATCTATGGTAGAAAGCGTTCTACTCATCGATAATTTCGGAAAAAGTTAAGAGGCGGTCTTCGAGACGAGAATTAACACCAAAGTCAATGGGGAAATCATTAAAGATCTGTGGTCAAACGCCACCAGCTTTGATCTGCCAATGGCGAATGGTTTCCAAGCTGTATTTGTATAAAACCAGACTACATGTTTTGCGCGCGCGACATTATTCTACATTTTCTGTGCTAAATATCAATATTTTAGACATACCAAAAACTAGACACCATGAACAAACGGAATAAAATGAAATGGAGTTTAAAGTCCTACACTTCTGTTTCGACCTTTGAAGAAAATTTTACACTACGGCCTTCTCTTATATCTTTTACGTGCTGCCACAATTGTGCCCTGCATCACTGACAAGAGGGAACCACGCAGGAAGATCTGGATTAATTTCCTCGGCCAATGCAGGTATCGAACACTTGACCTCCAGGTGAGCGAGCCAGTGGCTTACCCACTTAACCACCGTGACCCCCCCCCCCCCCCTCCGATCGATGTTATGAACAAATTACTTAATTTTGGGTATTCTAAATTTACCTGCGTTTGAAATCACCTTCCGTTAACAAAAATTCATTGTGCAATTAAATATTCCAAAGAATAAATTTGACTTATTTTGTTATATTTTCGACTGAGTGCAAGAAAACATCAATTTCGTCGAGTATTGGACGAAACCAGTGAAGCTGTTGACCGAAATTGTGTAAAGGGCCATCATATTGGTGTCAGTCATTGTCACATTTATGGGATAGAACTGGTTAAACACGTTCCAAATATAATTTTAACAAAAAGATCATTGATACGATAGATGCCTTATGGCGATTTCATGAAAGGGAAGTGACAACTGAAAAGGAAAACACAAGTTACCCTTCTATATAACCGAATGAAGTGATAACAGATGCACGGGCGAATTTCGGCTCACCTATAATTCCACTATTACTTCTAGATTCGACAGTTTTGACTGTACTGTGATATGGTGAAACATTTAATTGTTCATAACGTAAATACATGTATATATTTTTAGCATCATCTATCTTTTAATTTCTTGCAAAAAATACTTAAATCACACGGTCAACCTATAATCGTAAATATCCTGTACATATACGTCAAATCTATTATGTTCACCTTTTTTTCTTTGGGTGGATATTAAATGCAGAATACAGCAACGAAAACAACATTATTTTAGACCTAAATAAGGATGTACAACTTAGTAACATTGACAGTTTGTTCGTCGTGTAAATAACACATATTTCAATTAAAGTATTTACAACAAACGTATAGCTTATACATGCTGTCACCCATGGTTTTCTCGAAAAGTGACGTAATCAGCTTCAATTTTGGTATTTTGCGATGTCAAAAGTTCAGGGAATTTTTCAAGAGAGAATTTGTTTATTCGTTAGGATATTAATTTGTGCAATGGATTTTATTTAACGAGATGATGATATTTCAGACAGGGCACTTCTTAAATTGATGGAAAACAATACCAAAAGCTCCAAACTTACCACCTGGATACACAGGTCCAATAAATGAGAACGAAAAACTAAAGGCTCTACGACAAATCAGGTATGGAAAATCCCCAGGACCAGACAAAATCTCACCGGAGGTCTTAAAGATCAACTCAAAACTGACGTAGGAAATCCTGCACGGTCTGACATAATTTTGGAAACTGAGAAGACTCATGATGAATGCAAATGAAAATAAAATGAAATTGGGTATAATTTCCCACTGTTCTGCTCCTAAACTTGGCTAATGAAGACGGGTATACGCCATACAGGACAGGGTGCTACGAGGAAAATATTGCCCGGGCAACTTTTATGTCGCATTCCAACTGCCAAGGGATCTTTTACGTGCATGCCAATGCGTACACGGGACGACTAGACAGCTGTCCTTAGCAGGCCCCCGTCCTTCATCACTGACTAGAGGAAGCCACGCCAAAATATCTGGATGACCTTTTTTGGCCAATGAATGGATCAAACACCCAACCTCCTGGCTAGCGAGCTAGCCTCGTACCCACTTTGCCACCGTGATCCCCCACCCCCGGGAATGGCGCTTGGGACACATCATTAACCTTTTAAAGTAGGGGAAATTGAGCATTTACCAAAATTGGAGAGGAATCTAGCAGATTTCACTGTCAAGCAAAGTCCAACGCTATGAGTTACATTGAACGCACTAGAGAAGCAGACTGAACAACTCGATTTCGATGCAGCCGAGCTTTCACAAACCAAATCGCCAGGCTGCGTATCATTTTTGAGCAGTCTATAGACTCTTTATCAACTTTATTTATCAACAAAATGTCTGATAAAAAACTCAGCAAAACAATTTTACGACAATTTAATTTATTATGTAGGCCTATTATAAAACAATTATCACGTATCGGTATATATACAATATACAACTTATACCATGCGTTGGGGGATCTAGTAGTTTAACGCGTGCGCGTGATATCACAAGATCTTTCATTGATTCAAGAGGCGTCGTTTCTTTTCCTCGCATAAACAAGGCAATAACGTATGATTTAATTTTATTGTAATAATTCGCTTCTGCCTATGGGTCTTTAAACGTAAATCATTTCAAGACGAACATGTGATTCAATAACTATTTCAATAATTCGCTTGCACTTGTGTGTCTGTATGAGTGTGGGGATGGGGTGGGTGGCCGAATGGTTGTACGCCACAAGGAGTAGGGTTGCCTGTCCAACCTCGTGGGTTTTCTCCGACACATCAGTAACAACATATTTGTACACTTATGGATGTTTAATCTGTAATCAACGGTACAAAGTCAGAGGGGTCAAAACCAAAAGTACGACAAAGATGGTTAATTGTGCTTCATAGCGTGTGTAAGAGCCAATGGGGGACACACGCGCTACTGACAATTAACTATATTTGTCCTACTTTTGGTTTTGACCCCTCTACATTTGTACCGTTGATTACAGATTAAACATCCATAAGTGTACAAATGTGTTGTTATTGATGTGTTCCCATTTGAATATTGTTCACAGTAAGAAGCAAAATAAATAAGATATGTTTACAGGATCATTTTGTTATACGATAAACTAAGTGATGCGTTTTCTATGGCGCTCAGTATATATTACCAAAGTTAAGTAGTTGGCTCATAAAGGGATAAATCCGTTTAAAGTTTTACGATGTTCAGTCAGTAAATCAAACATAAGGACACTGGAATTTGTAACTCTGGCAAATATGAAGCAAAAACACCACTCAGCACTGTTCAGCTACAATGTAAACAACACATTACAAAGTCCCAAACAGATGCCTGATTATATACACTACAACCATCAAGACATAGAGATTTGAAAAATATCTTTGTTTTAATTATCTTTTTTTTTCAAATATCCTTAAGTCTTTTCAAGAAACTACCATCAAAATTTTGCATGGAACCATAAACATCATCTGGATGAAACAGTTCGAGTCTATATCGAAAAAAGTAAATAATGCATTAAAATTTCCATGAAACTTCTTTTGTTTCAGCTATTGTTATATGCCTAATGAATAAACATTGTTGATATTCTATGACTTCTTAATTCACACTTCGAAACTGTGTGTCTGGAAGCACAATGGCACACTGAAGGAATTATTGACATATTTACTAAGTTTTACATTAAAATATTTTGTAATAAATGTTATTCAATATTATTCAATTTATTCACACTCATCAAAGTGTTTACTCGCTATTTTAACATTGTACACTGATAGTTCACAATTGAATGTTTTAAATGTCCAGCTGCAAGTTTAATTGGAACATATGATGTGTTGCAATTGGTACTCCATAGAAAAGATTTTGCAATACACAAACTATATTTAGGTAAGATATTCTATACCAAAACCTCAAAATGCTTATTATTCTAACATAAATGAATAATAATCTATCCAAAATAGAAACAAGACATTTTGTGTACAAATGTGTTGTTATTGATGTGTTCCCATTTGAATATTGTTCACAGTAAGAAGCAAAATAAATAAGATATGTTTACAGGATCATTTTGTTATACGATAAACTAAGTGATGCGTTTTCTATGGCGCTCAGTATATATTACCAAAGTTAAGTAGTTGGCTCATAAAGGGATAAATCCGTTTAAAGTTTTACGATGTTCAGTCAGTAAATCAAACATAAGGACACTGGAATTTGTAACTCTGGCAAATATGAAGCAAAAACACCACTCAGCACTGTTCAGCTACAATGTAAACAACACATTACAAAGTCCCAAACAGATGCCTGATTATATACACTACAACCATCAAGACATAGAGATTTGAAAAATATCTTTGTTTTAATTATCTTTTTTTTTCAAATATCCTTAAGTCTTTTCAAGAAACTACCATCAAAATTTTGCATGGAACCATAAACATCATCTGGATGAAACAGTTCGAGTCTATATCGAAAAAAGTAAATAATGCATTAAAATTTCCATGAAACTTCTTTTGTTTCAGCTATTGTTATATGCCTAATGAATAAACATTGTTGATATTCTATGACTTCTTAATTCACACTTCGAAACTGTGTGTCTGGAAGCACAATGGCACACTGAAGGAATTGGCATATTTACTAAGTTTTACATTAAAATATTTTGTAATAAATGTTATTCAATATTATTCAATTTATTCACACTCATCAAAGAGTTTACTCGCTTTTTTAACATTGTACACTGATAGTTCACAATTGAATGTTTTAAATGTCCAGCTGAAAGTTTAATTGGAACATATGATGTGTTGCAATTGGTACTCCATAGAAAAGACTTTGCAATACACAAACTATATTTAGGTAAGATATTCTATACTAAAACCTCAAAATGCTTATTATTCTTACATAAATAAATAATAATCTATCCAAAATAGAAACAAGACATTTTGTTAACATTTACCAATACTTGAAACGGCAGCCATGATATGTTACATTTTGACAGTTCTGTTTTCGTCAATTTATCGAACGATCCATGTGAATAAATAAAGATATTAAAGGCGTGACGGTTCTTGCAAATGAAGGTCAGTATATAATAACATGATTTGTTACCTGATTTATCGATAATTGTGATGGTATGATTTATCACCCGATTTATCGATAATTGTCAAAAAGTATTTACTATATCTTTATTTATCTTTCTGTTCCGATTTGGGTAATAAATCATTGATAATTTATTCATTAATAATACCATACCACGTAAATGACACGTCATTGGTATACAGATATGAATTAATCTTATACCGCAGTATTTTAAATCTAAAAAAAGAAATAAAGACTTCAATTAAAATGAACACTTTGCTCATTCATATTAACATAAGGTCAACGACGTTAGACGTTCGCAGACGAAAACAAGTCGCTCACAATGTTTACGTTAATAAAACAGTTCAAAGTGTTTTATTACTAAACCGAATACGTATGGTGGTGTAAATAAAACAATTACATATCGATACAATTCGTTCACAATGTTTATATTCATACAACAGTTCAAAGTGTTTTATAACTAAATGGAATACAGCATAATTGTGTGTATGATGGTTTAATTGAAATATTTACATATCGATGCTATGTTCCGATAGTCGCTGTCATTATAACGATTTTCCTCATCGCTCGTCGAAAGATATGAAGGATCATTTTCAAGATTGAAAAAAAACAAAGGCGGACCACAACTGCGTGGTAACAAGGGCGCGGAAATCTCACATTATACATAGTAACAGGAAAGCAACACTATCAATAGGGAGATAATAGCTGTCCCCGAGTTTTATCCTTTCGGCTGTAGATGTGACCGCGATTGGGCAAGAAAGTGATGAAATTGAAATTTTCGTTTGCATGATAACACACGGATGTACGAATTAAAGGGGGTAGTGTATTGTGAATAATATAGTTTATTTTTGACTTTTGTATCCACGGGACACTATTCTGTGTTAGGAAATATATGTTCAGCCTTGTTGGGTGTCGAGATTAGATTGCAAAAAGTTGGTGTCACTTTAGCTTGACCTTAATAGTTTATATAACATTTCAGGTCTCAGGCCCACATAAAGACATGCAATAAGCAGATTTACCCCTTGCATGTTACGCTGTATTTTATTATATCCAGTTATTATGCTGTTAGCCTATTTACTCTGCTACAGTATTTACAAGATATATATCTGACGTAACCTTTGTAATTGTTATATTTTTAGATTTAATTCTAAACTAGAAGAATAGGAGTTGATCTTATGTTTATGGTCACGCTATATTTATAGTGTATATTTACAAGTTTGGGGTGGACGGATAATGATAAAGGGGGGTTGCTGTTAAGTTGAAATGTAGGGCGACAAGCTTAATAGTATGATAATTCTAGTTTGTGTATCTCAAGATTTCCACGTTAACCGAATGCCTGTTTTGGGCTAGGCGTGGGCACATGTTGCCCCCTCTACTGTAGAAGGAGTTCAACACAAAGAAAATTTTGAGCAGGTCTACAGTTGATTAAACATGCATTATGCAAGAGCTAAATCTGCCTATTGCAGGCCTTTCTTTAGACCTGAAATGTTTTCTAAAGTATTATTAGCCATTAATTAATTGAACCAGGCCTTAATCAACTCTCGATGGCATCAGATTTCTCCGATATTAAATAGATTAGCACGGTTCTGCGATACTTTGATTTAATCAAATATGGAGGAACGAGACTTAGCTTCGATCAACCAGTACGCTGTTTGAAATTATTGCACACGTCTGCCAAACCTCCAAAGGCTAATATCTTCGCTTGTAATAGAGTAATTTGAATGAAATTTTCAAATTATTCATTTTACATTATCTACTTTCGAACTAGTATAGCAAGAATGGTTAGTTCTCTATCTAAATCTTACATAATGTATCTTTAAAGTCAATATGGAAATCAAACGTTATATGGGGCTTAATGACAATACCTACTTACGCCATGTTAGTTAGGGCCCGTTTAAATGAAAAGGCCTATATCTCGTTGGCGAGCGAACTTGTGTAATTCTATGTTTGTTTTGTAGAGGTTTATTCATAAATTAAGCAGATTGGACTCTCGGGCAAAATACCAAGGTCCAGTCCGTTCACACGTTGCCATCCACGTAAAAGAACACTCGGAATAAATTTCTGTCATGGGACACTTGTCGCCGAAAACACCAAACGCCAGTTCATCATGGAGGGTCCTAAAAGGGTTAGCGCCTAGCCTTTCGAATGGTATGAAAAGAAATCCCTGGCACATACTAGTTAGAATTATAATTAATATATAGAGTAGACTGGGTTTATTTAAAGTCTCCGAACACGATGTTAAAGAACTTTACAGGGTTGCCACGAAAGTGACATTTCGAGTTGACCGGGAAGGTTGCGTCATCAAATCGATGGCAACAAAATCATGTGCCTTGGACCCAATGCCAAAATTCGGTATTGTTCCCGGCGCTTTATGACAACATCATTAACTCTTCGTTTAGATTCGGAACATTCCCGGATTCATTGTTTAAGTGGCGTTTATTACCTAGATGTGCCATGTGTTAATCCTGGATACCTACAATCACACCAATGTAATCCCTCTCATTACGAAACCCGTGGTTGATTCAAAACAAATCAGGAACTATAGGGGCATTATCCAACCTAAGTTTTGTGTCGAAAGATCTAGAGAAATGAATCGCAAAGCAATTGGTTAGTTATATATCTGAATATAGTCTTCTCGGCCCCTACGAAAGCGCTTACCTTCAATATAAAATTATTGAAACTGCATTGTTAAAAGTACAAAATGACACATTCTCCTGAACAATGATAACCAAAGCTGTGTGTCACTGTCGCTTTTAGTTTTTTCAGCAGCAATTGATACTGTTTGACCGCGAGGTGCTGTTCTCACGACTTGCTGGTGAAATTGGTGTAACGTGTTTACCTCTCGATCTACTTACATGTTCATGTAAGTCTACTTAACAACTCGTTCCCAATCTGTCGTTATATGCATCCGAGCTTCGGTGTACCCCAGGGCTCTATTTTAGGCCCAAGTTTGTTTATAAAATACACCCATCTCATTGTCCAAAATTATTGAGAAACATCTTGTGACCGCTTTAGAGGCTAAAGTTAATATCCAATTTGCACATAGTATTTAAGGTCACGAGGCACGGAATCCTATTGATTTTCAGAGATATCTGATAATTATTGCCAGAGTTCTAGCCCTTGATCACTTTGAAAAATCTTGTGGACGGTCTAGAGGCTAAAGTTAATATCCGATTGACTTTGAAATTTATACACGGTGTTTGAGAGCATAAGATGAAGAATCCTATTGTTTTCCAGCGACATCAATTACTGCCATAGTTATGGCCCTTGATCACTTTGAAATATTTTGTGGATGCTCTAGAGGCTAAAGTCTATATCTCTAGAGGCCAAAGTTGATTGTGTCGATCATGTCCCGTCGGCCTGTTTCATCAACGACATTTACCAACTTCGCAATATCTTCTGTTCACCTCAGGCGCCTTTCATTTTACGTGTTTGTTTTAGACTTTCAAATTTAGAATTTCTAGTCCCGACAAGCCAAATATTGCGTCAAACTAATTTTTGTTTGGTTTGATTGTATATCTTCAATATGTGTAGATTCAGAATCCGGATGGTGCCACCCTGGCATCATTGGGGAAATGTAAATATTCCAAATGGCCGCCATGAGCCATTTTCTGATTATTTAGTTGGGTAAAATTCGTAGCCAATGCTCGGGGACTTCGGTTTAAATATTTTTTCGTTTTATATGTCTTGAAGTCGATTCAATTCAGTTCACTGCAGATACAACAATTTATTTCAAATCAAGCATGACTAGCAAATCAAATTATGTTATATATCTTGGGAAAACTGGTGATCAACTTAATAGCGGAATGGCGCTCGCAAAACACCCAGAAAACCATAAAATCAAGTTAATATCCGTTTAGATGAATGTATACATAAATTCCTGTTTACAATGTAAACTATCAAAATTAGGAACACCATGTGTGTAATATCTTTATGACTGATTGGTTTCTATACTCTTATCAAATGGTTCTACAAGAGATATTATGAATTAATTACAAGTTCCATATCTTCAATAACACATGTCGCATGGTGATGATTTGGATCGAAAACAGCTGTGGTGTAACTTATTGTTAAAACAACAGTTGGGTCATTGACAGACTAAGATCATAATATCAAAGACCATGTAGAATGTCATACGAGATACATTGACAAACGATTATTTGCTGGTGATACAGCTTTATACTGCAGTGGCAAAACGGTTAATTATATAGAATATTTGGCCGCAAACTTAAAATTCGGTGACATAGAATTAGAAATAGTCCTCACACATAAAAACCTCGGTGTTACACTATGACGTCACTTCAAGTGGTCAAAACACATTGACACTATATTTTCTTCGGTATCACAACAACTTGGTATTCTACGAAAACTGAAATATTCATTAAATAAAACCTCACTGGACATAATCTATAAAACATATATAAGACCTAATCCGGAATACTCTTGCCAAGTTTGGGATGGGTGTAATGACTCTTATAGCGGCAAACTGCGTTACCGGTTTACCGAAATATGCAAGCAAACAACCGCTATATCTGGAAACAGGATGGGAAAGCTTGATCGAAAGGAGACATCAAAGGAAAATCACAACTCAATACGACTGCGTACTTACCTGAAATCTTAAACAATTATAAACCTACTAATACTACAAACACAGTACGAAATCCTTAAAACCTCAAACCATCACTTGCTAGTACCACAGCATTCCAAAAATCCTTCTTTCCCTTTACCACCAAAGTCTGGAATCGTCTGAACACTACAACTAAAACATCTAGAAATAAGTCCATTTTTAAACGCAATATCAAACCCAAACCCAATACAAAACCAATTTCGGACTTCCTATGCACAGGGAAATGTAAATATGTGATAATCCATACAAAACTACGCCATAACTGCAAGAGCCTGAAATCAGATTTATACCGAGTTAACCTGGTCGAAAATCAGAATTGCCAATGTGACCATACCAATGAAAGTCCATAGCATTATTTTTAGGACTGTTCAACTTACAAGACACAGCGCCACTATTTGGTAAACAACACACCAGATCATATTAAAACATTATTATGGGGTGATGACAACTTAAGTATTTCTCAAAATAATCGACCCATTAAAAACATTCATAAATATCTATTACTTTTCTTTATATTCGAAATAAACAGTAAAATTTGTTTAAAACCAGATTGGGGTCAACATTTTAAATGTGTACTTCCAATACGATAGAGTTTAGTGAGGTGTAAATGAACATTCGCCAGTGGCACAAGAGTGGTCCTTATCCAAATATACTATCTGGAAATACACCTCGTACCAACAGCGCTTGCAACCTTTCAACATTTTGTCCTGTAAGACAGTTGCAAATGGGGTTAAAATTTCAAGATCCTTGCACTCACTGGAATAATTCTCAGTTTTCTTATGATCATCTTCGTGAATCTTGAGATGTATTCCCCAGCATAGTCTCGGTCACCCAGAACCCCCTAGTCTTCAACGTACGGAGGGTCTGTGTCGGTTCTCAATTGTTGACGAAAATTACTGGATAATCTACCACATAAAAAAACAAACTCCCGGTTACGCATAGGCAATGGAACCCCTTGGCTAATGTCTCGGTAAGTGCTAGATCATATGAAGCCGGGCCGATTTTGCTAGATTCGATAAAGCGAGTCTGAAATATATCCCACAATTTACTTGGAACATCTATTATTAGAAACAAAATAGATACGAGGAATAAAAACATGAATCGCGATAAAGAATTAAGAAAATTGTGAGAAGCCATACGTCTGATTCATGACGAGAGAAAATTACCATTTCAATTAAAACCTTTACAAACAAAATTTTAGAGAGTGTCATTGTTGACAAGCGAGATGTTTTGATAGATTCAGTACGTGGTAACTTAAAAGACTGGATAATCCAGACAATGACCTGCTTTCCGTCAAATTTTGAGGACCCATCCAGACTAATATTCGTAGAATATTTGTGTGGGTGATAGAGACTATCCCCAGCACAGTCTTAATTATCTTATTTTGCACCTCTTGTTGTCTTGAATAATTTCATGAAGGAAAGAATGTTTTTGTGAGTTTATGTAACTTTTGTCCGTTCTATTCACATTGTGGTAATAAAATATGTTTAAATAAATCAATGATTTTAAGAGTGAGAGAGATAAATTGGGTTTAACATCCACTCGACACAAATTATGTCATTTCGGGGCTTACATGATATGGTATATGATAATAATATAATAATAATATTTATTTATTCTGTATGGAGATCTTACGATCTATAGATACAAATAACATTTGAACATATATACATAGTGATATTTTCAAGCAATTATACAGAATTTAGTATATTATAATATATTGATGAGTTATAATGATACACTAATTTAATAAATTGGTTTTAAGTTATAAATATAATGCAATATAATACTATTGAACAATGATTATTCTATTTACAATATACAGCTTGGTTATTATCAAACATAGCCTTAAAGTTTCACTATTTAAATTAAACTGTCTAGTATGCATGGCTTTATTTAGATAACGAAACAAGTGTATTTATATCGTAACTGTTACATAACTGGTGGAATTTTGCTTTATTAGGGGAGTTGCTGATATACTGATTAGGTATATAAATTGATCGTAAATGTTTATAATAGTTACACTCAAGAATAAGATGAAACAAGTCTTCGATAATATCAAAATTACATTGTGTACAAATAGGAATATTGCTTTGGTTGCGTCTAAACATATTTTTGGCTAATGGAAATAAATTAAGACGTAACTTTGTAATATTTCTTTTTACGTTTTGATTTATGTTAATTGTCAAGTATGGTTCTTGACTTCGATTGGTTTTATATATGCAATAGTCCTTTAGACTTTCACTGTTTGACCATTCTTGTGTGTTAATATCAATTAGTCTTTGTTTCAAAGTTTCTAGAAAGAACTTATGATCACCAACTTCGTCCATCAACTAAACATACGCGAAACCAATTGAGCTCAATAGCAGTCTAACCCTAGTTGCCCATGTTACCCTACCACACCAGCGGCGCCGAGCTTTCTTAACATCATAAATACCTGTTTTGGATATCTTTGATTTGACATTACAGTGAGTCTAAGCCAGTTTTTTTAATACAAGCTAACATATAGTAGACCGATATGTCATACCTGAAACATTCTCCCTTTGCAGCTACGGAAGAACTGCTCTTATGTATTTGAATAATCCGTTTGGGCTTAGGGGTCTTTTACCGAGTGGGGGAGGGGGGGAATGGTTAGCACGTGCGTGCTGCATCATAAAGCCTGTCACTGAATCAACTGACGTGGTTTCGAATCCCCGGTTGTACGTGACAAGGAGTAGGGTTGCCTGTCAAACATTATGGGTTTTCTCCGGGGCCTTCATTTTCCTCCCACTGCTAAAGACTCCTACGGGCAAGCGAATTATTGAAATAAATTTTAAACCATATGTTAGTCTCAAAATGACCTAGTTTGTTTCGTGTTGACGTTGAACCCGCTCCACGGAATCATCAACAACGGACTCCCCGTCATATGTCAAAACGTCTTGTCTCAGCCCGTCATAGTCAGTTTTATCATAAAGCATGAGTCGACAGTATACAGGGCAGTGATCACTACAAAAGTTATCAAGGCAACTAGATTCGGAAATAAAACTAGAACAATTACATAAAATAAGATCAATTAATGTATAAGTGCCCTGTTTGTTGTAACGTATCGGGTCAGAAATTAATTGATTTAGATCAAAAAGAGACATAGCATTATGAATAAAGGTATTACGTTTAGTTAATAAATCCACCCTTAATACCTTGTTTTGCCTTTGAGTAATTGTTGGTTAATACTTCATATAGAGCCAAATTCCACGTACTAATAAAAGTAAATGCCATGTGTTTGTATATAAAACAGTGATGTTTTGGTAAAATCCTTACCATTGTCAAAATTTCCCTTAATTTCTATCAGTACGTGTATATGACATGTGGTTCAATATATGGTAATGTTCCCTCCCTGGTTTGGGGAGAATAGCAGTGCTTATTGTATATTTGGGACGCCAAGGTCAGTCTTTAACGTACAGAAATGTGGGGTTTATAAAAAAAAAGGGTGTTGAGCGGAATTTATCCGACCAGCTATTACCTATGCTTTATTGGGAGCGAGGGACCTTCGAAGGCAAACAGTTTAACAGTAAAGTTGCAAGAACTATTAACCTTTACAAGGAACACAATAAGGAAGTTCGACATTACTACACTGCACCGGTAAGAATACAACGACAAGGCCCCCTTCTAAATCGACAGGCCATTAATGCAACAACCAGCCCGTTTCAATATAAATTTTCGCAAATAGCTAGTGATATGATAAACCCAAACCAACACATCCCCGGTTACCAATGGGGTTTGCTTATCAAGTATAATGCTCGTTTGGTGAAGATTTCATCAGATAATTAATTCGCACTTCAAGAAAGCGAGAGAAAGAGAGAGAAATAGAATTTAACGTTCACTCGACACAAACTAGCTCATTTTGGGACTAACATGTGGTTTTGTTTTCATTTAAATATTTTGCTTGCGCGTAGGGGTCTATAGGAAACCGTGGGACCCGGAGAAAACTCACGAGGTTGTACAGGCCACCCTACTGCTTGTCACGTACAACAGGGAATCGAAACCACGCCAGTTGACTCAATGACAGACTTTCTGATACAGCGCGCATACGCTAACCATTCAGCCAATAATGGTTTGGCCCAGGGAGAGAAGGCGGATCTCAGGCGCCATTTTATACCACATTTTGCACGTCATCGAAACAACGTTTTCCAGCATGACAACTCCGGTGTCCACACCGCCCAAGTTACTCAACACTTTCTACTGCAAAAAAGCGTCAACGTTATGCACTGGCCAGCGCATAGTCCGGACTTAAACCCAAGTGAACACCTTTAGGACAAAATTCAGAGGAGACTTAATAACGTCGCACTCCATGTACAGACGCTGATGTATAGACTGTGTAAAGACTCTAAAATTGCTCACAAAAATGATTTGATTCATTTAGTAGGTCGTTTTCTAGAATGATTTGAGTGAAGTGCCTCTCTGATTTTAAAATCGTACTGACATTATCATACCTTCTGTGTATTTCTCTCGTTCGGTTTGTAATAAAACCCTTCTCTCTCCTCGAAAATAATATAACTCCTGTAAAAATGACAATAACAACTGAAAATCTAATCATGTTTTATCAATTAGATCCACTGAAGCAATTCCGAATACAGTATTGTAAATAGTATTTTGTTATGACATTATTCATATTTTACCACTTTTGACCCTTACAAAATCATGCACTTGAACGCTTTATAATAATCTGTTATGAAAGGGTGTAACATATAATAAGTAAAAGCGTACACCGTGAACCAGGAAACCTCATTGTAACCATCTTTGAAGAAAATCAACAGATGCAGTTGACAAAAAAAAAAGTATGCCAAGTTCAATCATGATCGTACTTGAAATGGCAGAGCCTTAGTTAGGGTGGTTACGTAGTTATTTTAAATAACGGATGTCAGAGATAGACTCTCTGTCCGTTATTGGCCGTCCTTAGAGAGAACTAGTATGAAAATAAGGCTTCTCCCGGATTTTCGCCCATCTCCGTTCTATAACTATTTTGGAATCCTTACCGTCTATTTTTCATCGTGATTCATCTTTGGTCTCCAAAAGGACTCATTTCTTGCCACATCCGACACAAATTAATAAAAATCTAACACTATTTTCATGTAGAATTGTGCGAAACAAATACATAAACAACTTTCATTTGAATGGGGCCGCCATTGTCAAACTTACGCTCAGCCACTATTCCAAATTTAGGAATAGAATTTTACCGTAAACGAAAATTCGTCCTGTACACGGTTTTTTTTATTCAACATAAATGAGTATTTATTACATAAAATCTATAAAATATAACAAAACATTATAGAATATTTTAAATAGTCTATGTGTTATTATCATGCACAGCAAGATTTTCCCTCTACAGTAAAATTCCATTCCTAAATTTTGAATAGTAACTGAGCGTTAGTTTGAAAATGGCGGCTCCATTCAAATGAAAGTTGTTTATGTATTTGTATCGCACAATTCTACATGAAAATAGTGTTGGATTTTTATAAATTTGTGTCGGGTGTGGCAAGAAATGATTCCTTTTGGCGGCCAAATATGAATCACGCTGAAAAATAGACGGTAAAAATCCCAAAATAGTCTTAGAACGGAGATGGAGTAAAATCCGGGAGAAGCCTTATTTTCATACTAGTTCTCTCTAAGGACGACCGATCCGTTATTTAAAATAACTAGGTAGTTACGTAGCTTTTTTTCTTAATAAGCAAGCTCTGGAAGAAGAAAGTTTCCACAGTATCAATAGGCATTTCCAATTGTCTTGATATTTGGGTTACTGAAAAATATATACTATACTCTTCCAAAAAAGAAACACAATGTGACATTTCGTTGTCGGTATACCCTCGCTCTACCATCCCCTCGTTACAACAAAATCCATGACACGCAGCTGAACCAATCAGCGACACGCAGGACTGGTGTTCTCCGGTGTTGCTGTGGTCATACCCTCAGGTCTGAACCCAATGAAGTCGTATTTAACGGTATCGGCATATTTCAAAACAGCAGCTCATAATCTTGTTTCACGTAGACCCCCCCCCCCCCCTGATTTTAAAGGCCTTAGATTTAGGTTCCATGCGAATAGCTCGCGATGTTGTTAAACTCTTGTGTCTTGTAATCAAGCAAAAACAAATTTCGAAAAAAAAGTATGACAAGTCACAATTAGTTACCCTACTTTTAAACCAATAATGAATTTCTTTTATCCTTACATAATTGCATTAAATACAAGTAAAATTTATCGAAACAACGACCTCGATCAAATTAAAAATGATGGAAAATGGGCTGTGCGTTTCTTTTATGAAGAGTTGACTTAAATTGACTAGACAGTTTTGATTTAGTATTTAAAAAGATGAAAGTATTTGTTTGATATGTTTTATTATAGATGAGACAATCATATGTATCTAGACATAAGTAAGATTATGTCTGTGTACATACATGTAAGTATACCGTTCTGCTATACTAAGCTGAACTTTATTTTCTAAAATACCATACAATCTTTTCTATTCGAATTGGACACTTGCTCTAATAATCATTTTACCATCCCTTTGTAGGACATGGGTGTGGTTTCGAAGCTTCTATTATTGTAAATGATCATGAACACTTGTGTTTGTTAATTCATTTTAACGAATTAGTTGGTTAATTAGTACTCACGCTCTTTCGATGAAGAGCAGCCTTTAATTTTTTGGGTACGGATTGAACTTTTCACTTCATTGCGTTGAATACTTTTTAAAACTTGTAGACTCCCAAAGTAGACTTTGTATTGAGGTTTTCTTTTCTTTTTTTTTTTTTTAAATATTTGTATATGTACACATTATTTGTGTTAATTATATTGAAAAATCACAGGAACTTGTAAGTCTACAAATGTTTGTGTTTTAACACAAATTTGTGTAAATGCAAAACAGTGATATATACTTATTTTGATAATATACAATACTTATATTTTAATATCCAACATCGTGGGTTTACTCCGGGTCCTCCGGTTTCCTTCAACTGCTAAATAACCCTACGCGCAAGAGAATTATTGAAATAAAGTTAAACCATATGTTAGTCCCGAAATGACCTAGTTTGTGTCGATAGGACGTTAAAGCCCACTTCTCTCTCTCTCTCTCTCTCTATATATATATATATATATTAATAATATAAAATACTTATATTTTAATAATATAAAATACTGATATTTTAATTATATAAAATACTTATATTTTAATATATAAAATACTTATATTTCAATAATATATAATACTTATACTGTAATTAGATAATGTATAATATTTATATTTTAATACCACGTGATCCTTATATTTAAAGTTCCAATTTCACTTTTTCTAAGAAAGTCAAAATATAATTATTTCTATGTTTTTTGCTCAAAAGGTTGTCAACTCACTATTATACGATCATGGACAAAATTTTGGGGGGGTTAGAAAGGGTGACACTTGTTGATTGAGGAAATAGTTACTCAATTACCTCCCTTGTTTTCCTATTCTTCTCCATGGACGGCCATCTTCAAACGTTTGAATTTGAAGTTGAAAATGATATTTTTGCCAATTTCTCAACTGGCAATGGTGAATTATAGGATTAATAGGATTATTCTTTAACAAGGTAGGACTGTTTATAGGTTCAATCTATTTTGGGGCTTTATTTTAATCAATTTTAAAAATATAACTTAAAAAAATGCTATTGGAACTTTAAATAATATATTGGTACTTATATTTTAATAATACACGATACTTAATAATGCATGCTATTTATATTTTAATAATACATGGTAGTTATGTTTTAATAATACATGGTACTTTATTGTAACCTGTTTATTGCTACTTAGTAATTGAAGAAGGTCTTGCTTGTAAAAAAAAAAGCCAATAACTCTTTCACTTTCGTAAATAGTCGGTTTGTATCTGTTCAGTGTTTGTGTATCGTTTCCTGCCTTTGTATTTTATCCTAGCTTTTGCCGCCAATTCACCTCTTACGGTGTTTCAGTATCGACTTGGAGTCAACCATGCGACCCCCCCCCCCCCCAGCTACATGGAAATGAAATGGGGTTTAACGTCCTGCTCTTTTGCACCTAACCTGGGCTAATGGAAGACGGGATCCCCCAGCTACATGGACAGTAACTATTCCGTTTCACCCTCAAGTAGTATAGGCTCTATAATGTTGTGAAATTTTGACAACCGATGACAAATTATTTCACTGTCATTTCGGATATTTACTTGAACCCATCCAACACGGGATCAAGTGTTTTAATGCACTCTATTGATTTGAACATTTCAATAACATTATAAATGATGTCTTAAATCTTCAACATGTACCAGTTTCTTTCGATATAGCTTTCCTGCTTCTAAAAATACGGATATTTGAAGCCATATATTGTACATGTGAAAGGGAATAGGTGATCTAAGGGATTTTACTTGTTCCTAATCATCATATTCAACAGCACTTGAATGGATCCAATATTGAAAAGCAATCTGGGACACACTAGCCTGTATGTCTTCCGCTGCCTTGACAAGCTTAATAGTAAAAAAACCCCACTTAAGTGGCTATAGTGTCGACGTATTTTGGTTAAATCTATACGCAACTATTGCGGACAAAATCTCAATTATTGGATATTGGCGGAATATGTCTCAATATTACCACTCTTAAGGTTTTTAGTAAAAAAGATCTACTGCTGAAGTATTTGGTTACCTTAACGGACAAAATTGCAATTATCGTATATTGAAGGACTGTTGCTCTCATTATTACAACTCTTGGGATTTTAATAAAAACACTCAAATCTCTGATTTAGTTGCCGCTTTTTTACTAAAGAATCGTGGAACATAAGAAAAATGAAATGAAGTGGATAAGGGTATAACGTTTTTAAACTGCCTTGTACCAACCGATTCCAACACAATCACAACAACTAGTATTGACGATTTGTATTTTATTTCTTATTTACTCACGTTTTTCTTACACGTTAGCCCTTTAACACATTTATTGACTCGGGGAAATAAAAGAGTTTGACTTACAAACCAACTATTTTTGTCGAATCCATCATTGCTAGTATTATAGTAGGGTGAATTACGACCCAATTGTAATGGTTTAATACATCTTGCTAATTCGCATAGTATTACTTAATTCAATAAACTATATTTCAATGGATCTTACTCCACCTTAATTAACCCCCATTTATTTCTACTTCATATTGTCTTATATATTTCATTAATCACCTGTCTCCAGTATTCTTTGTTTTACACTTTAAATACATTGTGTATTGTTTGTATAGACGATAGATTTATAAGATTAATGTCCTTGCTACATACGTTTCTTGGGAGATCAGCTTATATCATATTCCAAAGAACAGACCTGTATTTGGATATTTGGAGACATCAATATCTACTTATAAGCATAGAGCCAAAATTTATAATATATTAATTGTCTGCTGTTGATTATTGGTTACCAAACAAAATAGTATTATTTTAATAACGAACAAGAGCTCTGTCTTCATTCATTCAACAACGAAAATTCAAGAAAATACGCGAGAAGTGTAGTATAACGCATGGTGGAATGGGGTTTACCATCAGACAGTAATATTGTACAAGTTATTCTGAGACTAACATACATGTATATACACCACCAAGCGTCGTTTTCCTACATTGCACTCCATTTGGAATGGCAGTTGCGGGATTTCCATTTCACTGTAACTTACAGTGTAAGTCGATATTAGAACTGAATATGTCAACCTGAATCAATAAAATCACCCATTGTAAGTTGATGTTTTGTTCGGTTGGTTGCAAACCTGTACGTAGTTTACAAAATACATCGGTCAATCGGAAACAAACATGCTAATAATTATTGTCTATTGGTCGTACAAACCGAAGTGATCCGTAAATCCACGCACCTTCGTTCTGCTTTACTTCGTAAATGATAAACAACCAACTTTTTTTCTGTAAATGCTCTGTTATTTTGGACATTGAAGCACATGTTAGCTTGCTGACTTGATTAAAAACTAGCCAGGTTTACATTAGATCTGACAACCGGAAATATGATTTTAAATTTTAACTAACTAGTGGTTTGTCCGCATCCTTCAGTCATTAGAGATTTCATGATCATTAGAACCATATTCTGATTTATGTTAACGTTAATTGTATGTAATCTTCATCCAGGCTTTGTATATCCGTTTTCTTCCAAAAGAAAATCAGATTTATTGAAGTCATGGACAGTTACATTTAAAGACACTGCTTTAATGATGATTGATATGTCGTATGTAAGCTCCTGAAATCCAACAAGACATATTTCTCCTGCAAACAACTAAAACATAAAATGTTAAATATAGACTTAATTTCATTTATTTGTATACCTTTATTTTATTAGTCACGATCATCATTATTATGTTTACACTGTTCATAAAATTGCCTGTTATAAACCCCATGAAATCAAAGTCCAAACCATCGCACCATATATTTATATATACGGGACGGCGAATGCTTAGCCATCCAGATACCACTTCTCGTTTGAATATTTCACAGAGCCAACATTTTTAGTTTCAATGCTTTTTTGATTAGATGTGAACTCGCATATGATTATACAAGATAATAATAATACTAAACGGAACGACAACCTCTAGGCTATGTATGTATAGGAGGCTGGATGGTCAAATGGTTAGCACGTGCTCGAGATTCCCCGGCTCTACGTGACAAGGAGTGGGGTCGCCTGTCCAACTTCGTCGGTTTTCTTCGGGTCCTCCGGTTTCGTCCCACTGCTAAAGCGACCCCTACGCACAAGCGAATTGTTGAAATAAAATTGAACCATATGTTAGTCCTGAAATAAACTAGTCTGTGTCGAGTTAACGTCTCTCTCTCTCTCTCTCGCGCTCTCCCTCCCCCTCTATCTCTCTCTCTCTCTCTCTCTCTCTCTCTCTCTCTCTCTCTCTCTGTATAAGTGTTTCATATAAAAGTTAAGTTTTGCATCTTCCCCATTCCAATTTCAACGGAAATAAAATATGTTTTATGAAAGAAAACAATATTTACGGTCTTTTTCCAACTTTTGGCCCTTCATAATATCATGGAACCAAAGGAGTTAATTGATTTCAAGTAGAGAGCCACGTTGACACTTGATACACAGTAGAGCACTATTTAAATATTATCACAAGGTAAATTAGAGTCGACTTGTTTTATTCTGAATTCTATAAAGCAATTCAGTAAAGAAGTTTGTCTAACATGTTCAGTATTCAATGGGTTTACTGATTTGAGACATGAATCAGTTGGACTTCTATAAAGGACACCATACACCATACTATTTTTGTCGGATCCATCATGCACCAAAACGCATCACCTAATGTGGTGGCGTTTCACGGCGTAACATATCCAAGGACATTATTGCGATTAGGGTGTAAGATGTCATGTTTTAGAATGATAACTGTCAATGATTCTTTTGACCACAGATGATCACTAATTATTTCCCCATTGACGTTAATGTTAATTCTCGTCTATTAGACCGGTTGTAACTTTTCCCCAAATATTCGTTGGGTAAAACGCTTTCTGCCACAGATGGAGCAACATGTGGCAAACTCTTGCCCAAAAGCATGTATAAGGTTCTTCGTGAAAAACTTGAGATACACAAGCTGGAAGTAGATACAGCTAACCATGCAATTTTCGGCCATCTCTTTCAACGCAACCCTTTTCTTCAATTCTACACCAAAAACTCAACAAAAATCGCCAAGCAAAAGGGGGAAAAGGGAAAGACAGAGAAAGACTAAAAATAACTTTCACCCTTATTGTTTCGTGGGTGTGTCCTATATAGGGGTGAAACTTCAGGTATCACCAAAAGGCCTTTTTATATGCTTCCCATATGTTCTGGCAACACACCGGTGAAAGAAAGTCAAAATCAAAGAATAACCGCAAAAATGATGTCCCTTTAAGTATACATGTTGATTTATGTACAGCGGTGCATCTCAGGTCCCTGGGCCTTTTGTGCTAAAATTTATAAATCTTTCTTTTTTAAGGCAGTATTTTAGTTTTTTAGTTTTGTGAAAAAATATGACAAGTTACAAACAAATTACACAGAAATATATTTTTTACTGTCGTGTCATGAAAAATGTACAAAATTTAGATGTAGCATCTTTCAAAAAACCAATAACTTTCCACTCTATTAGATAGCCAGACTGGAAACCCTGGACAATATGCAAACAGAAAAATCACAAATCAGTTGTATTGATTGTAATTATAGAGGTATGTACTAAAACATGTAACCCCACCCCCTAAACATGTCAATGACTGAATCAATCAACTAACATATTAAACAAAGGTGTATTCCTTAAAAAATAATCCACAGACGATAATTCTAAATTATCATCTAAATTGTACATATATTGTAAGTTTATGTGTTCATATTATGATTGTCAGTTGCAACTCTGTTAAAGATTTATTCTAAGGAACAGTTGAATATAAATTGATACAGGTTGTTATCGCATCCTAAATTTATCATATAAATATCATAAATTTATTGAATAAAATATTGTTTTAATCGTCTTAAACCGGAACACGTGTTCAAAATGTTGTATTGACTGTTGTCTCGGTTCAGTTGATCGTGATCTTCACATCAATAGCGCGGTTCCGCAACCAGTACGAACTAAGAACTACGTATACGAACACAGCTTCGTACTCCGTACTTTGTTTTTGAAAGATTCCCAATCCCGCCAAAATGCGATGCCCGAGGTACGATCTTTAGTTTCGCGGTTGTTCGCCTGAAATAAGGAATAACACTGTTTAGTTTTCATAAGTATAAAGTATCAAATCAAATTTTAGGCCTCAAGAAGCTGATTGCAATGTGGTTCTTATAGTCGACTGCCGTAAAAAAAAATTCACAGCACGAAAATTTGCCCAAAATCACAACACTTACCGACCACTTTTACGCTGATCAACATTCTACTGAATTGTAAATGTTCAATCTTTCTATAAAACCGCAAAAAAAAAAAATTTCATCCACAAATCAGCGAGAAAATCACGATGTCGTACTTTGTTTTTTAACCACGAATTTTTTCCCGTTTTCTGCGTCATGTAGTTAGTACTGGTTGCGGAACCTCTCTAATATGTGATACACATCACTTCTTGACATCAGCTTAATGTATTTGCACATACCGCCGTTTAGTGGGTGGTGGACTTAAATCAGAAGATATAACCTTTTTGTAAATGTCTTGTAATCACTGTTGCTTCGATCCTCGGGATGGTGGGCATAAATCAGAACATGTCCTGACTTCAATCGATTACACTGAATCAATGCTGTGAATATGTACTAAATGTCGTAATAAATGTTTGATGTGTTCACTCGATGTTTGTCCGGGTTCCTTCGAATTACCAATCAATTGTGTTGAATATCGACCCCCAGTACAAGAAATAAAAGACAACATATATCTCGACCGGAAACATTGTGTCATAAATAACGTGGCCGACAGCTTTTATCCAGAAATATATGGTTGAGCGCATGTTCTGGTTACTACATTAAGTTTTACTTATTGGCCAACTTATAAACAACAGCAGACTAAACAGAATTTTAAGACATTTTAAAGTACATAAACCATAAAAAAAAGATAACTAAAATATATTCCAGAATTTTAGTTAAAACTGTTTTCTGATTTATAAATGTGATTTTATTTATTTTTTATTAAAGTTTGATTTGATACTTGTAGTTATATCTGCGCTTGTATGATATTATACCACTTGAATAGAACTAAGTCATCTCTGCGTTCGACTATTGCATTTTTAAGATTTAAAGTAGAGGGGTGTGCTAATAGTCGATTCCTTTGGTACGGTGTTATAAATATGTGGAGAGGTATGAAAATTAACAATAAGAAAATAAATTGGACCCCAGACTCGCCTAACCCGCATGTACATACCCCGTGAATATGGGGTGAATCTAAATGAGCAAAAATATCAGTTTTTCTGTCATTTCACCACCAACATGTTTGTTTAGAATGCCTTTCACAAGCCCATATGAAGGTTTAGTGGTCTGTGAGTCTCAATGTGACATTGAAAATGACACGCGGCAATCAATATGGCGGCCAAAATGGCACGGCAAATAATATGTATTCTTTGCTTTTTCGATCAAGAATTTCGAATACAGATTTTGTCACAACATCCACAATTTTATTTAAAATTATTTTCTGTTTTTCATTTATTAAAATTATGGTATTCGGGTGCCAATATGACATTGAAAATAGCCCGCGGCAATCCAATATGGCGGCCAAAATGACACGGCTAATAAGCATTCTTTGCATTTCGACCAATCATAGTGTTGTAATATGTCGACTACTAGGTTATTTTCGAGGGCGTAAAATCCGAATTTGTGGTGATTTCAAACAAACAAGGAACCACTAATAACATATTTGTCATGTGGTGAAATATTCATCAATTCGAATAAGGTTACAGAGTATCATTATATTGGCAACGTTAAGCTATCTTGGACTAAATTTATATCACTCATCATTACATTTACTTTACAGCTGAGATTACTTAGATAGACCCTCAAATATTGGCAACGTTAAGCTATCTTGGACTAAATTTAAATCACTCATCATTACATCTACTTTACAACTAAGATTGCTTAGATAAAACCTCAAATTGGCCCCATAAACAGATGCTGGCAACGTTTTATGGTCCTTTAATAAATGGTTAATATCACTTTGTTTAGGTTATGTTAAGGCTTTACCTCGAGCATATCTATAGCATACTTCGCTATAATCAAATGATTGTTTCGCCCTTTGTCAAGGACTGCCATTCATATTTCCTTGACAGTTAGACCCTATTGCTGCAATAGCTTCTGTTTCTCGTCCCAGGCCATGCAAGTGAAAGCCACCTCCCTGGCCTTGATTGAATCCCAATGTTCTGGTACCTCCCGAGGATATAGTTATATAGCTAAGTATAAAAATTCCTGCTGTAATGAAAACGTGGGAGAAGCAAAAACTTTTGCTGAAAAGCCAAATCCCAGGACTTGATTGAATCACACTAAACAAAGTGACATTTTCTGTTTACTAAAATACCATAAAAAGTTGCCATCATCTGTATATGGGGCCAATTTGAAGGCATGTTTTATATAACACTTATGTTTGATCGAAAAGCAAAAAAAGAGACATATTTGAGGCGCAATTTTGGCCTCCGTGTTGGATTGTCGCCATATTGGATTGTTGGAGATTATTTAAAGAGGTGTTCTGTTACCACTGTTTGTCGTGTATTTTCTACACGGAGAGCAGTCCATTTGCTGATTACACTATTTTGCCTAATAACGTTTTTAGGACTTCGAATTCTGTCTAATGGTTTGGATTGTTCGTACTTGGTTTTATTTTATTCCAATAGACATGTCTTGAGATCATTAAGAATCAAGACGGGTTATTATTTTAATAACATAAAAGTCTGCTTTTATCCAAACACCGCATAAATACAGCTTGGGACACCGGTCTCTGTTTCCAGATAAAGACTGATGGGTTTAAGTTGTTTGAAAACCTATCACATATATTGAGTTAGTTGCTCAGCCCTAAGGTAAATGATTTTAATGGATCTTAACACAAAATTAAGCAGTTTTATTCTTCAAAATATTGCATAACAGGAGGTGTTTATCTCCTAATTCACAAGTTATAATACATTATATTAGTAGCCTTCATTTAACATCTAATCATATAATATTATCTAATAATATGGAGAAATAGTGACTAATTAGTAAACTTAATCAATGCATGTCTTACACATAAATATACTTGCAAGACTAATAACAATGTCAGACACACCTGCCCATCTCATTGTTTTACACGCGTCTTACTATTCAACACTGCATAACGAAAACAAGACTGATCTTACATACATCTGCCGTGGTAAGAAATAGAAATACAACAATACAAATACATTTTATAAAATATTAATCATGTTTTCTAAAAGGGCTAAACTTACAAATAAAAGAATATGTACTCGCAAAGGGTTATCGGTTATTAGATAAGTACAAATAAGTTAATAATATGGTGAACGACACGTTTGTCTGATGATGTTGTTAGTAATGAAAGGGTGTACGAATTCAAAGTTGCGGATAGAGGAGAGAGATAAAATCTAAAGACTCGAGTTTAATATTATTAATATAAGCCACCAGTAAGTTATACGTCACAAATAGAGGTTCCATTCTTGTAACATAAAGCAGGGACGAGCTACTGGTTTACCAAATATCAGTTTGCATTATCTGATTTGGACATTTTATGCTGCTTTCATTCTATCTATGTAAGGCTAGCAGCGTAATGAGAAATTGGATTCATACGAAAATAACGATGTAGATAATAATTGATTTTGAATTAGTTGTTTTAGTTCTGATCGTGACCAATAATATCCGGACACTCAAGTACAATATAGCTTCTAGGATCGATAGCTTGGCCCATTATTATCTTGGCCCATGTTAAATGTTGGTGCTTTAGGGTTAATCGGAGTAGCTGTAGCTGACGGTCTACTTGACATTTATGATGTCCATATAAAGTTTCAATTTTATCATTAACTTGTCAAGGCATATTATGCTTGTTTACTTCAATACACCGATATCAAAATCATAAACATTGATAGGCCAACATTCGCATGCGGAAGGAGCAAGAAATTACCTTTACTGGGCTAGTCGATTCGTGTAAGAAAGAGTGGGAAGGCACTCGAGGTACCTAATGATAATCGCACTGTCTTAATGGTATGCAGGAAGAGAAATTCCTCTGTAAATGTATGGATTTTGCTTTCCTCAGGAAAGAAATGCAAGACATTCAGGTTTTAAAATATTAAACAGTAACACAGTAAACAGTTTAGTTCACCTATGTCTTAAGATATCTGACGTTCCTTATAATTATTGACGCCTTTTCAATGTCTGACAAACACATAGATCCAATCAAATTTAATTATGAAAATAAAGACATATGATTGTATATTAACAGCAGTATTAGGGGTATTTTACACAGAAGTGACTGAAATAGTAACATTTGCTCCCTGTCTAACCTTTATGAATCAAATAGTTTAAAATATGCATTGAAATATTGTTCCGTAACATTTATTTATGGATGTTGAACTTTTTTTAAGTCGTAATAATTTATGGACCTGTAACATTATTGTTCTACATATTATATAGAATCTATATCTCATTACTGACCACATGGTATTTACAATATATAACTCCTTATTGACCACGTGATATTTGCAATCTATATTACTTCATATTATTGGCAGCGTGTGTTTTTTACAGTCTATTATTGGCCATGTTGTTTTTACAATAGGTTGCTCCTCATTACCGAATACATGGTATTTACAATCTACATGCATATTACTCCTTAATATTGACGGCGTGGTATTTACAGTCGTTATTACTCATTATTGACTACATGGTATTTACAATCTATATTAATCCTTATTACTAACCACGCGTTATATACAATTTATTTTATTACTATGGCATGTGGCTTTCTTTAACGTTGCCGCATTTAAGTTGGGGGCGGTAATTGGAGCAGTCTTGTAGAATTTTCCGGGAACAATTGCCGAGAAGAATCGTACTTGGTTTCCCGAAAAACCAAGGTCCGTCAAAGTACAATTGGTGTGCATGTAAGAGAAGAAATTTTGTTAGCTGAGGATACATATGTGGAAACGTATGGTTTCCCTCCTCCCCAAACAACTGAGAAGGGGAAACCACGTTGGAAAATACCGGAAAATTTGCTCGACCAGCACCGGGATTAAACCTAGGGCATCCTTATCAGTGAAACACACAGCGGCTCCCAAGGTTTACGAGAGCGTATAAAGTTTATAAATGTATGGCGTTTTGTTCCCAGGATCAATACAATTGGAGTCATTCTGTCTTCAAATTAAATTCAATTTGTGCTCGTCGTTTGTCATCACCTTATCAGTGTCATCTTTTACAGTCAATTTCTATTTCCAAAATTTATTTATGCATTTTTAAACAGAATTTCGTGTCTCATAAAATCAAATACATTTGAAATATGTAATTAAATACAATACAATATTATTAATTTTACAAGAGATGAGAAAAGCAAATTGGATATCCAGCAGCAGTTCAACATGTGCTGTAGAAACGGTGATGGACGTCGACCTGGAAGGTCTCGGTATTTTCAATGTGGTGAAACGTTGTATTTTCATTGTTGAAGTCGTTATGGGCTGGCTAAAAATTCAAGGCTAATATTTTATTTGGTGTGGTTTGGATGGCCGAATGGTTATCACGTGCGTGCTGTAACATAAAGCCAGTCATTGAGTCAACTGGCGTTGTTTCGAATCCTCGGTTGTACGTGACAAGGAGTAGGGTCGCCTCGTGGGTTTTCTCCGGGTCCTCCGGTTTCCTTCCACTGCTAAAGACCCCTACTCGCAAGCGAATAATTGAAATAAAATTAAACCATATGTTAGTCCCGAAATGACCTAGTTTGTGTCGAGTTAACGTTAAACTCTCTCTCCCTCTCTTTTAATTGGATTAACACCTTTTACAATAATATAAACTTCTTCGTGTTACCCTTCTTTACATTTTAGTAATCCCTAATTTTCAAAAAACTATTAAAATGAATGAACATTTTTATGTGAGGGCTGGGAGTACTTTGGTGATTTTAAGAATTACATACTAGTGGGCCAAGATTCTAGGGAATATTCATAACCTTGAACACCCAAGAAAACAAGTTAACTACCCGTGGTCTCTAGCATATGTTTACGTATATACCACCATGAACTTCAGTGAAATCAGAAATGAAATTTAGAAATGAATACATCAAAACAAAATTATTTCATTTCATTTCATCCTTTGACGCTTTGTGTCTGAAAGCAGAAGGATCCCCAAGGAGCAAAGTTATAAAATATTGACCAAGTGTCATATTTCGCAATATACCTAGTTAAATAATGTATAATAATCATAACAGAATGTAAAAAAAACCAAGCTTATTGGTAACATTTACTAACACTTGACATTTGTATTTTCATCAATTTCAGGACACTTCATATAAATAATTTAAAAGCTAAAAGAAGTGACAGTTCTTCCAAATGAATGTTATTGATCTACAATATTAAGATATGCGTCAGGATTTGTCGATAATTGTAATAAGTGACATCGTAATTCTTCGGAGGTGATGCTCGCATCAAAAAGTTCAGGAAAGATTTATTTCTTAATATTATGAGAACGTGTACATGACTCTTTATGTGGATTGTGATTTGCAGTAAACCAATTCCATAGTTATATTTTTTTTAAAATATGTATATTTAATCAGTACGTCATGCTTATTTTTAAAATCTTGCATATATTTATCACGTCCGAGTAAACAATGTAAATTTAACGATTATTTGCATCGATCGTCAGTAGATATAAAGTTTATAATCATTATGGTACCAAATTCTAAGAAATCTACACGAAACCCGGAACACAAACTGGGAATTTAAGAAGGGACTTCTGTAGTACTTAGATAATAGTATATCAAGAGCTGAACCAACCTTTATCATTTTATAGGTAGTCGTCACCGCGGTGGGAAGAGAACACGTTGTAAAATCCAAGGGCCACTATTCTGTGTTGGAAAATAATATCTCCACCCTTGATGGTGTCGAGATTAGTTTTTAATAAAATGGTGTTACTTTACCATGACCTTTAAGATCCACTTTTAAGACTTTTCTAGTTTATTAAGTGCAAGAGATGTTTGTGCACTGATGTTACCCACTGAGACATGTCTTAGACAACAGATGCTTTAGCATTGGTAATGAGTCGGTCACATTATAACAGTTTAGACAACTTATTTCGATGTAGTTCCAACACGCTGGCATACGCTGATGCTGAATTTTAAAATCAAGAGGACGCATATATAACGTACTTCTAATGCGCTGAACGAATATGAGTAACTTTTTCATAACTTGTACAAACGTTAACATAACTTATACAAGTATTTATGACAGCGTGTGCCCAACGATTTTTTTTTTTTAGCGTTCTTGACTTTTGCAGAACTCATGCACAGCGTTAGATTAGCTTGTGCCTAACTTACGCATAACGTGTTCGAGCGTACTGTGACGACCCCGTGTGCTCAGATATAAAAGATGAGGCTCGCTAGAACCACAAGTCATTATGGGACTGTCACACATTGACGTATAGCATCAGCGTATACCGACGTATGAGACATTTAGCGAACACGCTGGTGTACGTTGAATACGTTATGGGTACTTATTTACAAGTTACGGGCATGGTGAAATACGTTGCGGTACGCCGAACGCAGTCCCTAATTTTGTGCATGCATAAAATTTTCAGCGTATGCCGACGTACTGGTTACACGTTCGTTAGAAGTACGCGACAGGTAAGTTATGCACGCGTTCACACACGTTACTAAGTTACTTCTGACGTCCTTAGAACTTACTGGACGTGTTTAAAACGTAATTAGAGAAGAGAGGCGCGTGTGCAGAATGTCTACAATCATGGCAGAACTTCCGCTTTTATATCTGACGTCTCGTGTTTCGGCGTTTACAACTTATACCATCGTATTTCTGCGTTCTCATAACATATTAAAAACGTACCCATAACGTATTCAACGTACACCAGCTTGTGTGCTAAATTTATCATACGTCGACACACGCTGATGCTACACGTCAATGGGTGACAGCCCCATAAGGGATAAAGTCTAACACGATTGGGTCATATTATATAAGATGCTGTAACACCAATATTTATCACTTATGACTACCGATATGATCTGATAGTTGTCGGGGGTGAATTGGGACCTTGTCTCGACTTACGACCGTATCGGACACATACACGAGAAGAGGCATCAGCTGTTCTAGAAAGAGAAATCATGCCCTGATTGTTTAATTGAACTTTTAAAACCCAAACCATACACCTGACAGCCTAGCGTATCTGGAATTATCTCTGGCTCTATCTAAGTAAACATTTACCCTTAAGTACTGCTAAAGATGTTGGACAATTCGGAAATAAGCAACATTAATTATTTATTACGTTTATAATACACCTGGCACTCGCCGGTTGTTCAAATACGGTAACTAAGGTTACCAGATATTAATTATAGAAAAAAACCGGGACATATATTACTATAATCGGACAAAAGCAAAGTTGAACCATGGGCGACCGAAGGACATGAATTTACCAAGTGTGCGTGTATAGGGGTGGGGGCGTCAAACCACGAATCTTGTTAATTCAAGAAGCCGATAGATGCGTCTTCCGCCAGTTGGTAAAATTACAGTAAAAATATATGTTGTGCAATGGGCCGTTGACGGACATTGTATTGGTTTGTCATATGTTCGTATTTGTAGGAACCCGATCATAATTTAGCCATATATCCGTGTCTGATTTTTTTTTTTTTTTTTTTTTTTTTTTGGGGGGGGGGGGGATTTTTTTTGTTACAACGATCCCTTTGAAAATTACAAGTTTATATTTAACTGAATGGTCCAGATTGATTAAAAGCAAATAGAACCAATCACACTTACTTCAATTTGTACCCCACCCCCACCCCATGAAAAATACACATTAAACTTTAGCCAACTGAGCAGGACAGTAACCCTAACCGTAACCTGCATGGGATCATATATTAACTAAACGATGAAAACGGCGTCTGTCAGAAAAGTTTCTGGCGTTATAAAAGTTAATGAGTTTTAGTCAATTTTAGGAGAAAATGTCAACGGCTAAACCAAAAAATAATATTAAATATTCGCGAAATCATGTATCACCTAGTTAGTTCATTCGTTTCTGGAGTTTGACGTCAACTCCCACTAGAGGTGATATCGCAGACAATATCACCTAGTAAAGTCAATGACTATTTAACTGACGATGGCACTTCCGTGATTTGACATCGGTCACCATGGTTGGCCATTTGAGACACGTTTCCGACGGAGACAGTATTTGATGATATCGTGACGTCAATTAACACTGATTGAGACATTGATCAATTGTTATTTTAAACATGGCTATTGTAGGCCTTCCTTTAGGCCTTAAATGTTATATTAACTATAAAATAAAAATAATTATAAACATGACAAAACCATAATCAATTCTCGAAGCCGTTTTTTTACCGTAAAAATGGATAATCGAGACTTTGTTTATTATCGTAAAAATGACAATCAAGGATATTGATGTTAAAATGTATATTGTTCGACTAGAGAGAAATAAATTGACATAAATTTTAGTATATTTCTTTAACATTATCTATGTTTCACCTATTATAACGAGAATCCGCTCTTTATCTTATCTTCCGTACTGCTGCTTTAATCCCAACCGAAAAATATTTAAAATGTCTACAAGATAGGATATGACATTTTTGGAGCGTTTTGTACTTTTCGTTATTTTTTGTACAGTTTTTTGTTGATCTACCATTTGGGGGGAATCACGGTGGCTAAGTGGGTAAGACGCTGGCTCGCTGGCATGGAGATCGGGTGTTTGATCCCTACATTGGCCGAAAAATTTTATCCAGATTTCTGGCGTGATTCCTCTTTGTCAGTGATGTAGGATGGAATGTCCTTTTGAAATATTTAATACAAATGAGCTGTTATTTCCAAGCATATAATGAATATATTTGATACAGGTACTCAAAATAACAGCACGGGGACCCCTACTTGTTATGTCTGTACGCGTTGATGACATCATCATGAACTTTTGCACAAATATTCTGATTGTTGTCGTCATTGTTAGTTTATTTTTGGATTATAGGAATAGCATCTCCTCTAAATTAAATATTACGTTACATATCACTTGTTACGTCATTCTTAATCAACTGATACACGAGTAGCAGTGAGTGATAGTTTTGATAGATTAAACAAATGACTAGACATAATGATCCCGCGCCTTTGCACTTGTTTGGAAGACAAAGGTTTAATATATGCTCCGGAAATGAAATCGGGACCGACGTACGCTCATCAGAAAATAATACAATACGTTGATTAATGAACAGTTTCCGAGATATGCTGTAGAATAATAATTATACCAAAACATAATTCAAATGTGTAGTAAAAAATAAAAAATCATTCAACAGAGAATTATTAATTCCAATAAATTTCTAAATAACACAGGTCACAACTACCGTAATAGGTGTAATACTATGCCTAGTTCTATGCAGTGAGGGGAGATGGCCGAATCGTTAGCGTGCGCGCGCTGTATCATACGACCGGTCATTGAGTCTACTAGCGTGGTTTCAAATACCCGGTTGTACATGACAATGAGTAGGGTTGCCTGTCCAACCTCGTGGATTTTCTCCGGATACTCCGGTTTCCTCCCACTGCTAAAGACCCCGACGCGTAAGCGAATTATTGAATTTATATTAGTCCCGAAATGACCTAGTTTGTGTCGAGTAGACGTTAAATCCCATTTCTGTCCCTCTCTCTCTGCAGTCAGAATCATTATGATTTCTTCGTTTGCCTACTTGATGCAAGTAATGCATGCGATGGGATCAACTTTATTAAGCTCTTCAAATTACTAAATCAGAGAGGATTATGCCCCCTTACGGTCAGAATGCTGCTGAACATGTACATTAATCAGAATATTAGAACAAGATGGGGAAATTATACCACAACAACATCCAATGTGTCGAATGGTGTAACACAGGGTGGGTGTTTTTCTCCAATATTGTTTATTTATTTATTTATTTATTCATTTATTTATTTATTCTTCAAGTAAAGGTTACAACATGACAACAATAAATTAAAGTACATGTACTAAGAACTATGAGCTGCACTGTATGATCGGGAAAGTGGCAACAATATAACATATTAAGTTGTGCATACAAAATAAAGACGTTCTGATGCATTGTATGATTGGAATGAGAAATGAGAAGTATGATAGGTATGATGTCATGAAGAGACCTTTACTTCGGATAGCCCATAAAGCTTGACGTAAATAGCATCTATTGCTTACTATTTATCTTGATGAATTTCTAGTAAGATTCCGTAAAAGTAAAATTGGTTGTTCAATCGGGCATGTGTATGTAACCACGAGTGGGGAGTCTCTGGTTAAACTATTAAATATTGCATAAGACTACACAAAAGAGTATAAAGTAAAATCCAGTTCTAATAAGACTAAACTTCCTGTTTTTCCTGCAAAGCAAAATTATACTGTTGGTGTAAAAAAGTGTTTGCATTGATGGTAGATGCGTAGATATCGTCAAATCGGAACTTCATTTTGGCAATACACTTGCTTGTAAAGCTAAAGGTGAGTTAATTGAAATTTCCATATGTAATTTTTATCCTAAGGTTAATATCAATTTTAAAAATTAAAAATGTGTATACAGATGAATAAAATATAACCCGTTCAAAAAGTTTTGCATGGATGTTAGGTATGGGATTTACCCCATAAGTTAGGTTCTATTGTGCTTGGTGAAAAAGTATAAGGAGATTGTTAAATGTATCACAACGAGCACATAATATTTTATTACATCATATGTGTAATGACATTTCAATTGAAGCACAAAAAGGTTTATCAAATTTACCTACAGTATTCTAAAATGTAACAATGAATGAACCCGTATATGCACGTTGCAGGCTCTGCATGGAAGACAGTCTACAATATGTAATAATATCAATTACATTTGTTAAAAAGTATCATTTGAATAAATATTATGTAAATTTTAATACAATCAAATTATCAGAATTATTAAATGTTGTTAAAGTTACATTATGGGAGATAAGATAGAGAGATGGCAGTTCTCACTATACTAGTTAAAAACTAGATAGTGTAAAGGTAATTTGCTGAAAATTTCAGTCAAATTGATCCACTAGTAGCCGAGAAAAAAGCGTTTGAAATATTCACATAGCCTCGGTCATCATTACTCAAATCATTAAATATAAACAGCATAGTCTCGATTATCCACTTGATTGATTTAATTATCAACGGCCATTAAGCGGCATATAGGATTTTAATCCGCCAACATCGAAGGCTAGCCTTGACATCAAGAGCTTATTATGGTCTGGATATGTTAATTAATGTCTAATTGATTATTTAGATAATATTTCAGGCCTAAAGAAAGAACTGTAATAAGCAGATTTTGCTCTTGCATAATGCTATTTTAATACACATGATACTAATTTGAGTAGTGATGATGATAATATAAAAAGCAAGAGTGGATAAACTTAATGAAATTATAAAATTTCTGTGTATAGAATAGTTATTTAATTTTATGATTACTGTTCACTGTACATACTATTTGTCGATTTATTTACTCTTCTTTAAATCTTTGTACATGTAAGTGTACCTATTTTCTCTATATAAATAAATAAATTATTATTTGAATTTCCACGTGTCATTTTGCTTCCTCTTCACGTTGTGTATTCTCTTTTCAACTATCGCATTAAGTTAAGGCGTTTGTCGTACCATGAATAAAAATGAAACAGTTCGTTTTTACATTTTATGTATCATAGCTGGATATAAGCATACTTTACAATAGATTGCAATAATAAAGTGATTCTCTCAAACCCTTTGGGTTTCGACGTTCAATTATGTGATTGGTCAAATATGATATAAATAATTATAGAGATTGATTTATAAGGCCAAATGCCATCGACCCCCTCCCTTCTTTGGATAGTGGAAACTTACCGGAGAAATTTTCCACATTATGACTATTTTTTAATATAACAATGTGTCACTCATTCGCTAATTTAATTTAGGTACATATTACACAATATGGCGTCTACACAATATGTTAACTAAAATTACTTATTAAAGATATCATTAATTTAAACAGAAAAAAATACTACTAATATTGCTACATAGGATGATGTGTGTGCAAAGTCTCAAAAAGATCTTAAACCTGTAATGAGAAATGCTCCAGAAATGAAATTGTATATATAAATCGAGTCAAATTCCTTTCTATGAAACACAAAAGTGATTAAATCCAAGAAATTTCAAATTAGCAAAAGGAACAACTACTATATAATAGGTAAATGTGTGTACTAAAGTGTCATGAAGTTTTCTTAAATGGTTTATAAGATATGCTCCGGAAACAAAACGGTTCACCAAAAACTAAGTCAAATTTGTTTCCATGGAAACATTAAAAAAAACAGAAATCCCTAAATAGCAAAAGGCACAACCACTGTAATAGGTTGATGTGTGTACAAAGATTTAAAAAGATATCTTGGACAGTTTATGAGATATGCTCCGAGAACAAAGTCGGGGAAGACCGACGCACGGACGGATCCCATTTCAATATCCCTCTCAAACTGAGGTTATTGTAGCTAAGTCGGGTGTTCCATCCCTGTATTGACCGCGAGTGTTCATACAGATTTCCTGGCTGGGTTTCCTTTTGTCAGTGATGCAGGACAGCTGTCTAGTCGTTCGGATGGGACGAAAAAACGGGATCCCGTGTACACATTGGCGTTCACGTTAAAGATCCCTTGACAGTTGGAAATTCGATATAAGTGTAGGCCATAGAGCCACTGCCTAGTGTCTGGCAAAATATCCCCCATAGCACACTGTATCGCGTATGCCCGACGTTAAACTCCATTTCATTTCATTTCAAAACCAATCTAAGTAACAGTATCTATTGATATTGTTATCAGTAACAAAAATGATATAAAACCAATTCAGCATCTGTCGACAATCACATGTGATGATGTCAGTATTTATTAATATTGTTATCATTGATCTCATTTTTCAATACTAAACATGTTATACAACTATTCTAAATATTTTACATAATGTTGTTTTCTTCAAGCATACTTTATTTATTGTCAATCCTATGTGCCTTTATATTATGTATCATGCATATCCCCACGTGCCCGCACGTGACATGAGTCGAGATTGATTAATTCATATCGCTGAAATAATAAAGACAGATTGATGCACTATTTGTTGGATTCCTTAAAAAGACTCTGTTACATAGTTGTCTGGATTCTGGTAGAGTATTGGCACACGCTGAAATGCACACGACGCCCTTTTTGGTAAATACAGATACATCGGGGTTCGAGAAATAGACGTACAATTTAATATTTGTTACCTTCCACGGATATTTTGTGTAAATAAAACCGTTTTGTCAATTCAAATCCATAGGCCGATTGAAAGAAATAACCGACAACTTAAATATTTTATTTTCACTCTTCAGCAGAGTTTGAAATTTATGTTAACAATGATTTTGTTCATTAATATCTGGACGAAGTTCCACGGCTGGCGTTCACGTGCTTTTTTTCAAAATATATTAATACAAACGAATATTTTAATTTTGATTTGTAAGATTCGAAACATTGTGAAGATTTGAGATGCACGGGTAAAGAAATCCATAGTTTGGACACAATATGGGAAAATCGCGGAAACCCAAAAGATTGAAACTTATTATTTGGTTCTCTTAGTAGAAGATGATTATTTTGTCACCTCAGGGTGGTTTGGGGATATATTTCTGGGGATGTTCCGTTTAAAGTAGCCAAGTCTCTAACTCAATATCATCCAAAATCTTCAACTTTGAAAACATGAATTATTTATCAATATAAATCAACATTGATGATGTGATCTTACCGGAAAAAGATGGGCTTCTGATATCCTATATTAAAGACAAAATAAACATTTTACCATTGGTACACGAATCGTGTATCATAATGCGTTTCAGCCCCGAGTAGCAAGAGACTCGAGGAACTTATTTCGCCGAACATGACTCATTTGAAATTAGAGTAAAAACGCAAACCATTGAATGTAAATCAGTTTATGTGTTGCGACCCACTTGTATTTGTAGCTTTGGCTTTCAGAGTTCCAGCGACATGCATACACTATTCAATTAAATCCACAATTCTATTCCTGCTTTCATTGATATGAAGAGAATGAAATATGAAATGACAAAGAAGGTTAGGCATTGGGTTTACAGACAAAACATTAACAAAAAGTGAGTGTGACACTGCATCAGGGAGTCGGTGCATGCACCAAAATATAAAGTTGTTGTCTTTACGGTATATAAATAATAAATATGCACAGTTCCAAGACGATCCATTCAGAATTGCAGACGATAAATACAAAAATCGGACGTGGCTCTGCCCCGAGGGTTGGATATGGAACAATATAAATAGGTATCACCCGGTTATTGAAATGATTGATTGGCTGAATTTGAACAAAATCTATGATTCTGCACCTCGAGATTGGGTATGGGCCGGTATATATAGGTACAACCCTATGCTGGATCATTTGATTCAGATATGTTAATATTTGCAACCTGTATAACATTTAAAGGCAAATATCAACAAAAAGAGGGCGTGGCACAGCCAAAAAGGCCAAGGCGTGGGAGTGTATGAGGGATCGTGCACCAACATCAATAGTTACCGTACTTAAAGCGAAAATTTCATATTTTCTAAGAAAGTCAAAACATAATTATTTCTGTCTTTTGCTCAAAAGGTTGTCAACTCACTATTATACGATCATGGGCAATATTTCACAGGCATAAAAATCCCTGCCACAGAAAATAATAACACAATTACTTGAAATACCTCCAATGTTTTCCGATTCCCCTCCATGCAATGGCGATCTTCAATTGTTTGAATTTGAAGTTTAAAATGATATTTTTGCCAATTTCTCAACTGGCAATAGTGAATTAAAGGACTAATAGGATTATTCTTTAACAGGGTAGGACTGTTTAAAGATACAATCTATTTTTTGCTTTGTTTTAATATATTTTAAAAATATAACTAAAAAATATGAAATTGCCGTTTTAAGGGTATAAGGCCAGTGATTAACCTTTTTTCGTCAACGGCACACCTTTTAACACGTGGGAAAATAGCGGCACACCTGGCTAAATATATAGGAAAAGTATTTGAATTTTGCAAAATAAAAACATGGCAAGTCATAAACGGCATACAACCCTAGACACAGACTAAATAAATATAAACACGGCTGCGCACCTACCAGTGGACACCAGTGAATGCTCAATTGGGATAATATGGTTTTTCGCATGGGTCGGGGCACTCACCAAAATTAATAGGGGTCATCCTTAGGGTATAAGGAATAAGAATGTACAGTTTCAAGATGATCACTTGGGCGTGACAATGCCTCTGAGGATCGGGATATGCAGTTGTCGGCCTAAGGCTATAAGGAATATCCCAAGTTCAAAGACGATCCATTAAGGATCAGAATTGCGGCATTGAAACGATAAGCACAAGAAAATGAACGCGGCTCTGTCCTTTGGGGTTGGGACATGCAGTTGTCGTCCTTAGGCTATAAGTGATACATATCGCAAGGTCACTGAAGATCCAATTAGAATCGTGGCCTGTAGGCAACACACAGAGACACAAAGAAAACATTGGTGCGGCGCTGTCCCTTGGGTTGACAAATCACCAAAAAGCCATAGTGTCCATCTTTAGGGTATAAGGAATATGTGTGCAAAGTTCCAAAAGGATCTGTTAAGAATTACGGTATGTAGGCGAAACAAAAGACAACCAAACATTGGGCGTGGATCTATGTCCCAAGGGCTCGGCCTTAGGGTATAAGGAATATGTATAAAAAAGCTTTCAAGACGATTAAGCATTGCGGCCTGCGATATGTAGATGACAAACTAATAAATACAAGAAATGGGCGTGGTACTGTCGCTCGGACATGCCCCAAATACAATAGGGGACATCGCTAGGGTATAAGGAATTCATATGAAAATTTTTCAAGACGATCTATTAAGAATTGTGGCCCGTAGGCATGGGGTTGGACATGTCTCCCAAACGATTGAGAGGTTCCTTAGGGTACAAAGGAAAAGTACGAAAAGTTTTAAGATGATACGTTAAGAAATACGTATTACTGTAGACGACAAACAATAGTGTAAAAGGAATAAGTTTGTAAGGTTTCAAAATGATCACTTAAGACACATGGACACACGAAAAGGAAATGGGCGTGGTTCTGCCCATGTTTGTGGGCATGCACCCAAACGACAGGGATGTCCCTTGCGGTACAAAGAAACTGTACGCAGGATATGTGGCCTGTAGACGACAAACACATATTACAAATGGGTGTGAATCTGCCCCTGTGGGTCAGGGTTCATCCATATGGTATAAGGAATATGTATACAAAGTTTGAACAAAATTCCAGTAAGAATTGCGCCTTGTAGGTGACACCGTTCTGTTGTAGAAAGTCCCGAGTAACTCTGGTGGTGTGGGCACCAGCGTTGTCATGCTGGAAAACGTTGTTTCGATGACGGGGGATCTGAGATCTTGGTCGATGTAGTGCACTGCTGTGATGCCAAACCCTATTCCTGAACACCACAGGACCCACTCTCTGGTTCAGGCCGATTCCACTCCACACCATTATGCCTGAACCTCTTCAAGAGTCTTGTTCCATATTGGTCAGAATAACGCCATATTCTGATACGCAATACCAACTCTCATCTGTGAATAGAACAGTTCTCCATTGCCTGTGTCGCCAGTTCTGGTGTTGTTAGACAAACTGTAGACGTTCACGTCAATGGCGAAGGGTAGTAATCGGTCCACGGTAAGGTCTACGTTAATTGATGTCATCTATGGTGAGACGTGGGCGCACTGTATCGGTCTTCTGAGTGTTCCCACTTTCTGTCGTGCTGATTCAGTTGCCTGTGTGAAGGGATTCTGCAAATGCTTCGCAAAACATGGCGGTCTTGTCGCCTCGAGGTAACCCGTAGTCTTCTAGTTCGGGTGCGATCATCCGTGGTGTTGGTGGCCCGAAGGCTTTGCTGAAGCCTGTAAATGATCCGAACATTGACCTGAACTGGGTCTTAGAAATGAGGTTGCATTTTTACGAAAATTTCCTTATTTCAATTTTGTGTTTGGGAAGGAGCCTTATTACTCAGGTGAAGTTGGAGATGTGGTCATAAATATACAATAAAGACATTTTGCAATGCGTCTATTCAGAGCAACATACCAACCTGACCTTTCTTTTGCAGCTTAGTATATAAGCTATTAGCCCCTTTAAGTTAGGAGAGGATAACGGCTATCTAACGTTAAAATTGATGTTAGTCACTCAACCTATTCCCCTTTACATGAAAAATTATGTCAGCAGGGTTCTCTTCATATTGTAATCGTGTGCTAATGATTGATTTCAAATCAGTAAGAACCATGCCTTTTTTACACCGAATCCACAAAAATACAATTGTACGACCAAAACCTAGATTACGACCACCTGACCACGCTGTAGCACGAACGAAGACATCTTTAATAATAGATCAACCAGCTATCCATACACTGGTTTGTTTACCTTGAACTTAAAATTAGCCACTCGATAACTCAGTTTAAGAATAAACTTAAATGTCCTGCGATAAAGAGGGTTTCGCGCAGAGAATTTTTATTATTTTCTAAACACAAACACATTTACCGAATTAACGTCTTGCAATAAAATGGGTTAGCTGAGTAGGGTTTTTTTATTATTATAATTTAGACACCCAGCTTTCGGAAGCCTGTGATTTACTAGTCTAAGACGATAAGAACAATATCGTGTCGCATATCCTTATTGGGTAAACAATTTTGATGGGTCTCTTTTTAAATTCGATCCGTTGAAATGTCGTCTTGAGTACACCTTGGCGTGACTTCAGTCGTGCTATATTAACGAACCAAAAAATATCAGTTTGTAATTGACAGTAAATGATATGGTGCTACTGAGAACCTGAGACATTTCTCTGTTCTTAATGGCTTGTAAAAAGTGTTAATTATAAAATTGACAAGAAAAAAATGTTAATTACAAAACTGACAAGTAAAAAAAGTAAATTATAAAATTTACAAGTAAATGTAGTTTTGTTCGGTTTTCTCTAACGTCAATAAAACCCAGAAGACACGTCATCTATAATTAATATAGCAGGCATATACGTGTCTTGTTGCTTTTAAACAATTTCACAAATACGCCTCCGGGGGCCGACACGTTTCTTATATGGATTACAATGTTTTTCATAATTGTACACATTTAGCCTAATCACGATATGTAGCAATGTATAACTGGCATGGCGGACTTAAAGATATATTCTTCAAACTATTGGGGTTGTTATTATATGATGTTAAATATATATTCTTCCCAAGTAATTAGGGTTGCTATTGCATAATATATTTCTCTAATAATTGAGGTGGTAATTATGTGATATTACGATCTTATAAGCATGTAATTATATTGAGGTTTTGGTTATGTTACAATATAATCAATAATATACCCTTCATAAATCACCTGCTACCACTTCTCTTGTAACAAGTTGATATTTCAAATAAACATGTATTACATCAACTAACAACTGAGAGACGTAATTTATTCAATAAAATTAATACTTATAATTTATAAAGATACAATATATAATTATGGAGTCTGAAAACATGCCGTGGCTTATATAAATTTATCTCCCATAAAAAAAACATCACGTTCACAAATATGAATACATTTGCTTAATTTATGATTTTAAGTTTATAAGCATTTTTGCGTTCAAATTTTGCGCACAGGACAATAGTAAAATCCATGATGATCGACATTTGCCTTAACAGTGTACAGACAACCCCTAAACTAACTTGTGGGCTCATTCTTTCATTTGGAGAAATAGACAGTAGTGCTAACTGGTCCCTTAAAGCGGTAAAAATAAGTAAAACGCGAAAGGGCCGACATTCGTCATATCAATGTAGAAGAAAGTCCTATAACTATAATTTAAACATATACATTAATGTTTTGGGGGTCATTCTTTTACTTGAAGATATATCCAGTGGTGTTCACTGTTCCCTTAAAACAGTAAAATCCAAAATGGCTGAAATTTGTCAAACCAAAGTACACAAAAGAAATAAAGGCTTTGTTTTTAGGACAATAATGCTTATTGTGTTTGGGTCATTCTTTCATTTGAAGGTATAGCCAGTAGTGTTAATTGGTGTTTTAAAACCGTAAATTCCAACATCCATCTAGAGGCCCTACGCATCATATATAAATATTGGGATAAGATAAGCATCAATACATCTTCATATGAAAATTGGTTCACGATATCCCGACGACAAAACCTGTGTACAAGGCATATGTAATTTTCAAACAAAACCACTTTGACAGTCTCCTTAGAAACTGAAGCTCAAAACAAGGCTCCACACAACTGTTTGCATCGCCCAAACGCAGTAGGGTACGACTTTTTGGAGTTGATTATGTCCTTGGACGTACGTTATGAATTGTCCATGAACAGGTTTGGCATAAAAAAAACCTTCCACCTTCCATGACAGTGCTGCTCTCTGTTGAATTTCAACAGCTGCGTGAACTAGACAGAGGAAGAGCCATTGCGTGGCTTCAATGGGGTTTTACATAGAGGAATGTGGCACATAGAATCGGTTGTAGTCAGAGTGTGATTGGGAGACTATGGCAGTGTTTCCAGACAACCAATTCAATTCAGAATCGCCCACGGTCTGGTAGGCCAAGATCAACGTCGCAACGTCAAGCCCGACATGTCATTCAAATGGCCTTATGTCAGCGCGTTGTTATAGGCAACCTGATAACCTTCAAGAATTGGTGCAATTCCTTCAGGCAGACTGGTTTTCGACGTCTGATCGACAGCATGCCTCGTCGTTGTGTCGACTGCTTACGAGCACTTGGTGGTTTCACTCGTTATTAACAAAGTTATCCAATTTGAGTCAGTTTGTTGGACCTCATTATGCTCAAAATGGCGAATTTTCACCAGGTCCCCAGAATAGTTGTGTATAAAAATGCATATGCTCGTTCTGACCAAAAGTGTGCTTAAAAGTTTTGATTTACATGTTCCCCGTGTCTAATAAAATGTCAAACAAAAATAATTGGTTGACCCTTAACTTATATATGTTTTCAGGAGCACAGATTCCATTTCTAATGGATATAACTGTGTAAAATAATCACATGTTTAAAAATTATGCATATTTACAAGATGGCGACAATTTTCGGCGGAAAAATGGGATGATGCACTGATAGTGATTCAGTAGTTTTCTATAGTATCAGGATATACTTTTTCGGGGCGCAGATTCCATTTCTGCAGTTTACAATTGTGTAACTTGATCACATGTTTACATATTTAAAATATTCCTGAAATGGCTGCCATTTGTGGCGGACGTTTTCTAAGCACATTACTAAAGAAGGTTTCTGAATCCAATTCTGCTTGTATAAAATTGTAGCATGTTCCTGGAAGCCAGTGCCATGTTTTGCCCATTATGTTTATTATCCAACAATCATCCGAGTTGACCACTAATATCGATTTCCAGGAAAATAACACATTTACTTGGTCGATCGCGTTGTAGCAGTTGGATTCAAGTCTGATTTTAAGACTTTCAGATTATGTTTCTTGTCAGTTATACATACAAAATAAACGATGGTTAAAAATGTCGAGACTTACAACCTTCAAAAATGTAATTGCTTAATTAAAAAGTAGAACAGAAACGTGTAATATTAAATAAAAAGCGTTATAAAAAGAAATAATAGAAACAGAGGTTGCAAAAGTAATAGTACTACTTGCTATAAAAAAAACTTTCATGACTGATTATATTATCAACTGACCCCAAGCTGCGTGTGGAAAGAGTTATTCAGAGGAATGCTGTTGCTTTGGAAAAACAAACTATATCACCACTCAAGCGACGAGGTTACCCGTCATTTATGGCATCCCTGCCATCACAAGAACTGGTGGCAGTGATGTCGAAGTATCCGGCCATGTCTTTGACACACTCTATGTTTCCAACGCAACAGTATTTCACATGCTCGTTCCACATTCAGCTGGGGAGTAAGTTGATAACATAATTTATGTTATGAGGGCCTCTTAGCAAGTATTTTATTTACAGCCACGTTCTCATAACGTTGCCGCCAGGCTGGAATGAATCTCCTGGCCACACGGTCATCGTCCGTAAGCTCCAGATCAGCACCCAAGGAGGAAACATCAAGAAAACTAAAAATTGTTCTTGATTGTTTGACTTTTGGTTGTTCTCTGCTTTGAAAGTGAATGGGGACGGGTGAGCATGATCGAAGTATATATAGGCGTCGGGAGAGGGAGTCTTGCGCCTGGTAGGCACGTCACGGGAGTGAGGTGAGAAAGTATCCAAGTCTTATAGCTAACCACGTGATCATGGTGGGAACACATTGCGCGTAACTAGAGCTTGGTCATGAGGGTTGAGCGAGCTTGGCTTAGTGAGCGCATGGTGTGATCTTGCCACGTTTATTGGCGCAAATCCAACGCTGCCGTTGCATTATCTTTGCCAGAAATGGATTCTGTCCCCTGTAAACATATGTATTGACACCAAACACTATTACTTAATCAAAAATCTGCATAAAAACTCATTTTTCTTGAAAATATGCTAGGTATGTGAATATGTGATCATATTTACAAGGTTGGAAATGTCAGAAATGGTTTCTGCGTAAACATATATTTGCACCAAACACTTCTACTTAATAAAAATCTACACATCTCATTGTCCGCCAAAAATGGTCACCATTTTGGAAATATATATTTGCACCAAACATATATTTGCACCAAACACTTCTACTTAATAAAAATCTACACATCTCATTGTCCGCCAAAAATGGTCACCATTTTGGAAATATGCTTGAAATAGCATTATGCAAGAGCAAAATCTGCTTATTACAGGTCTTTCTTTAGGCCTGAAATGTTATCTAAATAATCAGTTAGACATTAATTAACTTATCCAGACCATAATAAACTCTCGATGTCAACGCTAGCCTTCGATGTAAGCTGGATTAGATTCAAATATGCCGCTTAATGGCCGTTGATAATTAAATCAATCAAGTGGATAATCGAGACTATGCTGTTTATATTAATGATTTGAGTAATGATGACCGAGGCTATGTGAATATTTCAAACGCTTTTTTCTCGGCTAATAGTGGATCAATATGACTGAAATTTTCAGCAAATTACCTTTACACTATCTAGTTTTTAACTATTATAGTGAGCACTGTCATCTCTTTATCTTATCTCCCATAATGTAACTTTAAATATGTAAATGCCAGGAATGGAATCTGCGATCCCAAAAACATATATGACACCAAACACTACTCCTTATGAAAACCCAACTTGCAGCTGTGACAACTCTTTTGAAAATGTCGATCACTTCTTCTTTTATTGCCCCCCCCCCCCTAGAAATCTCAAAGATCAAGTACAATTGACCTATTAGATACAAGATACAAAAGATCTACTTTTCGGATTAAACAATGACATTCCAAATTCTACTAATATCTTCCAAACAGTACAATCATTCTAAACGTTTAAATCTCATTGATAATAAAAAACTTACACTTTTAAAATACTAAAATGATAATAGCAAATAATTCATCACCTACCTTGGTAATTAAATATTTATCTATGTTTATCATATATCTAAAATCAATCTAGTCTTTGGAACTCACAGAATAAGCCAATACCTCAATAGCTTGCACTGATCCAGTATAAAACAAACTAGTTGTACTTATATCTTAAACTTGAACCCTAAATGTTAGCCTATTAAACTTTTTCAAACGCTACATTGCCTTTTGCTAATCAAAATCAAATGTTTATTTTAACTAGCAACTTTTATCTCTCAGTTATGTTATGTTTTCAGTATTGATGACTTGCCTTGTATATACCAACCACGTACTTTACATACTCTTACACTATCACTTAAGGAAGCGGTGTTTATAAGCTTAGCTAGTTATCGTATCCTTGTATTCTTTGTATATTTTACCTACTGTACTTTACAATTAATAAAATATTGTTTTAAATCATCATCACCAGCACCGTGCACTTTAGATCCCATTCCTAATTGGCTAATAAAACAGTGTCTTGGCGGTGATAGTCCCAGCCACCACGGATATTGTAAATTTCACTTTGGCTTCTGACTGTTTACCGGAGGTTCTGAAAGAGGCCTTAGTGTTTCCGCTGCTAAATAAGACTAACCCCGATAAAGAATTACAGAACATTTTCTAATCTTTGTTTTCTTTCAAAAATCATTGAGAATGCGGTTGCATCCTAATTTAAAAGACACTTGCATATTAATAACTTCAACGAAGTATTCCAATATGCATATAGAAACAACGCAGTATTTAACCGCCTTATTACGTGTTCAAAATTAATCACTAAACGAACTGGATAAGAAACAAACATCATTACTAGGACAGCTTGATATAAACGCTGCGTGTTACACGATAGACCACCAAATTCGTTTTTAAAGATTGCAGAACAATTTCTGTGTAGGTGGATTATCCCTTGCATGGTTCCAGTCATACCTTGAAACTTGAAAACCGTACAAAGACAGTTGTTATGGAAGGTTCCCCTTCCAACTCAACGGTTTTAATGGCCCTTTTTTACTCTAATGTGGACATGAATTTACAAATTTCAGACATGTGTAAAAGTATTAATTTTCAAATTCATAATGTTGGATGAGAAAGATCTTTCATTGATAGTTACACGAAGACTCGACCACTGTAATTCACTTTTGTACCCTGAAACTTCAAAATAAACCAGTCCCAATCATAACCAAGACTAAACCAAATATTCGATCCTGCATTTGCTGTAGAAGTTCATCCAGATTTTCCGAAATGGGACGAAAAACTGAGGTCCAGTGTACACATTGACGTGCACGTAAAAGAACCCTATCTGGATGTTGGAATTCGATATAATAGTAGGCCGTCGTGCCCTGTCCGGCAATTTTTTCCCCATAGCACACTGTATGGCGTATGCCCGTCTTCATGAGCCCTGTTCGGAGCACAACAGTAAGACGTTAAACCTCATTTCATTTCATTTCATTTCATTTTTCAACGTATCAATTTTAACATACTGGCTATTACGTATTCTGCTATAAATGACGATTCTTCTCCTCGATACGTTTGGGACCTCTTCAACTCCATTAAAACATGCAGAACCATCCGATCACAATCAGACCTCTTAATTAAGCCTTTATAATTCAACTCGATAAATGGATTTGGGTGGCACTCATTTCTATTAAGTGATGGCACATTAATATTTGCATGCCTTAATGCGAAATTTTAGATACCATGACATTGTAACATATCAGAATTTCTCTTTGTAAACAATATTCGCACATTCGTATTTTCTCAACTTGAGAAAAGGATTTGGATGGCACTAATTTCTATTGAGTGATGGCACATTCATATTTTCATACCATGGACTAATGAGGACGGACATACGTCATACAGTATGCTACGAGGGACATTTTGCCCGGACAGCGGCGCTGCGGCCTACTCCCATATCGAATTCCAACTGCCAAGGGATCTTTAACGTGCACACCAATGTGTACACGGGACGTCGGCTTCTCATTCCATCCGAACGACAAGACAGCTGTCCATGTCAGGCCCTCTGTCCTGCTTCACTGACAAGGGGAAACCACTATACATGTATCTCATCAACCGACGGTTTGTTACATGAGCTGTATCATCTGCAAAAAATCTATCCATTACCAGATAAAACACAAGGAACGACTACAGTATTGGATAATAATGGGGTCTACAAATGTCGGTAGTTATTAGGCCTGTTTAGAATCATATACATGTATATATATATATATATATATAATTCAATGAGTATAAGCTTTTTCTCTGATTAAAAAGATAAGACTTCAAATAACCCACAATAATCATGTTACTCTATCTCGCTATCTATAACGTTACTAGCCAAGTGAGCTTTGGTAAAACATATCATCTTAAAATCTGATAGTTTGATATGGAGTTTATTTTGGATCTTAAGGATATCGAATTCAAATGGCAAATTGAAACTTTGTAATTAGCATCCGTCTATTCGGACTGGGATGATACTAGGTTTAATACTATGGTTACATTGCACACAGGTAATTATCCCGCACCGAACGAAGAGATAATAAAATGGGGTCCGTCCGTCCCGATTTCGTTTCCGGAGTACATCACATAAACCATCAATCTAATTAAAATACAGATCTATATTTCGTTCCGTTTTTTATGCTTTTGAAGGTTTACTCTTCTTTAAGATCTGACTGGTTGTAGTGGAAGGTTGCACGAGCGGATTTTGACGTTATGACGTCAGATATCAGTTCTACCAATCAGCGTTTACGTTTGTTAAGGAGTGAGAGAGTTCAAGTTAGACAATACGCTGACCTATCACTGACCGTGCTTATAGTATAAAATCTATCAATGACAGTTGATTCATTGTGTAGTTCTTTATTTAATATCAATAAATCGTGTATACTTTAATGAACTTTATACGACATCTATGTTTAGTATAAATTAGCTGAGGTTGATGAGACAAATGAGTGGAGCTTGAAAGCTCACCGTAGAAGAGTCTCTCTGTTTCGAGAAGACGGAGAGCAAAGACGAACATGGACTGAGCCAATTTCCCAAACAGTCTTGTCTTCCCTTGTGAGACTTGTGTGGAGAATGGGACTGAGCAGAGAGAGCCGCGCAGACAGGTGTAAGGACTCACCCGAGTTCAATCGCTGCCTTGGAAGAGGGGTGGAATGGTAGACTTAGTTTTATTATATACCGCCCTGATGCGTGTCTGTATTGCTGTTGCAGTTATGTAGATGTGCTGTATTCTGTTCCGATGAAAATAAACCATATATTTATGAAAATTATCTCTGATTATCACTAAGATAGTGTTACATGTTTCTAGTGGGTTACACACAGTTCCGTCCACCTCGCGCCAAAAACTCGCCGTAACTGACCATGTCGTTGGCTAATTCCACGCATCATTTACTGAGTAAAGACAAGTGCAACGAAATTTTGAACTATAAAAAGCAAAACGAGGTAGGATCTATGTTTTAATCAGACACTAAACCATTTAAGATATCTTCATGAAACTTTGTACCATCGTCAACCTATTATGAATATGATAGCAATTGTGCATTTTGCTTTTTAGGAATTTCTTGGATTTATATTTTTTGTGTTTCCATGGAAACACAATTGACTTAGTTTTGTTTCCGGGACATATATCATAAACCATTCTTCCTGAAGCTTTGTATACAGATCAATCAATTATAGTACTTGTGCCTTTTGCTAATTTGGAGTTTCACGGATTTAATCATTTGTCATTTGTGTGTTTACCACAGAAACAAATTTGACTTAGTTTTGGTGTATAATTTTATTTCCGGACCATATCTCATAAACCGTCCAAGCTATTTTGGGGGGACTTTTCAGACAAATCAATCTATAACAGTTGTTGCGCCATTTGCTGTAACGGAATTTTTTTGATTTATATTTTTTGTGTATTAAAAGAAAATTGAATTTTTGGTACACTTAAATATTTGGAATATAATTATTATTCTTGAGCATATCAGAGAAATTGTTCAAGGTCACATTTACATTCATCAACCTATTATTTTAATTTCTGATGACCGTCATTCCGTCCTGATTTCGTTTTCGGAACATATTTCATTTGTTGGTTTGTTTTTTGTTTTTTTTGTTTTTTTTTTTTTGGGGGGGGGGGGGGTCTGACGCCTTCCAAACAAGTGCAGGGGCGCGACACAGGATGGTGATGACTAGCCACCTTGTTCTCTTTGAAGTAAGAACAGGACCTGTTTCAACTGAATATCGTCAGTATTTTTTGTTACACAAAATATGTAACAACTTGCAACAACACGAGCAGCAAGACGGGTGCCAACTGATCCTATATTACAGAATTGAGCACGAAAGCCTATTCGGATAGTCTTTCTGTGTAAAGATTTAAAAATTTAGGAGTAGACGCCAGAGATTGCCATTCGGGGAACATAATTGATTAGAAATTACAGTAAAAACAGAAACGATTGAATGTTCACCCCCATGCTGTCACGTGCGCTCCCAGCACAATATTGTTTTATTTGTAATGTTCAAATTTTCTAAAAAAAAAAAGAAAAAAATCATTTCCTTTAAGCCCTTTGAAGTTCCGTCACTTATTGATTGTATTTTTAACATTTTGCTACTAAGAATGCCTTCTTGATTTACAAAAATGATATAAAAGAGTTCTTTTTACTGAGCTGCTGAGTCAGTGCTACCATCAGTAAGTATTGAAAAAATATTTTGCAGAATTGAGCTTATATTTTCAGCTATACACATAGTTAATTCCTCACACCCTTGTTTATTAGTGTACGGTCCAGCTAAATAAACCCCATGAAGAATTTCAAGTTTTACAAATTTGTCAGTCCAGCTAAATCAACCCCATGAAGAATTAGTTTTACAAATTTGTCAAACTTTACAAAGGCTATTTTTCCTGTGCCACCATAAAAGCTTATTTCAGTTAAATTTGTAACTCGACCACGTTCTCTGGAATTCACGGTTGAGAATGATTTTCACAGAGGAGTTTTAGAGAAGAAGTCATCTACAGTCAATGGGCCATTTTCAATACGTAAAGCTCTCTAGTGTTGTCCTGATATTAAGTGTTTGGCAAGGACATCTCTTTTTAACTGTTTGTCTCGGACACCATGAACGAATGCTTCAGAAAAATTGCGATGGGTTTTGAGGTCACTGGCATGTTCCCGGCAAAGTGTACATATAATAGATAGAACACGCCAATGCTCTACTTCGAATTCAAAAGAATCAGTGCCTAATGTCCGAAACCATTTCTTGACAGTACCTCCCGAAGCCCCGCTCATTTAATTGTTTTGTCTTCCTTACGATAGAAATCTTGATTAGAAAATAATTTCGTCTGCTTTTTGTCGTGTATTATTTTATTTATTTTTTTTTTGTTCAATCGCACACACTCGGATTTACGAATAAACTCGATTAACTAGACACAATGAATAATATTTTACGGGAATTCTTACTTTGATTCACATTTTACAATACGTTTACATGTATTTATCTATTTTTTTATTTTTTTTTTTTTGTTATTTACAATACGTGGGGATACACTGGATTTATATTTGTTTCAGATTGAATACTGATATAATTACTCGAATTGACATGTCAGCTAAAATGAGTGGTACTAATTGATTCCCAATCTCTCATCTCTGGTTTAATAATCCCCATTCACAGAGTTATGTCCCTGTCATATAGTGTAATGAATTGTATCCGGGAAGTTCTGAGAAAATGTCACGGAGAATTCACTTTCAACGTGTATAAAATTTTATTTAACATTTTATACACATTGAAAGAGTTGATTAGCAGCGGGCAAAATATGTATCGCTGCGATACTGTTGTCGGCAGCCCTGTTGATGGGCTGACTTATTTTGGAAAAAGAATGGTGTTCTTTTGTGTGATTTTTTGTTATTTACATAACTTCTTTGGTCACACCATTCTTATCATTCATCAACCAAAGAAATTCCAATTAATCTGAAGAGATTAAAAATACCCCCCCCCCTCCAAAAAGTTAAATAAAACCAGCGGTTACTAGACAAGAAACGTCCACATTATGCAAGAGATGGATAGAGAACACGCAAAAATAAACCGAATTTTAGTACAATTAGGGGCCATGGTACAGAAGGTTATGGTCGGAAATGCGCGAATTTCGTAGGGGACTAGGACGTTTTGGATATATTTTAAGTATCATCACAATCTAACTTCTAGAGGTTCACAATCTTGGTATTACATATTTTTACACTATCTGCCTAGAAGGAGAGGTCATTTGTCACGCAGTTTCGTTCCGATTTTCACGAAAACTAGGGGTATACACATTTAAACGTTCTTTTGAAAAATCGGACGAAATTGTGATTTTTAGAGGGATCCACAGGCTAAAAACGCGTGAATTTTTGTACAATCAGGGGCCATAATGCAGGAAGTTACGATCTGATAGGCGCGATTATCGACATGATCCGAGATCTTTGTTTAATCAAAATCGTATCAAAATTGTGAGATTTAGAGAGACTATACAACATTAATTATATTTAAACTATTTGCGTACGTGGGGCGGCGCCTTTGTCCGGAGTTATGGTCTGATTTCCACGGAAATTCGAAGTCAACCACCATTAAGTTCTAACAGTGATAAATTCAAACGGTTTTGGAAATTGGGTAAAAATTGTGACGTCTGGAGGAACCACGGGCGATTTTTCGTACAACCAAGGACCTTAACAGAAAGGTACGACCCGATATGCGCGAAATGTCGACGAGAACAAGACCTGGGTTACAAACATGTATTTCAAGTTTCATCAAAATCAGATAAAACCTGAGACCTCTAGATGATCCACAACCTTGATATACCTATTTTTTTATACTGCTTGCGTATGAAGGGGAGGGGTACATTTTGTCCGGCAGTTAAGGCCAGATGACACAAATTTCGACCTCGACCAGCAATACAGTGTAACGGAGATTTACTCGAACGTTTTTTACAATCGAATAATAATGCTACCTCTAGAATGTCCTCAAGCTAGAAGCGCGATTTTTCGTACAATCGTGGGGCCATAATTTAGGATTTACTATACGATATGGGCAAATATCGAAGTGAACCACGATATTTGTATTGTAAACATGCATGTGAAGGTTTATCAAAATCAGATGGAAATTGTGACCCACAGAGTGTCCACAAGCTAAAAACGTGATTATGGTTGAGGTGTAGAGGTAAATCTGGTAATTGGGATATTAGAGATAATCATACCACAAAAATAGCCAGCAATGACGAAAATGAGGTCTAGCTTCAGGGATAAAACCTTTTTACACTCATTTGTAGCTTAAATTGTCTGCATACAGCATGTCAGCTATAAACTATAATTATGAGAGGCATTTCATTATTCGCTCCCCACCCCCAATTTACTACAATATTAGAGTTCCGTGAACAAATTTGATAAGTTATAGAGAAACAGCATAGCAAAGATTTTAATATTAGATTTCTTGTTAAAATATATTGTCGTTATCTTTTTTCTATAGTTTAAAGATCCATGATTGCAACACGCATAATTTATATACAAACAGAAAAATCACAATTTTAAATTGGAGATCTGTATTGAAACGTGTGTGCCCATCCCTTAAAATTGGGTTAATTAATCTAACTTTTGGTTTTATGGTATGAACCGTATCCAAGGAATCTGATTGATAGCCATGTTATACTAATGCTTGCAATAAGTATGAATTACGATAGGTTAATTGGTATTTTGTATGTGACATTGAATGACATGGGGTTTAATGTCGTATTGTTTTGCTCCGATTTGGGCTAATGAAGACGGTTGTATTTTGGACACAATAAGTATTTACTAATCCCTGTCATCCACTTATTAGTTTACTGGATATTTGTATAGACATTCCCTGCCAAAGCTAACTTGCCTCATTTTGTTTTATAATTACAGAGATTTATTTTACAGGTACAAATGAGAGTGATGAGTTATAATTAAAAACTGATTCTTTGATAATGCCACACTGATCGCAGTGAATATTCGCTTGGCCGCTATAATCACTGATGACATCGATGAGTCTTAATCAGTCAGGCATATTAACTTTTTTCCTCCGACAAAAAAAATTCTAAAACATTTTTTTTAAAGTATAAGAAAAATTAGTAAAGAATATTTCCTATTTAGTGTAAATGGGTATTAAAATGAGTTAAAGGCATCATTTTGCCCGAAGCAGTTAGGGTTATGTAAACAACGCATGCGCCACTGACTGACCCCGGGTGAGGGCATTGCACGTGTTGAAGACAGTCATCTGTGACAGAGGTATTATAAGTAATTCTCTGTGAAACAGATTGTGATACTGCATGATTTTGTGATACTATATGATTATATACTGATTCTGTGTACTGATTTTGTGATACTACATGATTATATATGTACACTGATTATATGATATTGTATGATTATACAATGATTCTGTGATACAATGATACTGTATGATTATATACAGATTCTGCGATTCTGATAACTGTAGGATTATTTACTGATTCTGTGATTCTGATTACTGTAGGATTATTTACTGATTCTGTGATACTGATGTATGATTTCTGTGATATTGAATTAAATATTCATATTTTTTATGATTGAATTTATTGGTATCATTTTATATAGGAGATGTAACGTTTATAATAGGGGGAAGAATTTAATGTATGCTATAAACGTTATCGGTAACGCATTATGTAGTGATTTAACACATGTTATTGACGTTACAGAGAACGTTTCAGGGGGCGAATTAAACACCTGCTGTAGACGTTATTAACCACGCCATAACTGTAGATAATCAGTTTGATTTCTCACTACTTTTGAAAAAAATACATGTGCAATTTGTCATCTATTTATTGTGTTGTTTTAACGGTGGACATGAGCCTCGCAGTTGACTTGTTTGCATATACCTTTACAATGCATATCCTTGTATGCACTGAAATAAATTCCTGTATAGGTTATTGTTCTATAAAAACGCGTCCACTCCGAGCGGCTTTATTAAAGTTGAATTACCGAGCGCAACACACCTTCAACACCCGATCATTGAGATACTGTGCTGTATACTGCTAGAGGGCTTTAAACAAAATACTTGAACAATAAAAGAAACTTGTTTTTCATATATTCAGACACAAAGAGCACCACTAGTAGGAAACAAGCGCCGTTGATTATCCGATAATATGCATTCCGTCCAGCATATGGCTACATAGACAATCTAATGTACATCGGTGATGTACTTTTATGCTTTAAGAAGAATAAAACGGAAGAGATAAATCATGTGATTTTCCAGATTGTTGTCAATATCGGATTAGTTCTGAAATTGGAAGCGTTGTCAAATATGGCATTTAATAACGGGTCTGCTAATACCCACCCTAAAGAAGTTCCTTTCCTTTGAAAATATTCGGTTTCTAATATCAGTATATTTAAGAGGCAAGTTTACATGGAAAGAAACTGTTGAAGGTTTCAGACATGATTAAAGATATTGTTAAAAAAAAAGTTTACATGGAAAGAAACTGTTGAAGGTTTCAGACATGATTAAAGATATTGTTCAAATCAATAAAGTGCATTAAAACGACGATGCCGTGGTAATGTTGAAGTTAATATCTGAATAGCGGGTAAAATAATCTGTCACCGGTTGTCGGAAACCTTTTATATATATATATAATTTATAATGTCGAAGAGGGGAACGGAACAGCAGTTGCCAAAAAACAACTTTTAAAAAAAACCTACAATACTAGGAAACGGTAACTGTTATCTATAGAACTTGAATAGTGTAGAAAGTTTAGGGTGGCCTCGTAGTCTGCAGTGTACCCCTTCGAACTCTAGCTGGCCGGTCACCTCTAACTTGCGATCGTGGTTTCGAGCCTTACTTCGGGTACTCAGATTTCCTCCCATAGGAAAGACCCCTTGTCGGTGATATTAAGCTCGGACATTAAACATCAATAGAAGAACAAAATGTAGAAAATTTCACGCATTTCGTCTGTAGTATAGCAATCCTTTTTTCTCCTTTTTGTACCTTTGGTATTTACTCGAAACGGGTGTCTTCAGTCAGATTCATGATTTTGAGGTGGTGGTGGGGGCTGTCAAAAGGTAAATAAATGAATAAAGTAAAATGACATATGAACAGAATTAAAACTGCCAGTCCTCTTGAATACTTTTACTGGATGAAGTCGGACCTTTGTGATTTATATAGAAATCTTTGCAATCTGTAAAACACGTGGTGAAAGGCTGCTAGATTTTAATGACCGTAAGTTAGGTCACCAAGTTGTCAGTGACATTGCATTGTCTATTCTACAACGGTCACCACAATGAGCGAAGGTTTGGTTCGATAAATTTGCAAAGATCCGATTGTAATCTTATCACTGAAAATTAGAATTATCATGTTAGTCTCAAAATGAACTGTTTGGTTTTAGTGTGTAATCTTATCGCGGAAATGAACTGTTTGGTTTTAGAGTGTAATCTTATCGCAGAAAATAGGAATTATATGTTAGTCTCGAAATGACCTTTTTGGATTTATAGTGTGTTATCTTATCACTGAAAATAAGAATTATTATATATTATTCTCGAAATGAACTGTTTGATTTTAATGTTTAATTTTATCACTGAAAATTAGAATTATAATATTTGAGTCCCGAAACGACTTATTTGGTTTTAGTATGTAATCATATCAATGAAAATAAGAATTGTCATTATTAGGTTTTAGTGATCGTTAGAGCTCCATTTTCACTTTAATATTTGCTCTAGAACGGGTATTTTCTGATTCCATTAAAAATTTGCAACGTCACGTTTTAGCGGTCACGTTTCTGGCCTCTGTCACAAAGGCGTGTTTTGGGTTTCGTTTCTTTAGTATTTTGTTTTTAACAAAAAGAATCTGAAACTTGTAATAGCCAATAGCCATGTAATTGAGCATTTGTATTCCTCAAAGAAACATCACGACGAACGGACACCCAGCCAGATAGCTGACTGATGTGCGACTGTCCTCCCTATTGGATTACTAGTTTGTTGTCTTTTAGTATTGAAGAGCGCACATTGTTAGCCGACAAACTTACCAACCAGATGACACCGGTAAAGTTCAAAACAACAGTCATAAACAAAATAACCTTGGCGATTTGGAGTGATATTAGAAGTTTTCACCGATATTTCCTAAGACTAAAAGATGTTAACTATTCATACAGTGAGAAATATAGACACACTCTAAAGCCCAGTATTAGAAGAGATTAAATACATACAATACATCACATGAACGTTAATGGAAATTACAAAATCATTCTAATAGCATACGTCACAACAAGTACATTTCGCAAAATCAGCATGCCTTTGAAGAATTCGAACAGTTGTAGACTCTTTATATTTTATATATAATCTAGTTTAGAAATGGACTTTGCCATGCTCAATCCGAGATACAAAGGGCAGCGTGAGGCTTAACAATAGTGATGCTAATTGGTGGATAAAAAAACCTTTTATCATTAATGCGCACACATCAGTTGGTGTTCGCAATGATTTCATATTATCAGATTCATTAAATAGAATTACCCTGTTTACTAGTATAGAATTTAGTTTATGTCTGGGTGTACAATTTAACATTGTTCATTGGAATTCTAACCGAAAGCCGTTAATGAAGATTATTAGAGACCAGAGGTTCTGCATGAATTTTACAATTGATTTCATCATATTTGATTTCTATAGCTGTATCCCATTTTAGAGTATGCGTTACAAAACTAAATCCAAAGTGAATATACCATTGTTTCTTAAGGAATTGGGACTGGAGACGGTGGGTGGTTGACTCAAAACCAGAATCTCTCGGATTCAATTCCCGGTGTATGTATAGTCGAGTAACCTTCTAGACTCACTGTGCTTCTCAAAACATCATGTCCTAATTGGTTGTGTTCAAATTATCTACTGACAGTTGAAATTAGAAAATGAGTAGGTGGAAATATTCCTTCCGTATTAAACAATATCAAGGGCAAGGTAACACCATCTTGCTGAATACTAGTCTCAACACCAACAAGGCTGAAGATATTATTTCCCAACACAGAATATTGGTCCTTGCTACCAGGCAGTTGGGATCTGCCATTTTCTATTTTAATCTTGAAAATGACCTTTCATTTTTTAGACGAGTGGTGCAAATAATCGTTAAACTGGCACCAGTTAGCGGAACATTATATCGATATGTAAAGGTTTTATTTACATCATCATACATACAATTATCTCGTTATTCGGTTAAGTAATAACACATTTTGCCGTGGTATAAATGTAAACAATGTATCGTAGTTGACTTTCGTGTCCAAATATCTGGTATGTCCTTGACCTTATGCCAATATCAATGAGCAAAGTGTTACTTTTAAATACAATTTTTTATTTAATTATATTTTTTTTTATTTAAACAACTGCAGAATACGATTAAAATAATAAGTCAGGTATGAACTCATTGCTAAAATTAAACCCGATGATTACGTAGAACTTACTTTACCCAGAAGTGAAATAAAATTGGGTTGAGCGGACTTCTGCTAAAGAAGATGGGCATACACCATACACCGTGCTATGAGGGAGATTTTACGCTGCACTATGGCATACTCTTATTTCGTTCCATCCAACGACCATACGTTGTCCCCTCATTGTCTTTAAAATCTCGTTAGCAATAAAAACGACGGGAAATGTTAGAACTAGTGAGTATTGTGAGATGATAGTAGATGAAATGTCGTCAACAAGACAAAACAAAATGGCAGCTGATACACCTATTTATTATGGTAATATATAGGCCAAGAGTAGTAAGAAGTTTTGCTATCATCCCTTCTATACCCGTGACTCTAATATCGCTCGCAAATTTACATACAACTGTGAAAGCTGTGAAATGTTCAATGTTTTAACAAAATATCAAGAGCGATTACTTCCGCAGCATAAATTGACAGGTATGGTCTCCACCATTACTAAGAATATGAACTATGCAAGACACACGCCTACACAATTCATTAATTAACTGTCTTGTTGGCTCTACATAATAATACATTTTATTTCACTAATGATTTGTTTGTATATCTACAAGCCCATTTATATCACTTTTTTAAATGGGGTTTAACGCCCAATCGACACAAACTAAGTCATTTCGGGACTAACATATATAGTTTAATTTTATTTCAATAATTCGCTTGCGCGTAGGGGTCTTTAGCAGTGGGACATTTATATCACGTTGAAGTAATAAACAAGGAGACGGTATCATACCATATTCTGGTATGATTTATAACAAATAAAATGACACTAAGGGACAATAAAATCTATTGCTATTGGCAAGGGTGATCTTTATACCAGCAGTAACTTTTTGGCTCGGTACAAACTGTTCCTATTGACAGCGATGGTCTTTGCCAAAGTATTAACCTTTCCTAATTGCAGGGATGAGCTCTACCCCTTTTCCTATTGACAGGGATGGTTTTTACCCTTGTTTAAACTGTTACTTGACAGGGTTGGTCTCCACCAAAGCATTAACTGTTACTTTTACCAGGGGAATTTTTAACACAGTAGTACGAAATCCTCAAGATGACAGGCGTGATCTTTAGCTCGGCAGCTATTGACAGGGGTGGACTCTACCAAAGCACAACCTGTTTCTATAAACAGGGATGGTCTTTATCTCGGCAGGGACCTTTCCTATCGCCCGGAGTGATCTTTACCCAAGCACACCCAAGCCAAATATATCGATATTAAGTCCATATATTCGACATTTTTCAACATGATCTACGGTATATCTTTATCCACTTTTCGCAATGGTGGCTTATTTCCACCTTAACCTCTAATTAAACTCATTTAATCACTTTGCGATAATAACACAAATTCAACTAGTCATTACGTTTGGTTGAATTTCTCCGGGACAACTACATCCCTAGATTTAAACACAGGGCATCTATACGTTTCTCATGTTAACAATTGTTATCATAACTTAACGTCCTCACTATAATAGTTAAAAACTAGATAATGTGAAGGCAATTTGCTGAAAATTTCAGTCAAATGGGTCCACTGTGAACCGAGAACTAAGTGAATGAAAGTTCCGCTTAGCCTCGGTAAGACAAAACTAATAGTCTCGATTATCAATTTAATCGTTAAATTACGAAGGAAGTTATGCTACAAATCCGAGCATAATCCAACAAATATCGCAGGCTAGCCTTGACATTGAGAGTTGATTGAACCATATGTTAGTCCCGAAATGACCCAGTCTGTGTCGAGTTGATGTTAATGTACCTCTCTTTCTCTCTCCCTCTCTCTCTGTATCTCGCTCTGCATTCTGCAGTTCTATGATAAGCTGGCTAGATGTGGGAAATACATTCCCAAAACTCCCTACATCTAACATGTGACACATACTAGATAGTATTGTCTTATTTGTGTCTTATTCTCTTCTTGGGACTCACGTTGTATGTATATTTTTATCGGTCGTTAAGAGGTTTGCATTACCAGAAATAACAATGCAACAGTCTGTTTCTACATTTTGTCAATCCCTGGGTTATATATCACAATACGTTTGGGTTATATCACAATATGTAAAATTAACATCTTTCTCTCAACACCAACTCCTGAATAGGCCTAGCCTGTGTGGCAAGACGCTGGAAATCGATACATCATAGAGTCTTCTAAAGAACCATGTGGTGTCTGACTTGATGTCTACTGTCTTTAAGAATTTGTCGGAATTAATTATAATGATTGGTTACTAAGCCAAATGATGCAATAGTAATTTTTCTACTTTAGTGATAAACATGATATTCTGGTTCAATACAGACTCGGCTAGGTTTTGGATTTATAAATGTTTGATATGCTAACCACTCCATCATTCATTTGAATGCGCGAGGTATCACTTCTCTACAATAGATGTACTTGAATCCAATAGTTAGTTAAAAATATACTATTAAAATATAATCATATTATTAATTTAAAGGCAAATAATCTGCAATAGTTTACATAACTTGCCGAAATGTCAAAAATGTGTTGAACGGGCATTAAAACCCCGAAGAAATACAAATTCAAGATATAGCTAAACCAATCGAAGGGTGGCATTTTATATTAATATCACTTTCCAGTAAATAGCTTGTTTAACTGCACAGATCAGATTCTGTCATCAATGGCTAAATATACGTTAACTGGACGTTAAACCCCCGAGGAAATACAAGTCACACTTCGAATGGTTTAACACGTGTGGTATATTGTGTTAATATAACTTTCCGTGCCCAAACATAATAAATATATACTAAAACCACACCTGTGTTTGATATTAATGTCGATATTGTAAATTGCATATTTGATGCCCACGTGTAAACAATAAAATGTTTCATCTCATTTTGAAAAAATAAATATCCCGTAATACCGGACCGGTATTTGGAAGCAATAACTCTGAAATTACTATACATCATCAGTTATTTTTAGTATGTATATGTATATATTGATCTATATTTCTTTTTTAGCAGTTTTGATGGGCGAAATATACGTTTAGTGGTAGCTCAAATGATCAAAAAATATTTTTAATAACGACCACGAAAAAGAAAAATAATAGTATTAAAGTCTTGGGATGATTTTAATGTCATTTGTTAATGGAACGTTTAATTCTGTTATTTTCATTTCTATTCCAATTCCACACCATGCCAGATGATTTATCTAACAGCAAAGAATCGTTGAAAATAAGTAGTTGGTGTAAATAACTGAATATATGGTAAGTGGAACAGTAAGCAATCAGTCTTGAAATGCCCACTTTTACTTGACAAACGAATATTAGCTAATGCAATTCACTGGAGATTTATGATGTTTTAAATTTGAACACGTGTTTCGCTAAACCTATTTCGTAATTTTCTTGATCGATATATTGTTGAAATATAAATTGTTTTTCGTAAAACCTGTGAGATATAAGGTCTATTATTAGTGTAGACTGAATGTTAAGATACTTACTCTTTCCAACTCTACTGCCTGGCGGCCTCATCTGTCCTATTTCATATTCTTGATCATTATATTGTAGAAAAATAGTTTAATTTTGAGAAAGTTGTTGAATTTTATAAGTGAGATATCATGTCTATACCAGCTTGTAGACGGGATGTAACAATAACATCGCTAACGCTGCAATATACGTCCACATTCCTGCTTTGATTGATATGGTACTTTTCAAAATAAAGAGAATGAAATGGCTGTAATAAGACAAGAATGCAAAAAAGGCTAGGCATTGGGTTTGTTTTGCCAAATTTACAGAAATAATATTAACCAAAAAGTGGGAGTAATACCGCAGGGGGGGGGGGGGGGGGGTCTGGGCATGCACCAAAATAGATAGTGTCTGTTTTTACTAAGACCCGAAATGACTTAGTTTGTGTCGAGTGGACGTTATACCCCATCTCTCTCTCACTCTCTCTTTTTCTCTCTCTCTCCTGTTTTTACCGTATAGGGACTAAATTTGCTAAGTTCCAAGATGATCCATTCAGAACTGCAGCCTGTAGATGATATTAACAAAAACGTTGGTGTACTACCGCCCCATGGGGTCGGGGCATACACCAAAATAGATAGTCCCTGCCTTTACGGTATAAGGAATAAAGATGCAAAGTTCCAAGATAATCCATTCAGAATTGCAGCCTGTGGACTTCACGCTGTTGGATCAATTATTTTAAACATTCAATTAAGTCTGAAACACCGTTGTTACTATGTTTGTATCGAATACAGCAAACTACAAAGGTCAAATACAGGAAAACTGCAACAACTGTTATATAAACGTTGGGCGTTATTTAAAAGTTTAATATCCTTTCTAACTCAGACCTAAAGCCTTAAAGGTGGCGCATACATCTTGATAGTTCTACATAATGTTCGCTTGGGCGGAGACAATGCGAAAATCAAGTTTATATCATCTATTAAAGAGCAGATATGTGAACTACAACAGTGACACATCAAACGGAAATGAAAATCAACTATGTCATTGGGGATGAGGGGTGAGGGGCGTGGAGATGGCAAACCAAAACAACAAATGGGTGTGGTTCTGCCACTGTAGGTTGGGCATGTGCCGAAAACAATAGGGATCATCCTTAGTTTATAAGGAATAGATATGAACATTTTTCAAGATGATCGATTAAAAATTGTGGCCTTTGGACGAAACACAGACACACAACAAGAAAATGGGCTACGCTCTACCCCTGGGGGGTGGGCATGCGCCACAAACAATAGGGGTGTTCCTTTGACTACAAAAAAATAGTAAGCAAAGTTTCAAGAGGATACGTTAATAAATAAATGCGGTCTGTAGAAGACAAACAAACAAATACAAGAAATGGACGTGGACCAAAAACAATAGGGATCAACCTTAGGGTATAAGGAATACGTATGTAAAGTTTGAAGATGATCACGGCCTGTAGACGACACAAATCTGCGTACATGTCTTTTTTCTCAGACATTTGTTCGCACGAGAAGCCTATAATGAACACCGGCGAGATTTAAAACTTTAATGATATAATGGGTAATCGAGAATTAGTCTCGGTTGTCCGGTACCGTTGCAACGATAGTCTTCAAGCTTCGCCCAGAATATAAAAATGAAATAAAATGAAAAGGGGTTTAACATCCTACTGTTCTGCTCCTAACCTGGTCTATTGAAGACAGGCATACGCCATACAGTGTGCTTTTTTGAAAATGATGTCATGGACCGGCGCTACGGCCTACTCTTATATCCAATTCCATCTGTCAAGGGGTCATTTACGTGCACGTCAATGTGTACGCGGTACCTCGGTTTTTCGCCCAATCCAAACGACTAGACAGTTGTCCTTTTCAGGCCCTTCGTCCTGCACCGCTGACAAGGGGATATCACGCCGAAAAATAGCGACAAACTTTCATTTTTCGTTATAAATTTAATCGGCTGGTCCACAGCCTCGAATATGTGTGGTAATAAAAACTGAACTTACTTATCAGCATATATGCATCTCTAATCGCAAATACTCGAATGACAATTATACGAAAATAAGTGTGGATGGGTAGTCAATACTTTAGAATAATACGTCTTTGGTTAGATTATCCGGTCTTTTACATTATCACGAACAAATTCTAAGGGAATAAACTGGCTTAAAGCAATAAGTTGAGGCTCATTAAACATTTTCTCTCTTCATGGACCATTATCTATGTTTTCAATTAATCTAAATTCGTTATCATGATCCATGTTTGTTAATAATAATGCACAAATTATGAGATTTTTTTCGTCGAAATTTACTAGATAATAAACCACATAAAAAAACAAATTCCGGTCACTAATGCACAATGGACACTTTTATCAAATGTTGACACCATTCGTCGATTTTATTTTTTTAATTTGGCTGATTGTAACTAATGGCGTATATATTATAATTGTAACGGTTCTTAGTTCGGGTCACCTCATATAGTTTCGTCGTTTTTCTATTTCGTAAACTCACGCTCGCGGTAGCTTACCTACACTTATTAAACGTAAATCTCTGTTGTAAGTTTAGAAGTTAGGTGTTTGCTCGCTCTAAATGCGCAGTAAAAATAGCATTTTCCAGATACGCATTCGTTTTTGTATTCGTAGTAAATTATTCTGGCTAACTTTGGTTTTTCTTCTTGTAGTTCGGAAACTGGGCAAGTAAGACGGTGATTTGCTATCCAGCATACGATTGTTAAAACAAGTACCGCTTATCGGATTTGTGCATAGTAAAATAACACAATTTAATAGGCCTCCAATACACATTATTAATAAATTCCCGAAAAGGATTGAGCGTAATTAGTATATTAAGTTTGGGTTCTGTCATACCTTAGAACAAATTGTGGTAAAGCATGTTCAGTCATTTTGATAGATTAATGTGGATTGTACCCTCACATAATATTTGTGGCAACGAAACATCCATCTCATAAATACATGAATAAATGTGACAATTAGTGTCTTAAAACTCCTGATGTACGTAACTTTGCCATAATGGATGGTCAAAATGTACACAACGAAAAAGCCAACTTTCTAAATTTATACAAAGTTGCTAAGAGATTGGGAAAACAGTTATCGGTTCTTTTGGCGAAAAGGGAGAACGAAGAAAGGATATTGTATGAAATTGGAAATAAAGGGCGATTAACGTCCAAATTTGTCAGTATGGTACAACTAAGTATAGGGAAAGGGAAATGAGCTTCAAGATTATCGTCACTCAGGTAAACCAAAAAAAACATTGAAAATACATTGTATGATTCGTCATGATTCGCCACGGCTCTGACAAATCATTTTTTTTTCTTTTGCTGAAATTGTAAAGGCACATTTATAAAAAAAAAAAAAAACTTGTATGGCTGATCCAACTTAATCGGAAAGGTTTTCAGTGCCCCTTTCTTAGCGGTTGTAAAATGCTGTTTATTGATTTTTGTTTTATTTCTCTGACCTTTATAGCAGACAGACATTCTGACGCTACCGTAAATTCTTTCTGATCATTTAATACATCAGTTTTTCTACAGTTTCGATTGTTTTCTGATTGATTTTAACTGTACATACATACGAATCTAATTATTATATGGGGTTTTCAACGATAACCATTCTGTCCATTAGTTTGAAGTACCTACTATTTTTCCAGGAAATGTTATATACATATAGTTGAGAATAATGTTTGTCAATTTAATTTTAGGTTTTATTTGCTGATAAAGAAGGGGATATTATCATCGTACTTATTAAATTTGAATATAGATCATGATTTAAGGTGACGATTTGGTAACTGTTGTTTAGTTGTTTGAGTATAAGTTAAATTGAAATAAGTTGTGTGTACACGCGATTACAATATTCTAGAATATTTTCTCCGTACTTTATTCGCCAATGTGTGTATTTTTTTCTGTGGGACTTAATTCTCTATTTGTCTATGAATGATTTTTTTAAAGGTACGATTTGTCATAATATAAGCCCCAAATATAGGTTGTCCATTGTATTTTGGGGATGACGGTGGCTAAGTAGGTAAGACGATAGTTCGCTAGCGTGGAGGTTGGGTGTTCGATCCCTGCATTGACCGAGAATGTTCGTCCAGGTTTCCCCATGTCAGGAATGCAGGACGGACGGCCTGACAAGGACAGCTATCTAGTCGTTCAGCTGAGACGAAAAACCGAGGTCCCGTGTACACATTGGCCTGCGCGTAAAAGAGACCTTGGCAGTTGGAATTCGATAAAATAGTAGACCGTAGCGCCGCTGCCCGGTCAAAATTTCCCTCATAGCACACTGTATGGCGTATGCCCGTCGTCATTAGCCCAGGTTAGGAACAGAAGAGCGGGACCCAATTTTATTTCAGTTCCATTGTATTTTTCTCTGGTCTGTAAACAAACATACGTGTATTGGTGTATTAACTGGCTTTATCAACTCACAGACAACGTAAATACACCCCAACAACCTGTAACATTAAATATGATTTATTAACTGGATCCAATTACTCACAAACAGCCTAATTACACACACTCCAACAACATATTACATCACTAAATATTGTATTAGGGCTTTATCACTCGCAGCCTATTACATTACCAAATATTATGTAAACACGTCCCCAAGAACCTATTACTATTACATTCATAAATATTTTATTAACGGGCTTCTCTCGCTCAAAATAATTACACACCCACCACCCCACATACTTTCAACATTAACAAATATTCTTACATTTTTGGTATATAAAGGTGAGGCGACCTTTATGGACTGACCTGATTCTGTTTATTTTGTTTAGACCCATGTTTTCTTGTTACTCACTTTTACTTCCTCTGAATATAAATCAACGTTGATTGGCATTGCTTATTTTGAGTGCAAAATTGCCTATAATCATCTCCTGCGCAATTTGTTCGTATTAGTATGTGATATAACTTTGATGGCTTGACACACGTAAAGGTCTATTTACTGATAATTACACTCCATATCTAGTTGTTGTTATTTCCAGCATGACGCCAACGGAAATGAACGGAATGGAGTTGATCCCCTCTTCAACACTATTTTGGGATTATTTTTTGGCAATTTCTATATTCTATGATTAACGAAGAAAGAGAGAGGGGGAGGGCTTTGATTTAAATAATATTGATCAATAGTTCGTATTTTTTCATATGGACATTCTACAGGTCACAATCATTATCCAATTTTGACGAAACTTGAAATATAGGTCTATTTTCAAAAGACCTCGGTTCCGCCATGTATAGGACCTTAACTTCGTGGATTATAGCACCTTATTGTACGACCAACATATTTAGTTTGTTGACTCTCTTGGTCACAATTGCAATCTGATTTTGATGAAACTTGAAATGTATGTTTATTACCCAAAGGTATTGGTTCCTTTCGATATTTGCTCATAATATAGTACCGTAATTTCCTGAATTATGGCCCCTGATTGTACGAAAAATCGCGCAATTAGCTTGTGACCCTTCTAGATGTCAACATTATTATCCGATTTTTAAAAAAAAAACACAAAAAAAACCTCCCGTTTGAGTGTATCATCGTGATACCATAATGTCGGTTGAGTTCGAATTTCAGGCATCGGACCATAAATGCCGTACAAAATGGCCGCCTCGTGTATGCAAATATTGTAAAAATACGGTATAATGTGGACCCTCTAGAGGTCACAATTCGATCCCAATTTAATGTTAAGTGCAATACATGTGTATAACCAAAACTGCCAGGCAGGATATTTTCACACTTTGCAAGAGAACAAGCTAAAACAAACACGATTTTTTGTACAATCAGGAAGTTATGGTCTGAAATGTGCAAATATCAAAATGGACAAGGATCTTTGGAATATAAAGATATGTTCTAAGTTTCATCAAACTTGGATAAAAGTTATGCCCCTAGACAGCCTTTAACCTTTGAATTACAAATTTGCAAACAGAGAGTGGTTATTTTGTCAGGCACTTTCATTTCGATTTTCCCAGGCACTTTCATTTCGATTTTCCCGAATTTACGATTCCACCTTCATTATGGTGCAATGGTGATATATCTAAACGGTTTTTAAAATCGGAAAAAAACAATTGTGACGTCTAAAGAATCCACAAGCAAAAAATGCGATATTTCGACCAATCAGGGGCCATAAGCCAGGAGTCTCCACAAGCCAAAAACGCGATTGTTCGTACAATCAGGGGTCCTAATTCATGAACTTGCGATCCGATATGCGCAAATATCAAAAGGAACTAAAATCTTTGGGTTATAAACATGCATTTCAAGTTTTATCAAAAACGGTTCAAAGAGTTAGATTCAGAAAGTGTGTAGGTGTGGTACCAATATGCGCCTTTGGATAAAAATCATCGACGTAGTTGCTAAAACTAAAACCAAATTTTGATTTATTTGCAGGGGACGCTAAATGTATCTCTAATTCAGACAGAGCCTCCAAACATGTAGGCAAAGAACTCCAATAGATCGACGACCTTCATTGTGTTACCTACCATATCATACCATATCTTCGGAATATATAGGTCATTTGACCTGCGTCGGCTTTTGTAAGTTCTCAGTCCATTAGATAGATCCAATGTTCTAATATGTTCATTCACACAATTGATTCACAAATTGAAAATCGCATTTATATACACAGTAGTTCATTTTTTGGCAGTCACAATTTTAATTTTTCGTAGCGTGATTGGGTTTGTGTAGATTAAAAGTTTTGGTAAGTGTTCCTGACTTTGTAATTGTTCGTAGTTCAGGGTCCAGGATGCACGTACTTGAGGTGGTGCCATTGACTATCATACTTGAATTGGATTACATTTCTTGAATTTACCAAAGAACTTTGGAGTGATCTCCAATCGGCCTGGGATTTACAGCTTAGTGCTCGGCGTTTTTGTTTGCAGTCTTTAACTTCATAGACAAGTTTTACGGTGTTGCCTCTGGTCCCCACTGGAGCAACCGTTCAATATCTTCCATAGTTCAATCATGTCACCACGGCGGAGACTTTGAAGGCTAGTCTGGTGCTGTGAGTTGATCTTCATATAATAGGCCTCGTAGGGATTTGAAGAGCTTAGTGGGGTGTTTGATCATTCCCACTTTGGGTTTGCCTTCTTTGTAGTTTGAAGAATGTGTGAATGGAATGCAAGTTGATCATCGACTATCACACCGAGATCCTTTTCTTCTTTCATGGTTGCGAGTTTCACCACCTCCGCCTCATTGTGCATGGTTTTTCTCTCTGGAGTTATTCGGCGATCTGTAAATAAATCCAGGAGCTTGTCTGACCTATGTAATTCGATTTCAACGAAGCAAACATCGTTGAGGATAATGTGACTGAACTTGATTCACATTAAGTAAAGAACTAGTGTATATTACACAACCTCTGCCTTTAGAGGAGATATCGGACTAGCACTGGTCCCCAGGAATGTGGAGGCCAATGGGGGTACGATTATAAGTACATTTTCTTTTATTAAGTTTTGTAAAGGCTATGATATCAGGGTTGAGTAAGTTTACTCTGCAAAACAGTTCATCTTTCTTGTTTGTTATAACATCTAAGTTAGAATATATGCAATTACCCTTACCACTTGTGTTTGTTTTGAAAGATTGCCCATTTCTGGTCTGTTATTCCGGCCACCTCTTGTTCGCCTTGTCTTTGGTTCGTTGATCCCTCTGTGCAATTGTCAGGCCGCGCGCAACCGAGACTGTCTGGTTCTCTTTTGGCGTCTTTGACCATTTCTGTTGGATTATAATGGCAGTCTGTCTTTCAGGCGAACTTTCATTGGGTACGGGGCGCTTGCCGTTTTGGGGGGGGGGGGTGATCGATACGGTAAATCTTTTCAACATCTGGTTGTGTCTCTAGACCGATGTCAGTGCACAGATTGCAGAAGTCTATCCCATCGTGTTTTACACGCTCACTTACATCAGTGGATTGTGATTCAGCCATATAAAAAATTACTAACGAGTTCTGCGGACACGTACTTCAAATTCTAAACAAACGTCGTTTGTCAGTGTATCTTCTTTACATTTGATTTTATCGAGCAGAGGAGGATGTCAATGTTTTCGTCCTGGAGCTTCTTGTTCAGGTGTATTTCCATACGCTCTTATCTTGAGAGTGCACGACATTTAGCAGGTCTTGTAGTCCCTTTGCAGCGCGGCTACAACCGCAATAGGTCCAGCCAAATTGATAAGGACGTCTTCCACATTTAGAGTTTCATATAGGACACTGGAGAGCTTTTGGTACTGGCAGCGGAACCATAATGCACAGATATCACATTTGAGAGCTTGGACATTTTCCTCGTCACTAACTACTTTATTACAATCAGGGCAATTTGTACCCGCGTTGGGTTCGTTCTCTTCATGGGGTACCTAACTTCTGGTCACACTTTTATCTCCGCGTGTACCGTTGATGACATAACTAGGCCTTGTGGTGGTCAACTCTGGTACACGACAAAACACAGCAGATTGAGTGTCCAGTGTTGTTGGTAAAACTTACTGGTAGCTATGTAAACAGTCAAAATGGCAGTGGCGATAACACAATTTCGTTTATGGAGAAAAACTCAAGGGCTTGTCCCGGATAGAATAAGTCTAAACCATTTCAGGATGATTCACAACCTATTTTTTCAATTCGTTTCATACAATAAATTAAATAAATATCGAAAATAAATCGGAAACTTACCAGAGCTAAAACACGAGAGTCGACCATCTTCACACCTTCTCTGAAAACGATCCTACGTTTTTCGTAAAGTCCCCTACACATATAACAAACTCTTTTTGTGTTTACCACGCGCTCCCCTCACAAATGCTATAGAACGTGGCATTCAACTTGATGGGAGTGGGCACAGGGTAAGGCGCGTGTAGTGAGTGTATGGCAAGAGTGTGATGGTCAATTTCTTGCCGATCGAGCCACGTTTATTGGCGTGGGTCCTACGCTGCCTCTACGCTCTAAGTGCGCGTTCACCATGCTCTCGCAACGAACACGCTATGCGGGTATGGTGCATGAGATTTTGACCCACCCCAACTTTGCACGTTTTAACCACGATTCCGCCGAGCTCTTATTGCACTCACGGATATCGCCCTACGCCCATGTCGCTCTGGCGAATGTTTGGGTCGTAGCGAAGTCGTGGTCTATATGTGTTTTGTTTATTAGCTTTCTTGGTGGATATAGTTCAGTACCGCTCCTATATACCGAAACGTAAGGTGAGGTAGTTGTAATAGCGTAGCAATCACGTGGTAGGAGCGTCGTGATAGTGTAGCGCGGTCGTCTTGATCGTGGTTCCAGCGTGGTATGGATGTGATTGGCGTCGAACAGGTGTGGAGAGAGTATGGTAACAACGCAGCAACGACGTATGAGCGTGGTGTTAGTGCATTGACAACGTGGAAAATTCTGCGAGCGTATTTGTTTTAACACTTGAGGCAGTTTTCTGCCTTTCACCGTGATCTCACCATGCTCTTTTGAATATTTGGCCATAGCGAGGTCTTCGTCATGTGTGGTGTGTCTTTATATCTAAGAATTAATGCGGATAATGTAGGCGTCTATTTCTAGTAATTGTTGCTGGACTGAATGGTATGGACGGTAATCTGACTAGTGAGGGGAGATTAAATTATCAGTAGTTATGGAATCATAGGGTCGACTTTCTTAGGAACAGTGTCGCCATTTCTTTTCAGTCTTGGGGAATGTAATTAAATCCTAGAAACCTGATAAACAATATTTTGCTAATTGTGTCCGGACAGGGAGATCTTTTGTCATTAAGAGAATCTTGACATCTTCCATGGTCATGTTGAACGAAAAGATTCCATTATTAATGATGAAAACTTTGTAACAAATGCGGTGTGAGATTTGTCCGTTGTAATGATATGTCGTAATGCATTGCCAGGCTTTACAAAGAGATGTTTAATATTCCCTTCGTATTCTGGAGAATCAATGTATTTCCAAATTGTGCTTTCGTAGCATTGCTTCTTCTGTAATTTCCAGCTGTTTGTCACTACTAAATGCATGCCGAGATATAGCATTCTGTTAGATCAAATGGTCGTGCATCGACTATTGGGGGAGGGGCGTAGATTAAGCCATGGAAAATTTATAAGCGAATTCAATCCCCGATGCTTCAAGATTTTGTGATACAATACCCTGGTAAACCTTGTTGTTTATTATCCTCTCCTTTACCATGAGGTCTGTATTGATTGAAGATAAGGATGATTAAACCTGTTTATGAATAGTGAATAGGGAAGAAGCGTCGGGATTTTTGAAGACCGGTTCTTAGTTGTCACGAACCCATTGATTGTGAGATTCGAGGAAGATTATGTGAACATGCTGTATTGGCAACATTCTTACCCTCATTCTGTACACGTTACCATAGGAATACAAATTTTCGTTTTTATTTCGTAATGATAGAAGTAAGAATTTGAAGAGAAGTTAAACCCCATGACTGACTTTAAACAGCACTGAGGTTTTATTTAGAATATAAACCGATCCAGAAAAAGAATGTTTCAGTTGTCACAAATTGGTCACAATACGACTACTGGAGGGTTACACAAGCCAGTTCTCGTTATAAATACCCTTCAAATGCGAAGAGGAATTATCCTAGTTATAGTAATTGTAGTTATTGAGAGAATTTTTCTTCCAATCTTCGGAATAGTTAGTCTTCTACTTCCTCGTCAATCAACTTTAAATTCCCCACTTTACCTTATACCATACGTTATTGATATAACAGAAGTTTGAAATCAAAACTAAGAATGAATTGATTTCAGGGTGATGTCGCAGACAAATAAACTATTTTAGAAACGCCTAGTTGTTATAAAGAAACTTTCTATAAACCACTTGGTTTTATATATTTTTTATCAAAATTTCCATAATTAATTTATAAAAAATTACCCCAAACTTAATCAAAATAGACACAATATATATTCATAATATCAACATACATTGCTGAGGGGGGGGGAGAGGGGTCAACATTTTTCATTTCAATCATTTAATTTTAAACTTGCTATCTGTCAGTTTCTGCAACATCTTTTATATTCAAGTGTAATATATCACGTGACTTATTAACATGTACAGAAACACCACCGAGGTCAACCTGGCACACTATAAGCCGGCATACAACAAGGATATTCACCACACGGTAAGAGGAAATCAACCTGGCACACTATAAGATAAGACATTTACTTACCTTGAAAAACGATCAAATTTGGATGGTACTTAACTCTGGTACCATGATTACCAAAGCTAGGGTGGGGGCTTTGCAATATTAAAATACGAGTTTAATACTAAATTCCAGATCGGGCGTGGGGGTAGTTAATGTTAAAATACGAGTCTTGATACGAAATATCATGTTAACTGAAAGGTATACGTTTATTGTCCTTTTCAAATATGTAAATAATTGTCTGGCACATTCATATTTGCAAACCTTGGAAAACGCCAGGAGGTACGGAACTGACGAGGGTAGGGATATTTAAAGTTTTAACACGAAATTCCAGATAGAGAGAGAGGGGTAGTTGGGATGGGGTAGCGAGTGTTTAAAATGTTAAAATACGGGTCTTAATACCAAATTCAAGTTTTCGTGTTATACATCACTGGAAAGTATGTTCCTAAGGTTCTTTGAATCTGACATTTATTTTCTGGCACATTCATGATTACGTACTTTAGAACAGAAAGAAAATTCTTTGTTGTTTTGTAGAAAAAAATGTGACGCTGATAAACACTACTGTAATTGCTGAAAATAGACTATACATTCAATAATTTATCTTATTTATCGAAGACTCAGATTAACCATACCAATCGTGAGATTTCTTCCAACGGATTTCTTATACTGTGCCAGGTTTGATTTTCTCGTGGGTATAGTATGCGATCTCTACGTCCTTTCCATATATTATTATGTTAACAAATTCACGTGATATCCTACATTAGCATAATATCAAAGATAGTGCTGTGTGTACGATGTTATGTAGAAAGCGCTAAGGGCAAATGAGATTTCCCACATGTTATGACAAATGTAAAATGTTGACAGGCTAAAAAAAACAGCATTTTCTAATAAAACATCTGTCATTTGACACATTACGTTTGACGTTTTATATTAACTTTTGCCATAGTGGTATTTTTGACATATCATTAAATATTGGCAGCGACACCCTTCCATAATGATTGTGTTAATAGAGCTGCTGATGTTATTGCTGTTGTTCTTTACAAATGTAAAGGAGCTAAATCGCTAATCATTGGGATGTAGAAATTGACAAAAATGGGTCGCAACGCATATAATAATGTATTATGAATTATATAAACTGATTTACATTCAGTCGTTTCGGTTTTTACTCTTTTTTCAGATCAGTGATGTTCGGTGAAATGAGCCAGAAGTCTCAATCGAATGGCAATCTTTAGTCTCTGGATATTCCATTCTACACAGACAGTATCTATTGCGCATGTGCTCTCAAAGTAAAAAAAGATACTTGGCTACGATATCACCCCTGGTGCAGGTGGACGTTAAACTCTAAAACTAAACGAACGTACGAAAATGGCATCAATGTTTGACATGACTTGTTGGATATGTTTAGCCTCGTTCTTCAAGTCCCTTGCTACAAATGGCACTGAAATGCATTACGGTGCACGATTCGTGTACCAATGGTCAAATGTTTATTTTGTCCTAAATATTGGATATCAGAAGTCCATTGTTTCCCAGAAGTATCACAACATCAATATTGATTTATATTGACAAATTCGTGTTTCAATGTTGAAGACTTTAAATTATACTAAGTTAGAGACTAAGCTACTTTAACGTCCAATACATTATACACAGGATTATGGACGGGTTGATTTAATTAAAGCTATTTAATTACATATCAAAAGATAATAAAAAAGGGTGACAAACACGAAAACACAAGAACAATTTCTGTCAAAGACCCTTAATGATCTCGTCTAGAACTAATTACGCTTACTTTATGGCCTCTAAAATACTATTTTTGTTCACAATCCGTCTTCATTAACCTGGTCAAAGCAGAACTGTAGGGCGTTTAATCCCGTTTCATTTTATATACTAATTACGACTGCCCATATCTTGGTTATAATTATTATACCAGGTTTTATTAGAACTTTAAAGGGTAAATATTGTTTAAACACAATATCTGGTAATCTGACAGTAAATATTACTTCAAATATTGGCTACAATATATTAGGACACAAACACCTATTTGGAATTTAGTGCATTGGTCTAACGTCTGCGCTTTAGATTATAAGCGGGGGGGGGGGGGAGCTTAGCCCATAAATCGAATTAGCCCCCCCCCCCCCCAAAAAAAATATTTCGCCAAAAATAATGATTTCTTAGGAGTGTTCTTAGCTGACCACATATTCAGCCCCTCCAAAAAGTTCAGTAGCCCCCCCCCCCCCCAATTTTATGTACTGGCTACGGGTCTGATTATAAGTTCAATCATTTAGTGAAATGGTGTGGTTTCAATCCTAATCTTATACGTGACAAGGAGTACGGTCGTCTTCCCGTCCTCATTTGATTCCACCGTCCACCCCTTCAAGTCCCCAACGCACAAGCAAATAATTAAAATAGAAGTGTACCATTCAAGTCCCCAAATGACCTAGTTTGCGTTGATTATCATTGAACAATATTTCTCTCTATTTCTCCCCACATATGTATTACGGCGATTTTAATGTCAATATTCTACATGCCAGGAAATTTATATATTACCATGGACTTTATAATAAAATATGGTTCATGTTGTATTATAAGGTTCATGGTATTACCACGCCGCGTGATGTCATTGCACGTGCTGAAGACAGTCATCTGAGACAGAGATAATAATAAGTAATTCCCTGTGAAACAGATTAGCAGAATATATGAAGTAATGTGTCTTCCTAGGAAACTAGGGACGTAATCAAATTTGTTTATTCTAATGTCGGTCACTTTATCAAGGGATTACTTCTAAAGTTTCCATTCGAGTACCATCCCAAACACCATTTAGATTAACGTTTATGAGGAAAATGGTAAATATAACATAATAACGATTTCCTTGAAACTAGCCTGGTGATCATTTTATATGATTTTTTAAGTCATCAATTAAATTTACAAATTTGTGTTTCGGATATCAGATAATTAAAGCTACAATTTCATATTTTTAAGTTATATTTTTAAAATGTATTAGAATAAAGCCCTAAATTAGATGGTATCTTTATACAGTCCTACCTTGTCAGAGAATAGTCTTATTAATCCTATAATTTACTATGGGGGTTGGGATGGCCTAGTGATATAGAGTGCCGCGCTTCGACCTCTAGCTGGCCGGTCACCTCTGGCTTGCGGCTGTGGTTTCGATCCCTGGTGTGAGCGTATGTGGCATGGAGATAGGGGGCGCCTTCTCAACCTCGTGGGTTTCCTCCTGGCACTCCGGTTTTCCCCCACTGAAATAAAATTAAACCATATTTTAGTTCCGAAATGACCTAGTTTGTGTCGAGTGGACGTTAAACCCCATTTCTCTCTCTCTCTCTCTCTCTCTCTCTCTCGCTCTCTCTCTCTCTCGCTCTCTCTCTCTTTCTCTGTATAATTTACTATTGCCAGTTGGGAAATTGGCGAAAATATAATTTCCATCTTCAAATTCAAACATTTGAAGATAGCTATTCCATTTGGGGAATAGAAAAACAAGGGAGGTAATTGTGTTATTGTTTCCGATGTGAATGAATTTCAAGTGTGGGAAATAATGCCTATGATCGTATACTAGTGAGTGGACAACCTTTTGAACAAAAGACGTAGAAAAAAAATTTTTTTTTACTTTCTTAGAAAATATATATTTAATAATATTTCTATTTTATTCCTTCAAAATCAATTATTGTTTATGTATTCATTTAAATTACTGAGTGAGTAATAGAACAGCACTTCGTGAAATTGCTCTAAAATTTCCATAGATTTTTAATGCATATTTCTTTTAATCCGACACGCAGATGGTCACATCGACGAAGACGGCGATCACTATTTTCTGCGCTGCCCCAATTATGCCACTCACAATATTAAATAACCTCCCACTAAAATCGTAACACTCAAAAGCTTTTCTTTGTGGGATCCCCATGAAAGTAACGCGTTCAACGAAGTCATGTTTGGTCAAGTTCTAAAGTAACGTGTACAACGAAGTCATGTTTGGTCAAGTTAAGAAGTATTTAAAACTAACTAAACGCTTCATTTATTTGTCAATGTAAATAATATGTAATATATACCTGTACATTTTATTAATTATATCGAAATGTATAATTCATATGAAGAATTTATATACGCTTCTACTTGTTTTCTAATCCATTACATCAGTGTTGTAAATAATCTTGTGGTACTTGAAATAAAAATGTCGTTTAAACCAGCAGCATTTGGCTCGCAAAAGATGTAATAATCGAAAATGCTCTTGATATATCGAACAATCTATGGTGGGTAATTTCAGATAACTAGTTATTTTACAGTCTAAATAATGAAGTATCCAGTTTCAATTGGCGTTTAATGATTCTTACCCATTCGATAATATTATTGATAAAACTAACTTAAAATCATATCGCTACTTATTCCTAGACACGTTATCCTGTCAGGACGTCGACATTGTTTTTATAGATCATAACGGATTAAGAAAGTGATTTGATTATTTAATAAGTCGACATTTTTCTAGCGTGACCTCTGTTAATCTTGTTACTTTTTATTATCATTATATTCATTGTATAAGGAGGCGTATCCGACAGTGTTATGTCGGTGTCTTGGGCAGAATCAATACAGCCTACTTTAATGATAAACCGGATCTATAGATAAAACAAAGCCTTAAAAACTAAAGGTGAATCGCATCTTGCTCTTTTAAAATTGCAGCTATAATAAAGTTAATAATAGAAATAATATGGCAAAGACTCGCTTAAAAAATAGAACACAAATTGTGTCATCTCATTTGCAAACTATCAAAAGTGGTATTCCCACTTCACACAAAAACCTCTAAATACAAATGGGTTTTATGTTCACGATTTAAATTGTACCCCTGTACGCCTGTTTCGAAAAAACGGATATGGATGTGTTACACTAATTTCCTACTCGCTATGTTACAATATGCTCCCGTATTTCACAACACGCATTAAACTCGATAAACGAACCTTGAGCTAGTGTTAATCGCGTGTCCTGTTAATAATAAAATAATAAAATATTGAAATCTGTAAAACATAGAATTAAAAGTCTTCATTTCTTTATTAAAACATCAGGTTAGATACAATAGGCCCAAAGTTATTCTTCTAAACAAAACAAAGGGTGTCTGTCCTATCCAAAACATTACAAACTGACCTTCCAATGATGCATATCTCTAAACTTTTAATTACTTCTCAAAAACTGAACATTTAAAACAAATATAAACCAGATTTTACAAGACAATTTGCCGTACATTAAAACATAGAATGGCTTCTTAACTGTAAAAGGGCTCTAAATTTCCATAGATGTTTAATGCATATTTCCGATATTCCGACATGCAGGTGTGGTCATATGACTCATATCCAAGAAGACAGCGATCACTATTTTCTGCATTTCCTTAATTATGCCACTCTGCGTATCACAACATTAAAACTCCCCCACTCAAATCCAATCATTCAAAAGATTTTATTTGTGGGGATCTTAACGAAAGTATCTCGAACACAAAATAGTCAAGTTCACAAGTATTTTAAACTTACTATCCGCTTCTATTAATGGTAATTAATGTGTGATTAATCCTAAAGTAGCTAAGTCTCTAACTCAATATCATCCAAAATCTTCAACATTGAAGACACGAATTATTTATCAATTAAAATCAATATTGCTGCTGTGATCTTACTGGAAAAAGATGGGCTTCTGAAAATGTTCATCTGATAGAATGACAAAAAAAACTCTGGCGTCCCTCAAGGTTCTATTCTTTGTCCTCTGCTTTTCATGATATATATAATATAGAACTAGAATAATGCAAAAAGTTGCTGCCCAAAGAACGATATGGCCTTCTTTAACAGAATTGCCATATGTAGAATCTGTACTAAGGGCTAACTAATAAAAATGGACATGACCTTAAAACATTAAATTTTTAGAAAAGGGGTCTAAATAGCAGTTTCACAATTAAGTTTAAATGAATTATATTAATGTTGCATTTTACGAATTTTTTAGCAGAAGGTAAATCTTCTAACTCGGTCTTTGTAGGTTTGTTGCTTGGGAATTCCAATCTATGTTTTTTCCTGGGGAGATTACCCGCTTCCAACCCCAAAGGTTTCTCTGTTAACCATTACTACCTTCACTGTGTCAGTGATTTTCCCACCAATTCTATTGTATTTTACAGAAGTTCAATCATCACGGCCTTTAATGTGTAAGGGCATACATATCTGGAATTATATATAAAAGCGTGTTAATATTGTATGGTGGGTTATTTCCAAGGAAAAGGTATACCAGAAGTCGGTTTTAAAAGCTTTGTACTTTTCTCGAAACAGTATGGCTGCTTGTCTATAAGAGATTTTAAAAGCCCCAAGCTTCCAGTAGACGGTATCAGGCGGTGATCGTAGCAACTTAACACAATAATACATTATTAGTTTTTATTTTTCGATACATGAAGCGGTGATGTGATTTCTGTGTAACAAGACAATGGCGTCTTTTATCAATAAAAAGACACTAGTTATTCTAAATAAAGAAAGCTTTTACGAAGATTACTCAGACTTCAAACCTAAATTACTGTTATTTGAATGCAAATTTATCAAAGGCTACGCCTACAAGAAACAAATGTCTAGACGTTGGAAAAGACAATAAAAGGCCAAGCTTCCCCGTTCACCTTAACCACTACTGTGGACCGAAGAGAAAATTCGGAATGTTCAGATATTGGGATGTGGCATTCAGCTGAGGATCCTGTCCGAGTTTGTACTGTATGTAAAAGATTCATTCTTTTAGCAATGAATAGAAATAAATCCCCCATAAAACAACCCATCAACATTACAATCTGCGTTTAAACAAAATTGCTGTTCTACACTCCTAAATTTTTTATTGTAAAAATTCTCTCTTTAAGGATCCCATCTTTGTTTTTTATGAATCCTAATTCGTCGTCACGATTCATGTTTATTTATAATAATTAGGATCGGATATTCAGCCTGCCCTATACTTGAAGTCAGACTTTGTTAGAACTATGAATATCAAATAGCTGGATTAAATTTACAGGAAGAGTGGGGTTTTTTTTTATCTTTCTGAAAGTACCTATCCCATGTTTTGCCCAAAGGTTCTAGCCCAATTGCCTTCATATCCCGTCAACAACCACCACCCTTTGCCCTTTTCAAAACCTTTTACATTTTGATATAATAAACCGATTAAACGTAGTATAAATGCAATAAATACTGCTTTCACTAATGAAAAGTTTTAGATTACTCGGTAGTTGTATGTATTGGTCATCGAATACTATTGATATCAAGTTTAAACGGGGATTATTAAAAGCTTTTGAGCATTAAATTCTCTACAATAAAACCAATAATCTTTAAGAAATTAAAACAATATTCTTTGTGGTGTAAGCCCGATTTTCGTAAGATTGGTGGGGGTGGGGCGAGAGGGCAGATTGATGGATGGAAGTTTATTAACTTCAATACTGCATTGCTTTGGTTGAATTAACTACTTCTCCGCTGACGTTAGCGTCGCGGGTTCTAATATAAAATTTCAGGATATGTCTATTGATAATAATAACACCCTCCATATCCGAAACAGGAAGTGTTTATGGACATTATTCCAATGATCTTAATCTTTACCACCACAAAGAGTGCACCGTGTTGCGATCCTCTGATAAAAAATTTGATAGAGGATGACCATTTCAGTCTTTTGCTAGGTTTGATCAAATGAGTATGTTAACTTGCTGATTCTTTTGCCCCCAAACCATGAACATTCACAAATATTTTGAAGAAAATAGAAATTCAAACACTCTTTTTTTATTAAAGACCAAAACGTCTTGCCTTCCATGGTAGGTGAGGCAAGAATTGCTATAAATAGGGACACTTGTCTTTGACCCCCAGACCCATATCAAGCATATATAATAATATGTACGGTTGTGTCTCGCCTTACAGCACAGAAGAAAACAGAGATAGTTCATCTAAAGTATGTCACAGTTATTCATTAGTGGTCCATATTCTTCTACTATAAAACTGTCATGTAAGGATTTCACATATTGTCAATTAACAACATTTTCCTCCACAACTGGCAAGGTGGTTTAACATTCAGTGGTTCCTAAAATAGTTCTAAGGGCCTTCACAATTTTAAGATAATTTCGTTTCGTCTGGCCACTTAAAGATCTCAAATATTTCAATGTGCCATTAATACTATGACGTGATGTATTCGATATTTTCGATAAGTTGTCATGCATTGATCGATTTCAATTCATGAAAATTGTTCACATATTTTCTTGTGACAGAGGCGATCTGTAGTAATGAATACATGTCATTTTAATAAAGACGAGACATCTTCTGAATATCTGAAAACAGAAATACGGGAATAGTTTAACGGAATTGATTTAACGTTGAAAATTGCGTATCTGGTACTTTCTAATTTCTTTCTTCGTAAAATGAATTCTCCAGTTTGCTAAACTAACACCTTTCCATGCAAAGAATATTAAGACATAATTATATCCATATTATGCACTTCCAATAATTTGCTAATATATGTTTTTGTTTTGATTGTGAAAATTGTCCTGGGGTCCCCTTTTTGCTTCACTAGGTGTCGTGGTGGTTTTGTTGCAAGAAACGCTTTTTTGAAACACGATTTCTACTCGATGATGGACTAGACTCTCAAACACGACTGGCTGATTTGGTAGCTTTGTTAACAAATGAAAAGAAACTTGGTATATTGCACCGAATAAACGTTCATAGCATAGAAAATACATTAGATGAAATTATAACTGAACATGTCAACACCCTTAACACTCGCTTATTATTTTGATAAAATTGTTTAGATGTAGTAGTGGATGAGATTGGAATATACGAAAAAAATAGATTTAAAGGGCGATCAGATTTAAACAATGTGACACTGGAAGTAGTTCCTTTTCATAAATCAACACCTGATCGTCCGGGGACTTAATGAACATAATATTCAATACACAGTATGTGGCACAATTTATTGTCTCAATTTGGGTGATTTTAACGTAAATTTCTTTACTAGACCTACTATAGATTACACACTATCAATAGAACAACCACCAACTCGTCCACTTTAATAAATCTCGATAGTATCGACTTTGTTAATGCCCTTTATGTGGGCATTGGTGAACATTGGCTTGAATGGGGGCCTTGAAACTACAAAGACGTCGATATAAACGCATTTTACGTGTATACTGCTTCTTTGGACGAGGCTCATATTATATTTGAATATTACAATAATCCCGTATAGAATAACGTTACTACCTAATCAAGATGAATCGATTAGACTCCGTGGTGTTCCTCTTGGATGCCCTTCCATTCGAGACAGTCTGACTTTGTCGTGATCCAGCCGGGGCGATCGACTAGACTGTTACCTTGTCAAAGTTTTTTGATATTCTGTCGTGTATGGGTAAATAGTCCCGGCTGGTTAACCGGTAGCCTTATAAGTTGTGGCATTTAATATTTATAAAATTCCAAGAAATAATTAACAAATTACGATTTCTGTGCAGGAAAAACCAATGTAAAGAAGCGCCAAATTGCCAGCCTTACTTAGGAAATACTGTGAAGAAATAAAAGTCAAACTCATCTACAAATAATAATATATATACATTTAGATATTAACATTTTATTAACATGGTCATTTTGATTTCAGTTCATACCCGCTACAGAGCAGAAGAGAGAGAGCATTGAACCCTCAACTAGGCCCATAATATATGAAGTCTAACAGTACCAAGAGCAGAACCCTCGATACCGTAAACCGGCATTAGTTGTGAAGATACATAGTTTTACTGTTTCGATAGGCCACATCTGCGATAATCCTATGAGGCAAATTCCTCACAGAAGCAAACCCCAAAGGGAGTCTCGGAGATATATGGAGAATCAGATTCAAATAAAACTTTGCTAAGCCCAATGGAGGTCAACGCTTGCAGAATTTGATCACGTCTTGTCCCTACAAAGCAGTGACGATGTATCCAGTGATTGGTGACGTTGAGTCCCTTTAATATGTGCAAAGTATCGGATGCTGCGTGTCCAATTCCCTGATCCCTACAGTTAGATACAATGGTCTTCTCACTAACTAAGGACTTTCCCCAGAAAAGCTTTCTGCATGTCTGGAACCACATTTGAGTTATAATCTAGACCTATTTCACCCATTGCAACGCACCGAGGATTCGCAAGTAAATACTTAAGAGCTATGATGTCAGCAAGCGTCGAAGTTTGGATGCATACCAAAAGACACATACACATTCCCCCCTCACTGCTTTGACCTCGGTTCCAGGTAGCACGGTGGACAGAGTTGGTAATGATCATGCCAGTCACACAATTCCTGGGGCAGGAAAAATCCTAAATATATTTTCCGCCTCAGAGGTAAAGGGGTTATCAACATCCGTCTCTAAAAAAAGAACATGTTGGATTACATAATTCAATAATTCAGCCAAGTCGTGAAGATTTAAACACTCGCGTAAAAGATAGAACAATCCTAGGGACAAATATAACCACCGACACAGACTGTCATTATTAAAATTTGGCACAGAGCCTAAATGTGTGTGTCTTGCTCTAATGAAACGGGCCGCGACCCCTGGAGTCTAGCTAGAACAACAGGCCGTGTATCCTGCACATACAAATTTATACATTAATCCTTGTACTTTAATAGACGTTTTTTTTCTGTTCCAGGTCTTGAGCGGGGGCAACTATCTCCAGAAGTCTGAAAATGCTTTGTGAACTCGGACACAGGAGTTTGCTGACCGTTGGAGAGACAAGCGGAGACGAGAGACAAGAGGAGCGGAGACCAGTGTATGGACTCACCCGGGTTCAGCCACTGCCGTGGCAGGAGGACTGAATGGCTGTCTGAACGTACCGTGTTAATGTTATCCTTTACATTCCCGGTGTAGTTTAGCCCCTGTTGTATTTATCTAGTTGTTTTATAAATATTTAATAAACTGATCTCTGTTATCACTAAGATAGTTTTACACATGAGCGAGTTCTTGCTTTCCATCCTTACGGACTAATTAGGAATGGCTCATATTTCATGACATCTTGGTACCACGTTGCGTTAGGCTAAGAAGAGATATACCCGTGTTTACCGTTACCCCCAAAATAGACGTAGTATTATCTATGCCCCGGTTTTCCGGCTTACTTACTGGGTATTTAATGTTATGGAAAATAATGCCGAATTGTCAGAGTTGGAATTTTTCCACAGAAAAATACGCCAAGGCTGAATTATGGGAAATGAGAATCAAGCGGTTGCCGTCCAATCGGATATAAACTGTGACCTCCACAAAGTCCATGACTTTAGTATTGCATACTTTTATCTTATTTGCGTACGTCGACCGGTCATTTTGCCGGATGATTTCGGTTTGATTTCACGAAATTTCAACGCAACTGATTTGAAAACCAGATAAAAATTGTGACCTCTAGAGGATTCCACAAGCTATAAACGCAATTAGGGTCCACAATCCAGGCAGTTACGATTCGATATGTGCTCGTTAATATACATTTTTAATTTGATCAAAATCGGATAAAAAGTTTGACTCAAGGGCCAGAATTCAGGCAGTTACCATTCGGTATATTCTAATATCGAAAGGAACCGAGATCGTTGGACTACAAACATACATTTTTAATTTTATCAAACTCGGATGAATAATTTTTCGTTCAACCAGGGGTCATAATCTATGGCGCTATGAACCGAGATCTTTTGGATATATACCTATATTTCAAGTTTCGTCAAAATTGGATAGAATTAGTGACCTTGTAGACTGTCCACAAACTAATTGTGGACTGACAGGGACGGCCACATTATACGTCTACACGATAATGGTCAATCTGAGAACCATTTGTGGGGCTGTGAGATGTACCAGACATAAACTCTTATATAACGAAACCGGGTGCATTACGCTACAAGAAAGACGCAAACGTCACAAACTAACACTTATTTAATAATACCCATAATGACCTGACACCCGCTTATCTTAAGGACTTATACGGACACACCAATTATCATCTTTCGTAACAATGACAATCTTTCAGGGTACCAATGTAGAACAACAATTTTTTCGAACTCTTTCGGACTCCCGTGAACAAAAGAATGGAATAAACTTAATATCAATAAGAATTTCCCCGTCTCTCACCACTTTCAAACAAAATCTCAAACAAAGCGATCCCATTATTCCAAATTCATTTCTACAAGGCAAAAGAAAGAACCAGATTATACATAGTAGATTGCAACTTTCTTCTAGCGACCTAAACGGGCATCATGCAGCTGTGGTCATCGCTTTGAAGATTCTGAATATTTTCTCCGCTGGTGCCCACTGTATTCAAATACACGTAAAAAACTATAACTGTTTAATAGAGAATTACGAAAGTCTTCTAATATCTCCGTTTAAGACGACTGTCTTGAACAAGTGACGTCAAATCATGCCGTGTCAATCATTCAATCAATGGCGCGTGCATTGTTTACTTACTGGTTCGGGCATAATGGTGCCTTTACTCATTTTAATACCTATTTACACTAAATAGAAAATAATTTTTACCTACAAATACTTCAAAGGTCTTTCTTTATTTTCCTAATAGATAATATTTAGGGTTCATTAAGTCGCATCGTTGTCATTATTATCTCCTATCAGTGATTGTAGCGTCCTAGCGAATATTCACTGCTGATCATCAGTATATGAACCTTGGTATTATATACTGTGTTACGTTATTTGGGTAAGAGGGTGGCCATTTTGTCGAGCTGTTTCGGAATAATTTTCACGAAATTCGAACTCAACCGTCATTAGGGTGTCACAGTGATATATTTAAACAGTTTTTTTTTTTAAATAATTAACAGTTCACTTCCTCTTTCTTTATGAGAGTTTACTTCCTGTTTCTTAATTTTCCGAATCCGTCTACCACTCTTTAATGTACTCTCACTTTCACTGATTAAAAATAACCACCATGCCAGGACGTCATATTCATAAGCATGATGCTTGTTTTCGTATGAGTATATGTCATTATGTTAAATAAAATATTGTTTAAACTAACCACAGTTTGTTAGTACAATTACAGCACGGGGGGGGGGGTAGACCCAGCAAGATTCTGTACAGGAACATAGCTGCCTTTGTCCATCTGTCAGCCATTTTGTTCAGGAGCAGAAAGGTTTGGGACCTGGTCAAGTAACAGAAATACGGCACGAGTCGGAAGCAGCATCTTTCCTTCCAATTATTTTTTGTTACATAAACAATTTCGATCTCAGTGCTGGTAGAGTAATGGACCAGATGACCAGTAGACACATATCTCAAATTCCTTGATCTGTTCAAGCATGTCACCATTCTCCAGCTCAGTAATGATGACGCATTCGTCAAGCTCCCTTAATCAGTTGACAACAGGGGGTCATCTCCATTAAGCTGCATGTAAGCACTAACCCATGTTTTCTTTGTGATGCTCACAGATTTGCCGCAAGGGGACGGAAAATTTTGAATACATTGGTCCCAAAACAACACACAAAAAAAAATCAATTTTAACACACAAATCCTACCGGATTACATGTCATACCACACGATTTCTGTGTCAATAAACACCACTAAGTGCACTTGTGGCTCACATCCTGAGTAACAATTTTATTCCGGAAGTGACGTTTGTGAAGTGGGGAATTAAATTCTTAACATTAGGAACATATGGTAAATTTTATATTTTAGTAAGTTGCTTGCGCACGAGATCCTTCTCGTCGTCAGCTATACAACGGGTGTTGCATTAACCCTACTAATTGGGTCGTCGGCATACAAAATCTTTATCTTAGCACGCCATAAAAAATAAATGGAACTGACAGAACACCATTAATTAGTTTCTTGACAGTTTAACTTCAGATAATAAATCATACTACATGTATTCAAGGACACAGAAATGATTAGATTCCAGTGCTGGCATCAATTTATACATTAAATACTAAATTATCGCCTTGGGCTTACAGTACAAATAAAAAGTAAGTATGATCTCGTAAAGTTTGCTAAATGCTTCTTTATGTCACAAACATTAATGTATCCTAGGTGACGGCAATGACTGGCGTACGGAAAGCGTTAATTTGGTGTTTTACATATTTCTTCGTTAAAACTAGATCTGCTTTATTACACCAATCGCGGACCACAGCTGCCCCCCTAACTTTCGGACAAGCTGACTTTTGGGGAAGACGGGTAAAGTTAGAAAAAAAATATTTCATCTACTAGGCAAAATAAAGTAACCGAATAGCAGTAAAACACGTTTGCGGCCGTCAAATAAAATCGAAGTTGCTGTATTCACAGGCTGGAATAACAGGAAGACGCGTTAGCGGCAGTTAAATTTTCAAAATTTTCCCGTCTTCGTGCGATTGATTGAAATTGGAGTCAGTCACCTTACTTAAGTAATATTAGACCACCTTGAAGTTGCTTTGTTCACGGGCTGTAACAGCAGGAAAACGTGTTTGCAGTCGTCAAATATTCCAAAATTGTCTTAAGGGGTGGGGGTGGGGCGTCTGTAAATCCGAAACTTTTTCGGGAGATTCGGGTTCTGCCCCTCTACCTGTCATTGTGCCCGTACGCCTATGTCACGGAATAATTGGTATCGTATATTTGTGTTGGCCCCCGCTGGTAATAAAGCATTAAACAAGGACACGATAGTAGCAATCTTTGAAATTGATGGGAAATCGTAAACAATTGTAAATCAGATACAAAAACACATTGTGACCCCAGGCTAAGTATTATGTTCAAAGTCTATTAAAACGCCAACTCAAGATTTCGTGAAGATCACTGAGATGTAAAGAGCATGGACCTGGGGTTGATGAAAATTTAGTTCGTGATATTTCCTGGTTTTATAAAAACACATTAATTTTATATACAAAGTTGTTTTTGTGCAGGTGGCGCCTATGGTCTTCCGTGGGTGGTGCTTGTGGTATTCTGGTATATTTGTTTCTGAAAAAGGAATAAATTTGAGGTTCTCGGGGTCAGAGTCACATTAGTGTGTTCCCTGTGACGAATTGGATTTTCCTTTAAAAAAAATGTTTGTTCCACTATCACCGGGTTACGGCTAAGGATTCTTATATGTAGTTGATTTTATTTACTAGGGGTTAGGGCCAGGGTTTGATATATTTTTTGTTTTGGGTTAGAGTGAGGACTGGTCTCATTTAATCTAATTTACTGTGCACTAAGATGTCCTTCTGATTTTTATTTTTAGAACATGAAGTTATATATAGGGGTGATCAGTAAAGTGTTTTCTGAAGATTTTGGACGCACTTGCTGCTGTTGCCTAACTGGGACTACCGAATAAAAAAAACCGTGCAATTGAATATACCGACGCCATATCACATTTAGTAGGGTTATGATTTATGTTTGTATTTGTTGTTACTTTTATGTAATTTATTGTGAATAAAGTTGTTAATTAGTTTAAACCTAGTAGTTTTAAAAAGCGGACTATACTTTTAACACCATTGTATTCTATAATCCCCTTGCTTGATTAATGTGGCACAGTGAGATGTCCCCCTTTTTATGGACCTCTTTTAGACGAAGTTTTCATAGTCTGGATGTATACACTTACTAGACGAATTCTGAGCGTTTTTCAATACTCTGAATAATCATCATCCATCTATAAAATTAACCGCAAATGTAAGTCTAACAGCTTAGGTTTTATTGACACCACCGTTTTAAAAAGTGGCAACACCAATAAAATTCGCCAATTGAACAATTTTACGTATTTGCGAAAGAAACCGATACACGTCAATTACTGTTGAAAAGCTCCTTTCAGTCAAAACATAAGTTCCCTGGCTAACAAGATCTGACGCAAACTGATCCCGCAGTGAATATTCGCTTGGCCGCTACAATCACTGATAAGCATGACATCGACGAGGCTTAATGAGTACGGCATATTAACTTTTTTACCCCGACAAATTAAATTCTCAAACATTTTTTTGAAGTTTTCTGTAATTAAAAAATATTTACTATTTAGTGTAAATGGGTATTAAAATGAGTAAAACGCACCATTTTGCCCGAAGCAGTTAGGTGTTATGTAAACAATGCACGAGCCGTTTAGCCAATGACAGACTGCACGTGAAGTCAATGCACATGTTGTAGACAGTCATGTGTGACAGAGATAATTCGTAAGTAATTCTCTGTGGAACAGATTGGATCTGATGATGAAACCATATCAAGACATTTCTGATCTCATTGTTACGCCAAAAGAAAAAAATTCTGGATTGACAAATATTCGGTAGTCCCAGTTAGCGCAACAGCAGCAAGTGCGTCCAAAATCATCAGAAAACACTTTACTGATCACCCCAAAATCTTCACACAGAAACTTATAACTTCATATTCAAAAAAAAAAAAATCTGAACGACATCTTAGTGCACAGTAAAATCATCGATATTTAAAGGAAGGAAAGAAATGGTCTTATTGAATGAAACAAATAAGGACAATATTATGGCAAAACTGATAATGGATCGTCGATTTTGCAGATCATCACAGTACAGTAACGATGTTAATTTAGACATTTTGCCAGTTCCTGCAATAGGTTAATAACGCTTTTAGGCGAGGACACGGTACGCGAATAATGAATTATTATTCTTCAGGGGCCCGTTGCTCTAAGCTCTATTATCTTTTAACGATCCGTTAACTCCATGTTAACGGATCGTTAACTTTTACACAGAGAAAGACTGTTGCTGGAAGTCCCGTTTACTTTAATGTGTCGTTAACTTGGCGTTATATTTAACGGAGGTTTGGGGCTCCGTTATCTGTTTAATGATGGCATTAGTTGGCTGTAGCAAAAAGTCATAAATTACCAATGTAGTTTTCTATAGAACATTCTAGAGGGTTGGGCGATGCGGGCCTATTTCATCTTCTACAAGATGGAATTCTATACTATTCTACAGAATTTTGGTGGACTATAGGAAATAATGGCCCCATAATTCTGTAGTGCAAATCCCATAATTTTTCTTACAGATTTACGCTAAAATTTCTAAAGGAAAAAATAAAGTATTCTATAGTGTTTTCTGTTGTAAATTCTACAGTCATCTTTTTGTCTTTAATCTAGTTTTGTGAACAGACTGCACAGTTGTCTCACTGTCTTCAGTTTCTTGTTAATAGTAACTTCTATGAAGTTGTTCTACAATCATGTACATTGAAATTAAAAATTTTAAATTCAGCCAATGAACAAATAGTCTTCTCTTGGATAAACTTTAATGAATCCGTTAGCTAACGGATAATGAAATTGACTTTCCAGCAACAGAAATTTAACGGACCGTTAACAAACGACGCTGACGGTGATGATCCCTGAGGATAGCTCCAACATAAGGTCGAGGTGCACGGAGTCCTACTTCGCTTAGACGACGTCTTACGGTGTTGGCACTTACTGGTCCATGTTTTCCGACGACTGCCGTACTTGTTCCGAGTCGTTGGGCGGTCTTGAACGTGGGTTGCATTGCGTTGTGGACCAGGACGTTGACGGTCACGTGTTGATCCAGTAACTCGAACACGTTCCACCAACCTTACAATAGTGGACTGATGACAAATGTCGCCAGCCCTGGACATTCCCATGGCTTCATTCCGTTGATTTTCTCGGCATCTCTTGCTCTATTCCTTCACACGTTCAACAACAAATTACGGCAGACTGACGTTTCATAGTTCATGTACTGCACATTAAGTTGAAAACAGGCTTTTAAAGGGCTCACACACAATGCTGCACGTGAATATTGGGTTCATGTGCATCTCGTGCAGTTGTTTTTGTGCACACAGGCCGATATTTTTTGCGTTTGGGAGCATTGTGTGAAACAATAGTTCATAGTATTGCATAATATTATACATACAAAACCACCTAGTAATAAAATATTTGGGGAAAAAAGTGATGCGTTTTCCATGGCTTTCCATATTCCTGAAGCAATGGGCCGCAAAATCCCTCTCTGGCCATGCTGGATTAGCTTCTGATTCTTGAACTTTTGCGGGAGTATGTTCAATCAAAGCTATCACTTAAGTACAGCAACATGACAGTCCTTCGTTTAATCTGGGTCTTCCCTAAAACTTTGGACAGTGATTTAATGTATTAAAAACGGAGAAAGTATGTTCGTTTCCACACAGTATTGTTGTCCCCCGCCTTTCGAAGAAAGTTGGGGGACTATTAAAATGGGTTCGTCCGTCCGTCTGTCTGTCTGTCTGTCTGTCTGTCTGTCTGTCTGTCCGTCTGTCCGTCACACTTTTTGGGACACAATAACTCTCTTCCTAATTGAGCTAGAATGTTCAAACTTGGTGTATGTGTTTATTAGGTCAATGCCTTGATGGAGTTCAAAGATGAGCATTTTCCGCTTAGGGTAAGCAGAGATAAGCAATTTGATTGGTTGATGCTTTGGGACACGATAACTTTAGTTCTAATTAAGTGAGAGTGATGAAACTTAGTGTATAGTTTCATTACAGTAATACCTTGACTAAGTTCGATAATGAGCATTTTCCGCTCAGGGTAAGCAGAGCAATTTGATTGGTCGAGACTTTGGAACACAATAACTCTCCTTCTAATTGAGTTAAAATGTTCAAACTTGGTGTATATGCTTATTAGGTCAATGCCTTGATGGAGTTCGGAGATGAGCATTTTCCGCTTAGGGTAAGCAGAGCGATACGCAATTTGATTGGTCGAGACTTTGGAACACAATAACTCTTCTTCTAATTGAGTAAAAATGTTCAAACTTGGTGTATATGCTTATAAGGTCAATGCCTTGATGGAGTTCGAAGATGAGCATTTTCCACTTAGGGTAAGCAGAGATAAGCAATTTGATTGGTTGATGCTTTGGGACACGATAACTTTAGTTCTAATTAAGTGAGAGTGATGAAACTTGGTGTATAGTTTCATTACAGTAATACCTTGACTAAGTTCGATGATGAGCATTTTCTGCTCAAGGTAAGCAGAGCGATACGCAATTTGATTGGTCGAGAGTAGTCGAGACTTTGGAACACAATAACTCTCCTTCTAATTGAGTTAAAATGTTCAAACTTGGTGTATATGCTTATTAGGTCAATGCCTTGATGGAGTTCGAAGATGAGCATTTTCCGCTTAGGGTAAGCAGAGATAAGCAATTTGATTGGTTGATACTTTGGGACAAGATAACTTAGGTTCATCTTGATTGATGATTTTTATGCCAATACAATGACTGCATTCTCATTTAGTAATCGATTCGACAGTAACAGTGTATAGAAACGATTGACTTGGACACGAGGGCCCTTTCCCTTGGCCAAAGGGGCCCTTTTGTCTGCCTTTAGGGTCCCCCTAACTAGGGTACATTTTCATTTTTCTCGTCGGTTTTAGCATTTTTCTTTATAAAACACTTTTGGATGACACTTCGTGTACAGTTTGATTGCTCGATACATTGAAAAAAATAAATGTGCAATTAATTAATATGTGTCTTCTATTTATTTTGGGATTTCGGCGGGGGACATCAGCCTCACTGTTGGCTTGTTTACATTTCATTCGACTTGATAGCCTCGTTTGTCACGCAATTAGTTTTACTGCAGTATTCTGCTATGCCCGGGTTAATTGGGCATAATAAAATCATGAGCCATGACGTAACATTATGTAAACATTGGTCCAATATTGGCACTCGTTTTAAATGTAAAGCTTTTGTAGAGCAGCTAGTCATTGGTTGGTAGTCGGACTACTGACCAATCAAAATTTAAAACAACAATATCCACTCATTACAGCAGTGAGTAGTGGGGTTACCTTTAATCAAACGAAACACTGTGCGGAGTATGATGGCATTCAGTATATTTTATTTCAATGTATACACTGAAAGTAACATAATAACAACATAATGTACACATATAAATAATTTAATAATATACAACTACTATAGATTTGGGTTTATTTGGCTGATCTCTTAAGAAGATCTGTTAAATTTTGGTTGAAATTCATGGTTTAGAGGTAGGGGCCGTATAATTACATGTTTTTAGTATGTTAATTTCGGGTTTGTGTATCTCAAATTTTCAGTGGCCCACCGCATACCAATTCTCAAGCAATGATACTGCCAGACGTTTCTCTGTCTGTAGTGAAAAGCGTTCAGCCCAAAGAAAATTTGGTTATGATCCTATATGTGACAAGGAGTAAGATTGCTTGACTAAACTTTTTTGTTTTCTCTCCAGTTTCCTCTACAGTTAAAGACCAGTGCTCCAAAGCGATTTATTGAAATAAATTTCTGCCACAGTATTATGTACAATTGATGTAGTTTGTGTTGAGTGGATGTAAAACCTCATTTCTCTTTTAGTATGTATAAGAAGGGCAATTTCTTAACTATACCAAAGGGAAAGTGTAAATTATGTACTGAGAGACCCAACAAAAACATAGCACTAACATTACACAGCATGTCATTCAACACAGTTGTGATGTGTGTGATAAGGGGCATCATAGCTATCAATTGAATGTTGAATATTACTGGTGTATAACAAATCTCTATAAATGCCACCACCCATCATGATATTAATGCAATATCCATCATACCCTACTCTTCCCTAAAATTATGGCTTTGTGGCTTCTTGTAATTTTAACAAAGACATTAATAAGAATTTACAAAATAATACATCTCATTACATCCTTGGGTTTTTTTTATCCACCATGTTTGACCTAATTATTATTGTGTTGGTTTTAGAGGTGTTATGGTTATGCTGATAAACTGTATTTTTGTTGTGTACAGGACAGAAACAGATACTGAACTGAAACAAATATGACTGGTGATGGGTTGAATTTAATGCATTCATTTAATGGACACATTTAACTCCTTGTTTTACAATAAATTACACAATACAATTCGTCCAACAACAGCTTGGTTCAGGTAACAAGAGATAGTCACTGTAAATTAGTTTGTAACAACCAGTGTTAAAGTCAAGTCATAATAATTATCAAATATTTACACACAAAATACCTTCTGGTATTGTTTTATCAGGTAAATAAAATCTCTACTTCTTTCAAGAGTTGTTGCCCTTTATCACCTGCTTTGTGACAGTAATATTCAGCAGCTTTCCGATGTCCAAGGTTTGTGAGAAAACGAGCATATTCTAAATATACTGCTTCAAATAAAGATGCTGAAAAATAAAATAATATGTGTCAGTATGGAAAAGTGATCTGATTTAAACACAGTTGATGTGAGGAAATAGCCAATGAAACGGTCTGTTCTTGGTGTACTCTGCATGGGACGTCAACTTTGAATGATTACTCAATGTCATAGGGTCAAAAGTCACCAGTATGAGCCGTGACATGAGCTACCAGCACAACTAGTCATATCTCTATGTAGTGTGGGCCATCAAAAGTATAAAGATAGGTTGCCAGGCAACGAAACATACGCCCACAGCAGCTAAATCGTCCGGGCAGTCAACAAGGGTTGTCGCATATTTTTACTTTTTTCGGTAATGAAACATTTGTAATACACTAAAATTTGATTAAGAGTAACAACTCATTATGTAATTATCAGAAAATCATTAGAATTTGATTGCTTTTTATAAAGTTTTACCCCAAGCTAACAATTAGTATATACATGAAACATTTAATATCATGGATTTAGCTGTTCAGTTATCTAAATTCATTGAAAATCAAAATACTTGTTCGTTTCAACACCTTAAACTCTATGTATCAATCTGAAGTCAATCGGATGGTAACTTTGGCCTCTATAGCGTCACAAGAATTTTTGAAGTTATCAAGGGAGATAACTCTGGCAGTAATTATTTGAAATCGCTGAAAATCAATAGGCTTCTTCGTCTCATGACCTTAAACACTGTGTATAAATCTAAAGTCAATCGGATATTAACTTTGGCCTCCAGAGCGTCCACAAGATTTTTTGAGGTGATCAAGGGCCATAACTCTGGCACTAACTATCGGAAATCGCTAAAAATTAATAGGCGTCTTCGTCTTATAACCTTAAACACTGTGTATAAATATAAAGTCAATCGGATATTAACTTTGGCCTCTAGAGCGTCCACAAGATTTTTTGAAGTGATCAAGGGCCATAACTCTGGCACTTATTATCGGAAATCGCTGAAAATCAATAGGCTTCTTCGTCTTAAACGCTGTGTATAAATTTAAAGTCAATCGGATATTAACTTTGGCCTCTAGAGCGTCCACAAGATTTTTTGAAGTGATCAAGGGCCATAACTCTGGTAGTTATTATCGGAAATCGCTGAAAATCAATAGGCTTCTTCGTCTTATGACCTTAAACACTGTGTATAAATTTAAAGTCAATCGGATATTAACTTTGACCTTTAGAGCGTCCACAAGATTTTTTAAAGAGATCAAGGGCCATAACTCTGGCACTAATTATCGGAAATCGCCGATAATCAATAGGCTTCATTGTCTTATGACCTTAAACGCTGTGTATAAATTTAAAGTCAATCGGATATTAACTTTGGCCTCTAGAGCGTCCACAAGATTTTTTGAAGTGATCAAGGGCCATAACTCTGGTAGTTATTATCGGAAATCGCTGAAAAACAATAGGCTTCTTCGTCTCATGACCTTAAACACTGTGTATAAATTTAAAGTCAATCGGATATTAACTTTAGCCTGTAGAGCGTCCACAAGCAATTGTGGACGCCGGACCGACGGACCGACGGACGGACGGACGGGGGCGACGACAATATACGACCACATTTCAATGTGGGCGTATAAAAACCGAAACGAAATATAGATCTGTATTTTAATTAGATTGTATGGAAAGGGGTAATTCACCAGTACCCTGAAATAGACCTAACCTATTTAAAGAGTAACATCCATATAGTCTGGATTGTCCAGATCATTATTGTCTAAATATCACAAATTATCACTATATCAAACACCTGATGTGAAACTCACCGTTTTCTTTTGTATTGTCCATCAAATCAAATTCTTTACAAGCTTCAATAAAACACACAGCTCGATCAAAACATCTCATTCCATATAACATCTCTACAACTTTATAAAACTGACCTAACGACAGTAAAACTAACAAAGCTTTACTCTGTAATATCAAAATAATAAAACAAGTTAGATATAATAGGTACAAACAAATATAATATAGATTCAGAACACAGTCCTCGCAGTGTACTCATTGTATATTGACATAAGAAATCAGTATGTATACGCACACACTAGTCAGCTCATTATCATTGCTCTGAACAAGTTCTTGTTATTGATTTATTTACCTTATGTCTTTTTAATACTGTAGGCCAAAAATACTTAGGGTTTTGTTTTACTGATATGTAACCATTTGCTTTATAAAGCTGAGATACATTATGATCCAGTTAATTTTTATTCCATATACATGTATACAGTATACATTTTAATGTGTCACTACATGTCAATCAAAAGACCATGTTTTAATATAATACATGTTGTTTATAGTAATTCAGGTAAATAATTACTCTTTCTAATGCAGCCTTTTATACGTGATGTAGCGTTATCTGTGAACCAGAATACATATTTATGTGGTCAAACAGCCAAATTACATGTTTAGTTTGATGGACATCTTTTTATAATTTCTGACATTTGTTTGTAAAACTCCTACCTTTAGATTGATCTGTGTTCCACACAAATGATCAGCATATCTCTTCATTAACTCACTTCTCTCATTGTGATCTAATGTAGCCTGGAATAATGACAAGAGTGTTTTAAGAATCTTTTAAATCCACCCTTTCCCCCCCGCCTCCCAATTTTTTTTTCAGCAAAGCAGTAATAATAAAGATGTGGTAGAATATCTCTTTACCTATCTACATAATCTGAAAATAGAAAAGTCTGCCTAGGTCCCAAGTAGAACAGAAATGTATCAGACATGGTATTAGACGATCTAGAAAAAGTAAGCATGTCCTGCCTCATGCTACTTATTGATAATTTGGGCATTAGTCTAGAAGACAAAAATATTTGTCTGTAACTCTCATACACACAAGTAGGATGATGATGTTGTGGAGATCTAGTCTCTACAAACTTTAATTTGCAAGACATCATATTGTAACAATTTGTATTTTTACCTTGGCTAACCAGACTGATTTATCCCAATCCTCGTATGTTTGTAGGTAGCGACAGGCATCCAGACTCTTATCTATCAAACACAGCAACTGTACTCCCTCTAGAAAACACATAATAGTTGAGCAAATATACATATAAATCACTGCTATATTGTACAAAAATAATTAGGCACTTGTGAATACCACTGAAATAACCAAATGAATAATAAAGTTTAGTAATGTCTTTAGAAATAGATAACAATTTCAGTCAGTTATATAGAAGGATAACTCATGTTTTCCTTTTGCATTCATCACTTCCCTTTATTGAAATCTTCATAACGCATCTATTGTATCAATGATTTCTGTGTTAAAATTATATTTGGAACTGTTTTAAGAGTTCTATCACATATGTTATAATGACTGACACCAATATTGTCCTTTACAAGCCAACAGTGAGGCTGATGTCCCCCGCTGAAATCCCAAAATAAATAGATGACACATATTAATTAATCGCACATTAATATTTTTCAATCGTATCGAGCAATCAAACTGTACACAAAGTGTCATCCAAAAGTGTTTTATAAAGAAAAATGCTAAAACCGACGAGAAAAATGAAAATGTACCCTAGTTAGGGGGACCCTAAAGGCAGACAAAAGGGCCCCCACGCTTGACAAAAGGGTCCCTCTGGCCAAGGGAAAGGGCCCTTGTGTCCAAGTCATTCGTTTCTATACACTGTTACTGTCGAATCCATTACTGAATGAGAATGCAGATATTGTATTGGCATAAAAATCATCAATCAAGATGAACCTCAGTTATATCTTGTCCCAAAGTATCATCCAATCAAATTGCTTATCTCTGCCTACCCTAAGAAGAAAATGCTCATCTTCGAACTCCATCAAGGCATTGACCTAATTTAATAAGCACACACACCAATTTTGAACATTTTAACTCAATTCGAGGGAGAGTTATTGTGTTCCAAAGTCTCGGTAAATCAAATTGCTTATCGCTCTGCTTACCCTGAGCAGAAAATGTTCATTATCGATCTTAGTCAAGGTATTACTGTAATGAAACTATACACCAAGTTTCATCACTCTCACTTAATTAGAACTAAAGTTATCGTGTCCCAAAGCATCAACCAATCAAATTGCTTATCTCAGCTTACCCTAAGCGGAAAATGCTCATCTTCGAACTCAATCAAGGCATTGACCTAATAAGCATATACACCAAGTTTGAACATTTTAACTCAATTAGAAGAAGAGTTATTGTGTTCCAAAGTCTCAACCAATCAAATTGCGTATCGCTCTGCTTACCCTGAGCAGAAAATGCTCATTATCGAACTTAGTCAAGGTATTACTGTAATGAAACTATACACCAAGTTTCATCACTCTCACTTAATTAGAACTAAAGTTATCGTGTCCCAAAGCATTAACCAATAAAATTGCTTATCTCTGCTTACCCTAAGCGGAAAATGCTCATCTTCAAACTCCATCAAGGCATTGACCTAATAAGCATATACACCAAGTTTGAACATTTTAACTCAATTAGAAGGAGAGTTATTGTGTTCCAAAGTCTCGACCAACCAATCAAATTGCGTATCGCTCTGCTTACCCTAAGCAGAAAATGCTCATTATCGAACTTAGTCAAGGTATTACTGTAATGAAACTATACACCAAGTTTCATGAATCTCACTTAATTAGAACTAAAGTTATCGTGTCCCAAAGCATCAACCAATCAAATTACTTATCTCTGCTTACCTTAAGCGGAAAATGATCATCTTCAAACTCCATCAAGACATTGACCTAATAAGCATATACACCAAGTTTGAACATTTTAACTCAATTAGATGGAGAGTTATTGTGTTCCAAAGTCTCGACCAATCAAATTGCGTATCGCTCTGCTTACCCTGAGCAGAAAATGCTCATTATCGAAATTAGTCAAGGTATTACTGTAATGAAACTTTACACCAAGTTTCATCACTCTCACTTAATTAGAACTTAAGTTATCGTGTCCCAAAGCGTCAACCAATCAAATTGCTTATCTCTGCTTACCCTAAGCGGAAAATGCTCATCTTCGAACTCCATCAAGGCATTGGCCTAATAAGCATACACACCAAGTTTGAACATTTTAACTCAATTAGAAGGAGAGTTATTGTGTTCCAAAGTCTCGACCAATCAAATTGCGTATCACTCTGCTTACCCTGAGCAGAAAATGCTCATTATCGAACTTAGTCAAGATATTACTGTAATGAAACTATACACCAAGTTTCATCAATCTCACTTAATTAGAACTAAAGTTATTGTGTCCCAAAGCAACAACCAATCAAATTGCTTATCTCTGCTTACCCTATGCGGAAAATGCTCATCTTCGAACTCCATCAAGGCATTGACCTAATAAACACATACACCAAGTTTGAACATTCTAGCTCAATTAGGAAGAGAGTTATTGTGTCCCAAAAAGTGTGACAGACAGACGGACAGACAGACAGACAGACAGACGGACGAACCCATTTTAATAGTCCCCCAACTTTCTTCGAAAGGCGGGGGACAAAAAATATATAACCCCAAGACTTTGTGAAATCAAATCAAATTCTTTCAATATAATAAGATTGTCTAAGTCATTCCAATGAAATTTATGACTGTTTAAGGAAATAATCTCAGAAAAACATGTTAGTTAATGAGACATTTTTCTATTTGAAAAATAGACATAAAAATATGTTTAAAAAGCATTGGTTAAATAATGCTGTGGACCATATATACACTGGTATACAGACTGTATTTACAGGCTGATATTATATAAAGCTGTATAATTACCAGAGAGTTTTCCATTGGCTATCAGATTGGTGGCGACTAATTTTATTGTACTTTGAGATGCTCCAGATGACCGTATACTAGCTACCAGACAAGCTCTACAATTACATAAATACATGTTCACCTAATAGAAGTATAAGCTCGGATATCTCCCAACCTCTGATTTCTAAATTAAGATTTGTTTACTGATGAAATTGCAGGTAAGAAATCAAAATGAGTTTAATATTTATATCAGAATGTATGAATGACAATCGTGAATAAAATATGTCACTTGGTGCAGACTATAAAGATATTAACTATGCAGTACCACATTCATTTCCTGATGCAGTATTTATTCAAACATACATTAGGTAAAATCTAAAATATGCTTCAAATATGAAACTATGGTATTCATAATTTTATGTCCGAATAAAGAAGATGACCTCTAACCTTAAAGAATCAACATAATATGTTGTGTTATCTGCCTCCGTCTCCAGAAGCAACTGCACAGCACGATCTGTCTGTCCCAATAATATATAATTCTCCACACATTTATGCGTATGATCATTGGTTGCTCGTTTGTTGTCATGGAGAGACACTCGATCCAACTGATATTTCTATTATAACAGAATAACAATATTACATAGGTATACATACACTTTCTTACCTACTTAGCTACATGAAAAAGTTTAATATGCAATCTGATTAAAATACAGATATATGTTTCGTTTTGTTTTTTAATATACTATGGTATTGCTAGCTAGACAACAATATATACATACCAACTAGCAGTTCAAAATATCTTTTTGAATATTCAACATAACTGAACAATTTCAGGGTGTTAACTTTCACAGTATTGTAGTTTGAAATAGATTACCAATCACTCGAATGACATCAGAGGTATTCAATTTGAGATATCTGTGGTATATATAATGGTCTATTTACCTTAAAACTATCAGAATCTATTAAAATATCATAACATCTTTCTAGTGGTTGATCTCTATATAATTCATTCACTAAATATGATCTTTCTTGTTGGTCTGGATTGTCCAAGACTACAAGATCTGTAGCCTCTTTATAACTGGGTGTAGATGGAATAAATAAATCACCCATGTCTGACTGAGATGTCACTCGACTTGGTGCCTGTATATGGATAGTAATTTAAATTACAAGTGATTTACAGAGTAATATGCTTCTGAAATACGGTAACTATTCATTTCTATTAGTTTCTACATATTTTTCTTATTTGAGAAATAATTTGGCTTTAAAAGCTACAATATAATATCACGCTCTAATATGGTGAGTCAACTTTCTTTTACTGTCTTCAGTTGAATTTGTAATTTAACTGTTCTTAGTTTCATTATTATCAAATTCTCTTATCTAAACAACATAAAATCATAACAATTTGATTCTTGACAAACTCATAGAGGTATGGAAAGCAAAACCTCTAAATCCATCCAGACAATATTTGTCTAAAAATTAAAAACAAACCTTGCTCATTGGTTGGTATTTTTCTGATCTTAAATAGTGAAGAGCTACTGTCCAGAAATGAAGATCAGATTCATCGCCAAATATTCTAGCTATTAACAGACATCGCTCAGCTGTTCCAAACTGTGTACGAGGCAAATAACTTGTCATAGAACTAAACAAAATCAAATAATTATCTTATAATATGAATATTAATAAAAAAAAACCCATTAATTGTGAAAAAAATCATTGTGAATAAAAATCATTGTGAAAACAATCAATTGACACCAAATGGATAGAAAATTGCAAATAAAATTGTTGGCCATGTGGATTTCCCAAATATATAAGAAGTGGTGTCCTACCTCTTACACAACATATGTAACAAACACTATCCACAAAGAACAAGAATTTGTTAGCTTTGTAAACTTCTCTCCTCAACCAAAAAGTGGTATGAGGTGTTATCTTACCTGTCTATTAGATTAAGTTGTTTATTTATTATTTTTTCTGTCTCGATGTCATCTTCTCGCATGTTCGGTGCCATAAGATTGTATGTCTCCTCCCATGGCTGGTGTTGTAAAATACATTTTAATAATTGAGAAGATTTGGATGAAACTAGATGAGGACAGAACAATGGCTCTGTAAAATAAATAATATATTGTATTAATTACACAGTGCCATTTAAAGATTCCAAAGTGTAGAAATTACATCTGGTAACTGGTTCAGTAAATGACTTCAGATTAATTTATGTGTGAATTATACTGAAGATTTTTACCATATCTATAATTTCTACAACCACTTAAACATGCTATATAATAAAACAAGCAACAAACCTGGAAGGTCCCAGTTATCAGTTGGAGAACTCGAGTTCCTTAAGGTTATATCTGTCACATGTAACGCTCCATTAGTAGTAACCAGCATAGGACGATCTGATCCTGCCCACTCTGCATCGGATATCTTCGCAATCTCTTTTGGACTTTTTATGAAGTACTGAATTTCTACCTGAAGTTGTACAATACCAGTACGTTAAATCATAGAATTATTTCTATGGTTAAAATCTAAATAGATTTGATTTTAGTAAAATAATAAGTTGATTTGACTGATGTTATATTTTGATTGGTGACGGGACAAGCACAATAAGATTAAACCTCATAACATTGAAAGGAAGTTGGTTGTTTTTTCTGATTTTATTTTCATTATGGACCTAAGCTACCACTACCAACACTTGAATGCACTATCAGTTGATGTTTCGGAGGTTTACACTAAATGTCCAGTGCATTGCCCGGGCCAGTAGCAAGCTCATAAAATTTGGTGGGGCTACACATTTTTTGGAGGGGCTGAGGATGTGGTTGTGTAAGAACACTCCAAAGAAATCATTATTGTTGACGAAATATTTGGGTGGGCAAAATGTGAAAATTCAATCAAAAGGTATGCACTATAGAATGTATGTAAATCTCATAATGATCTAAGTAATGTTCTGACGAAATGTTAAATCCAATTCAATTCAACTTACTTTCCCCTCTTTATTAAAATCCCAGATAACGGCACCATCATTGTGTAGCGTAAAAAACTTGAAATTTTCCCTTCCTGGTGCAAACTTTATTTTCTTTATCCAACCTCGATTTGTGGGCACTGTCCTAAAATACACATGAAAATAAAGCTATAAAAAAGTATTTTACTTTTTATCATGGCAGATTAAAAGGTTAATATAGACTTTCAGGTCACATACAATAAAAAAGCAAGCATCAGGAATCAACATCGGTTGATGATGATGAGCTTAACACTATGCAATTCTATTCTTAAATAAAAAACAAACCTGGATATTTTTCCCTTTAAATCCCAACAACAGAGAATTCCATCTACGTCTCCAAACATCAGGTAATCATTCTTCCATGCCAGGCATGTGATCGTACCCAGTCCATTCTACAAATATAAAATTTAGATTACCACCAACTTCAAATTAAATTAAATTATGGACACATTTTGTAGTGATATCAAACAAAGAAATCTAAACAAACATTGTGAAAGTTCTTAGATGTTCATTTATAAAGCACAGTAAGTACACAGTATGATACAACCATATCCCAATAGTCAAAAGGTATGCACTATAAAAATTTATTTTAATAAGTGTGTTAAACCCTCTTTAACATTTTACCTCTGGTGGTATTTTTGTGACATCACTTATACTACTACCCTCTACAATAAAATGGAAGACTGTTCCATCTTTATCAGTCATCACAAAATGCTCACGAACTGTTCCTTTACTGCTTGTCTTCTTCTCTCTAGTAAAATAAACAAACATTATACAGCAATGGGACATTTATTCTACACAATTCTGTGAAATACAATTATTGTTTATTACTGCGTCATGTTTTTTTTACTAGGATTGTCTCAGTCTGTATTAAGGAAATGATTTATGTTTATGTTGTGATAAGTAACTAATTAATATCGTTTAGTTGATCATTACTTAATGCTGCCCAGATCCTCATCAAACCACAATTACCTCCCCTGTGTACAGTACTATGAGACTATAAATAGCCATGGCACGTGCTATGTTATCTTTTGTAAAAAAAGTAGTCTTGATTTGCCCGACCTGTCAATCAGACGTAGAATGGTCGGTAGACTGGTAAAGCGAGACTAATTTCAAAACAAGGGCACATATCCCATCTTTTACTCAAAAGTGTCTGGATGTTATGGACGACACTCTGAACCATTTAAATGGTCATAGCTTATTAAGTACAACATGACCGTTTATTTAGTGACTATAAATGTGTGAAACTGATTTAAGGTTTGGCATATATATAAATATTGTGCCGTATTTATGGTGGGTCACCCTACTATTGGTGAATGTGAATACAGATATTTCAGGAAATTAGCTTTAACCAAATAGCAGATTCTTAATTTAAAAGTTTGGGTAAAAATTCAACGAGTAGAACTATTCCTTAAATACAGGGCATGCTGCTTCTTTACATGATATCCAAGATGTAATAATAAATCCCAGGGAATAGTCTAGTGCAAGATCATGTGACATATTGCAGACTAATTTACTTCGACTGCATTATAAGAATTCTGTCAGTGTAAATGTAGATGTTGATCAAATCCTATTTGTTTCAATTAATTCACTTCAGCTAAAATCGACTTAATTCTACTATTAAAGCATGCACTTTAAACTAATAAATAAAAGGAGATGTCGTTTATATCACACAGATTGCTTTAATGTATTACAGAGAAACAATTCTGACCAGGACTCTACTTGTCTGTCAATTTGCATCCTAATAATAAGTGTTATAGTGCAGTCCTGTAATACATATCCAAGCATCAACCAAGTCATCACTGGTCAGGTGTGGCTTCCGACAGGTGATCGGTGATCAAATGTGAACTCCAAGAGTAATCAAAATAAAATCTTTGTTGTTAATTGTTTCCATTGTACTTTTGTATCTAAATATTTAACATACTTGATTGACGTATTGGAATCAGTTTTGTTGAGTTGACCTGATGAAGACATGGCATCAATCGGGGATTTCATTGGTTTTTCATCATCACAAGCATCTAGTAATTTTTTCTTAATCGTCTTGGTACTATGAGAAGGTGACCAAATCTATTTATTGATAAAATAAATAAAGAATTCAAATAATACAATTACTGCAATACACTATAGCCACACCCTATACAATCACTGCAATACACTATAGCCATAGCCAACAGACACTGCACACATTACATCCATACCCTACACAATCACAATACCCTACACAATACACTACACACTCTATACAATACACTACATCCATGTATACCCTACACAATCTCAGCAATATACTCACTTTAATATATAAAGACACATTCTGCACAAACAGTACAATACATCTGATAGTCTAGCAAGTTGCCTACAGACTTGACATGTTTATAAATGTCTAAATAATAATTTCTGTAGCATTTGAATCCAAAATAAAGGACCTGGCACTTACAATACATACTGCATCTTTAAGACCATTAAAATTTAAAGTAAAATTTGTTTTTTTATTGATTTTACATTTATAGTAATAATAAATCTACCAGGTTTCCCATACATTTATTAACAAGTCTTTACATTAAAATTGACTTGTTCTGAAAAACAAATATATCAAGTGAAATAATCCTGTCATTATTATCCATGACGGATTAACATACAGTACCATTGAAAATATATAAGTTATAACTTACTGTGGCTGTAGGTCGAGGAAAGTTTTTAGGTAATTCTCTGATAATTGTCAGTGACTTTAAATCCCATAATTCCAATGGTTTATCTTTAAAAGCTATCACAAAATATTGTCTGAAAAAAAACCAAACAGAATATTTATAAATTAAATTAGAAAAGGTCTGAACAGTTTTTCCCTTTAATGGTTATATTACAAAGTTGTGAGGGATAGTCAATTTAGCTGTGAGTGGTTACTGTCACACTATTGCTCATATATGTACACAAATCAAACCCACTTTGTGCTATATAGAGAAAAAAACGCGACAAATCTGACCATAAATAAAAGCTATCAGATTTTCGCTTCATTGCCGTGCTCCACCCCAGTATATGTGGTATCAAATTAACCAGCATGACACGGTGAATGTTTTAAGATATAGAATTTGGACCCCTGGCAAATTGGGTCCCTGTATGTTGCACCACTCACATAATAATATGTGCTTTCAAACTAACTTGCATGACCCGGTGAATGTTTTAGGCCATTGAAATTGGTCCCCTATCAAATTGGGCCCCCGTATGTAGGTATGTATTGCGCTTTGTTGCACCACCTCATCACTACATATGTGGTACCAAGTTAACGAGCATGACCCACGAGAATGTTTTACACTATCGAATTTGGGCCTCAAGCTAATTATTAGACACATTTATTCATATAAATAAGATACACTTTTTTCAAATTAAAGACACTTACTTTAAATTAGAGACATACTTACTTTAAATTAGAGACACACTTACTTTAATTTAGAGACACACTTACTTTAAATTAGAGACTTGTAAACTGATTATTGGTGATTCGTCTTCAGTATGATTTCTAACTGATGTAGATTTACCTGTTCATGACACAAATTAAATAGAAATAATTAAGCAAAGTAATACCATTTGTTATTTCATTAGGGAAGTTAAAACATATTTAATGTACTATTGTATCGTTGCCAGGGCAAATACTACATTATCACAACTTACCTGATAAAATATCTAAAAGATAGATTTCATTTTTAACAAGTCCACTCTGTCCAGGGTTAGCGTGTGCATGTGATAAAAATGTCTTTAATCCAGTCCACTCAATTCCTCTACAAAAAATTACATCATATAAGGACAAGAATAGTCATTTATTTACAAAATCGAGAAAGGACATACCATAGAATAGATTCTAGTAAGCTATAGAAAAACATATCTGTTTTAAAATTGAAAACTTTACAAAACTCTTGCTCACTAAGATGGTGAAAAACTTACAATAATAACAACTACAAGTCAAGTGAAACATGTACATATTACATTCCTAATTTTCGGACACCTGTTACCAGTGTTTGCCATGTATTTTGTACACAATGAACAGTCCATTTGCTATTTTGCCATACCGTTTTTTAGGACTTCGCATTTGTCTAATGGTTTGGATTGTTCGTACTTTGTTTTAATTTATTTATATAATATATATACCTGACTGTAGAAGAATGAAGACTATATTCTCTATCAACCTGACCACTAGAGACATTTACAATCTGTAACATTCCATTAAATGAACCTGAAACAAAAAAATAAGAGAAAGTAAAAAAGTCAGTTATATTTGGGGACAGTCAATCAAGATTTAAATATATATATTTAAGCTACAAGTCAGTCAATTTTACTGCCAGTCAGTCAATTTTACAACTCAGTCTGTTTTACTACAAGCCATTCAATTTTCCAACTCTTCAGTCAACTTTACTACATGTCAGTCAAGAATGGTAAATATGAACCATGATTATTGTGTTCACTCAATTCCTACTTATAATAACTGTGACAGAACAAATATATCATACTACAAAAACAGACTGAAGCAAAGGTCATAAAACTATTTGTAACGCTTGGCATATTGTACATGTCACAGACTGAATTCAAACCATATTTTAACCCAGTCAAAGAGTGGTACTCACCCAATGCAACAAGAGGTCGATAATTTGAGTAGTTTTTATTGGTTAAAGGTGGACACATCCTCAAACATGTGACATGAGAAGTTATTCCATTTAATAATCCAGTCATTAAAAATTTCAACTGTATACTGTGACCTCTAGATGACCTTCAGATGGAAAATAACGAAATGAAAATCATTTATTCAATATCGTTCTAAAATATTACAATTGAAGGTCATTAATAAAAAGATATGTGAAAGTAGATGACTATACTCCTTGTAACTGTTAACAAATGAAATGAAATGAAATGGGGTTTAACGTCTTACTATTCTGCTACGATTGGGTTAATGAAGACGGGCATACGCCATACAGTGTGTTATGAGGGAAATTTTGCCAGGACAACGGTGCAACAGCCTACTCTTACATGTATATCGCATTCCAACTGCCATGGATCTTTTACATACATGCCAATGTGTACAGAGCACTTCAGTTTTCCGTACCATCCGAATGACTAGACAGCTGTCCTTGTCAGGGACAAACATCCTGCACCACTGGCAAGGCGAAACCACACCGAAAAATCTTGATGAATAGCCAACAACGTCCAGGCTAGTGAGCCAGCCTGTTACTCACTTAGCCACTGTGGCTCCTGTGCTATGAATTCCAACTGTCAAGGGTTCTTTTAAGTGCTGTTTGTTGTGCTACACATGGAAGAGAAATATCCTTATCATATCAGGTGTGGCAAGTGAAAGTAGGGTATCCATTTACTATCACTCATGATTTACCATGATTGATTATGTAATGTCCACTGGCTTGTAAAGTATTACACATAGTCCATTTGTGACTGAAACATATCCACAGTGTGTGGGGACTGACTTTTGGAGTTGGACATCTACCAGTCCAATCAGTCACATGCAGTTGGGACCAGGTCCAGAGTTAAGGCCAGAGCCCCAAGCTAGGACAAGGGCTCCAACGACTAAAGAGTCATTAACTAAGAAGTCTTGTACATTATATGTTTGGAAGAACAAAAATATTTATGAAGTTTAAAAGAGTTGTGTCTTGAAGAGTCAATAGTGTAACAGTTGCTAGCTGTTCTGTCCTGCACCCTGACAAGGGTAACAACAGAATCGAAGCTGAGACTGCCAGGTTGGCGAGCTCAAACCTTACTCATTGTGGCTACCCACGATTTACAAAACACAGAGTCATGTGCTGTAATAAGTACTCTTCAATTTCTATTAAAAGACCAATACAGAATGTAAGCAGGTTTTATGTTTAAAAATGGATGGCAGTCAAATGTTGTATAAATCATTAATTAGACATTAATTAACTTACCAAGACCATAATCAACTCTTGATGCCATCAAATTTTTTCGATATTTAGTATATTTGAATACATTTTTGGGTTGATGAAATAACCATAGAAACGGATAATCGAGACTTTGTTTATTATTGATGGCTACAGTGTTATCTAGGCTCAGATTTAAGTAATTTGACTGAAATTTTCATTAAAAATATCATTTAACAAACATACCTAGGACTATTTGTATTGGCTCCTGGTAATTGTGATGGACCAATCATATCAGCTAAAGAAGATTTAGGATACTCTATGTTACTAAGAACAGGAAAATTGATATCTGAAGCAGCACCAATTGTATTAACAGGTAATTTAGATCCTGGAGTGTGAAGCGGTGAGGAAGGAAACAGATTTAAACTTGAAGATGTTGGAATCTGTAAATACCAAAAAATATTTCATTTAAAAATTAATCAGGTGTACAATGCACATAAAAGGTTATTTGTCCAAAACTTTGCATTCACTTTAAACTTATCAATAGTTATATATATGTATATATATTTGACAACAAACCAAAAATTCTACTGTGAACACAGTATATGTAGAAGCTATGATGAATGGATCCATTGATTCAAGCTGACAGGTCTCTAACATTAAAATTCAACTGATATCTACTGTGTCTCTTCCCATGCATCCACTCCAGTACTTTACCAGCCAGTCAATTTTTCTCATATTTTGTTTCTCTTGGTTGATCAATTTCAATTTATAAATCAATTTTGAAGTGTTTATATACATGTACCTACACTGAATTTAATATGCTTGATTGTTTAATCATTTAATATTCTTAAGTTCTTATCATTACCTTGACAGAGTTGCCTTTTAAATCCCAGAAAATAACACGACTATCACTCATCACTAAAGCAACCGAGGACTCTGACACAGGATTAACCATGATGCCATAAACTTTATTATGTCGAGTTATTCGTAGTGGATCTGACTGGCATCGTAGTTCATACGACACGTCTAATGATACATTCGGTGGAGAATCATCTGAAACAAAGAAGTTCACATTTCTTAATAAACTAAACTTCATCCTGTATTGGGATGTAGATTGTAAAAGTACTTGTTTGTTGATCAAAACTTTTTCAGTTCAATTTTTCTATTTCTCAATTTTGACCATTAAACATCCAGTAAGTATCTATAAGGAATTTATTTTCTATCTACTTCTAAACTTAATACTACGGCCAGTGAGGAATGACAAAACAATGAACAAGTAGGTTTTGCAGAAGATAATATTTTATCAAATAAAGCATGACGTTAAAAAAACATTAAAAAAACTAACCAAAAGCTCCGCTACCCTCCATGGCAGGTGTTAACATGACATTAGTTTTACGTCTTACTCTCATTGATATTCCCCCATTCTCATGTAGGCATAAAATAGCATCTCTCTGCCAACATGGTACAACCTGTAACATATCAAAATATAAACGTCAATAATACCTACTGAATATACCAACTATTTTTATTTAACAGCTAGTGATAAAGGTAGAAAAACACAATGAATCAAAAGTAAATCAAACTGTCATATGAACCAGACAAAAAAAATAAAACCCAACTCAGGCATTCCAGTGACAAATGGTATTAGATGTTCTGCTTGCAATCCTTTTTAATTGACAAGTTTGAAATTTACCATCATAAATTGTGAAATTCCACAGATTTCTTTATTTTATTCTAACTGATTATCTTTGACAACTTTTTAAAATTATTGTCCTTTATCACATACTCTAAATTTGAAACAATAAACAGAACTAAATTTTGTGATTTGTAATTGACAAATTTTGAATATCAATCTATATAACGACCATGTTTTAAACAATTTATTGAGCATTTTGCCAAGGATCTGGTTCACCATCTTTTAAAGTTAAAATATGACCAGAAAGATACATATAAATGCATAAAATCTGATATGCTGCAATGAACAATGCCATCAAGTTTTTAAAAAATCAACAAAATGGTAAATCTATTGCAAATTATTAACCTGTTGAAAAGGAGAACTAGTTCGATCCATGGCTATAATTCCAACTGTTTGATTTATTTCCAGGTCAAGTATGAGTAACTCTCTAGCGTAGAGTAAGATAAGGTGGTGACGACAGGAACGATGGTAAGACAACTGTAAACATTCATTTAATGGAATTGATTCTTCATCAGCCTGCACAGATTTACTGCAAAATAAAAAGTATTAAATGATTCACTTCATGGTATAACTCAAAAGAATGAAATTAATTTCATCTAAATCATATTAAGTCTTAAATCACACAAAGGTTTCATGAACTCAATAGTAAGTGCGCAAGGACCACACTACATGCAAAACAAAACCGACAAGACAAACCTGTGGACAAGACCAATTACGTAGACTTGCATGACATGAACAACAAATATCAAATCAATGCAATCGCATAAAAAACTAAACTTTGAAAAGTCAGCTTTTTATTTTAATTTTCATGTATATAATCTATAGGAAAAACAACTAATAGTCCCTGCATTTATGGGGTGAATCCACAAAAACAGAATACAAAAAATTGTAATTCCTGTATAAGGCAGAAAAACTGAATTTTCCTCAGATATTTTTTGTTACACAGATGTGATCAGTTATCATTGACTTACCTTGGTTTACTTTCACCAATTAATATCCTACTCATTCTTTTAGCAAGGTTTTTCGAGCTTGATGATGTTGATAACTTTCTATCTAAACTATTTGTTCCACTGACAGGAGTCGAGCCTCCTACAAGATAAACATAATCAATCAGGCATTTTAAACACAGTATTATAGTAATATCAATTTCTTTTAGTTTAAAGAGGAACATATTTATTAAATTTACTTGCACATAGGGATATTTGGCATGCTAAGTAAATCAGAGGGCCTAAAGATAATCATAGTTTATGAATAATCTATTGTGTTCTTTATAATTACAGCCATTTAATGTTTTATTTATCTGTCAAACTCCTTACATCAATTACTAACTATATAAATATTTACCATGACTAGATGGACTAGATATATAATACTTCTTGCCATTACTTGATGGTGTTTTAGTAATTGTAAAATCATCAATGAACACAATACATTCCTGTCCTAAAACTACAATAAATAAAATATATTCTCATTCAAAATATGTTATTAAAATTCTGAAAAAAAAGTTGTTGCACCGATAATCGGTGCCAGTGAAAAGTAGCATGGACCTCATGTTTAGTGCTGGGTATTGCAATTCAGGTGCTCTGATAGGATTCCTATCATAATTCATAACCAGGTCAGTATTTATCAAGAAAACAACAAGATAAATGAATAGTTGATATGTTATTAGAGTCACAAATTGCAATTATTGTCAAGGCCTTGAAATGTTTGTTTGCCTACTAGTGGCCTTACAGATCAAAATAAACACCAAAACAATTTAAGGTGTTTGTGTACCTCAGGATAAAGTGTGACACGGATAATTAAGATTGACAGGTTTGTTACTGAATCCACAAAAAAGAAACATGATACATTGATTCAGTGTCTCACTTTTTCATATGCATGCAGTATAGTGAGAAGGTGAATCGTGATACATTGATTCAATGATATATCATGTCAGCCCTACTAATGATATATTGTGTCAGCCCTACTAATGGTAAGGAAAAATATCATAATTTCCATTTGGTTTGGGATATCTTCCTTTCTTTTATCTTTTCTTCATATCAATACAAATATATTTGAGGAATCATTGACAATATAAATCAACTTACAGACAACATTTCTTGGATTAAATGGATCAAATGAAAAGGACACAAGATTTTCGGTGTAGGATTTTTTCCAGAGTCTTGTTCCTGTGTCTGCGTTCCATAGAATGAGTGAATATGGGGGATGTAATGCCACCAATAAATCTCGAGAAGCATCTTGATTGGTCAACCATTTTATATCTGAAATAAATACACATACATTCAAAGTTAAATGATATATTATAAAACTATCTTAATAGATAGGAAAGCTAAATTTTTAGAATAAAATGGCCACTTGTGAGTGACCATTCTACAATTGCTCGATAAGAAAATAAAATGAAACTTGGTAGGCCTTTAATAATTATTGTTGGCAAAGTGATGAGTATTATCAGATGGCACTATTCGTAGCATCTGTCAATATACATGTACATATGATTTCAGATATCAAGATTACATGTATTGGTATAACCTTTCATAATAGTTAAAACCAGTTACTTTTATTAAAATAACAAGTAAAACTGACTTTGAACTGGTTTATCGTTCTCACCTTTCACAATAGTTAAAACGAGATATTTTAATTATTAAATAACACATAAAACTGACCTTGAACTGGTTTATTGTTCTCAGAGAATTCTAATTTTGCATGGCCTTGGCCTACGTCCCAAATAATGATGACCCCGTTGTTATCAGCTGTAGCTAGCCGTAACGTGTATGGACTGTTTAAATCATGATGATAATTTTCTTTCCCCCATTTAACCTGCAAATAAATAATAAGACCTCTTAAAGTCTGTATATATCACTAATAATTTAACATATAATTTATCTGGTCTAGAATATTTAAGTACCGTAGTTACTATGGTAACAAAAAGAAAATACCAAATACAGAAAACTAAACAATGTGGCCCAGACTCCTTGCAGGCAGTTGACTCTGAAGGAAATTATCCGGCTAGCAATTGTTCCGTCGGCAATAGTCCTACTCCCATTCTTATCTATTTTATCTTTGCAAGTTGTCAATATATTCTTTTGACAAGATTAGATTAACAAGTTAATTTACAGTTTAAACTTTTTTTACCTTTACTACATTAGCTTTATGTTTTTCTAATGTCTGAATGACCTAAAAATAAAAAAAATAATGGCTATATATCAGATAAATTCTGTAAAATGTTGGTTAAAATCATAACTTGAACAAGTTGCAAAACTTGATGTATGTTGTAGAAAGAAGTCAACATATAATTAAAGCCTAACAGTTTTGTGGGTGACTTTCTTTCAAAATGGTGTGAAATGTCCTTGCAACTTGAGATAGTAAATTTTTAAGTTTTCATCCAGGGTTCCTCCGTTACAAAGAATATTCTGCTCCTACTTAATCTTTCTCAAAGCTATTTATCATCAACATGATGATAATTAAAATTCAATATGTCACAGTGGTGGGGATTGTGGGCAGGTTAATGTTCAAATACTGTTTTTACACCAATAGTAACACTTGCCATTTTGGAAATGTTATCATGAGACAGGTTATATGTGATTGATTATGGTTAACTTTTATTTTTTGATAACATTGAGTCTATTCATGACTGAGTGATCACATCAATATAAATAGTTTAAAACTTTGTATAAAAAATGTTGGAGGTCTATACATGAATGTTCACATACCTGTAACGTTTTTGGATCAATGACATTTACATAATTATAGCAACCAAATGCAAGTAAACCTTGCCAGCCCCTGAAAACCAAGAAAATCAACAAAAGTCAATATGTGAAAGGAAAATTTACAATTTGAACAGAATGATGTGTATGTATGACAAGTACTCTAATTGTCTCTAACATTAATAAAGGTTCCGGAGATATATATTGAAATTCATGGCTAGCTTTCATTAGGTTTTGTATATTTCCGGAGAGCATAAATTAATTGAGCATCTACAATCCAACCAGCAGACAAGTATTGAGGGAGTGTTATAACCTTGTGAGGGTACATGTACAGGAATCATTTAGCACATACAATTTCAATGTACTAGCATCTGTTGAAAATGGACAGCAGTAACCCAAACTGCACAGAGTTGACATGAAAGCATAGATGAAATGGGGCTAGTTTAACAACATCCTTATACTTTTCTGCACCAGCATGGAAAATAACAACAGGCTGTGATGAGGTATGTTTTACCTAGACAGCAGCGTTTCTGTCTACTCTTCATCAACGTCAACTATCATTTCAAGTTTACGTCCCATCCAAACGATTATAGATGCTGATCCCACACTGAAAAAATCATGGTGAATTTCTCGCTCAACACTGGTGTGACAGTTGGAATTGTCTCCTGGTGATTGTTTGCACTTGGGCACTTGCGCATGTTCCCAAAACTGTTGTTAGCATTAACAACGAAGTTACATCTACTTCCAGTGGTGTGAGATGGTTCCTGAGCAGTGATTATACTGATCGGTTCAGGAAAAAGGATACATTACGTATTTGGTTTGAGTTTAGTCATTAATAAACATTTGTTATCGTTATTAGCTGCTGTTTTAGTGTTCATTAGTTAGGGAAAATCTTAGGGGAAATCCCAGCATGGGAGACATAACAGTGTGAGCTGACTCCTATAACTGTGCATGCGCTAAAGTTTAGGCTAAACGGTAATCACAAACCAGAAATCGTCTCACACTCCACACTGTCAGTGTCACACCGGGATCAGACCATAGAATGCCAGTCAAGTCGTCCACAAGCAAAAGTCGTCCACACGAAAAACCTGGTTAAGTCGTCCACACCCGTTGGTGGAGTCGTCCACACCCGTTGGTGGAGTCATCCACACTCGATGGTTGAGTCGTCCACAAGACTTAGTTTAATTTTGAAAATATAGTAATACGTTGGTGGAGTCGTCCACAAGACTTAGTTTAATTTGAAGATATAGCAATACGTTGGTAATCCGATAAAATATTCAAAACAAGCTTGTTGATTATTCATAAAAGGTGCATTAAAATAAGCCACGTGGTCATTGAAGACAGTCTCGGCATGGTTTCAGAATTGCACGTCTGTCCGTGTGAATTTCAGGTCCCGGTAGATATTAAAATAATAAATTGATGGATTCACTGACCAGTTGTTAGGTAAATTTAAATCGTCATTGGATATAATTCCCTGATGGTACATCGAATACACGGAGAGAGAAACAGTGGATGTTTTCCCCGACAGAATCTCCATTGGAGAATTCCAATGATACGTGACATATTGGTTGGCATTATGCCAATAAAGCAGTTCTAAATCGATTTTTTATACACTATTGACAGGCAATCTGAACGACAGACTCACCCTACCTATTACCATTTAATTTTCTTACATAGTTACGTATGTATAGACAGGGTGTTAATTTTAACAAATATTGAAGGCTACATCATCACAGTCATACAAAACTTTATTTTATAGCCATTTCAGTTATGGTTGTCACGTGACCATTGTCTTTCATCGACGGATGAATAAAAACGTTTGCAAGTTACATGACTGTTACGTGAAGGACTACAAATTGCGTTATAAAAAAATACCAAGGCATTTTCTGATACTGACAATAAACACTAATCAAACAATCAAAATTGCTAAAATCATAACGCCAATTAACAAACAATACAAGAATACTTCATTAAAAAAACATCGGTGAACAACAAAACAATGATCATACGATCATACAAACAATACGATTAACATTAACTTTATTATAAAAACATCAGTGATTCGATCTGAAATCAATAACAAAATAGTCAACGAGTACTAGCTATTTCTTCCATATGATTAAATTGTGTACGAGTCCTATAAATACATTTATTTATTTTAACAATACATTTATTTTTTCATAACACAATTTGTAGTTTTTGTCTGTCACATAACTTTCAAATGTTTTTATTCATTCGTCCATGCTAGACACATACGGCACAGTGATCCTGTGACAACCATAATTTAAATCATCATTGAATATAATTCCCTGATGGAACATCGTATACCCCACATGCAATATGCAAATAAGATAGTTTTATTCGTGCATGCATGCTGTATACCCCCCATGCAATATGCAAATAAGATAGTTGTATTCGTGCATGCATGCTGTCATCCAATAGTAACTGTAAATTTTCCCGCGATTAGACGCCTCTGACCAATCAAAAAATTGTTCTTTGATCACTTACACCCTTCAATCGAGAAATCAAGCTTCTCGTGCGATTTTCTATAATTTAAATATAAGTGTGTGTTTTAATGGTTTCCAAACAAAAAAAAAATTTACACACATGTGAAATAGAAATAAATATGACACTACCGTTAAAGAACTGTGTAGAATTCGGATTCAAAAGTATCGGTATAAAATTGAATATCAAACACGACGTCACACCTGTGCAGAGCCAGAGGACAGCCGATCACGCCCCCCTTATTACAAAAAAAATCGCCAATACTAATCATCCGATCATACAACCAATACGATTAACTTTAGTACAAAAACATCTGTGATTCGATCTGAAATCAAATAACAAAATAGTACTATAGCTATTTCTTCCATTACGATTAAATTGTGTACGAATCTTATTCTTAGTTGTGGAGGACATCACCAATAGTTGTGGATTATTCTTAGTTGTGTAGGAGTCTTATTCTTAGTTGTGGACGACATCACCAATAGTTGTGGACGACTCCACCAACGGTTGTGGACGACTTCACTGTGGACGACTTTGCTTGTGGACGACTTGACTGGTACCCAGACCATACATGTAAGTCCTGGTTATAGTGATCCAACAGTGCCAACACTATATTATAATTAACTGTACATCCGTACATAGCTACAGATGATATCACAGAAATTAACTAAAATGCTATTGGATGGGCAGCAGTATTATTTGTGTATTGTTGTCGTGCTGCTACTATTTATTTTATTAAATTGAATGTTCGCTTCTTGAACGTGTTCATTTTTCCAAAGTCTATAAATTAACAAAAAAATGACAATATTTTACCAGTCACAAGCTCCTTTATTCTGTGCATGCAGGGGTCCCGTTAGAGTCTTAGGATAAAGTTTTAACATCTTTTATGCAGACGATGTATTCTCCACAATTTCTCTATTTACTTTTTTTTATCCGCCATTACTCCCATAAACAGGCTAAACTAACCGATCAATAATACTTCCCTTCAACTTCACTTTAAATACTCCAGGAAATCCTCTTTTGAACCTAGCATGAATTAATGACCTTGAAATGAAAGAAATTGTAAAGGGAGAGTGCGGGTATAAAATCAAAAAATAACGCAGCCCCATTTATCTTCCGTAGGAATATAGATTTATCGGTTAGTTTTTCTAAAACTACTTCCGTCAAATTGTCAACGTGGGGAAGTTTAGAGTGACCTACCTTTGATGTCTGAAACCCGAAAAAAAAAATACTTTTGTAGCATTCAAGTTTTCTTTTTTCCGTAGTAGAAAATGAGTAGGTTTTTTTTAAACAGCAAAACCATTTGTTCTGTTCAAAACATGTGTTTTGATCATACGTGTGCTATGATGAGGGAAAGTTTGCCAGGAACGGGATCTTGAATGTGTACAGGACAGGACCTTCCTCCCTTCACCTTGCTAATTAGTAATTGCTTGTCCTTCCTTGTTGTTCTTGTCAGTTGTCCCATCCGAACGATTAGACAGCTGTCCATGTCAGGCCCTCTGTCCTGCATCACTGACAAGAGGAACCAACACCGGAAAATCAGAATGAACTTTCTCACCCATAAAGGGATCGATCACCTGATTAATTAGCCAGGCTAGCAAGCCAGTGCCTATGGTTCCACTACTGATGTCTTCCGTCTTACACTCCAGGCACAGTAGTGGCTTTTCCTACAGAGTTCCTTTACGCAAGTTTTTTAGTCAAATGACTACAAAAAGTTTACTGGCCCATAGCTCCCTTAATTTACACATAAACTTACACATAAATCAATTCCCATTTTAAAAAAGGTGAAGCCTTACCGCATAATTATATGATTTGAGGAAACCCAACTGCATAGGCGTACGGGCTTGATGACTGTTAGGGGGCAGAACCTGAAATGCCCGAAAAAATTTCGGGTTTACAAGAGCGGTGCCGGTCTTCCTCGAGGGGCGAAGAAGCGGAGCTTACCTTGTATGGCCCCCCCCCCCCAAGAAAATTTTGGAATATTTGATGGCTGTAAACACATTTTCCTGCTCTATTTCAGCCCATGAACAAAGCAACTTCAAGGTAGTCTAATATAGCGGAATTAAGGTGGCTGACTCGAATTCCAATTAATTGTTTACAGTCCACAAAGACGGAACTGTTGGGAGAAAAATTTTGAAAATTAAACTGCCACAAATGCGTTTTCTTGCTATTCCAGTCTGTGAATACAGCAACTTCAATTTAGGTCCAACATAGCCAACCTGTCTGACCCGAATTCCAGACAACCAATCATCGCTGGATTTAGGCGTTTTACCCTCCTTGAGAAAATTTTGAAAATTAAACCATGGCAAATGCGTTTTCTGCTTTTCTAGCCTGTGTAAGCAACTCCAAAATTTCCAATGGTTTTGTAACCGAAATTACAGTTTAAATTCCAACCATCCAATCAGACTGTTGCAGCTGCATTGACAAAAAATAATCGATGCTTGAAAAATGTCGCACAAAGGAGAGTGGCTCCAGACAAAATATTTTAATCCATAGTCAACTCAGTAGGCCTACAAATTCGTGTTATTCAATTAATCAATGACGGTTAGGGAAGCAAATCTAGCAATACCCAAAAAATTTCGGGTTTGCAGACAGCGGCGCCGGTTTTATGGATCCCCCAAGAAAACTTTGGAATATTTGACAGTCGCAAACGCGTTTTCCTGCTATTCCAGCCCGTAAATAGTTTGTTGTCCCCCGCCTTTCGAAGAAAGTTGGGGGACTATTAAAATGGGTTCGTCCGTCTGTCTGTCTGTCTGTCTGTCCGTCTGTCCGTCACACTTTTTGGGACACAATAACTCTCTTCCTAATTGAGCTAGAATGTTCAAACTTGGTGTATGTGTTTATTAGGTCAATGCCTTGATGGAGTTCGAAGATGAGCATTTTCCGCGTAGGGTAAGCAGAGATAAGCAATTTGATTGGTTGATGCTTTGGGACACGATAACTTTAGTTTTAATTAAGTGAGAGTGATGAAACTTGGTGTATAGTTTCATTATAGTAATACCTTGACTAAGTTCGATAATGAGCATTTTCTGCTCAGGGTAAGCAGAGCGATACGCAATTTGATTGGTCGAGACTTTGGAACACAATAACTCTCCTTCTAATTTAGTTAAAATGTTCAAACTTGGTGTATATGCTTATTAGGTCAATGCCTTGATGGAGTTCGAAGATGAGCATTTTCCACCTAGGGTAAGCAGAGATAAGCAATTTGATTGGTTGATGCTTTGGGACACGATAACTTTAGTTCTAATTAAGTGAGAGTGATGAAACTTGGTGTATAGTTTCATTATAGTAATACCTTGACTAAGTTCGATAATGAGCATTTTCTGCTCAGGGTAAGCAGAGCGATACGCAATTTGATTGGTTGAGACTTTGGAACACAATAACTCTCCTTCTAATTTAGTTAAAATGTTCAAACTTGGTGTATATGCTTATTAGGTCAATGCCTTGATGGAGTTCGAAGATGAGCATTTTCTGCTTAGGGTAAGCAGAGATAAGCAATTTGATTGGTTGATGCTTTGGGGCACGATAACTTTAGTTCTAATTAAGTGAGAGTGATGAAACTTGGTGTATAGTTTCATTACAGTAATACCTTGACTAAGTTCGATAATGAGCATTTTCTGCTCAGGGTAAGCAGAGCGATACGCAATTTGATTGGTCGAGACTTTGGAACACAATTACTCTCCTTCTAATTGAGTTAAAATGTTCAAACTTGGTGTATATGCTTATTAGGTCAATGCCTTGATGGAGTTCGAAGATGAGCAATTTGATTGGTTGAGACTTTGGAACACAATAACTCTCCTTCTAATTTAGTTAAAATGTTCAAACTTGGTGTATATGCTTATTAGGTCAATGCCTTGATGGAGTTCGAAGATGAGCATTTTCTGCTTAGGGTAAGCAGAGATAAGCAATTTGATTGGTTGATGCTTTGGGGCACGATAACTTTAGTTCTAATTAAGTGAGAGTGATGAAACTTGGTGTATAGTTTCATTACAGTAATACCTTGACTAAGTTCGATAATGAGCATTTTCTGCTCAGGGTAAGCAGAGCGATACGCAATTTGATTGGTCGAGACTTTGGAACACAATAACTCTCCTTCTAATTTAGTTAAAATGTTCAAACTTGGTGTATATGCTTATTAGGTCAATGCCTTGATGGAGTTCGAAGATGAGCATTTTCCACCTAGGGTAAGCAGAGATAAGCAATTTGATTGGTTGATGCTTTGGGACAAGATAACTTTAGTTCTAATTAAGTGAGAGTGATGAAACTTGGTGTATAGTTTCATTATAGTAATACCTTGACTAAGTTCGATAATGAGCATTTTCTGCTCAGGGTAAGCAGAGCGATACGCAATTTGATTGGTTGAGACTTTGGAACACAATAACTCTCCTTCTAATTTAGTTAAAATGTTCAAACTTGGTGTATATGCTTATTAGGTCAATGCCTTGATGGAGTTCGAAGATGAGCATTTTCTGCTTAGGGTAAGCAGAGATAAGCAATTTGATTGGTTGATGCTTTGGGGCACGATAACTTTAGTTCTAATTAAGTGAGAGTGATGAAACTTGGTGTATAGTTTCATTACAGTAATACCTTGACTAAGTTCGATAATGAGCATTTTCTGCTCAGGGTAAGCAGAGCGATACGCAATTTGATTGGTCGAGACTTTGGAACACAATTACTCTCCTTCTAATTGAGTTAAAATGTTCAAACTTGGTGTATATGCTTATTAGGTCAATGCCTTGATGGAGTTCGAAGATGAGCAATTTGATTGGTTGAGACTTTGGAACACAATAACTCTCCTTCTAATTTAGTTAAAATGTTCAAACTTGGTGTATATGCTTATTAGGTCAATGCCTTGATGGAGTTCGAAGATGAGCATTTTCTGCTTAGGGTAAGCAGAGATAAGCAATTTGATTGGTTGATGCTTTGGGGCACGATAACTTTAGTTCTAATTAAGTGAGAGTGATGAAACTTGGTGTATAGTTTCATTACAGTAATACCTTGACTAAGTTCGATAATGAGCATTTTCTGCTCAGGGTAAGCAGAGCGATACGCAATTTGATTGGTCGAGACTTTGGAACACAATTACTCTCCTTCTAATTGAGTTAAAATGTTCAAACTTGGTGTATATGCTTATTAGGTCAATGCCTTGATGGAGTTCGAAGATGAGCATTTTCCGCTTAGGGTAGGCAGAGATAAGCAATTTGATTGGTTGATGCTTTGAGACACGATAACTTTAGTTCTAATTAAGTGAGAGTGATGAAACTTGGTGTATAGTTTCATTACAGTAATACCTTGACTATGATCGATAATGAGCATTTTCTGCTCAGGGTAAGCAGAGCGATAAGCAATTTGATTTGCCGAGACTTCGGAACACAATAACTCTCCTTCGAATTGAGTTAAAATGTTCAAAATTGGTGTATATGCTTATTATGTCAATGCCTTGATGGAGTTCGAAGATGAGTATTTTCCTCTTGCGTAATGGTTCTTAGACTGTATCAATTGTACACAGTTTAAGGTTGCAAGTATAGTAACTAGCCAGTGCCTTACCCACTTATAAGTATAAGTGATCCCCCAGATAAATAAAAAGGGTAAGGATTAGACTGCAGAACCCTTTCTGATGGTAGCTGATTGATATCCTGTTGTGACGTCGGCATGCATTTTGTAGCGTGGTTTCTCCCTGTCGGCATAGTGCAGGACGAAAGGCCTGGCAGTGTACTGTAAGTTCTGTAGATGAGACAAATATACAAGCTCCTGTGACCGTGGTATTTCTTAATCAAAACTCAAGTGTGAAGTATTCTTTTATGTGCACGCCAATTTGTACGCAGGAGCTTATTTTTTTGTCTCATCTACAAAATGAACCAACCAATACTTTCTACCCTCCTGCCCTTCATGAAAAGTATATTATACAAAATATGATAAACAACAAATAAAAAGGAAAAGATGCACAAACGGTATAAAATAAACAGGATATATTTATGATATGATAATTAAAGTTAGGCTAGAAGAACCAAAGACCAAAGAAGAGATGGCCGGTCGGGACCAAAGCTGAATGGGATGCTGAACTTGCTGGCTAACAAAATAATGTTTTGTAGATCGGACAAAAAACCATAGTCTTGTATGTAGCCTACACATTGAAGTTCACTTAAAAGAACTTTAACAGTTGGAATTCAATTATAATAGTACTAGTAGGCCATAGCACTGTTGTCCAGGTTCAACTTTCCTCAATAACACTCTATATTAGCCCAGTTGGTACAGAAAAAGTAGGATCTTAAACCCCATTTTGTTACAGATGAAAATCCTGGCCAATAGAAAGAGAGAGAGAGAAATTGGGTTTAATGACCACTTGACACAAAGTAGGTCATTTCAGGACTAACATATGGTTTGATTTTATTTCAATTATTCGCTCGCGTGTAGGTGTCTTTAGCAGTGGGGGGAAACTGGAGAACCCGGAGTAAACCCACGAGATTAGACACATGACCATATTCCTTTTCACGTTCAACCAGGGATTCGAAACCACGCCAGTTGACTCAATTACAGGCTTTATGATACTGCGTGCACATGCTTACCATTCACATGCTAACCATTCCGCCATCCAGCCCCCTTGGGTGTACGCCAGTTGACTCAATTACAGGCTTTATGATACAGCGTGCACATGCTCACCACTCACATGCTAAACATTCAGCCATCCAACCCCCGTGGGTACACTTTTAATGAAACTTCAGAAAAAGAATAACATCTATTGGGATGGACCATGTATTGCATGATTTAGAATGTTTATGTTTCTCTTTTGCAGGTCAACATTTGAAATTATCAGAGAATCCACGTCGTCTGCTGATGGAAGTTATTTTAAGACTCATCTTGATTGCGTTATTTATGTAATTATTGTTTATGAACTTTTCATTCAATTATTTTTTTATACGCCCGGCAGGAACGTTTGTCCTTCCACAATTTGTTAGTTGACACTGTACAGGTCTTAATATTTAGCAGGTTTCACCAAACTTTGAAATATAGGTTTATCTCCCTATTGAAGATCCCAGTTCTTTTCGATATTGACATACCGTAACATCATGGATTATGGCCCCTGATAGCACAAAAAAATCAAATTTTTAGCTTGTGGACACTATAGGTCATAATTTTTATCCGATTTTGTTTATTAAACTTCTATGTTTATAACCCACAGATCTTGGTTCCTTTTGATGTTTGCACATATCGGACTATATCTTCCTGAATTATGGTCCCTGATTGTACGAAAAATCACCTTTTTAGCTTGTGGATCTATAGAGGTCACAATTTTTATCTGATTTAAAATATCATTCACATATACACGATGATCTAGTTCAGATTTCATGAAAATCGGACTGGAACTGTGTACAAAAATCAACCTATTACACCAGTTGTGCCTTTTGCTATTTAGGAATTTCTGGGATTTATATTTTTTGTGTTTCCATGGAAACAAATTTGACTTAGTTTCTGGTGTTGAGATATCTTTCTGAAACTTTGTACACATATCAACCTATTACAGTTGTTGTGCCTTTTGCCATTAAGGAATTTTGGGGATTTATATTTTTTGTGTTTCCATGGAAACAAATCCTAATGATTTTCAATTGTACTATTCTTTCATTGATTGGTTAAAAAATTTGAAAAGATACAAACAGCTAAATTATCTCAAATCTTCTAGTAAATAGCAATCAGTCATTAGTTTTCCGAAATAGAGAGCAATATCTACTAAACAGGGCCACAATATTAAGACCAGTGCAGTGAGACTGTTTGCGAAATATGAAACATTTTTATATTGATTACCAATAGCATAAAGAAGTTATTTTTCCTTATTTCTTTGAAACAAGTGCAAGGGCGTGGGATGTTCTTTTTAAGACAGGAAATGAAGGGGAAACATACAAAATTGACATATTTTTTTAAATACGGATTTCTATTTTGAACACCATCCGATAGAATGTATAAATTTTCTGTAAAATTCAACTATTAATTAAGACCTAAAATTATGTTAGCTTGTTCTATTTGTGTTTGGTTGGGCAGTTCTCCTGTTTTGTCTTTCTAAGTATCTCTATATAACTACTAAATTGTTATTTTGTTTTTTGTTGTGTGTTTTATGTTAATTTATTTCATGTTTTAAAAAATTATTTTAAGATGGACTGACGATCTTAAACCATTTCATCGTCAATTACAGCAAGAAGAATTATGGTTATATAATTTTCCTAAAACTCCAAGTTATTACCCAGATTCTTATTTATTGGTAACTATATTGTTATTTTATTTAAAGATGGACTGATGATATGGAGCCATTTCATCGAAAACTACAGCCAGAGGAACTATGGTTATATCGATTTCCTAAAGGACAAAATTATTATCCTACTAAATATTTATGGGTAATTACCTTTGTTGTTCCTCGTTGCATGATATTCACAACTTGAAGTGTTTAGCGCTGTAGATATATATATTCATAACATCTGTGCTATAGCTAGATGCAATGTTAATTATTGAGTTATAATGTAGAATCCAGAGCTTACAAGAGATATATTTTTACTTGTTTACAGATAACAGTTATTGGACTGTCGGCAGTAGTTATTGGTGGATTTTATTTATTAAGAAGAGATTTAGAAGATTTTATACATGCAGCATTGGGTATTAATTTGTTGAATATATTGTCATCACTACCATCATGTTCCAACTAATCCTCGGTTTCCCCAGTGGTCGCAATCCGTTCTACTGCACTATACCCTGGGTTAATCCATAGGGTTTCCACCATTTCAGATTATCTGCCCTGGCCTAGAATGTAGCTACAGTCTATGAACCAATCAAAAAACAGTTTACAAACCAATCGTTTCATCTTAGTTTTTAAAAGGGTAGATAATTATATTCATGTCGATTTACTGAATGATTTATGTAAATCATGTATATATTTATAATTCATTTATATTTAATTGCATTTTGTATTATCAAAATCTGTGGTATATTTCGCTGATTTCAAATATGTATAACATCTATATATGTTTGACTTTTGTAATTATTATTACTATTCGTCCTTTGTCTTAAATGTTTCATTCTGTTATGTTTATTATTGAACTTATACTTGGCAATTTGATACACTGTAACTTGGTTTTATCTGCAATATCACTTCGGACGATACAGACATTAAATAAAGCTATTTCAAACACACACTGTAACTTGTCTACGATATCACATGGACATAAAACTCCCAGATTGAATGAAACTTTCTCAATAAAACTCTGGACCCTACATTATTATATGAACGTCTGGTCTACATTAATATTATATAATTTTTTGTTAATAAATACGCATTTAGAATGATTAGGGTTTCTCTCATTTATGCCAACTTCTAACTATGTCCGATGTCAGTTACATCCCTTTGCAAACTTCCTTTTAAATTAACAATTTATGGGATTGGTCGATAAAAATAACACATTCATCAAGGGCGGACAACTTGAAAACATGTCTTCCCCATAGATTAACCCAGGGGTTAGTGGAGTAGAACGGAATGAAACCACTAGGAATACCGAGGATGGTTTCAACTCAAAATACCCGCAAATTAATACCTGTATGCCATTATTATGGAAATAATCAGAGGTTACCAGTAGGCTTTAAAATCAGTTCATCACTTAGATTAGCTTATTATAAAACCTGAAGTACCTAATTGACATTGTACTATAAGACAGTTGTCAGTAATCAAAGTTCAGATGTTATATTCTAGAACAACATCATGTGAAGACAGAACATTTATAGTATGATAAACACACGATGGACATTAATTAATGATCTATTGATCAGTTATTTTTATACTTATTCTTCTGATATTACTTTCTGATATTTTGTAATATTGAAATAACATGTAATTTTTTAAAACTTGCTCAACAACATTCTTGATTTTAATTTTAGCACTCGCACAAATGACTTTGATACTGTTGGATTTGAATGGCATGAGGAAAGAACCAATTCATTTTTATTAGGCATTTGTTTAGTGACTCAAAAATATTGTGCAACCATACTTTTAGGCTAGAATCCTAGGATGCATATATTTTATGGAGGTTTTTTATTTTCAGGTGCCATGTTGGCATTTGGATTGTGTGGAGTTGTAACAAATTGTATTAAATTAGCTGTTGGCAGGTCAGTCACTTTATATACTGAGCACCATAGAAACCGCATCACTTAGTTTTTCGTATAACTAAATGATCCTGTGAACAATATTCAAATGGGAACACATCAATAACAACACATTTGTACACTTATGGATGTTTAATCTGTAATCAACGGTACAAAGTCAAGAGGGGTCAAAACCAAAAGTATGACACAGAGCCAGTGGAGGACACACGCGCTACTTACGTCTGTGTCATACTTTTGGTTTTGACCCCTCTGACTTTGTACCGTTGATTACAGATTAAATATCCATAATTTTAATTATGGATATTTAATCTGTAATCAACGGTACAAAGTGTGTTGTTATTGATGTGTTCCCATTTGAATATTGTTCACAATAAGAAGCAAAATAAATAAGATATGTTTACAGGATCATTTTGTTATACGAAAAACTAAGTAATGCCTTTTTGTATGGCACTCAGTATATAAGTTATTTCTATTTTAAGCCCAATTTGTCAATTTGGGGAACTGTCATCCAGTTCCTAATAGATAAAATCAAGTTCCTAATATACAAAAATCAAGGATCTGTCATCCAGCGAGACATATGTAGCAAAAATTGCATCATGAACAATCTTAAAGGGGGTATACACGTAATTTGCCTCGCCTTCAATATTTGGTGGTAAAACATAGATATAATCCCTTGTCTGCTGGTTGAAATAAAACCAGATTTATGTACATGTAGGACACTTCACAAATATTTGAATCGTATATTTTAGACCTCGTCCAGATTTTCTTCAGAGATGTTTTCCCCATGAAGAAAGAAAGAGATTAAGTAGTCTGTTTATAAATATATCTGGTTGTACTGGGAAAAAAAACGTTATTAATGGAGGTTTAAAAAGTTTTCCAAGTGGTCATTCTTCACGTACGTATCAAGTATAGTTTTATTTGATCTTTGTCCATCTAAAGCAAATATAAATCTTAGTTTGTTCTCTTTTAAATTTATTGCTGATGTCAGTTGTGTTTTCTGGTCAATCTGTCTGCAGTCATTTGAGTCATTGGACAGACGTAAGAAGACAATCGAACAAAAACCTTTTAAAAATGTTTTAGACAACGATGAGAGATGACTGTCAACAACATAACAGACTTACTTAACGTTCAACAGGGTAATGAACTTTGACATAATAGAATCCTTTTAAGGCCACAGATACAGCGTTTAGTAGTAGTACAATACTTCAATCATTTTGAGACTATGGGACTACTCTAGGAGAGATGTACACGAATGGAATATATCCCCTCATGTACACGAATGGAATATATCCCCTAAAGAAAAGAGTAAACATGGCATGGAACATACTTGTTAAAAGTCAGCCAGTCCAGAGTGCCTAGCCACGACTGTCCCAAAGTGATTGACATTTCTTGTTGTATATTGCTGTCGATCTGTCTGTCAACCATTATCAATTTCTTGTGTAATATTGCAGACAATTTTTATCATCTGATATTTTATAATTTACATTAGTGAGACTATCAAGCCTATAGAATTTCATCAATTTCTGATGTTTTCATCTGTTATTGCCTTTGGTCACTTTTATTGTGAATGAGAACAGTTAACGTATAACCTTTTTGAAATTGGTTCAGATTATAAACCGAAGAATCCTATAGAAAATTCAACATGTGCACTGTATCATGTGGGGGTGGATGGCTAAATGGTAAGCGTGTGCGTGCTGTATCATCAAGTCTGTCATTTAGTCAACTGGTGTGGTTTCGATTCCCCAGTTGTACGTGACAAGGAGTAGGGTCGTCTGTTCAAGTTTGTGGGTTTTCTCCGGTTCCTCCGGTTTCCCTCCACTGCTAAAGACCCCCTACGCGCAAGTGAATTATTGAAATTAAAATTAAAAACCATATGTTAGTCCCGAAATGACCTAGTTTTGTGTCTAGTGGAGGTTAATCCACATCTCCAAGCGCTGAAATAAGTGGCCTGACACGAACAATGTCTGGGCGAATTGACCCCTTTTGACGGGCCAAATTGCTTTTCGTTCGGACATAATTGTCTGTCCGAGTTTGGGTAAAACAGTAAGCCAAAAATAGTAATTTCATTCACGAATTCGAGTCGATCGCTAATTATTATTAGACTAAAAAATCCAGTCACAAAAATATCAACGACCCGAGTCATAGTGAAAATCCAGGCACAAAAATATCAACGACCCGAGTCATAGTGAAAATCCAGGCACAAAAATGTCAACGACCTGAGTCATCGTGAAAATGTTAGTATTTATATCTCGGCCACACTTTGTTACAAAATCTTAATGGTATATACATGTATAAGCAAATCTGCTGCTTTGGCACATGTTTCATTGCCTGTCAACCTATTTTATCTTTCAGATTCAATGTCAAATTTAGGTTATTTGGGTTTTTATGTTGCTGGAAAACTTCGTGTTTTTAGTACCAAGGGCCAAGGTTCAGCATGGCACATGTTGGCTGTTGTGGCCCTGTTTTTATGGCCAACAATGATTGCAATATCTAGGACTGCCGATTATCATCATCACTGGCAAGGTGGATATCAGTCTTTAACCAGTAGATATCAAAAATTACATAAAGAATACCCTATCTCAAGCCTCTTTCTTTATGACTTAAATGTTATCAAAATTATTAATTAGAACTAAATTAACTTATACCCAGACCATAATCAACTCTCAATGCCATTGGATACTCTAGGTTTTCAGCAGATTTAAATACGATTTGCAGTTAATTATTTAACGGAAAAATGGATTATTGTAACATACAGTAGCAATGACAATCGAGGCTTGAAGTAGTTCCCTTTTCATTATCTATTTTTTAACTATTATAGCGTTAACTGTCAGCTCTTTATCTAATCCTACATAATGCCCATAAACAGTTATGTGAAACAACCAAGATTTTTGTTTGCCAACATTACTATTATTTGTGTGCACTTTATGTATAAATAGCATCAGTTTTTCTATTTTAATAGATCCCACTTATAAGATTTGAATTGAATTTTATTTTGTTTTATTTTTCAGATGTATCAGTTGGTCTCATTCTAGGATTTGCTGTGGCATATTTCACATATTTCCAGTTTTACCCTCCATTAAGCCACATTAATTCTCATCTTCCATATTCTAATCATCGCGATAGACATCACGATATTGAAATAGGTTCACACCCATTGCCATTTAAAATTGTGTGAAGGGTACAGAAATCAAATATTGAAACTGCTAAGAGAACATAGTGACTAGATCAACACAGGATGCATCAACTTGGTTTGATGGGATGTCTAACAACGTCAGGATTTGTCTATGTTTCTGATAGTTTGTCATAATTTCTTAGATGCATTCCTCTAGATTCTTCAATCTCTATTGGCAAAAACATTTAATATTTTAATGCACCAAATGTTTTTGAAATTGATCAAACAATAATCAAAAGGAGCTAAAAATAAAGTATTGAATTGTGTTTCTCTGCTGTATCATTTCGATTAGTGATGGGGTATTTACTGTGTTGTGTTTTTATAGGTTTTTTGTTGATCTTTAAAAATTATCTATTTTAATAACTGGTAATTGTATCATTGAGGTATTTTGTTATGAGATATTTTATTAACCTATACATGTATATAAAACTAACAGAATCACTGTGATGAAGACAGTGCTATTAAAATGTTTTGTACATATAAAATCTGAGATTTAGTTTCTCAAATTAAAATCTTCTTTAGAGGAAAACTCCAGCCATTATTCATTATCTATCTAATAGTAAGATAGCTTCTAAAATGCAGACACCAAAATACAGATCTATTGGCTGTGACATGGCGAAGCTTGTGCTATTATATAGTTCAAAACAATAAGGACGTAGTTGAGTAGACAAGCAGTCCATTGGTTATAGTTCCTCTAATAACAACACAATAGGCATCTTAATTTATTTGTTATTTGAAAGCTTAAAAGCATTTGTATTTTGGGGGTGTTCATTTTTGAAACAATTTTAATATTAAATAATAAATACAAAAATATAAACAAATGGGGAGGGTTTCTGTTATTCTTTAATATACTGCCTTTCATTTACATGTCTCAAATAACTTCCTGAATTACCTGCTTTCTTAACAATGTAATATCTATCTTGTGCTTGCCATGAGGGAAATTTTACCCGGGCAGCGGCGCACGACCTACTCTTATATCGAATTCCAACTGCCAAGTGATCTTATACGTGCACTCCAATGTGTACACGGGACCTCGGTTTTTCGTCCCACCCGCACGACTAGGCAGCTGTCCTTGTCAGGCCCTCCTTCTGCATCACTGACAAGGGGAAATCACGCCGGAAAATCGAGATGAACTTTCTCGGCCAATGCAGGTATCGAACAGCCGACCTCCAGGCTAGCGAACCAGCGCCTTATCCACTTAGCCACCGTGACCCCCCCCCCCCCACAATACATATAATAATGTAAACTGATTGTATATTACCCGATTTATATTCAATTGTTTTCATTTTGACTCTAATGTCAAATCAGTTATGTCAAGCGAAATACGGCATGAATCTGAACCCAATGAAAATTTAGTGTCTGGTTATTTTATTATTATTTGTGAATGCAGCTGCAACAGTCTGATTGAATGCTCGGAATTCGGAGTGGGATTTCGGTTACAAAACCATTGAATACTTTTGGAGTTGCTTACACGGGCTAGAATAGCAGAAAACGCGTTTGCGGTGGTAAAATTTTCTCTGGGAGAGTGAGGCCCTCATACCCCGCGACGATTAATTTGTTGTTTGGAATTCGGGTCAGCAGGTAGGCTGTATTGGACCAAATTGAAGTTGCTGTATTTACATGCTGGAATAGCAGGAAGACGCGTTTGCGGTATTTAAATTTTCAAAATTTTCCCATCTTCGTGTAGTGTAAACGATTGATTGAAATTCGAGTCAGCCACCTTAATCAAGCTATATTAGACCACTTTGAAGTTGCTTTGTTCACGGGCTGAAATCGCAGGAAAACGTGTTTGCAGCCGTCAAATATTTCAAAATTTTCTTGAATGGGGGGGGGGGGGCTGTCTGTAAACCCGAATTTTTTTTCGGGCAATTGGGGTTCTGCCCCCTAATTATTGTCATCGAGCCCATACGCCCCTCTTTCTAGATTTTTATGATGTTTCTTTTTCTTCGGGTCTTTGTTACATTTCTTTACAATATAAAAGACCGTGGGGTAAACATTTCAGTTAGTTTATTGTAAACCTACTGTTATTTGTTTATAGATAAGCACGGCGCAATCCCCTAATTCAAAATAACGTCACACAATTGTGTCCAATCCCATGATGCACTATACGTAACCCAGTAACGTCTTATCTATGCTTAGATAGAGTTGCGCGCTTTTTACGGATTTATAAACATAGAAATGGGTTGTATTTATTCGCACGATGTAAACAGAGTTGAACCAATATTGGATAAAAATGCAGAAATTATAGAAAAAGATAGATCTTCAGATAAATCTGAACTTTTTCGCGTAAACAGAAATACCAGGAAAACAGTTCCGGTAAAACAACAGACTAGAGAGGTTAAATGTGTCACCAAAGAACAGATAACAGCAAAGTCGGCAAATGCAGAGAAAAGACGAAAGGTTAGTTAAAAAGAATTACCATAACCCTAGACTAAACTACCTAATTTACCTGGCCCTTCTACTGCAAATGTAGACAGTGGCGAATGCGATTACGAAAACAACCCGCCACCAATTCGCAGAGAACATCGTAGGTGTTCTTGAGCATTCGCTGCTGTGGTGTTTTGTGAATATTAGGAACATGCTCCTAAAATTCGCCTGTAAATTATATTCTAGCTTCTTTCGCTACACTTTCGGAAGCAATCACAAGCCATTGTTAATATTTTTGATGGCTGATCTCACGACATTTGGAAGGATTTGCAGGCGATAATAGGACTCAAGAGTCGACTGGCGAATACTCAAACATGGTGGCGGATATCATTATACGAGAATTTGAAATTGGTGTCAGATTTGAGGAAAATGGTCTGGAGAAATTTAAAAACGCGAGACCTTACAAATGTTTTTCAACGATTGCGAATTTCTTTGGAGGGCTTTATACACATTTCGCCACATAAGCGTTGTGTAGTGGTAATGCGTTCGCAAGTGTTTACTTGGGAATCCGTCAGGATTTGTAAGAAATATGCAAGCATTAATAATTGTATGTAAAGCCTCACTCTTTCTCCATGCCAAACTTTATCTTTTTCGGCTTTTTTTTTTTTAGCGAATATCAAACCACTATATTATTAGAATGCAAGAATATTCTCCATTGTGAGAGTCCCAGGAAAAACGGACGCTATCCTTTACTTTATGCACCAACTTAACCTAGATACGATTTTCGAATATTAACTCGGTCTGAGGTATTTGTAAACAATCATACCTCTTTTCGAAAAGGTTGTATTCGCCCCGGAAAGCTGAAGCAGTAAGCACAAATTGTGAACAATAATGGATGTAAAATTAAGCACAATTCGTCTTTGAAATATATTTTCCTTCTTTCCAATAGGAAATAAACGAAGATATGATCAAGAATTTACGTAATGAATGTGTAGAAAAGAGGGCAGTTTCTGAAAATTTCGAGATAAAACAAGAATTCCATAAAAATAAAATGGTTGCCGCCGTAAACAACAGGGAGATCAGATTAAAAGAATTACGGGCTAAATTGAAAGAAAAACACAATAAAAAGTCAGCGATAGTAAGAAATAGAAGGGCAATAAGTGAAGATCATATCTGTGGTTCTTTGATCAGCCGACCAGGAACACAAACATCCGGTGGTTTCAGCTTTGAAATCGTTCAGATTAACAAAGCACTACCAGAAGGGCACCCAGCAAGGCTAGACACCCTGAGTAGAAGAAGAAAGGTTATATTGGAGAAACAAAACTTAAATGTACGAGAGGTCAGTAATACTATTATATACTATGGAAAGGAATACTGGTTAAAATCCCGCCAACACAATATCGGTCATTGTGCGACTATATAACTACAGTAGTTCATATAGTTTTATGGTTGAGTGTGTCAAATTATTGTTCGAAGTTAACGGCTTTTCGGTCATCTCGTCTCAAAATTTAAGCCGTCCTAAACGCCCAATATGCCAACCGGTTTAGCGCGGGTTTTCGTCCCTTCAAAAACATTACTCACTTTCCGGGTCAGCACCACAGACGGTAGCCCATAGGTGCACGAGTTCGATGGACTAATTTTTAGTAGGGAAGTATTTTGAAAATCCCATTTTCCTGCCATTCCAGCCCGCCAACGCTAACTATAAAAAGTATGGAGGCAAAAATGAAATCGCGGAAAATACCCATTTCGATTTCTTGGAGTCGGCGCGCTGTATCATAAAGCCTATCATTGAGTCACTTGGCGTTGTTTTGAATCTCCGGTTGCACGTGATAAGGAGTAGGATCGCCTGTCCAACCTCATGGGTTGTCTCCGGGTCCTCTGGTTTCCTCCAATTGCTAAAGACCCCTACGCGCAAGCGAATTATTGAAATAAAATTAAATCATATGTTAGTCTCTCTCTCCATCAAGTTGAATGTGGTCCAATATAGTCTTATTGTTATGGTTTTGCAACATTATTCCCACTCAATGCCAATCAATCCGACCCTTGCAGTTGCATGCGCCGGACACCAGAAATTGAACTTAAAGCAAAAACTGATGAAACAAAATGATGATGCTCGAAAAGAATGTGCCGCATAAAACAGAGTAGCATAAGACCAATAAGTCGAAAGGTTTAGAGTCCTTTATTTTGCCGACTAGAAAGCAAAAGATTATGTCCCAAAAAATTGATGACACAAATAATGATCCATGCCCGAAAACTGTGTACATATGCATGTGATTTCGGGCACTTATTTTTGTTCTCTCACTTTACCCCTCTGGACGAAAAATCTGATTGTCAGACCCAGCACCCGAATCGTACACCGATGTAACTCATATTCCTCAACAAGGTTCTTATCGACTCATGAATTCAGTCCAGTGTTGAATAAATTAAAATTTTGTTTCATAGAAAAGGGAAGACAACAATGTAATGTCAGTGTTGGCAGGAGCAGAATTGAAAGAAAAGGAGGAATTACAGATAGAAAAAATGAAGAAAGCCCAAATAAATAGGGAGAAAAGATTATTAGAGTTGAAGGAAAGGTTTCGAATGAAAGAAGTACATGCAATGAGAGTAAGGAAGATGAAGGATTTAAATCTTGATGATCTGGATGATCCACCATAATCTAACAGTGTGTGGATTTAAAATCAGCCGAGTTATATTTTTTCTGAAGAATATAACTGAATAATTCTTGGGGGGGGGGGGGTATTTTTTTTCTAAACGGCTCAATGTTTTAAGATTTAACTTAAACACAACGCAAATATGAAAAAATATGCTTTCGATTTGCCAACCTCCCTAGGCTGATAAAGGTTTCATGATATTTCATAATAGAATGGCGTTGTCCAAATTCGTAGTCTAAGAAGGGCGTTCAAATTCCGCCGTGCAGGGTTTGGTCCCTCCCATTCTCAGATAATCTTATGATTATGTTAGTTATCACAATTTTGAAATAATCATTCAATATTAATGTTAATTCAAATATTTTTTTTTCTAATGTTTATTCTAATATTTAAATTAAAGACACACTATGGAAAACGTTGTATAGTCCAGTTGCCAACCCCATTTAAGCCATAACATGTGACTATAGTCCACCTAGTGTTTTTGGGTGGATTATATATCTTCAATGTGTGTAGATTCAGAACCCAGATGATGCCCCCCTCCACCGGCATCCTTGTTGAAATCGAAATATTCAAGATGGTTATTTAGTGGGTAAAATATTTGACAGATTTTCTCTGGTCTCGGTTTGAAGACGGGTTCTGTAAGAATTCGACCTGTTGAATCCAATGAGCCTGGATATTCCTCCTAAAAGTGGTGTCTAATTTAGAACAGGAATTACAAATCGATTTGACATAATCAGTTTTCCGTAAAAACGCCTAAAGTTCCCTAAAAATATGTGTACTTAACGGTAATATAGGACTAGTAAAATATAAGTTTTGGGTATGCTATATATCTTGAATATGTGCATGCAGTTTCAGAATCCGCATTACTATTACTTTATGTAATATTTGATTTTCATTATATTAAATGTTATTAAATTTGTCTATTTCTACCTTCAATTTAATTATTTTCTTTTATTCTCTTATTCAATTTGAATCTGAATTGAAAATCCCACAGAATCTGATCTCATACCCATCTAACTTTAACATTCTTTAACAGTGTAATATGACACTTATACAACAGTCTTCTAAATCAGATTGAGAAGTTGATAACTGGGTTTTCTTCAACAGATCTGTATAGCACAAAATATAACCAAACAAGAGTATCATGCTTCCAGCAGCAATGCGGGAATAATATCTAATGCACACAAAATAACAGCATGAATGATGTTGTACCGCAAAAAAAAAGAAAAAAAAAAGAAAAAAAAAATAGAAATAAGAAAATAAGTGTATCAGTATCAATAATTCAATTGTAAACAAATCTAGTGACAAAAAATTATACCACTCTCATTTAGTTCGGAAGTTCATAGTGTTTTCTATATACACTGAACATAATTCAATGGAATACAAATACTGTTTATTTCTGGGCAATATTTCATCTTTGTTTCTGTATTCTTCCATCCACAATTAAGGATTTGAATGAAGTAAATCTTCTTCCATGGTTTATTGGTTGATGACAATATAATGTATGTAGATGACTAAAATGGCCTGGTTTGACTTGTAGGCTAATACAATACAGCTGTGACAATTTCGGAAGATACCGAAACCGAATATTAAAGTTTATTTCAGTCCAATTCTTAGCAAAAGGTTCTATAGAATACCAGTGTAGTTTTCTATAGAGTTTTGTGTGGGCTGTGTCCCATTTTCTATAGGATAAGAATATTATTCACCATACCTTGATGTCCGATTGGGCATATTCCTGGTCGGACAATTTAGGAAGTTTGGAAAATAGCTTAGGATATGTACGGAATATATGGGCGAAATCGTATCACTGGATAAGATTCTATAGTATTCTACAGAATTTGGGGAGCCTGTAGGAAATTATGACCCCAAATCTCTACAGTTTCTCATACAGATTTATGAGACTATTTCTACCCCCCCCCCCTTTTTTTTATCGCACTTCATGTAGGAAATTCTACAGTTATGTATAGGAAGGAATACTATAGTATTATTATGTAGTTTTGTTACTATATAATTCTGTAGATTTTTTATGAATTCTTCTTTTGGGAAAAAATATAGTTGGCCTTTGATTTGTTCTAAATTGACAAGCTCATCTTTTCTCCCATGGATAAATTTGAATTCTGTTGATGATTTACCAGTTGGAACCATGGAAAGTTTTCTTCTTGGTATAAATGAAATATAGGGAAAACAATAGCTAGATAAAGTAATATAAATGCCAAGTATTATCTAATTATTTTAATCTTATGATTCAGAAATTAATAAAGTATTCTTATTCTTTTTGCCTGTGGTCACATCTGTGAAAAAACATATTAAGTTGTTATACACTGAATTTTAGAGGATGCCCAAACCAAGTTCAAAAGTGTAAGTTGGCTGTTTTTAATTAATAAACTTTGTCTTTATTTCATTGGCATGAGGGGGGTGGGGGTGGGATGGCCTATAGTGGTCTAGAGTGCCGTGCTTCGACCTCTAGCTGGCCGGTCACCTCTGGCTTGCGGCTGTGGTTTCGAGCCCTGGTGTGAGCGTATGTGGCATGGAGATAGGGGCGCCTTCTCAACCTCGTGGGTTTCCTCCGGGCACTCCGGTTTCCTCCCACTGCTAAAGACCCCTACGCGCAAGCGAATAATTGAAATAAAATGAAACCATATGTTTGTCCCAAAATGACCTGGTTTGTGTCGAGTGGACGTTAAACCCCATTCTCTCCCTCTCATTGGCATGATGTTGGCTGGACAGATGGAAACCAGCTTGATTCTGACCATGACTATTTCTGACCAAAATCTATAAAGCTTATTCGGACTATATTCAAGGCGCATTCAGGCCACAATAGGGTCCAAAAGAGCCAAGCGTCTGGTCTGAATCAGCCGAGAATTTGGTCTGAATCAGCCATGGCTCAAATCAGACGAAATAAAATGAAATCAAATGGGGTTTAACGTCCTACTGTTCTGCACCTAACCTGAGCTAATGGAAGGCGGGCATACGCTATACAGTGTGCTATGATGGAAATTTTGCCCGGGCAGCGGCGCTACGGCCTACTCTTATATCGAATTCCAACTGCCAAGGGATCTTTTACGTGCACACCAATGAGTACACGGGACCTCAGTTTTTCGTCCCATCAGAACGACTAGACAGCTGTCATAGACATTGTCAGGCCCTCCGTCCCGCATCACAAAAATCAGACAAATGAAATGAAAAGAATTGTGTGTGTTAAATCATTAGCACCGGAATATGTTGTTAAAATGGGAGAGCGTCTTCAAAACTTACGGCAAATTATCATTATGCATGATTGTGTAATAGCAAATAAATATTATCATGTTGATCGTAAAAGGGTTAATATGTGTGTGATAAGTCGCTGCCCGATAAAATTATAACCGTAGTTGTGTAGAAAGAAAAACCCGAATATTACCAGACTGGGATAGTCTCGGACTATTTCGGTGTGTAGCATTACGAGACTTGATGATCAAGTGTTGATGACATGTGTGACTTCCGTTGAAAATAGAGCGAGTGGAAGTGAAAGTATCATAATCCTAAGATATTCAAAATTTGACTGTTTTACCGCATGAAATAACGATGAATGAAGAAAGTTTGAAATTGAGTGAAAAACTCGTGCCTAGCAATTATATACATCAGGGTATTCAAGCTAAGCAGGCTCGTGAAAACACCATCCGACAACTGATACAGCATGTAAGTTAAACTTAAAGTGCCAATCCCGATAACTTTTTGGGGAATAAAACTGCTTAATTTTGTGTTAAAATCATTTAAAATCCATAACCTAAGGCCCACCTACTAACCCGATATTTGTGATACGCTTGTAAATAACTCAAGAAACAGGAATCGATTATCAGGTCACCCAATCAAAAAATTGACCCGAAATCTTAAAAGGGTTACGTGTCCGGATAAGCAGTGTTGACGTTAACGTCAAAACGACTCAATATTTTGAGCTGAAACTTTGAGCCAAGGTATATACACCATGCCTCTATATTTTGGTCCATAAATTTCATAAATGCTCGGACTTTAATTTTTGAGACTCTGTTCTTATCGGGATTGTCCCTTTAAATTGGAAGATCGAGGAATTAACCCTTCAGCCTTGGAGACGTAAAACTTCAACCAAGACAATTATTGTTGAGTCATTATCAATGTATCGGAGAAATCAAATTAAAACATTCTGAAAAGCAAATAATAGTCTGGTGGCGAAAGCCGAAGGAGGTGGGGGGGAGGAATCGCCACCCCAGCTGTGAATTTATGAGACCAAGTTTTTCTAGATCAATTTTTTGTGTAGATTCCGAATCTGGGTGGTAATCAGGCGTTTGAGATATAGGGGGTCAAATGTCTACAATGGGTATGTGGTGGGGGTGGGTGAATGTCATAATATTATATTAATAAAACATAAATTTCTAGAACTGTCCATCTTTAAATATGTTTATGATGCCCCTGGTCCTAGACAACTGTTTTGATTTGCGGGGAGGTGGGGTGGGGGTAGCAGGTTTAGATGTGCGTGTGTGGGGGGGAGGTGTCATTATGTTGACATAAATGATGTTATATATTAATAAAACATAAATTTCTAAATAAGTGTTTATGATGCCCTTGGACCTGTTTGCTTTGTGGGATACCAGCTGTGTGGAAGTGGGGGGTGGCGGGTAAATTGCCGGGAAATGAGTTCACATTGAATTAAATGATGATTTTTTAAAGCTTTGTTAAAACATTACTTATTATTTCCACTGCACATCTCTTAATATGTGGATAAGATTACCATTGTATGGGGCGGGGGAATGTATTCAAAATATTAAGACTATAAAATAAACATCATGAGTTCCATTCCAAGATGCCTAGAGGTGTATCACTGCACACAGATGTAGGCTTGAAACAAAAACTACACAGGAACCGAGGGAGACAGAGGCACGCACAGTTGAACAAATTTCTCCATATAAGTCTGGCTATCAAAGATTTCACTATACCCGTCGTTTCATTCATTACTTTAAAACTACATGATGAAAATGGCATTTGCCAGAAAAGTTCCTGTGACGTCATCGTTTGATGTTGACTTATCATTATTTAAATAATGGTACTGGTACGGCCAATGTGCCAAATATACATTAATAATACTAATTAAAATTTTCGACCTGTGTGACATATTTCATTTGAAAGTGGGTATCTGTATTTTAAGTTGTTTAATGGTCTCTAGTTTAAGACATTGCATAATATATTGAAACAACTACTTCTGACTAATGTCACTTGTGTTGTTTCAATATATTACTTAAATGTCTCGCTCTCGCCCATTAAACCACACTTATTACATTATTATATGCGTCATGTCCATTTTTAGGCGCCAAAGAATAAGATTTAGATCCTGTAATCTTGGAAGGGCTAAAAACTTAATTGGTAGTCTACTAGAAATCGTAAGCTTCGTTATTAACTTGATTATCTAGTCTTTCTGTAACACTTGCATTTGATATGTATATATTCTTGTTTATAATCCTGATTACAGAGATATATTGACCTGTGGTTTACTTGTGTTGAGAATCGCATCAATGAATTAGTCCTTATACACACAAAGTCAGATCTGTCTCCATACTGAACTTCGGCTGCCTGTCTACAGTTAGCGCTCAGACCCAAAGCCAGTTGACCAACATTTCAATCAAGTCTTAGATTTAGTCGAAAACACTAAGTATAAACTTACTTTGAGAATTTTCAGAAGAATTTATTCTGCTTCCATTAAATTGAATAGGTTTATTTAGTCTCTTTGTGTATGCCAGATGTGAAACAGAGGATAAGCGCATTAGAAAACAATATACTAATTTTTTGATATATGACAGTTTTTCATTACAGAGATTTATTCTCAAAGTGTGAAGTAGATGGATCTCTGTGCAGAATGATTTGTCTCCAGGCTAAATCTCCCATAGCAACTATTGATGTTTTAAGGTTGCTATTCCCAAATATTAACCTCCAATAACCACAGTGCACAAGATAAGCAGTGGTTGACACTTGGCGAAATTGTGTCGATGTGTGAGTCAGATAGCAAACTATTTCTGAGTTTGTTATTACAATTAAAACCTGCTGGCTCTTGAGTATTTTTATTGTGCTATTTAAGTTTCTCTTAATTTTGAACTTGTGGGTTTAAATAGGGTTTCAAAACCTGTGTATAATTTTTGATATAATAGAAGACTGTTATTGTTCATTTGATATCACTTATTATATCATAAGAGGTTGTTATCGTATATTATCGTGCATGACTCTTATACATGTACTTCTTTGGTAATTGGCAATAATTTGAATGTTTGCAGAGAAAATTACCAGAGTGTGGTTGGGATGATGTTACCATAGAGATGTTTTTACAGGATGTGGCCGTTATGGACAGCAATAATTTTAACAGTAATTGTGGGGTCGGTGAAAGAGAGGCCAGAATATACTCTTCATTAGTTTATAAAAGACATTTTGGGTAAATATTGTTATTTCATTTTAGAAGGTAGTTAATGTGGTTGGTAATTATTACCTCTGTCAGGCAGATGTCTTATAATCACCATGCAAGTCAAAAGTTTTACCAGTTATTCTGGGATAATTTAGTTTTATGTATTTTCATATTATCATGGCCTGTCGTAAATGGAGTAAAGTTTAAAGTTGAAAGATAATCCTTAGCAATTTTGAGTCTTTATGCAAAGTAGTTCTAGAATTATGAAATGAAATGGAGGTTATGTCAGAAAATTGTCAGCAAGGAATAGTTAGTATGGGCTGTAGATAATTCCTATAGATGTTTTAGTGTTGCCAGAAAAGTACTTCCATAAATATTGCCATTGTCTTAAGATATGATTAAAGGACACTAACTCTGCATAATTAATTTTCTTGTGTACAGTATATAAGAAGAATGGTGGACAAAATATTGTGAGTCTTATTAATGCATGGATAACAAACTGCTATCTTGTCTGGCAACCTATGTTCGTTTAGGTCATATCATGATTGTATATAAATCTTTATTTTGCCAATTTTAATTTCAATCATTCATTACATGTCATAGGAAAATTGTTTGATATCCACTGATCACAATTACATGTATGTATCTAAATAGATTTTTTGTGTATATTAGTTTAGGCCATGGTATAGGCAGATCAGGTGATATCACAGCTGTACAACCTAAAGCTGCTGGTTCCAGTTTATTAATGAAATTAACAAACTCACTGGCTTTGGATGTTATTAAAATAGCAGGTATGGTACTAGACAGGACTAAAGCTCTGCTCACATGACAAGACATATCAAAAAAACATATATACAAATCCTGCTATCTAAGGTCGAATTTGAGTATTGAGTTTAGATTGAATGGTACACAGATATTAAAATTTGAATACTATTTCAAGGCAAATGGAGCTGACTCTTTACTTTTTGTATTTGTTCTTCAATAATATTGTTGGCTAAAGGACATTTATAATATTAGTTCATTGAAATCAATCTATACATATACAGCGGAATTATATTTTAATTAGAGGATTCACAGTATTTGAAAATTTCGGAATTGATTTAAACAACATACTGCTAAATAAATCATATACATTTTTAGGCATAAAGTCTGTGGAAGGATGTTTTGTGGTACCTATGGCAACAGGAATGAGTCTATCATTATGTATGTTGACTTTACGACAAAAACGCAAATCAGCTAAATATGTAATATGGCCTCGAATAGATCAGAAGTCATGTTTTAAATCGATCTTAACAGCAGGTATGTAACTTAAGTAAAGAAGGACTCGAGACATATCACATTTTGTTATTCATCCAGTTTAAAAAGTCAGTCTTTGGTGACATTTTTAGCTTGCTTTGTTGCATGATTTCAATTTAGGGTAACATTATTTTATTTTTGAAAACTCATTAGAGGCAAAAGTGAAATTTATTAACAAAAACCCATCAAGGCAGGAGTCAACTACTGAGAATAATCGAAGTTATGGATAATTATTATATACGCATGTTTAATAAATGATGAATAAGTCAACTGTGATTTTGTTTAAAGGTTTTGAGCCAGTTGTCATAGAGAATACTTTGGATGGAGATGAACTAAAAACTAACATGGCAGCTATTAAAGAAAAAATAACGTTGCTCGGAGCAGATAATATTTTATGTGTAATGACAACAACAAGTTGTTTTGCACCAAGAATACCAGACAGGTAATTTTGTTATTTGTGATCCCAATGAGGTCTAATGGTAAGTGCAGAAAGATCACACCACCCACAAACAAATACCATTATGACAACCCTGTACACAAGACACACAGACATTGCAAGATGCAAAGCAACTCAGAACAGGGGAGACAATCCACTAAAAAAAGAGAATATTCTTAGAATCTTTTTGTTTTGATTTTGTGGATGTTAAAATATATTTCTCAGTTTAAAATACACACTTTGGTTTCCTCTTAAATTATGTCCATTTAAAAGTTTCTAATCTGTAACTCTGCTGGAAAATATCTTCAGAGAATCTAATAATCATGCACTCGACAAGAGACATGTTTCATGTTGGTGTATTGTATCTTTGTATTATTTATTTTCTGTTATCCAGTTTAGAGGAAGTTGGTTTACTATGTAAAGAATATGATATTCCACATCTGGTTAATAATGCCTATGGTTTACAGGCTTCAAAATGTACACATTTATTACAACAGGTATATTGTCTTATTTGTTGTTGCTGTTTTAGCAGGACGTTATTGATACAGACCCATTTTACATATTCTAGCATAATAATATATATTATATTAATAAATATTACTCTGGTTAAGAAAACCATTTAATGTCAGATGGTTCTGTTGGTTACAAAAGAAACATTTTTCAATAGCAAGATAAAAAGTTATTATCTTTTGTACAGTTTGAACATAGTACAGGACAGGCTTTTAATGTTTTCAAGACCAGGTGGAATTGTTCTTTACTCATTGTATTGTGAAATTCAAATATTTTCTCATGACTGTTTCGGTGTTTCACAACTTTGATTCTGTTTATTAAGTGTAAATTCGAATTGCCCCGGAAACCACACATATTTTTACTGTTAATAAAAATGTTAATACATGGACATTTACAAGTCTAGATCACACTGTACAATTTTATGAAATTTTGTAAACATTAAATGAATTTCTGATTTCTATTCTGTCATCCAGGCAGCTAGAGTTGGTCGTGTTGACTTGTTTGTCCAAAGTTTAGATAAGAATTTCATGGTACCAGTTGGAGGCTCTATTATTGCTGGTTTTGATGCTGGACTTGTAGAAGAAGTTGGTAAAAATTACCCAGGTTAGAATTTCACTTATTTCTCAGATTGTGTTTGAAATTCTGCAATTTATCTTCATAGAATGAGATGTAATCTAGTGTAAGTCAAAATATAGGAAATACACATTAGAAATATACAAAATAATTGAAGTCAAAGTCAGTACAATTATATAATGAATTTCTGATCATCTGCATTGATTTCATCATAATAACATACTGTTACATTTAGTGATGTCATTTGTAGAACTTTGTGCAGATGTTGTGAGAACATTTGTTGGATAAATTACTCAGACATAGTCATTCTCAAGCTTATTGAAGTATTTAAAAAAAATACAAGTTTTTCTTTTTCTAACAGGAAGGGCATCAGCCACACCATCTATAGATCTATTTATAACTCTTGTTTCTATGGGAACAACAGGTTATAAAAATCTTCTATCAGAGAGGAAGGAATTGTGTAAATATTTAACTGAACAGCTTCAATCTTGTGCTGTAATACATGGGGAAAGATTGTTACAAACAAAACATAACCCAATTTCTATAGGTAAGTAAGTCTATAAAACTAGGAGCGAAATTGTGTAATTAATTAGTCTATTAATTACTCGACACCGCTAATGAAAGTAAACCCAATAATTATTATCTAATCTAGACAGACCATATTGAACTCCGTGACCTTACAGACAAATTATTGTTTGAAGATTCTCAAGTTCTCAACAGATATGAAAAATTTGCTAACAATGGTTTGAAAGTAAATATGAAATACAGAAAACTCCTGATAAAACAGGAGTTTTACATGATACCTGAGTTGTAGTGTATTGAGCTACAGCCTTTTTTATTGGATTTATTGATAAAAAAATTATGTATTAATCTATTATTTTTAATTTCGTGGTTTCCATTCAAGTGGAACAATAAAAAAGCAACCTGACTTCTGCCTTAAAATCTTTCAAAAAGTTTAATTGGATAGAGCGTGTCTTGTATTTATTCAAAACTTTATTTTGATGTAAATCAGACAAGTTAAGCCACTTAAAGTATCTCACATGACTTAGATGAAAATAATCTGAGACTTGATTTTGTTTAAAAAAAAAATTTTCTGAGCTGTTGCATACTTCATCTCCGCTCTGGCTTTGTGTTGAATACTTCTGTTCTATAACCATGTCTAATCTCTGTTCAAAACAGCTATATGTATAAGTGAAATAATGGTTGCATGGAACACCAGTCAGTTTTCTTCCATTTTCATCAACTCAACAACACATTATCCATGTATTCACTTCAACTTCAACGCATTTTCTATGTTTTCTCATAAATTTGACACCATGTTATCTACGTCGCAATTCAACAACAAGTTATCCATGTGTTCTCAACTTGAAAATACATATGATTTTACTGTACTTCTAGGTATGACTTTATCTAATTTAGATGACAGTATTCCTCCAACAGAAGTTGGGTCAATGTTGTTCACGAGATTTGTGTCTGGAACAAGGTAAAATTTCATCTGTTTATTAAATTTAAAATGAGTCAATATTTTTATCTGAGACAACAGAACCTAAAGGTCTGCTGATTTTAGGAACATCCTACGGAAAGCAATCTACTAGATTGTGCAATTGACAGACAGAATTAAAGTGACACAATTTTCTTTCTTTTTCTATATTTCAGAGTTGTCGCTCCTGGTAAAAATAATACAGTTGGAGGACATTTGTTCAAAAATTTTGGTTCACATTCAGATGTATATCCATTTTCATATTTAACTGCAGCGGCTGCGGTCGGAATGACGCGAAATGACGTTGATTTATTTATAACTAGATTAGATAAAGTTTTAACCAAATGTAAAACAAACAAAACTGATAGTCTGAAGACAGAAAAAATTGATGAAAGTGAAAGTAGTTTCAAACAAAGTAAAAGTAGACAAGTTGAAAGTGAAGCAATTATTAATAGGACAGGGAAAGATGTGTAAGTTGGACACAAATTGAAAATCCAGTTGAACAGTATTGTGATAATTCTTATATTTGTGATGATTTTTATTATTAATTACAAAATATCAGATCAGTGGCAGATTAAGGGTGCGCTGAACATAGTTAATCAAACAAATATGAACTTGGCCTGATGAATGATAGGGTGTCGGATCTACCTATACTATTGGATGGTGTCTCTTGTACTGGTGTCAACAGAACCCTTTTCTCAGATTCAGGAATCCTTTTCCTAGACATGGAGTCCAAATCAAATTCTCTCCCGAATAAGTGTTTTCTTCAGATTTATTTTTGGAGAATTTGAATTTTTTTTCATTGACTCAGGGCCCCTTTTCTGATTCATAGGCCCTTTTCTTGGACTAGGGGCCTCTGCCACAGGGGTTTTTCTTTCAGTTCTTATATTTGGAGATTTTCAATTTTATTTTTGGGTCGGAGGCCTTTGCTATAATCCGCAAATGTGTCTTATACAGCCGAGCTGATCAAATTAATTTAAAATAATAAAATAATGTGAGCAAGAAGTCATTGTTACTAGTCAATGTTACTATTCACTTCCATTTTGATTTAGCAAACATGTAATGAAACATGGTATCATGGAAACCTATGTTAGCAACATTTTAAAGGGCCGTTCCAGATTTCTCAGGACAACCAAAATAAAAGTTGGTCCATGTTTGTATATCAGACACTCTCCTTTTGTTAATTTGTCTGTTGATATTTATTTTTAGGCACATAACTATTTCCTGCCAATCATAACAGTGTTAATATATTGTCATAACATAAAGAAAACATGTCATCATATGTTTAGAAATTGTGTACCATTAATTTTTATACGCCCACATTTTCATGTGGACGTATATTGTCGTCGCCCCTGTTCGTCCGTCCGTCCGTCCACAATTGTTTGTGAACAGTCTACAGGTCACAATTTTTATCCGATTTCAATGAAACTTAAAATATAGGTTTATCACCCTAAGATCTCGGTTCCTTTCGATATTGGCATGTATCGGACCGTAACTTCATGGGTTATGGCCCCTGATTGTACGAAAAATCACGTTTTTTAGCTTGTGAACAGTGTAGAGGTCACAATTTTGAACCGATTTGGATGAAACTTGAAATGCATGTTTATAAACCAAAGATCTTGGTTCCTTTCGATATTTGCGCCATTTGGATCGTAACTTCCTGAATTATGGCCCCTGATTGTCCGAAAAATCGCCCTTTTTAGCTTGTGGTCCCTCTGGAGGTCAAAATTGTTATCCGATTTAAAAAACCGTTTGATTATATCACCGTTCCATGGTTATGAAGGTTGAGTTCGAATGTCGTGAAAATCGGACCAAAATTGACGGACAAAATGGCCGCCATTTGTACGCGAATAGTGTGAAAATATGTTATATCAAGGTTGTGAACAGTGTAGAGGTCACAATTTTGAACCGATTTGGATGAAACTTGAAAAGCATGTTTATAACCCAAAGATCTTGGTTCATTTCGATATTTGCGCCAATCGGATGTAATTTCCAGAATTATGGCCCCTGATTGTCCGAAAAATCGCCCTTTTTAGCTTGTGGTCCCTCTGGAGGTCAAAATTGTTATCCGATTTAAAACAACGTTTGATTATATCACAGTTCCATGGTTATGAAGGTTGAGTTCGAATTTTGTGAAAATCGGACCAAAATTGGCGGACAAAATGGCCGCCATTTGTACGCGAATAGTGTGAAAATATGTTATATCAAGGTTGTGGACCTTATAGAGGTCACAATTTTGAACCAATTTTGATGAAACTTGACATGTATGTTTATAACCCAAAGATCTTGGTTCCTTTCGATATTTGTGCCCATCGGATTGTAACTTCCTGAATTATGGCCCCTGATTGTCCAAAAAATCGCCCTTTTTAGCTTGTGGTCCCTCTGGAGGTCAAAATTGTTATCCGATTTAAAAAAACATTTGATTGTATCACCGTTCCATGGTTATGAAGGTTGAATTCGAATTTCGTGAAAATCGGACCAAAATTGACGGACAAAATGGCCGCCGTTTGTACGCGAATAGTGTGAAAATATGTTATATCAAGGTTGTGGACCTTATAGAGGTCACAATTTTGAACCAATTTTGATGAAACTTGACATTACATGTTTATACCCCAAAGATCTTGGTTCCTTTCGATATTTGCACCCATCAGATCGTAACTTCCTGAATTATGGCCCCTGATTGTCCAAAAAAATCGCCCTTTTTAGCTTGTGGTCCCTCTGGAGGTCAAAATTGATTATATCACCATTTTATGGTTATGAAGGTTGAATATGAATTTTTGTGAAAATCGGACCAAAATTGACGGACAAAATGGCCGCCGTTTGTACGCGAATAGTGTGAAAATATGTTATATAAAGGATGTGGACCTTATAGAGGTCACAATTTTGAACCGATTTTGATGAAACTTGACATGTATGTTTATAACCCAAAGATCTTGGTTCCTTTCGATATTTGCGCCCATTGAGTCATTACTTCCTGAATTATGTCCCCTGATTGTACGAAAAATCACCCTTTTTAGCTTGTTGTGCCTCTGGAGGTCACAATTATTATCTGATTTTAAAAAAAATACGTTTGATTATAAAAACCAAACAAATTCTAATGATTTTCTGATAATTTCTTAATATGCGACAACTCTTGTTGACTGCCCGGACGATTTGGCTGCTGTGTGGGCGTATGTTTCGTTGCCTGGCAACCTATTTTTATGCTTTACGGTAATTTATTTTTGATTATATATTTACATATAATTTGTTATTGTAAAAATTTATTAAACTTGAATCAAGAACTATATTATACAGTTTTATTTATTCACAATGTCATGCTGACAAACCTTGTAATCCTTTTAAATTTAGTATTATTATTATCATTACTAACTTAAGTTAAAGATACATCTTGTAACATTTAGATAAAGAGCTAGCCATTTTTGCTATGATATACCATGATCCTGTAAACATATCTTATTTATTTTGCTTCTTATTATGACCAATATTCAAATATGAACACATCAATAACAACACATTTACAGAATCATTTTGTTATACGAAAAACTAAGTGATGCGTTTTGTATGGGGCTCAGTATAGTTCCAAAATAGATAATGAAAAATGAATAATTTGAAACTTTCATTCAAATTATTCTATTGCGAGCGAAGATATTAGCCTTTGAAGGTTTAACATGACGTGTGCAATAATTTCAACCTCCATTTTTAGCTTAAATCAAAATATGGCTGAACCTTTCTAATCCATTTAATATCAGAAAAATCCAATGCGATCTAGAGTTAATTAAGGCCTGGATCCGTCAATTAATGTCTAATTGATAATTTAGAAGACATTTCAGGCCTGAAAGAAATATCTTTAATAGGCAGATTTAGCTCTTGCATAATGTATGTCAACAATGTTAAATATTTAGGTCAGTCTGATCAGATCACTTGTGTTTTATTTAGGAGATAAACACCTCCTGTTTCGCATTTAGAGGGGTGTTATTGTCCAATAGACATGTCCTGAGATCATTAGGACCCAAGACGCGTTAGCGTCGCGGGTTCTAATGTAAAATCTCAGGACATGTCTATTGGACAATAACACCCCTCTAAATGCGAAACAGGAGGTGTTTATCGACATTGTAACATGTTCTTTTTCAGGATTTTAAAAGAACTTATTTTATTGCGTTAGCGTCGCGGGTTCTAATGTAAAATCTCAGGACATGTCTATTGGACAATAACACCCCTCTAAATGCGAAACAGGAGGTGTTTATCGACATTGTAACATGTTCTTTTTCAGGATTTTAAAAGAACTTATTTTATTGTGTAAACTTCAAAATTCGCAAAACAGCAAATCGGTTTGAATGACGTAAAAATCAAAAAAATCAATTTTGACGTCAGACAACGTTGTGACATAACTTGATAACGGACTGCCGTTTTACCGAGGTGTGCCGAATTAGTGGTCGAATCCAAGCGAAGATAAATTCAAGTTTAAAATGCTTGAGTCTTTGGTCTCTGGTAAACAAATTATGGAAGAAAATGTTTTTCGAATATTTCAAATAAAATGTTTTTAACGTTTGAAGACTTAAAAAGATATGTTAATTAGCCTTAGTGTGGTCTTTTTGACCGGCAGTGCCAGTCGTGAACGAATTAGTTACGGCCTGTTAACCGAGATTACACAGAGGTAACTCTTCTTGGCAACAATGATGGCTTCGTTTTCGCAGTTTGTGATAACATGGGTGAGTTTTTAGCCTTTATTATTATATTTGCAGACTGTCAACACAATTTTATTGCTGGTTCTTGTTCGGAGTAGAGCAGTTCTTACATACATCCCTCAAAATACCCTATAAAACTATGCGATGCCTAGAATTAACGTGGTTGCTATGTATATCGTTCTGACGTGTTGTCAATCATTGTCAATTTTGGCATAATTTCCCGTTATTTTGGCCCATTCTCAGCTGCTATTTCACCTTCCCTAGTTACTATATTTCCAAACACTTTCTTTTGACTAATGACTCATTGTCAGGCGGATCATGTTATTCAGAATGTGAGCAAACTTTGATAAAAAATTTCCACTTTAAAGTAAACACACTGCGGAGTGCAAAAAAAACAAAAACAAAATTGTCCACACTGCTTAGTTACGAATAATTTATGTTGCCTGAAAACGGTTTTCATTAATTTATGACTGATTTTCTTCTGTTTTATGTATTTCAGAGATGTGTTTGTATAAAGGATGAAATTTGAAAATAGTGTGATGGTCATTTGAGCAGAATTTCATGAAGATATTTGCCAATAAAAATTTGAGTTGAGGAAGATGGCTGAGGACAAAATGAAAAAAAAGTGCACTGTAATATTTATACGCAGTTATTCGCCTTGCTAAAACAGAGGGGTGTTATTGTCCAATCGACAGTGTCTAATCGACCAATCAAAACGCAAGATTCACCCTTAAGCATGTTACAATATCATATATTTAGGGGGTTTGGGAGCCGAATGCTTTAAGGTGTGAGCTTTGAGTTACTGAATTAAAATAAGACTATATGCTCTGAAAATATCTAGTTTCTGTCAAGTGGACCCCATTTCTCACTTACCTTATGTATATGGTACATTATGTCCGACTGTCATCTGATTATTTACCTTCTCGTGTGATGTAAGGGATTGAGGGATTTCTTAAAAAAGAGGTTATGTTCCAAGCCAGAAAAGGATAGATCAATTGGGTGGAAACAACAAGTACAATCATTGAATGAATAATAGACATAAGAACTGTAGCTGTAATGTTATTATTGTGTTCACACCTACTGACCTACACACTGAAATCACCGGAACAGATATGGACAAAACGGGCTATAGGGCAAGTTAAAGTACTACCCCTACACAGATATCGGCTGACAAAGTCTCCTCTTTAGTGACATAATTAATTCTTGTAAGTGTTTAATTGTGGTCACCATGTTCAAAATTATTTTAGTCTATTTGTGGATTGAATACAAACTTCTTATAAATATTATTAGACCAGATAAACAGTAAGAAACATAAAATTTTAATTGATTAGGGTCTATCTTGTTGGCTTTAAATTTAGACCTACTGAAGCAGAATTTGAGGGTAAATCTACATTAAATCCAATGATTGGCATTGGCCACCATGACTATGAAAGCCAGATACACAGAATTATGCATCAGAAGACATTATTTTGGACTAACCTATGATTGGTGTTAATGTGTTCTTTTATTATTTAGCTTGCATATACATGTCATATACAATCGTAAGAGGTTTGGTAGACCCTACTTTTCATTTTCATACACAATTATAATAGGTTTATCAGACCACAATATACAATCATGATAGGTTTTCAGACCATACTTTTCATTATATTTTAATATACAAGAGGTCAGACAGACTGAGACACCCTAACCCTTGACCACCATGGTGGTTCGTTAACCGGGTCTCCGGTTCACTCCCAGTGTGGTGCAGGACAGTGTCTAGTCATTCAGTTGGGACACAAAACCAAGGTGCTCTGTCCCATTGGTGTGCATGTAAAAGAACCCATGATATTTGGAATTCAAAAAAAAGCTAAGTTGTTTATTGCTTTCAGAGTAAAATTCCCGTAGAGCACATTGTATAGTATAAACTGGTTGTCATTTGCTGAGTTGGTGCAGAAAACCCCATTTTGTTGAGAGTTTGATATAACTGACCACCATATAGTTAAAGTTCCAATTTCACATTTTCTAAGAAAGTCAAAACATAATTATTTCTATGTCTTTTGCTCAAAGGGTTGTCAACTCACTATTATACGGTCCTGGGCAAAATTTTTGGGGCATTAAAAAGGGTGACACAGGGTGATTGAGGAAATAGTTACCCAATTACCTCCCTTGTTTTCCCATTCCTCTCCATGGACGGCCATCTTCAAACGTTTGAATTTGAAGTTGAAAATGATATTTTTTTCCAATTTCTCAACTGGCAATAGTGAATTATAGGATTATTCTTTAACAAGGTAGGACTGTTTAAAGGTTCAATCTATTTTGGGGCTTTATTTTAATACATTTTAAAAATATAACTTAAAAAAATGCTATTGGAGCTTTAACATTAACAGACATGAAATTGACAGCATATCATTCTAGAAATTCTTTTAGGATTTAGTTGTTTTGTCCATTACTCCAAATTTCCCAGGAGTTGTTTTTAGAATAAATTACATGTGAAAATAAATTTGGATAAATAATTTTAATACTAATTAAGTCACTTTATACACAAACCATTTTTAGACAAGCATGTATAACAGCATCATTGCACAAATAAAGCACACATACATAGTATGATATTAGTAGTAGTTAAGTGGGAAGCAGTGTTGGGGGGAGGGGGGCTAAAACAATATAACACCAACATTTTAGTACAGGTATCACACATAGATTCAATCAGTTTTGAAAACAAATACTGTAAAATAGCACAGGTAACTAAAAAAATTAGTTACAAAATTATAAGCTACTGTGTTAATAGATTATTTTTCAACTACAAGTATTTGTGTTTCAGCAGTTATATAATGATGATCAGCAGTATAATCAAATTCAAATATATTGAATGCTTGTGGCTAGAATAATTTTAGTTTCTAGGACATGTTCCTTATGATATACAAACTTAAACAATCTTACTTTGGATGATATTAAGCATAGGTTACCAACATACACCCATTAGCAGCTAAATAGTCAGATCAGCTAAAGAACTGATACAAATTCTAAAACGATTGGGCTATATAATTTAAGTCTCTAGCTTAGAGTGATAACCAGAGGGGAATACCTCTATCAGTTATTGTTCAAAATCAAAAGGGTCAGGAAAAACGAGTATTATCGAAAATGTTGAAAATTAATGGGCCTGTTCATTTCAATTAGGAAGACAATCTACACCAATTTCAAAAAGATATATTATTACTATATGAGGAATTATTATGGCCTTCATTGTGTTAACAAAAAATGTAAACAACAGACAGACCAGTAGATAAACAAGCAGGGGTGAGAGTACTTATGACCACATACATTGTTTGGTACCTTTTTTTTTTTTTTTTTACAGCAGTAAAATTCTGGTCATAAACAATGTCAAAACTTAATAACCAGCTAAAAACTTAACAACATTCAATTAAAAGAATATATATAAATAAATTTCTTTTAAAGTCTATATCTCTATTCAATACTGTATGCAAAACAATTTTAAAAAAAGATGGTACACAACATCATAAAAAATATTGTTTAAATCATATAGACCTAAATGTAAATAAATTGCCATATCAGATAAGCTCATTATTATCAGTGTTCAGTATTTGAATTAGAAATCTATATTTATGTAAAAGAAATTTGGCTGAATACTTTTCAACTAATACTACATTTTGATAACATCAATCTTAAAGCTTGATAATGACTTGTGAAATCTTGTTGAAACGTCGTCGCAGTGAAATAAACCATAGTAATTGTTATTCCATAAAAGTGTGTTTTTTTTATTATGTTTCAATTACTAAATGCCATTCAAAGAATATATCAAACTTAATGGCACATTATAAATATATCTAGTTTATTAAACTTATTCAAAATAAATCTCAATATAAAAGTAATCTGTCTTGTAATAAAAGCTCTTTACCAATAGGTAATATAAATGCCTAGCCATTCTGTGGGTAAAAAAAGGTTTTTTTCTTTGAAAAAAATGAAAGATGAAAAAATGAAAAAAATATATATTTGATACAAGTAAGTACATATACCCTACCATTTGAAATATGTGAAGTAGGATTAAGGGATGTTATGATTTTGAAAATCTTGAGTAATTTTGTTTTAATATATACTTTACAACACAGTATAGAAGAGAATTAAAGACACCGGTACAAAAATACTTTGTGTCTGTGTTTACTTACGGTTACTTGGTCACAATAAAGGGTATTGTAAAATAATGCCCATTCAGACTGTTATAATTCCTAAATTTCAGAGTCTGCAGAAAACCACACCAAGACTGATTTATTGAACATTGGAAATAGGGGTAAAAAAGCAGGGTTGGTGATTTGGACTAAAAAATAAAGGGTAGATCGGGTAACTCAGTGTAACTGTAAGGGCGTAAACACAGGTAATTGCTGTGGAGGCCAAAGGGGGTATTTGTTGAACAGTAAAATCTGTTGCACAGACAACAAACTTTATTTTGGGTTTTAAGGCAACATCCAGATGAAACAATCGATGGGGTATAAATAACAAAAATTTAACAACAGTATATTAATATTGTGGTTGTGTGTTCACTCCATCACAAATCAATTTATAATCCTGGTAAGCACCCAAACTTCACATCCTGTGCTGGCGTACTAGGATTCAGACCAGAACCACAGACTATTAATAATCCATGATGCACTTTAAAATCTAATTCTAAATCAGAACAAATCTCGTTATCAACACTCCATACAGATCGCATTTTTCTCTCTTCACGATTTTTTCGTTTTTCTTCCTTCTTGCGTTGATGTTTATTCCGCTTCTGTCGTTCTTTATCATAAAATGTCATGCGGTATTGTGGTCCTGTCAGGTTAGATTGCGATTGCATGTTGTAATTTGAACGACCGTCAGATTCATGTGGATCGGATTCTTCCATATCGGAATCAATGGATAAAGCTTGCAGTGTCATCGCACTCTCAGCTCGACGTCCATTTCCTCCCCAGCTCATTGAAGTCACTGACGACCTGTCTTCACTGTCCAGATCTGTTATAACCTGCATTGACTTTGAACGATTGTTAATTTGATTTCTATTGACCTTTGACATCTCATAGTCAATCTCGTTAAAATCGTGATCCTTATAATTCCAGCTACTTGGAAACCTTGGGCGGAATCGAACTTCTTTCACACGAAATGTCTCAACAAATGGAAAATCAAATTGGTTTTTAGAATTTCCATGACGACGTAGAAATCTGATAAAATCTTTTCTGTCAACGTTTTTAACAACAGCTAAATCCATACAACCATCATTTAAATGTGTATACTTACTCAAACCTTGTGGAGCAAAATCACACACCCCAGATATTGTGAATAATCCAACATTTAGAAAATCACCTTTCAGTGTTTTCCACGGATTTGAAGTATTGCCTAAGTCAATTAAAGAACTGGTTGATCCCGACTGTGCCATAGGGTCAAGTTCTTCAACAAGATCATTGTGAACACTGTTGCTCTCAGCGCTACAAACTTTACAGTATGTCACACATCTTGTACAAAACACAGGCGCGACTGTCTCCCCTCCTGGTATATATTCAATGTCACATTCGTACGTACGTAATTTAGATTTTGTTAAAGCTTTAAGAAATGCTGCTTCCACACATTTTGTACCCAGAGCACTATATCGTTTCATAAAAGTTAAAACATTTCCAGCAAAACCATACTGACTGTTAAATGCCCACCGTTGAAATTTTTCTTCGTGATAAATAGAACATACATCTACTTTGGTTCGATTTCCGAATAGAACATGTAAAACTGCTGTCACTGGTTCATCTGTTCCCATGATAGATTGAGCTATATGATTGGTTTTACCCGTGGGTATAATTCCAAGAGCAATGGTGGCTGGAACAGGATTAACTGTTCGTTTCATCTCAATACCATAATCTTTATTTGACTGATTTAATAGTCCGTTGACAACTTTATTTACAGTTCCATCTCCACCCATACAAACTAAACAATCAAAATCTAGTAAATTGATATGTATTAAGTCTTGTTTAACCTGTTCATTATGCTGTATTTCTGTCATATCAACATTACAATCTGCTGTACGAAATAACGGCAAAATTTTCTGTCGGAACATTGACAAGCCATCTTTCTCTCCAGCAAATGGCTGCAGAAATAATTTAACTGATCGTGGCCTTTCATCAAAGGTTTCCAAAATTTCAGAAATTTTTGTCACCCATTTTTCACACACCTCTTCACTAGGGTGTTCCAGATGAATCATGCGATCTTTCATTACATTTGGGGATTTAAATTCATAGGTTAGAATTCCGAAACCTAGACAGAAACCTTCTCCATCTTTCTGACCACCTCGTTTTCTGCGTCTTATCTTTACACCAAGTATATCTCGAAAGTTTAAACTGTTTTTATTTACAGCAATTGAAGATGAGGAGTTGGATCGAAACAAAGATTTGAAACTCTTTGCTGATCGAGATCGACTTCGACCGGGGTTCATAGGGGCCCATGTTAAAGTCTGTGTGGAATAAGAGAGTTTAAAATCAAAGCCCTCGCCTTTGATATCAAAAATATCTGTTATATCTTCTCTCGATGTGAAGCTTTGGATTCGTCTGTCAGGTTCGGTTGTGGTTGAAGCTTTTCGTTGTGAATATTGGCGGCTGTCGCCATAATTTTGAGGTGTGTTAGGACATGAATCTGTTAGATCATCCACTAAAGTCGGTATTCCATTTTCATCAAACGTGTAATTATCCATTTCATCAACTGCCGTTAGTTTATGGGGTCAGCAAGGTCGATTATTCCACATAAATTAACATGATCTAATTATGGATGCCAATTTTGTTTGTTTTTGTTTACATTGGTAGTCAAGAAAACAGGAAACGGAAGTAGATGGGGGCGGATAACTCCAATTGACAGTGACGTCATGCAATGGCAGACAGCGTTTTCTGCTCACTAGAAAACTTCAACTGAAAATGTTCTCAAACAAATTAAAAAGACCATCGTCTGCGCGCAGACACATTAATTATGAAACATTCAATCAGTTTGTTAGGTGAGCGCAGCCCTCTTTCCAAGAAATTATGAAGACAACGAATTTTTGCACCGTTGCTATGAACGCTTTGGAAGACTGTCGAATCGGGTTGTGAAAAAGTCACCCCCACGGCGACGTAGTTCCTTTTGGAAAGTCGGGTTGTGAAAAAGTCACCATTACGGCGACGTAGTTCCTTTTGTCAAAGTCAAAGACAGTTCCAAAAGGAACTAACGGCGAGGATGTCATGTCCACAGGCACAACCTGATCAATAAATTCTACCCCGAAAAGTCCTGTAAAAATAAACTCTGTCCATGGATGGAAGGAGTAGGCCTAGAAGATAATAATTTATATTGATTATTGAAACGTAGGCCTACATGGCTAGTTCTTATAATAATATATGCCTATATATGCCTATAAAGGATGTTGCAAAATACAATATGAATAATAATGATTATAATGTTCATTCAATAATTGTCATAGATAAAATCTGTATTTTTAAAGGAGCTAAATCGCTAACATTTGGGACCTAGAAAGTGGGTTGCAGTGCATATAATTCTGTAATATGAATGTATATAAACTGATTTACATTCAATGGTTTCCGTTTTTACTCTTATTTCAAATCAGTTATGTTTTCGGCGAAATAAGCCAGCAGTCTAAATCAAGCGCAAATTTATAGTGTCTGGTTATTCCAGTCTACATACGCTGTTTGTTTTGGTGCAATGTGTTTAGCCTCGTCCCTCGAGTCTCTTGTTAAAACTGGGGCCGAAACGCATTATGGTACACGATTCGTGTACCAATGGTAAAATGTTTATTTTGTCTTAAATATTGGATATCAGAAGCCCATCAGTGTTGATTTAAATTGACAAATAATTCGTGTTTTCAATGTTGAAGATTTTTGATGATATTGAGTTAGAGGCTTAGCTACTTCAACTACGGTACCACTGACTGGTAGCCTAGGCTACTGTATTAGGCTACTAGAGACCAAAAGGGGTGTGCAATAACAAGCATTATGGTACACGATTCGTGTACCAATGGTAAAATGTTTATTTTGTCTTAAATATTGGATATCAGAAGCCCATCAGTGTTGATTTAAATTGACAAATAATTCGTGTTTTCAATGTTGAAGATTTTTGATGATATTGAGTTAGAGGCTTAGCTACTTCAACTACGGTACCACTGACTGGTAGCCTAGGCTACTGTATTAGGCTACTAGAGACCAAAAGGGGTGTGCAATAACAAGCATGACCTCAGACAAATTAAGCGTAACCAACTCCTCTTTCATTTCCATCACTGTAAATGCACCAGAAACATGTTTTCTCTTTAACCTGCAGAGAACTGATCAAATCATTGAATTGTTGGTTTTCCTGTCATAAAAATGATAAATCTGTGTCAAACAGAATTTATTAGATACTGATATGATTTCTATTCTATTCCATCTTCAAAAGAAAAATAACACATCAATGTCTTTAATTTTGGGCCCATTCTTAATTCAACTAGCATTGCTGTCTGAAGATATGAAAGATTGGCTGATGGTTACCTGCTATTTGTGTCCTCCATCCATGTTTGTGGATGTAAATGAGATATTAATTATGGGATTAATGATTGGAACATTATGTTTTTTTAGTACCAGGTATAATACTTATTGTTGGAATGCTGTTTTTGCTCTATAGTCTGCAATATTGTGTCTTATATAATTAATAAATAGAAAATCATTCAGAGATGATTACTGATCACATAGTTTTATTTTTCAGTGGCAGTAGATTGAGAAGAATTCAGTCTTTATTAAATGGTAACAATGGCCAAGCTGATTCTCCTGATTCTATTCTCTCTATAACTGGTAAGGTTTATCTGATTAAAAATTGAATATATATGTATAATATGCTTGCATTTTAAAGTAGGATTGTATCTGAGATCTATAGTGCAATCTGCAATATTGTTAAACATACATTATGCAAGAGTTAAATCTGCCTATTGTAGGTTTTTTTTAGGCCTGAAATGTTATCTAAACTATTAAATAGACATCCTGCACCACTGACATAGAGAAACCATGCTGGAAATTCCAATGGAACTTTCTCAGTCAAGACTTTGATCAAACTGTAGATCTACGGTACCGATTAAGAGAGCCACTGCAGCTTTCAGTAAGGTTATGAAAATATTTTCATCTTATGATAATTTTTTTAGATTACAGTTATAATGTTTTTTTGGCGATCAATAAAGTAAAGTTTGAATTTGTGTAATTTGCCGGTATAAATGTAGGATATACATGACATGTGTAGGCTTTTCATCAAAGGCTAGAATGTGGGCTTCTGTTGTCCCCTAACAGCTTCATCATTGGAAAGCTTTAGTGTACAATTTTATATTTTTGTCTGTTTTTCAGGTATAGATAGTCGATATAATGAAGGGTGTCAACATCTGACAAATTATTTACTTTTTGATTTTTTCACAAGTCGTAAAACAGAGTTAGAGAGGTATAAATCATACTATTAATTAGTCTCAGATATTTTATAAATTATACATAACTTTCTCTGTTTTTTATCCAGTTTAACAGATCTCAGCCTTCTGCAAATGATGTTTTCTTGATTCCTTGAAAGAGTTAGCAGCATGTAATTTAGCAACACAATCTCAAATGATACGCTAAAACTTTTTAACTTAAGAATAATGATATTTTTAAGATCAGGAGAAAGAAATATAAAATTATTCCCCGAAAGTAAGCTTACAATGACTAAATTAAAGTTAGAAAAAATCCCTAAATCTCAGCTACAAGTTTGACAGACAACTTTTTATGTTTTTAACAAAAAGTGTTTTTTTGGTGTGCATATATATATTTTCCCATCATCAGTTTTGACTTGTGTATTTTACTTCTTGGTGCCTTAGAAGATTGTAAATGTTTGGCTATTTTCTGAACACATTTAACAGATACCTCAGTTAATTGTCCTTGTTTATTTCTAGGTCAGGATTTGATGAAGAAGATTTAGATGGTAATGTTAGTTTTGAGTCCCCCACCCCATCCCTAAAATTATTTGAAATTAAAATTTCAGTGATATATTTTACACACGGGTATATAAGTCTGTAAACAAGTCAGTTATTGCTAACAATATTCTGTAGACTCAAATTCAGATTTTGTGAAGTTCCTCTGATAAATGTCATTTTAATTTCTGTATTTTTATTGGCAATCTTAATATGTGTTCACTTAGGAGATAAACACTTCCTGTTACGTATTTAGAGGGGGTTTATTGTCCATTTAACCATGCTTGAATCATTAGAACATGAGACGCTAGTTGTTCTAATGGATAATTCAAGCATGGTTAAATGGACAATAAACCCCTGATAAATACGTAACAGGAACATGTTTATCGATATTGTAGCTCAAATATTTAGGGATTTTCTTAGGAACTATTTAGGAAACATTTTTACACCTATTTCATGAATTATGAAAGAAAATGTTATTCGGATATCGATATAAATTTTTTTTAACGTTTGAAGATTTTTTTAAAAGAACGGGAAATTAGTCTTACTGTGGCATTTTAAGAGACGGGTGTTAGCGTGATAGAAATAATTCCGGCCTGCTATCCGAGACTAAAAGAGGTGTAACTCTTGGCAACAAAGGTTTCTTCGCTTCGTGAGTTGCATGTAAGTTTTCATTCTTTATTATTTTATTTGCAGACTTTTATCACAACCCAGCAGCTTGTTCGTGTTCAAACAATTGCATTTCGTACTTACATCCTCAAAAATACCGTATGACAGTGGTGGCTAGCCTAAGATTTCAAGTGGTTGCTATGTATACTATTCTGACGTGTTGTCAACAAATGTCAATTTTGGCATGTTTAGATATTCAGCTGCTATTTTCGACCCCCTCATTGTATTTTTAAGCGGTTTCTTGTGACTAATGACTTATTATTAGGTAGATCATGTTAGCCAGACTTTGATCAAACCGTGATTTAATAAAAAATCCACCTGATTAAGTAAAAATTGATTGGTGAGTGAAGCTATATCCTACCAAAAAAGAAAATAAATTTGTCCATACTGTGACAGCTTAGTTACGAATATATTTAGATACCTGAAAACGGTTTTAATTAATATATGGACTGATTTTCTACTGTTTTATGTATTTCAGAAATGTGTTTTCATAAAAGATAATGTTTGAAAATGGTGTGATAGTCATATGTGCAGAATTTCTTGAAGATATTTGCCAATAAAGATTTGAGTTGAGGAAGATCATGGAGCACAAAAATGAAAAAAAGTACACTGGAATATTTATACGCAGTAATTCGCCTTGATAATTCAGAGGGGGTTTATTGTCCATTCGACCACACTTTTCGACCAATCAGAATCGAGGAAATTTCTAATTTGTGCTACAATGAATAATAAAATGGCAATTGTGACATGATGTTTTGTGAGATACACCTATAATCATTATTTCCACCCGGATGAAGAATGTTGTATGATTTGCTTATTGTTATTACAGATATAATATTGGTGATCAACAGTAACAGTGTTGATATTTATTGTAATGTTATCAACTATCATTACTTACTACCATATACATCACACTGGTTTAATGTCAGATATCATTGTCTCACAGATACAGAGGTAAGTTAAATCCTATCATAGTCAGTCTGGTTTATGTCATCGTCCTACCACAGCTTTGGGTGAGTTGGTTGTTTTCCATTCATGAGGCATTTCTTTATGCATCAGCCTTGAAATAATCTTATTAAACAGGGAACAGGTAACATCTAGGCTTCTCTGTAAGACGGCAACTTTCCCACAAACAAATTACAACCTAAGTCACAATTAAATGACTTACTATCCACCAGTTTTTCATATGCGACAGTTGATCTTTAAGTGATATCAGTCATTGTTAATGACTGAAATAAAAACTGCCCATGTATTGCAGTTTCGATTAGGTGTAAATAGACTAGTTTATGCTATTATTATTTTCTTTTGAATTACCTATACCACCAGAACTGTCTCTGGATTACAGTGCAACATCTATCTGAGTCCTGACATGTTATGATTTTTATATACCTTTGGCTAGATTTGCACAAAATATACAAATTACAGATCAGAACTTTTCTTGTATTTGTATTCAATAGTACAATAAAAGCTGGTTAACCCTTTGAACCCTGAAAATATTTTGGGTGATGCATACCCTACCCTGACTTTATAGCACGATTTTGCTAAAATGACGTCATTTTAAATGGAACTAAATCCATAACTTTAGAATGAGTACCATTCATACCAACAGCTTTGAACTCTGCTAATATCGCGACCACGCTCTATTCCACAATCACACGCCATGTAGATCAACATTATTTACAAATTCATTACGAGTATGAGTGTTATCATCGCTGTCATTTTCTTTGTTAATTTCGTCTGAATCTTGGATATGTTCTCTTTTAAAATCACTTTTATTGCCATAATTTGGGCCACCAATATTATGTGTCGTTATAAGAGCTAGCACAACCGCATTTAGTCGTTTAGAACACACAATTCGTCGAAAAATTTGTCAAAATGAGATGTAAACAAGTGAAAGAAAGGCGCTATTTACAACGGATCTGGCGCAAACGGTAAACTGCATTTTGATTGGCTTTTTTGTAATTGTTAAGGAAGCGTGTTTGAAGACACGCCCACAAGCTACAAAAACAACATTTCAGGTATACATGGTACAACGTCAAGCCCGTTTTGCGGCATTTCGGATTAAATATGGGAACCTTAAACTAAATGTTGAAAATAGGATGTGTTAAGTTCGTTTTAATTTTAGGCTGAAGATGAAGAAATGGAGGAAGATTTTAAAATGTTATCATTTGTAGCCATGGTAAAAGACAAGAAATGTATTGGCATTCCATTTTTCTCACCAGGTCTGTTTCACAATAACATTTTTTTATCAATGCTTTTACTCATGGGTAATGGTTTTGTCTTGGATTTGTGTTTTTGATTATTGGGAGCATTTACAGTCTAAAATGTACATTTCTAAGCTAGCACTAGAAGCTTTGTTCATAAGATATGACATTTTTTGTTATTTGGGATGATAAATGACATATTTATCACTCCAAAAATACCAATTTTATTTACCAACTATGTTCCAAACTTGATAATAAATTAAAGGGTGCTGATGACAACAAAAACTGTTTGGTTCAGAAAAGTAGGACATGAACCACATTTCATTTATTGTGGTGGTGTTATATTACAGGCCATGGTGGAAAGTTTGATAAATTTGCAATAGAAAAATGGCCAATTGTACAAGCTTTTGCTTTAGATGAAATAGGAGGGCAAGTATTGTATTTTGTTATAATCCCTCTATTGTTTTGTGTTGATAAATAGAAGATTGCAACTTTGTGAATGTTGTTAAAATTTAATTTAGTATATATACATTACAGCAACTTGTCACTTCTACTTTTTTGAGGGGAGGGGGAGTGCCAATGATCAGGATATGATTGAATCCAAACAAAATGTTATAGATTTATTGTAAAGCTCAAATTGAAAAAAGAAGAAATTTCTCATAGCTAATTTCTAAATTATTACATTTTTTTTTGTATTTTGTAGTGGGGGTTTCTTTACAATGAATTATGAGGTAAGTTGAATTTAAGTTGGAAATTGTAATTATGAAAGATGTTTAAAAGTTGCTATTCCCTGTCTTTCTGTCTGTCTGTCCGTCACACTTTTTTGAACATAATGACTGTTCTTCTAAATTAGAAGAACAGTCATTAGAAGTTCTAATTGAGCTAGATTGTTCAAACATGCTGACATATAGGTGTTTATACTACACAAAATATTTTAGTTTTTTTTACATAAGTGTTTTATTGTATTTATTTGAGTGTAAGTATATTTGTATTAATAGGTTTGTGATGTAAGTAGTAAAGTAGAGGAATTATATAATCATGTGGATCCTGTTACCATGGAGATTTTACTTACACAGGTATAAATATTACGCTATCACAAGTTTATCCTTCTTCTAGTTTCAATCTTTGATATTCAATAACTCTTTATTTCATGTAAATGGATTTTGATAACAGTTACCTTGATTATCAAGATGGCCTTAGGTAAGGCGCTGGCTCGCTAGGCTGGAGGCTGGGTGTTAGATCCCTGCATTGGCCGAGAAAGTTCATCTCGATTTTCCGGCGTGGTTTTTCCTTGTCAGTGATACAGAACGGAGGACCTGACAAGGACAGCTGTCTAGTCATTTGGATGGGTCAGAAAACTGAGGTCCTGTGTACACATTGGCGTGCACGTAAAAGAATTTTTGGCAGTTGGAATTCGATATAAAAGTAGGCCATAGCGCCGCTGCCTGGGCAAAATTTCCCCTCATAGCCCACTGTATGGCGTATGCCTGTCTTCAATTAGCTCAGGTTAGGTGCAGAAGAAAAGGATGTTAAAAAACCCATTTCATTTCATTTCATTTCAAGATCGCTTGCCTCTGTCGAACATCAAATCTATCCTTATAATTAATTAGATTTCTGCAATCTGATTGATTCATCCTTTGATATGCACTAATTATACTTTAAAATTTTCGATGCTTCTGATGATTTAGTGTATAGTATAATATGTTAAATTTACTAGAATTTATCCTTCATATAAAAGAGGAATTCACTGATAAAATAAACTTGTTTATTCTCTAATCTTTGTAAATGTATTCTCTTCCGTTTTGGATGTTAATCACCAATTCCTTTCTCTTTTCATTATATAAAGTTTATATTTATTGTTTTAATAGAATGTGAAATTACTAGAAAGACAATGGACTGACATGGAGGCCAGATTTAAACTAGAATTGTAAGCATTTTGTCAAGGGCTCAAATTTCAATCTTGTATTCTATTACTGACTTGAATTGAAATTGATTTTGTTATTACATAACGTGTTTCTGGGTATACAGCTTTACCAATAGGTTACATTTTTATAGTGGAACATAATGGAGGGAAGGTATCAGATATAAGGTCACCTAAATAAAGTTGTATGTTTCTCAGGCAATTGACCTTTGAAATATGGAAAAGTAAGGAAGGGAGGGATTTTATTTTCATCACAGATTGATATTTTGGCATGGTATTTTTGTTTTTGCAACTGTACATTGATTGAGAGTGTTTTACATATTTATAGTGATTCAAATACACATTAAAACAGTTCAGGGCAATTCAGATTCCTTTGACAGCTAAATAAGAATAGTATCAGTTATTTTTGATTTTAAAAAAAATGGAATTATCTCCTTTGAACTGTTAAAATTGATGTGCAGTACATATGTTCTATAACATTGATAAAATGGACAATGCAACCTTTTTTATGAGTGGTTGGCAATGACTGAGAAGGATACTGATTTTTTTCAATTTGGCCTAAAATATTGATGTTGTTTGCTTGATTTACAGATCCAATAAAATGGAGAAATTAACAGAAGATATTGTAGCTGAGGTAAGTTTGATGTCTTAATATATTTTATCAGAATCAACCATAAACATCACTTGACAAGCAGCCAGCACACCCTAGCAGATTTAGTAATTTTCCTGTGGAATAGATTTGGTTATTTCGGATTTCGGAACAATTCAAATGGTTTTATTTAAAATAGAGTAAATACACTGTTCAATTTAATAAAAAGAAATCTCAAAATTACATTTCCGTAACTTTTGACAAGTAGTAGGAACACAGCCATTACCTCATAGCTTTGGTTTCTTGTTGCTTTACAGGAGTCCTTGCAACTCCAGGCTAGAAATTCACGCGAATCTCCGAATCTGATTCTCGCAAGGATTCTTGTAAGAGCTTACGCTGTGTAAAATTTTTCTAGAAAAAATAAAATCTCAGATAATATTATTGTAAAGTCCGACTATTGATGTCAGTCAGGGTAAGCGTTCTTAAACGCCTATATTTTGTCGGCTTCAGCTGGTAAAACAATGAACAACAATCATACCTTAGTCATGTCATGATGTGAGAATCGGCCATGTGTGGTTCATAATCCGAGTCCCAGTAATTAGCACATTTAACCTCGATTTTGATAATCCAGTAAAACCCAAAACAATCTTTCTGATTATTCATAAATATGTTCAGTAAAATAATAAATAAACCATGTGGCGATTAAAGACAATCTCATCATAGTTTGAGGATTGTGCATCGTTATAATTATTTTATTTTATACACATGCTGACAGAGGCTTAAATTTTTTAAATATTATTGATGCCTGTATCCTAGTTGTACTGAATTTTATTTTATAGCAATTTCGTTTATGTTTGTCGCATGATCATTGTACCGTTTGTCTGTCATGATAGTGGCGAATGAATAAAAACTTTTTCAAGTTACGTGGCTAACGTGATAGACGAAAGACTGCAAATTGTGTTATGAAGAAATGACATGGTGCCGTATAAGTTTATTTTGGCTAGGGCATTTTCTGGCTATTACTTTTAACACTATTTAACTGTTTACCCCAAGTTCCATCTGATTGTTTTAATTTTATCATTGTTGTATTTTGGTGTTAACACAATAAACACAATTTTGTTTTTAAGACAATATTATTAATTAAGATTTGGAGGATTCGCGCAGATTGCATTATATATGAGATCCCATTTAGATTCTCGCAAAAAATGACAAATTTCTAGCCCTGCAACTGTGACCATGTACATCAGCGAAATAATGAATAACCTTATTTTAGTCACAAAATGACATAGCTGTATTGCCCCCTCCCCCCCCATTACCTTCCTTTTGTATTCAATAAGTATTTTGAAAGATGTTGTAATAAACATAGTAATTTGTTTGTGGTAGCCATTGTGAACAGTAGGACGTTAAACCCCATTTCATTTCATTTATAGCCATTGTTTAGTTATTATAAACATGGACGAATTGTTTCATCAGGTGTAGATAAAAACAAAACCAGGTATGTCGCAATATTTTATTTATATTATTGTTCTCATCAACACTTTCACTGCTCAGCTTAAACTGGATCACATCTCCTGCTGGCCATTTGATAAAAATGTTTTTTGGATATTTTGTCATGTGTACATTTCATTTTTTTTATGATCAGTGATCTTCTTGAATCCGTCTATTATTGTTGATATTTATATTTTAATACTCATTCAACATTTGTAATAATAATAAATGATCAACTTGTGGCAGACAGGGGGGTTGGGATGGCCTAGTGGTCTAGAGTGCCGTGCTTCGACTTCTAGCTGGCCGGTCACCTCTGGCTTGCGGCTGTGGTTTCGATCCCTGGTGTGAGCGTATGTGGCATGGAGATAGGGCGCCTTCTCAACCTCGTGGGTTTCCTCCGGGCACTCCGGTTTCCTCCCTACGTGCAAACGAATTATTGAAATAAAATTAAACCATATGTTAGTCCCAAAATGACCTAGTTTGTGTTGAGTGGACGTTAAACCCAATTTCTCTCTCTCTCTCTGTGGCAGACAATTCCAACCAGACCCATTTTCGTCACCCCTTTCATCTTATTCTGAGTCTTTCTTTTGAAAACACATTTGCCTCAAAATCCTGTTTGTTGACCAGTAAATATTTCTCTTCATGTGGGCTGCCATTCGGGTATCGAATGTTAACAATGATATTTTTATACTGCTTTGATACTAAATTTAGAAAATACTATACTATCCTGACTAATTTACATGATAGTAACAAGAGTATCCTTCATGTTAATTCCCTTATTTAAGATAGTAATTAGTGTATGTTCCAAACATCACTTTGTTTTTATTACGTGAGCAAGTAAAAATGGAGATGTTAAGCTGCTCACAATTGAATATGTACTTTTTCATTACAATTAATTTGTCTTTTTCTACAGTCATAATATTAGTAGTATTAATGCTTATCAAGGAGGGGGGTTGGGATGGCCTAGTGGTCTAGACTGGTGCGCTTCGACATCTAGCTGGCCGGTCACTTGTGGCTGTGGTTTTGATCCCTGGTGTGAGCGTATGTGGCATGGAGATAGGGGCGCCTTCTCAACCTCGTGGGTATCCTCCGGGCACTCCGGTTTCCTCCCACTGCTAAAGACCCCTACGCGCATGCGACTTAATGAAATGAAATTTAAAAAAAACATAAGTTAGTCCCGAAATGACCTAGTTTGTGTTGAGTGGACTTTAAACCCCATTTCTCTCTCTCTTATCAAGGATTGATAATATATTACATATTGTATTGTGATCAAGGATTTATAATATACTGTGTTGTTGTAGATGTCCCTATGTTCTGTATGGTAGACATGCTAGTCAAAGTGAAATAGAGAAAGTATCACATGAATTGATGGATAGATATGAGGATATATCAACCAGTGGAATCAACAATAAAACACCTCATCATATGGTAAATTTGAGTAGCTTTTTGAACATCTTACTCTTAACCGTGATCATCTAACCCCTCTTACTATTTTAATATTTTATTATTAACTTTTAGATATTTAGATAATCTTGCCCCATTTTATCGAGTTATTTCATGTACATATATCGTTACTTACGAATGATCCTGTAGCGATGGTCAAATTAATATGATGAATGTGCGTTTGCTGTACGAGCACTGCAGCTCTGATTTACTCTGAAACTAACTAGCACTTGATATTAGACATCTGTTTCTGCTTTTACCTAATTTTATGTTATTTGATCATTATTGTTATTTTTTTATTTTTGCTATCTGCTTGAACAATTGCAGTTATCTTTCTGAACACATCACAGAATAAAGTTCCCAATTTTAAACATTATAGGATTAATCTTGGATTCCTAAAGTGGAACCCCTGAATCACAAATCATGGTTTTGTCCAATTTATTAAATCTTGTGATTGTTATACAGGATACGGTTTTCAACAGAATGTTTGTCTAATAACAACACTGACATGGAGTCAAAATAACAAGTCAAATGAAGCAATATATTAAAGACGTGGGTCTGTATTTATTTTTATAGGTTTGTCAGGCAGTTTCACCCAATTGTCCACTAGTTTGTTCCAGGACTTATTTCTTTACACCTGTAGTTGATCCATTTAAAGGTGAGTTGATCTCTCTTCTAATAGATCTATCTACACAACTCCACTGATACAGTTATTCTCAGATTTTATCCTTTGTTAGGCACACTTACTCAGTGTAGTATTCCTCATCTCATGTGTTTTATTGGTATTTTCAATGCATATCTGGCATATCGAATAAAAATTTGTCAAAGAATTATTGTGAATAAATTAGCGATCAAGAAAAAAGGATGTGGGGTTTGAAAAATAAGTCAATCTTGAAGTTAACTGGTAAAACTTTTTGTTTAAAGCAGCATTTAGTAACTGAAAGAGAATAACACTTGACATAATTGTATGGAATAAAAGTTACTTTCAGGTGACATTGTTACAAGCGTTATCTCATCTTTATCAATCAAAATAAAACCTTAGTTGTATTACTACTTTGAATGTGAAGACTAAAGGGAGATAATTTATGTATGCTGGTAAAATTAAGTGAGAATTAAAGTTTTATAATTATCTTAGTAAACCTTGAAGTTAAACATGTAAAATTTAAGTTTCTACCTTGAATCTGAAGACTAAAGGGAGATAAATTATATGTTTATCTGGTAAAATCTATGTAAATTTGAAGATAAGGAGCTATAACTATGTTTGTGAAAAGAAATGGGGTTTAACATTCTACTGTTCTGTTCCTTAAGTGGGCTAATGAAGATGGGCATATACAGTGTTCTATGAGGGAAATTTTGCCCGAGCACCGACACAATGGTCTACTCTTATATTGAATTCCAACTGCCAGGGATCTTTTATGTGCACCCCAGTGTATACACGGGGCCTCGGTTTTTCGTCCCATTGGAAAGACTAGACAGCTGTCCTTGTCAGTCTAGTGAGTCAGCATCTTACCCACTTACCCACGAGATTCCCAAGTAATGTTAGTAAAATCTTTAAGTTAAAATCAAAGTTGGATTACTACGACTTTGAACCTGAAGACTAAAGGGAGATAATTTATGTAAGCTAAACTAACTGGTAACACCTAAGTTCATTTGAAGAGTAAAGGGCTATATTTTAGTAAATCTTGAGTTAAACTGGTAAAATCAAAGTTCGATTATCACTTTGAATTTGAAGACTAAAGAGAGATAATTTATGTAAACCAGAAGAGAAATAGGGTGTTGGGTGACGAGTTGTAAAAATCAAAAGGAAAACCTTGAATTATCACACGGTGGCTTTGATTGGCTTTGTTATCTATGTACATCAGCCCAGTGTTCAACAGAGAGTTTGCCTTGCAGCCTTTGTCTTTGGAAGCATGAGTTTACAGAGGAGATGATTTACTGTATGCAATATGATTGGTTGTTGTAGAAATGTCACGTCAATTATATTGTTAATATATCAAAGACTGTCATGACTCATGATGTTAATTACATTTATATAATTGACCTGTGTGAGATATCCCCCTGCATTGGCCTTCAACCTCTCATGGTTAGAGTAGTCACGGTGATTAGTTTAATATTGTTGACTTTTATTTACATATAAAATAAATAGTTTGTAGAATGTTAATACTGTAATGGATTAATTAAATGGCACTGTTTTCATAAATTCTTCATCACACTGAATTTATTGTTTACCTACCTCACAGGTCTAGCTTTCTTACTGCTTTGTTGTTTCATCCATGACAGATCTAGCTTGCTAAATGTTAACAGCCCAAATCTTGATAACTGTGCTGTTTCTCTCCCCCCCCACCCCACCCAAGGGTTGCCTGATTATTGCTGTACAGATCTAAATTAGTAACTGATCTGACTTTTATGTGTCATTAATCATGCAAAATCCATTGTGAAATAGAATCTCTTAACAATTGATTGAAGAATTACATTTATTCCATAAATTTACATAATGTATATAAAAATCATGTAAATTTAAACTTACAAAGCAATTACATGTGTATGCAGTATGAAATATTAAACAGAATGATAAACAATGGAATGTAATTACTGAAAATGGCTGCCTAGAGGTATAACATACTAAATTGAAGCGGCTTGGTATAGACTACTGTTTAATTAGAGAAGGGATCCTATTAAGAAATAGACTTTCTCCTTTCCAGACGTACATTCTCTACCATTATTTGTAACAAATGACAGACATTTCTGTAGCACTATAGATAGACTACTGAAGTTACTGTGTTCCATAGAATATTCACTGTCCGTATCATGATTTTGTTTTTCCCCTTTTAGCAATAATTGCCGACAGCTTTTATAATAACAGTATTTTGGTTCTGTGGCCTTACCGTCTATATATACTCTAGCAGACGTAATTGATCGTTCTTATGGAGTTCTTTAGGATACTTTTGTATTGTGAAAGGTCAGATTTGATTAGAGATTATTTTCTAGTTACAGAATTTAATTCCATTCCTTACCAAAACGGAAAAACTATTTTATAGACATAAATGTATGGATACAGGAATATTTGATAAATATTCCATATTTTGTCTGCTAAAATTGACTTATATTTCAATTACACTTGGTAACAGTAACAGATCCTCCTAATCAAATAAATACATACTTTGAGCAAACGGCGAAAATCAAGACAAATAAGTGGGGTTCCTAAGTAGAACTATATCAAACTACCCTAAAACCAAAGTAGTATTGGGCTCACACTGGCTTTTAATTTTTTTTCGCCAAAATGGATGATAATTTTTATATAAAGAAATGTTCATATTTTTTTTCCGCCAACTTGAATATTTTATCTGCCAAAAATATGTGATAAAAAATACAATATCTAACAATTTTATGTCTCTGCTAGGCTTATTATAAAACAATTACCGATATATACAATACAATATAGGCAACAACTTTTAAAATCTGTCTTTACATAATTAGCACAGTTTGATTTTAATAAGATCAGATTTTTTTTGGTGACGTTAGTCTATTTGAACATCGTCGTAGTACACTAGATATATTCAATATTTACACGTCAAATCTCGTCCAAGAATTGCCAATTTTCTATAAATTTATGTGTTGCGTGTACAGTAGACCTATTGTTATTTTCAGGTACCGTAAAGTTATCAGAATCTGAATCCCTGATAGAATGATATATACTTCAATTATATTTGATAGATATGCTTACAATTATACCTGTCGTTCACCTTTGGGCCATTTTGGCGACGGTAATGTAATATGGCAAACTTTTTTCTCGCTCAAGAATCGCCGGTATTCAACTAGTTCTTACATTTTCGACCAGTGTTGATAAGATAATTTGAAATAATGATGACCAATAACTAGGCATACTTGTATATTTTACATGCCGTGTATAAAGCTACAGTAAACGGAATTTAACTATCAAATTATTTGATTCTCTTCAATAGAACTGTCGGCCATTTTGATTACATGCATTACCATTTTGTTAAAAGACGAAACAAAACGTCCAGTAATCACCACTTAAATTAATCATTAGGAGTAATGTAGTGACTTGAGATAAGGTTTAATATATATCATTGGCAATTATCAATCAACTAATCATTAATCCAAGACAACTGATTAGTATTACTCATCAACGCGATCCGGATTATAAGCCTGTTGATTAATTTATTATAGTGTTTAGTCACGTGATTGACACTCAATAATGGTTAATGCCAGATAAATGAGATTAGAATTTTATTCTGCCAGGTGTCAAAAAGAATCGCCATTGCCAAAATTATCACCATTTTAATTGCCACTTTCATATTTTTATCGCAAATTGCAACAGTATGAGCCCTGATACTGTTCCTTATACAGTACACCTGTCATTGACTGCCAATACTATTTAACACAATCTACTAGCATTTAGATCTCAACTAAAAAGTATATATAGTACAATGGTTCTGTAATATTTTACTTAGTTGTCATCTGGAAATGGAGAGTTCTTTCTTACATGTGATGAATATCAGGACAGATTAGAGGGTAAATCTGACATTTTGTTTTCTGAAAATGCCAAAATGAAAATGATATAATTATATACGAAAATAATCTTTAGTTAAACAATATTTCATTGGTTCATGTCCAGTTATTTGATTTGACATATCTAAGAAAAGATGATGTAAGGAATAGAAAAATGACTTGAAATGGGAAGATTCTATTATGGTGATATTACATGTTAGTAAAGAGCAATTACATCTAGAGATCTGCTTATAATGGCAATAGATTAGTATACAATAACTATTTACACATGAACATTGTCTGATTCTAATCCTATCACTTTATACATACATCAATCAAGCCAGACTGTTCAAATATTGAAAGTCAAAAATATAGTATTTTAATGAACATAGTTGTTCTTGCGTAATTAAGCATATCCAAGAATAATAGGCCAGCCTGTACTCACTGTATGTATACTATGTTTGTCTAAGTCTATGACACATAAAGATAGAGATGATAATATGAAAGCAGTATACAAATCAATGTATGCTTTAAATGGACATAACTTAAAGCTAAAATTGCTAGATTTTAATCATAGCATCAGAGTTAGTTTTGAGTGTGTGGGGCCTATGTTCTTAAACTTGATTAAGGCAGCAATACATCTATGTCAGTCAGAATAATTTGTAGACATTAATTGAGCTTTTATCATACTAATTGTCAATTATATGTATATTAATTTAGAGATTCTAACACTAAGTTCTGGTACCAACTTGCATTCTTTTTACATAATGTCCATTATGTATCGCCTGATAGTGTCCTTTACTGTCAACAAAAGTTATTTTGGAAACATACCAATTTAGGAATTATTAGATTTTCCAAACATTGTTTTTGAGAAATATTGGTGTTTGTAAGATTAATCAAGTTTGTAGATATAATAACATAGTTATAAACTGGACATGGTTAATTTTTATAAATTTATATTATAACAATATTGCTGTTTTAAAATGAAAGACAGGTATAAACTTAATGGAATGTTGGAAATTCAATCTTTACAGGTATAAATGTAATCTGTATTTCAAAATCCCAGAAAACAGATAATTCAAAAGTTTGAAATTAACATGTCAGATATATTATCAAGACAACCGGAGTGTAAAATGCATGTTTTAACTTTAGTTTGATTTTTTTTAAATTTAGAACTTCACAAAATATTTGTGAAATCTTGAATTCTCTTCTTTTTTTGAGAATTAGTAAACTTGAGATGCTGGACTATCATAGACACAGATTGTTGCAACACATCAGAACAATACACAAACAACCTATACTCTATAGCTTGCTTACATACTATTTACCTTTTGTAGATTGCCTAACTCACATCTAATTGTTAATTTTATTCCATGTATTCAGTTGGTCATTTCATTATAATGTCAAAAGACATGATTAAGAAAAGCGCCTCCTTCATGAAACTTTGAAAAACTATATCTTGAACTTGAAATCTGTGAGCACTATTCTGATCATTTGCAAATTGTAACGCTATAGTTTGACGTATGGTAAAAGAAATGCTGTACATTAATGCTGTTAAGATGGATAGCTAGATCACATTGATTTGGGTTGAAATTAAAATAGTTGATTTCATTGGATTTTATGTGTTTCATCAGATTTAATGTGGTAAAAGATGACAATCTGTTTTCACTAAAAATTGTACATCCATATATAAAAAAAACAATTTGGAGATAACTGTTTTAGTGTTCTAATCAACACAGTAAGTTTGAGTAAGCCAAATATAAATTATTAAAACAAAAAAACGCTAATCGATTAAAAGATAAAATCATCCCAATTCAATATTATATATTGACATAAATCAAAGATGTTTAATGCCATTGACTTTATGCATTAAATTTTATATTTAGACCAGTTGAAACATCAATGCAATGAGCTTCCTGTTTCTTGAACATAATGCCCTGATAGCACCATTGACCACACTCTGTTAACATGTGACTGGTATGTTTTTATCCAGATCAGTGTCACTGTGTGGAGTGTGGACTTTAATCATCCACCTTGAGGTGTTTAAATCTGATTAAAACACTCATGACATGATAAATCACCACATCTTTTTGGAATGTATTCTTATTTCCTCTACAAATGAATGCTCTTTCTGGAACTTCTTACTCAACTTTCTTCAGTGATTATCTGTGTTATGGATGTTTTCTGACCACTTTCTTCTTTATTTTGATTCGTGATGACACATTTTTCACTTGTTTTTCACTTTGTTACATCTGCCTGTATGTTTTTTCTGTCTGTATTTTGTTATGCTATGTCCTTTGAGTGAGCATCTTAACAACAGCAGCAACATAAACCTAATAAAGTTAATCTGAACTGCTTGTTGTAACAGAAATATATAATCAGTTGTAAGGCGTATTGTAGAAAAAACAACACAGTGAACAGATTATATAAACTAGCAAACATTCGGCTTGTTGGACTGATCCAATGTGGTGTCATGTACGACAGTAGATCCAATAAACATAGCGGTGCACTGAATATTACATAAGTTACTATTAATAGTATCAACAGTTTAGACAGAGTTACTTCCTCTTTTATTTTCCGGTTTAATGTTAAGGCGTTGGTGTGTTTGACCGTAGCGTAACGTTTAGAGAGGGTCGATTGTCTTGTTTTGCAACTCAGTGTGATAGAAATTGCGAGAAACATTACAAAAGGTAAAAATAATGTGACTATTTTCACATACCAGAAGTACATAGTGTTATATTCAACTGTCATGGTAGATGCTGTTTTTTTAGATAATAAAACAGTTTGGTTTGTAGCCGTATAGTATTCCTCAAATGGCTGATATTCCCAGAATCGTGGCAAGGCACTGACTAAGCCAACACAAAATACCATCACCACGACAACACCAGCCTGCGCACTTGTACAAAGAACGGTTGTGGTTGAAGAAGACACAGTTAAAGCGCGTTCAAAACTCATCATAACAACCAGCCAAATTGAAGTATACCAGAACCAGTCACGGCAACTTATTGCATAACCCTGCATATAAACGATGACATCACTACGTCCGATATAATGCTGTAGTCCAAGTATTACTGTTGTTGTGATTAATAAAATGATAGATATCGATAAGCCTAGTAAATATGTATCTAATGACATCCGAATCTGTTTTGCTAAAACAATAACACAAATAATCTCAGTTACTAGAGCGAAAAGCAGGATGACTGGGAGAGCAAGAAAACAAAAGTAGTCACTTATTTCCATCCAGTAAGCAGTGGTGTTGGAATGATCCAGTCCAATGTCACATGCTGGATGCGGAGTTAAACAGTTTTTTAATGGTGGAACCAAAAATGGGAAGAAATTTAGGGGATATAACTCAAAATATTGTCGAGTCATTTCGGCAGAGTTTACGTAAAGCTCCAGTTTGATACAGAGTTTGAGAAGAAGGTCAGTAAATTCACAGATAGTCTGCAGCAAATCCTAGTGAATACTGGTGGAGTTTTAATTGTTTTATTTTCCTTCAATACACTATAAAACACGGTCACATGAATTGGTGATCCTTGTGTAAGGAGAAGTATAAATCAATGTTTAATGTTTGTATTCTGGTCTCCTCGCTGCTAAAATCTGGCACTTTCACATGTGAGTTTAGAGTTCTTACTTGTCTTAACAGTTGGTTTGTTTCCTTGTTTTCATGTAATGGATGATGTAATAATTCACAATCTGAAAAGAAAGAAAAAAATGATTAAAGGAAAAGTACAGATCAACGTTTCTTAAATTTTGGATTACATTCAATGATCGTCATTTCTCAAATCTGTATTATAGTTGAAATGACTCCGGGCAAAAGAGATAATTGCAACCAGTATTCATTATTCAGTTCAAATTGAATATTTTTCGACACAAGATATTTATCAATAGAAACTACAGTATTGGCAAAATCCCAAGATAAAATTCGGCTTATCTAAGATAGACACTAGAAATATGGTTAGATTAGAGCAAAAGACCAAATGATATATATTAATTGCATTAAATTCCATTTTGACATGGGTAGAAGCTATTGTCAAAATCCAGACTCAATACATTTTCTGTAGATACACTAAAGATAAATAATATGAAACAATTGACATTAGAAATACCAGTTTTACATTCACTCTCATCTCGGTAACAATTTTTACCTTGGCTAAAACCTTACTACCTTATTAATCATTTGGATGGCAAAAAGCTGAATCCCTCATGTGCCAATGTAGAATAAGTCTACACTTGACAATTTTTTAAAAAAAATGTTGTTAGAAATGCAATCTCTATTCCTTTCATTTATCAAATACTAGTTTTCGGAAATAGTTGGAAAATGAATATCAGGGTTCGCTGGAATAGGATATTATAAATGAGAGTACTCGGTAAAATTGAATCAGTTGTGGAATCATTCATGGGTATAAAGTTAATACTCTAGTGAATTTATTATAGATTTTTCATCCTCTCTGATCCTCAGGCCAACAAGTTCTGATATTTTTAGATCCCATCATTGATGTGATTTCATATCCACTGGTACCGATATAGCATTAATTTATATTTTGTCTGTATTCTCAGTCAGAAATTGTACGCCGTAGATGCTCATGGTTTTATTAATTCATACCTCGATTTTATTCACTGTCAGGAATTCAAAGATTGTAGCAATCAAGGCTTTTGTTTTTTGCCAATCATTGGAAAATTATTAGTGTAGACCCAGATTGATTAAAACTTTAAAGGAGAAATGGCAAATATAATTCAGTGAATAAAATTGTTTAATTATGTTTTAAATTTGAAGGCTCTGTTGAAAATCCTCTTATTTCAATCCAAAGAAACTGTCTGAAGCTCCATATTTTTGCAAAGAAATATCAACATCAGGTTGTCAGGTGCAGTTGGCAAGTATCGAACGCCCAGATATGGCTGTTCATTATATGCTCACACTGCTTTCAAAATCTGCTCTTATAAAGCCTTGATAGAAACTTGCTCTTCAACTCAATGAAACTTGAAAAAGCTGTTAGTGTAGGATGTTTCTCTTTAATAATCTTGAATTACATAACCTCTTTTGTGAAATTGAATCAGTCTATCGACTGTGTCATGGAACTGCTTTGGCACACAGGCTGAAAAGTGATTTTTTTAAAAAAAAATGATACTACCCTTGGATAGTTTCAGTTGTATCTGTCTGAAAGACATCAATGAGCTATTACCAGTATAAGTACAAAAGATCCATTGATGAGGCTTCTTTGGCATGTGGAGTACCACAGGGGTCTGCTCTTGGACCACTTCTCTTCACTAACATGTATTCCAAGCAGTTGGGCAATATTCTCAACTATCTAATATTATTTCACCAACTCCTCTATGCAGGTATTGGGCAACTTTATGACTCATTTATCTCTGGAGCTCATCCAGAAACTTTAACAGTTACAGCAAAAATTGCAAGAAATTCAACAATAAATGAAATGTAATATGCTGAAAGTAGACCAATATAAGAAAGAGGCACTGACTGTTAAGACCAAACACTTGACTATCAAAATTAACACAATTGAAAGCTGGTTCAGAAACAACATCCTTTTTTACTATTTCTCTAAATTTAGACATAAAGCATAGTTAAAGCAACTTATAACTAATAAAGCAACTGTATGCTAGTGAAAACCAGTCGAGGAATAACCTCCTGAGAAAATGTTGTGTGCGATAACATGATTTTTTAAAATGTGTATTATAAAGTAAACCTAATAAAATACCACTTCTTAATATGATTATGAGGATTAAAAATAAAATACAGCAACTCAAGAAGATATGGGACCCCCCCCCCCCCCAACATTATATTTAAGCCCCTATGTATGTAATTATATAAAATGCTAAATATTTGTTCGGAGTGCAAGTACCAAGTTAATACTAATAATTGTATATATAAAGAGGCTGTGAAGTGTTAATGCCATATTAGAAGTAGAATTAAGTATTGATTATTCCGTGTCTGCAAGATCTTATCATCATCCACTCTCTACTACTAATTCTGTCTTTATACACTACACTAATTACATTCCCTTATAAACATATAATACTCTCATACTTTCCGCTACTTTACTGTAAATCGCCATCACTTTAACATTAAATCGCTAATACTTTACTCTCCATTTGTTGAATACAGTCTAAGTAGATATTCAAATAAAGCACTGTCATTTTACTTTCTGTTTTAATAGCCCAGTTTGTCTGTTACTAGTATTAGTAGTTTTTGCTACTTTAGGTAAAATCTCTGGACATTATTCTAAATAATGTCTATTTTACCTCCCCTGTTTTGTTAATACTCTATTAGTACATTCTGTAAGTGTCATTTAGTGGATGACAAGCAACAATCTTAGCAATCATTTGCATGATAAAGATGATAGAATCTTCATTGAAACATAGCTTTGAATAAATTTGCATGTGTAACAGTTGTTAAAGAATGATCTTAAAACTCTAGATCTATGAAATATCAACTATTTTAAATTGAGGTGATTTTCTGGCTCAGTTTTATAGAGCTGTATCTGCAGTAAGTATTATTTATTGTCATTTTTATTTGAAGTGTAATGAGTTTTAATTCTTGAACATCAGACAATTAGGCGTCATAATCCCCAATGTTCATGCAGTTTAATGGAGTAAAAAACATATCATGATCTTTTTTAAATGGGAATGTTTTATCTCAAATTAAGACAATATTCTTGAGTGTTAATTAGGTCTTAACTGTACAGAAATAAAAAATAGTTGAACACTTATCAATCATTGACCCAAGTAATTGGCAACCAGGACACCTGACCCCACTTTAAATGCTTTGGAAAAGTTCATACGACTAACAAAACCAGTGTAAAAACTTATAGAATAGAAGCTCATCATCGCCACATAGATATCTTTAATTGGACACTAACTGGGGCAAATTTGGTTATATTTGTTGGTCAAGACCAAAACTTTATGCCAAATTGTTGCTACACACACATTTGCAACTCTCCCTTAAAAGAGTCAATAAGAATAAACAAACCAATTAGATTTGTGTAACTGACTGCTGGATCAGAAACTCAGAAACTGATGCAGATGGAGGGAGGAGACATAAAGAAACCCATATTGCTTTCATAAGGTACAAAATATTGCACAATTTAAATGTATAAAAATATTTAGAGATTGCAATAAAGCTAGTACAAATATTGAAATATATCACATTACGGTTTTAAGCTGCAATATTCGTCATCGGTCCAAAATGTGCAGCATACAAAGATCACAGAAGGTGCTCAATACATTGATAATTGAGGATTTTTAGGACTGCTATGGCTATGATGATCTTGAGGGAGGGGTCAGTTTAATTACAAGCCAATTATCAATATTTACAGTAGAGATGATTGTGCTGATTCTGATTAATTGTATTTATCAGGGTTTCTCTAACCACAGATTAATCAGGAGAGAAATCAATATTAATTTACGTATTCATCAGCAATCTCCTAGTATGGGTTGAAATTAATTTGTTGTTATAAAATTGCATGTCTTTTAAAGATGTCTCCATTGTCAGTGGTGCCCAACAGATGACCTGGCAATAGAGAATGTATAGTCGAATAGGACAAAAAAAAAGATCCTGTATACGCATTGTCTTGCACGTAAAATAACCCTTGATAGTTGGAATACGATAAAAGAGTAGGCCATAATGCCACTGTCCCAAGCAAAATTTCCCTCAGAGCACATGCTGCCTGGTGTGTGCCAGTTTTCATTGGTCCAGTCAGAGCATAAGACATAAAACCCCATTTCATTTCATTAATCCAGTCAGAGCAGAACAATAAGCCATTTCATTTCTTTTAAACGTGAATTATGTAAGATTTGAATAAAGAGCTGTCCGTTTTTGCAATTAAGTTTTAAAAAAATAGATAATAAAAAAAAAATGTTTTCATAATTTTAATCAAATTACTCAATTATGAGCGAAGTAATGAATGTTTGAAGCTTTGACAAGAATTGGCCTAAACTGTCTTGATTGTCAAAAACCAAAAGCAAAGTCTCCATTGTTCATTTTAACTTAGCGTTTTAAAACATCTATATGCCACAGGCGATCTAATTCATTTAATATATCTGCCATCAGCTGGTCTGTATAGTTGATTATGGGCTTGTCATCTAAATAAACGTCTAAATAATAATTTATATAACATTCGAAGCTAGAAAAAACACCTGCAATAGACAGATTTAGCTCTTAGTCTTACATAATGCATCTTTAATTCACATTACTAGTAATAATGGTTGTGTACTGATCATTCACTATTGATTTCACACTGTCATCTTAAAATTGTCAATCAACGAGTGTAAGGAGAACTTATTTCTTTCTGTGTATATATATATTGAACTCTATATAGTATCTGTCAGTAATATAGCTTTTTGTTTTATGTGTATGTAAATTGCTATTTAACAGAACCTTTCAGCTTTCATTTATGATACATTCATCAGCCCTAAAACCTTTTACTCACTTGTGAAATCAACATATTGGGATGTTGATCAGATATTGGTATTATAAAATTTCTTGCAAAATTTAATCAATATGTCTAATGATTTACTATTTTAGTAGATGGTAGTTAACATAAAAGATCCCTTAGCAGTTGAAATTTATAGAAGATTACAATAGTCAGAAAAATTACTTGTCTTGGCAAAAAACTACTCCCTGGTAGATCGCAACCGCATTATCCTCTTGTGTTGGGGAGGGGGGAGGGACTGAATGGTAATGCTTGCACTTTGGATCATTAGGTCTGTCAGTTTCATGGTTTTGATCTCACAGTTCAAGGTTTCGATCTCACACTGATAATAAGTAAGAGGATTACTTGTATGCCTAGCCTTATGGGTTTCGTTGTTTCCTCCCACTGCTAATAAAGAGTCCTTGGTGCATGTGAAACAACGGAAAAAAAATATATATTGTTATTCATACCTTGTGAAAGTTAATAATAAACAATAAATTTTCTCTCTCCATTTGTAACTGCCCATTAAAAGTTGATGTTTAAGGTATGGGGAAGAGCGGACATGATTTGTATGATTACGCCTTTGTGATTTAAGCTGTGTCCAAACCATTGAACTATTCACACTTTCCCCATCTTCTAATGTGTTTAGAAATGTGGATATATGATTTTTATTAATATTCTCTCTTACATGTGAATTGATATTCTATTGTTACAAAAACGTGATCATTGTCAATCTGTCAGTTTAACAATAAATCAATGAAACATGAGAAGTGCAACACAATATTTACATTTTATTATTAATATTTATTGATTTATAGTCTTCCTCATCCACACATAACTGTTCATCTAAAAACAATTTCTTCCTAAATAACTTTATTGTACCAGATATTTTCATAAAACAATTATTGTACCAAATATTTGTGGGGGGTGGGGGTATTTGGCTTGTCAACAGTTACATCTATAAGGTCGACGAAAAGTGTATCTAGTTGATATTACTAGACCAAGTAGATTTAATATAATTCATAATATTAAATACGTTAACTCTGTGTCAGAATATTTTGTAATCTTGTTAAAATCATATTATTTTCATTCCTTTTATTGACATAGTCACTCGTATAAAATAAAATCAAATATATTTGACTTTGATTGGATGAATCTATTGTCTTAATAACCTGAACCTTTCAATAGATTTGATAAAAGAGTTGATAGGTAAGGTAGGTCTGGAGTGGACCCATCAGTCTGTGCATTATTGCCTTTAGTCCAAGATGAAGTTGAATAAATGACTGAAAACCTTATTAATACAGCTCAAAGGTTTGCTTGCCAAAAGGCTTACTATTGCAGTTGCACCTTGGGTCTTTTGTCAGTCGTGGAAAGCGGGCCAAGCAAATCTGGTTGCCACATCCTACGTATGACCCATGCACTCTATTCTTACTACATATCTTAGTTGCCTTGTGATCGTCTAATATTTTCTATTGTCTTCTTTGCTCACTTTTCATGTGGTGTATTTTCTTCTTACTATCGCACTAGTTAATTATGTTTATCTTCTCAGTAGTTAAGATATTTGTCTAACCAGGAATAATAATGCATCATTTTTGCATTTTATATATCAAGCACTGGTTACATAAGATACAAGCATAGATTACATTAGTATACTTAAAATACTAACCAACATGGCTACTGGCTAGACTCAGGATAATGCTACATCCTATGGTAATCTAAAGAACCGAGGCGATGTCTACTCTCTCTGAGAATCTTGGTGATATTTTGTTGACACATAGAACCAGTTATGTTTTGATTTTATAATTCCTTATATGTGTCAAGCTGTCACTTCTATACAATGTATACGTATGTGAATTGTGAACCCAATAATTATTTACAGATACAATATGTTCACAAAGACCATCATACTACATTACATATATATCGAGTATATCACTGTTGGATCCCCCCCCCCCCTGCTTCTCCCCCCTGCTTCTCCCCCAATAGCATGGATCCCAAGATGCAAGAAATATTATTGAGTCAGATGTATGTTTTATTGCCTGGCAGTCGATATTTATTTTTCCAATGAACATCTGTTTCTATACTAGATTAAAGCTTCATTAGTTTTAAAACTAGTCTTTTATCATTAGAAGTCATTGTAAACAGATTTATGCATTGCAATATGTCACGATGACTTGGCAAGTCATAGATTAAAAGAGTGTTGCTTTGAAGTGAAAGCACCTATTTAGCACCTTCATTTGTCTGCTTATTTGTGCAAACAGTAAATTGTCTGTCTTAACCCAGACATTTAATTTGATTTTCAGTCTTAGTTGGGACATTTGAGTAATTAAATTGATTACCAGTGTCTTTCTCATGCAAATGTATTATGGCATTCAAATTGTAACTTAATGGCACTAATCGTCATTTGCATTCTTTGGACAATATCTAATTTTTCTGAGAAAATCCCTGCTTAAATCTACTCAAGATTGATTATATATACATTTATTTTATGTATAGAACAAAACCAAAATTACCTATAAGTCTGGCTGTTTATATTGGGAAATTTCAGTTCATCATATCATTGTAATAACTGAATGGAATTGAACCAATTTGGGATCCATATTTCTTATAGATATTCAACTCTTAGGGTTATATTTTACATGGAATTCAAATTTCTGTATTTTTTTAATATAAATATTCAACTCTTACTATTTAAATCCCCAAAATGAGAAGATTACAGTAATATGAATAACAGTCTAAAAATGGTTCAGTTCCTTTCAGTACTAACAATAATTACATGTCAAATTGAAAATTCCATTGATCTATGCTGCTCCCCACTTTCATCTTTATTTGCCATGAACCAAATTCACAGGCCTGTTTTTAATCTGATTGAATCCCAGCCGGAAAATTATCAAGCAATGGTATCTTGATATTTTTTTCTTAGATAAATGTTAAATAATTAATCTGAGTAGGATATATATTAGCTTGGATTAAGCCGTGAGAAATTTGACATTTTCCTACAAAATCAAATCCTGCATCGCTATTTAAAGAAAACAAAATTAAAATGTCAATGCTGGATAATCTCCTGGCTTGGATTCAATCGGATTAGATTTCACAAACATGTTATGATGACAGTTTATCTGACAATAAGCAAACTTGTATATTGGCAATCCACGGAAAGTTTGTTTACAGTTTCTTTCAAGAAAAGAAGAGAGAAAATAGAATATGTTAAGTGTACCATTTAGGAAGCATATAGGTTGATAGAATTTCGCCTCATAATGAACGGAACTTAAAGGGACAATCCCGATAAGAACAGAGTCTCAAAAATTGAAGTCCGAGCATTTATGAAATTTATGGACCAAAACATAGAGGCATGGTGTATTTACCTTGTCTCAAAATTTCAGCTCAAAATATTGAGTCGTTTTGACGTTAACGTCAACGCTGCTTATCCGGACACGTAACCCTTTTAAAATTTCGGGTGACCTGCTAATCGATTCTCGTTTCTTGAGAGGTCTATACAGTGAATGACCCATGTACTGTACTTGATAACATAAGGTAAATTTCACCTACGTATTATTTTTATAGAAAAAAGTCTGGTTTTATCCCTATTCTGTATAATACAACGGTCTCCATTTCCAGATGAAGACTGTCAGGTTTAAGTTATTTACAAGCATATCACAAATATCGGGTTAGTTGGTCGGCCTTAGGTAATGGGTTTTAAGGCATTTTAACAAAAAAATTAAGCAGTTTTATTCCCCCAAAAGTTATCGGGATTGGGCCTTTAAACATTGAAACATTTTTGAAATGCTGTTCCTATTCAAATTTTACAGTATATTGTAGTTAGTAAGCAAATCATGCTCAGGGACTTAAAGACCAGGTAAAATTTTGATCAATGCTCACCTTTTGGGTAGTGGCCTTAGTTGTGGGCATCAAAAGTTTGGTCAGTATTTTCATCTTTTTCAGCATCATCTTTGTTCAAAAATCAGTTTGAAAATTTAAGACATACATGTATTTGCGGTGGTTTTTTTTTTTTAGACATACCAACATATTCAGGAAGAATGTATCTTATTTTACTTCATGTTACATGCTTTAAATCGTTAGTACACATTATAAGAGATCTCTTTAATTATGGAATTTGAAGACGAGTACATGGATCATCACTATCAGAGTAAAATTTCCTCCCTTCATTACACATGTAACCACTGAATTAATAGTTAGTCTAAAGATGTAAAATGACATTAATTTGATTAAACCCTAATCTATTCCACATTTAAACTTTTTCAATTAATTAATCTTAGGGTTCGTCCATAAGTTCAATATCTTTAATTGGATTTTACATTCTTCACACTCTGAAATTATCTTTTTAGACTTCTAATAGACTTTAATACCAGCATAACCTGATGATTTCTCATGATTGTTTCTGGATGAAACATTCATCGTTGTCGAAAAAAATACAAGTGGGCCACTTTGAAATTTTTATCTTTTAGGTACAATTTACAAGAAACATTAATTAAAGGAAGTTGGATTTCAAGACCATTAGAACCTGATGATAAATTGTCATTGTCTTTTTTGTGTAAATTTTATTAAACAGTTATCTCTCTGAAAAAAGAAATCTATTTTAATAGAGAAACATGGAAACCATTAATTATCTAGCTACTTTGTATGTCAGCTCAAGTTGAACATTTAATACTCTTTATTTTTTTATGCGGAAATCAGAAATCTACTCTGTCATTTAAACCTTGTATTATAAAAAAGATCATTTGTTATCTGATCACAACGTTCAGCAGTTTGACATCCGATCAATTCTACGGACTTCTCTTAGGTTACAGTGACTTGAAAACTTTTTCTATCTTGCTGACTAAAAGATGAGGTCAAATGTGAACAAACCATGGAATAGCCTTTCTAGTTTACGTAATAGCCAATCTATGATGTGTTTTTTTAAAATAACTTTATCATTCATATAATTTATTAACATTTACTTGGGCTTCCATTCCATTGTTTATTTTTGATGTGTCTTTTGAAATAGATAGGGATCTTTAGACAAAGTACTATTTACCTTAATAAGAGGACTGTCCCAATGGCTTACAGAGGTTCACTTAAACAAACATATATTAGTTAAAGGAATACCTAAAATGAAATATTTAGCAAGAAAACAAACCAAAAAAATTTCCATTGTTTAAAAGTTTAAGCCACAAAAATAATTAGTTATATTGCATGTTCTGCTTTATGCACAACTCTTGTTACCGCATTTGGGGGGTTGGGATGGCCTAGTGGACTAGAGAGCCGCGCTTCGACCTCTAGTTGGCCGGTCACCTCTGGCTTGCGGCTGTGGTTTCGAGCCCTGGTGTGAGCGTATGTGGCATGGAGATAGGGGCGCCTTCTCAACCTCGTGGGTTTCCTCCGGGCACTCCGGTTTCCTCCCACTGCTAAAGACCCCTACGCGCAAGCGAATTATTGAAATAAAATTAAACCATATGTTAGTCCCGAAATGACCTAGTTTGTGTTGAGTGGACGTTAAACCCCATTTCTCTCTCTCTCTGTTACCGCATTTGAGGATAAAGTTATTCATTTTTAAAGAATTGAATGTAGGGTGTGTGATCAATCTAAGTTTGTCACACTTCCTAAAACCATAAAAGATATTGATTGTATCTTCTTGTGGAACTCTTACCTCAAGCTACTTCTCATATAGCCTCTGCACATTTTTCGCAGACTGGTGGGCACCGAAGATTATCAGATCTCACTGATTGGTTTGTAGATTCACTTGGTCAAAGTACATGAGATCATGTTCACAAAAAACTATAGCTGTAACTTTGAATGAATTTGTCGCCAGTATTGGCTACTGTAGCCTCTTACAATTCTTGTGGAAGAAATCCAACTACTGCTACATGTATTTAATTCTGTTTTATTTGTGATTCTGTGTAATCCTGGAGATTATAAAGATCCACCATAAATTCAAATCCACTAAACTTCAGAAGTTCTCTTTTCTCACAGTTTAAGATGTTTTTGCAACTTGGAAATTATCATCCAGGCAAATACAGCAAATTGAATAAAGTAAATAAACTGCTTGAAACACTGTGTTTAGAAACTAGATAGAACTAATAATGTCTATTTAGAATAGTTGCATGTTTGTGAGGGCTTTAAGCATGATGTCTGTATTATTGTAATGTTCGACTAGTCCATCCCACTAGCCTCGACTCAAACATTGTAATAAGTATTGATTACTTCAAATCTGATTTACACTACCACTGCCAACATAACTCTCGTAACTCTCGATTCTACTGAAACATCTCGTCGCACAAAATAAAAATCAATAATCTCTCCCCACTGTCCTTTGACAATTCTCATATTCACTGCCGCTCTCTCAGAAACCCTTCTTCACGATTACTCATTCCTTAACAAATATTCTAAACGTCGTGCAGAAAATTAAATTCTTTTGTTATTCACCAGCTGAATAAGTCGTTTGTTATTCCTCTCAAGTCAAAAGTTCTGTATTTTTCTCGTAAATTGCCTTCCTGCCTCCTTCCTTAAGTAGCTTTCGTGTTTAACTGCCTCATTTAATACACGTAATACTTTCAAATGTTTTCAAGTAAAATCCATTCATGAGGTAAATTGTAGCAAATTTATTTTTCCCACTGCCTCATTAAAGTTAGATATTTCCATGGAGATTCATTCACCATGTAAATGATGATTTTCCACTCAAATTTATATTCTGTTTTTCTTTCCATCCTAAGGGACGATTATGGAAATATTAAGAAACTTGAGTTGACGAAGAGGAGATGTATCAATACAGAAGACCATAGACACAAAATAAGTCTTCATTTGAAGTTGAATTCTCAAACTTTTAAGGGACATTACCTTTTGTGAATGCCATACATGTATGTACTTCAGTATTGCTGCTACCACTACATCGCAATGATTATGTAAAATAGTTGTATACCTGAATGAAGCATCAAGAGAGCAACTAATAGGCAATTGTTTCACAAGTTAAACTTGAAATCTACAGGACATATAGTAACTTTAAAGATTATACTCGAAATGATCGCACAAATAATCTGACATAATGGTGTTGGTTGAGGAACCGTTACTTGAAATTTGCTCTGCGAACCAATTTATAATATCCTAGCTATAAATCAACAAATTAAAATCCAGTGAAATCGAAAATTTTATTTTTGATTAAATATGAATGACAGCCATGGCCTGTTGCCTTTCTTAAGCATATCTTTGAAAAGAGAAACTGATTGAATTTTTTTCAACAAATCTAACCAATTTGAACCAATAAACTCTGAATAGAAGATAAATGATGATTTGGTGAACTCGATAATTTCTGTAATCGTTCATTATTTTAAACCTTAATAACTCTATAAATGGAGTTCGGCAGCACAATTCCAGTTTGATTAATACAATCCTCTTTTTTTCATCTGACACATTGCACTGTTTGATCTCAAAGACCATTGCAGGATATACATTTATCTTTGTTGCTAGATGCTACCAACTAAAATGGACAAAAAATCTTGTTTATTTGTCTGTACCGGTAAATTGTTTGTTTCAGAAAAATGAATGGACAAAAAATGATTTGCTTTTGTTGTTGGATCAAATTGTTGTACTTGAATACAATCATTATTATATGAAGAGTTATTTGTTGATCACGCAGTGGAATGAGAAAATGGATTACAAGTAACTTAAAATGTTTTGTAAATATCCCAAGTGGTTGATGATGTTTGTACTACATGCAACTCTCAATTGATTCACATTCGATTTTAAATATTTTCATGGGATTTTATGTTATATTCTACATGTAGTTGACAATGTTTTTACTCCATGCTTTTTTCATTTGTATTTATGAACTTTAAATTTTAATGACCAATTCTATATTTGATTAAAAAAATAGATAGATAAACAAAGCTTTATTGATTTGAAACATTCACAACCAGAAATCTAAAAATGCACTCTATATATCACACAAGAAATGATAATTTGAATTTAATTTAGGACCTCAGTTTAATTAAGATTTGATTGTTATTGCATTTCTTTATATAAATCTTTACAAAAGTATAATGTGAATAAAACAAACATGCATTTGAAAAAGAAGCTAATTTTAATTAATTACGAGAGTAAAATACTGTAAATTTAGACACATTTAGTAAGTATGGATAGAGCAATGAACTAGAAAACATACTTATGAAAGAACAATTACTCATTTATTGAAGGGGAGCCAAGGTGGCTGGGCGGGTATGTTGTTGGCTCGCTAAACTGGAGGTCGGGTGTCTGAGCCCTGCCTTGGCCAAGAAAGTTCATCCAGATTTTGCGACAAGGTTCTCCCATATCATTAGAGCAGGACAGAGGAGCTGGCAAGGTTCCGTGTACACATTGCTGTGTATGTAAAAGATTCCTTGGCAGTTTGAATTCAATATAAGAGTAGGCTGAAGTGCCTGGGCAGAATTTTCTTCATACTGTATGGTGTATGCCCGTCGTCATTAGCCCAACCGGAACAGAAAAGTAGGACGTTAAACGCCATATCATTTCATTTATTTAAGCGATATTTTGAATAGTACTCTCTCAACATGTAATGCTTGGAAGGCATTTTCTACTTCTAAATCAAGTTCGTCCAATGTGCATCTTGTCAGTCCTGAAGATGCTACCACTGACAAGTGGCAACTATGAAAAATCCTGAGATGTTCTTGGGCCATGAGAGCATTCAAACTCAGGACATTCATGTAGCCCATGCCAACATTCTAGTTGGACATTCTAGTTGGTGATTTTAGTAAGACTGTGACTGTAAGCATTCAAATATGACCACCCTTCTATCTATCTGGGATGGCCTAGTGGTCTAGAGTGGTTTCAATTCCTGGTGTGAGCATATGTGGCATGTAGATATTGGCGCCTTCTCAACCTTGTGGGTTTCCTCTGGGCACTCCAGTTTCCTCCCACTGCTAAAGACCCCCACGCGCATGCAAATTATTGAAATAAAATTAAACCGTATGTTAGTCCCGAAATGACCTAGTTTGTGTCTAGTGGACCTTAAACCCCATTTCTCTCTCTCTCTCTCTCTCTCTCTCTCTGATTATATTCATATGGTTATCATGAATCAATATCAGTCATAACAATCATACATATCTGGTACCATAGTTTGTCAGGTATTTCTTTAATTCAAATATGTGGTCTGTGGGTTGTCAAATTAGTCTTTAAGATCCAAATATAGTGTTGACAGATTTATAGAAATATTTCATCAACAGTCTGGATCCTAAACATACAACCATCTATAAGAAATATTGAAAATATTATTTGTGGACAAAAGTAATAAATTATTAGCCATAGATATAGGGATGGTAGATATAACTTGAAACACGTTTTGGTACTCTTTAACTTTAAATTCAGTAATAATTGACTTGATTTGATTTTGCATGTCAAAAATATATCCCAAGGAACATATCTTTAAGCCTTGTCCTTTACTTTTTATTTACTTTTTATTTTAGTTAGTCAGTAAAAGTTTATTTGACTTCAGGGGGTCATAATCAATAAAGTTATGGTCTGAAATGTTCAAATATCAAAAAGGACTGAGATCTTTGGGATATACTGATATATTTGAAGTTTCATCAAAATCAGATACAAATTTTGACTTCTGGAGGGTACACAACCTTGGTATTACATACTTTTACACTGTTTGTGTACCGTATGAGCAGACACCATTTTGTCTGACAGTTTCATGAAATTCAAATTCAACTGACATTATGGTGTAAAAGTGATACATACAAACGTATTTTTACATACTTTTACTCTGTTTTTGTATGAGCAGACGCCATGTTGTCCAACAGTTTCATGAAATTCAAATTCAACTGACATTATGGTGTAAAAGTGATATATACAAACGTTTTTTTAAATAGCAGAGGATATTCGCCATCTGGATGGTAAAAAATGTAATTCGCCATCCATTTTCGTTATTTGCCAATCTTTTTTTAAAATCGATATTCACCCTCCTTTTGTCTGGTTGAAGGGTAATTTTACCAACCATAAATAGTTTACCTTTGTCCTAAAAAATGAACAGACATCATTTTTTTTGCTATAAAATTGTGAAAATAACTACTACCATGAACACTTTGACATGGTGCCACTTGAACATTTTTTGAAATAATGATAATATTATTATTTCAGTTTGATACGTTTACCCAATATTGTCTGTAGCATATTTATGGTTTTAATTTTTTAATGCCATTAGGGGATCTCTGTCCAACCTCATGGGTTTTCTCTCGGTCCTTAAGTTTGATTAGAACTGCTACTAAAGGCACATTTATGCACAAACGAATTATTGAAATAGAATTGAACCAAATGTTAGTCCCGAGATGAGCTGGTTTGTAAGGCTTAACCCTGGTGTTTTCCAGTGTGTTTTCCCCCTGTCAGTGATTCCCAAAATATTTAAATCCATATAGTAAACACAGCACAAATTCACTGTAGTAGTCTGTTTTAAAAAGTAAAATGAGTGTTTTATTATCACGTAGAAGTCACGCCGGGTTTAGGGCACATATTAATCTGCCCAAAAAATCTGAAATCCCCAAATTTGGGAGCTTGATAGTAATGAAGTTGGATTAAATTTGTATTTTATCCATTTTATGATTAACAAAGATGCAAATAAATGCATTTTACAATCTTTCTGGGTTAGCAAAATCTAGAATTTCATAGAATATGGAACTTTTCACACATGGGTCCTCCCTCTATACAAATGTCTGTTTCTCTATTTTTTGCTTCGCTCTAAATATAAACGATGACGTCTGTTGCACCATCAAGCTTTATTAATTGACAATTAAAAGGGGATTCAGGGTCTGTATTTTGAATAAAAGCACAAACAATCGACTAGCATCTATAAAATGGATGGCAAACAAACTATCCTTATCCTTCTAGGATATTCACCATTTCCACAACGAAGGAAAATGGGTACTTGTCCAGCCTCATATACTATATATATCGCCACGTCCTAAAATAACCAAACTGTACTTGAGCAGTGAATATTCTACCCCATATTTTCTGAAGGTACATAATGACTTTTTCCAGTTCAGTTATATTTATATAAACTATAGAAAGTATAGGATGGATATATAAGATAATGATTTTGATTAGAAGTTTAATGTTGTGAATGGAAGTTAATCAAAATTTTATAATTGATCAGGGCGGAATTCTTTAATATAACACCTTTCACTATGATTACAATTATTCTTATCTCAGCTCACACACATTGATAGATCTTATTTCATTGCAGAGAAATTTTACTTGAATTTTATAGTTAAAACGTGCAGTCTTACTTAATCACTTCAGCCCAGATTGTCTTTGCTTCAAGTACAACAAAGATTAGTTTGCACAAAATTCAATGTTAAATTTGATAGGTTTTCATTCAATTTTGCATTGTTGACAGATATAAATGTTGTTTTGGATGGTATATTTATTATTTTCCTTAGCAACATGGGCTTGCCTAATATAAGTGAATTTTGATGGCTACAACCAGATTTCCTCTGCAAAAACCCATCTTTGCTGAAATGTTACAGTCCTTAGCATAGTATAAACTTAAAACAAAAGAAATTACATGTATTAATAATATTTAGATGTACTATATACATGCACAATGTAGAACAAGAATAAATATTAATTTAACAAGGTGTGCCCTATTCTAGTATTTATACATGAAAATTGTTGACCATCATGTTCATATGTGTATATTAGTAAGGGACTGACTCACCAAGGAGGTCTCAGGATCGCTCCTAGTGTTTGCTGAGAAATTGTTTGTAAGAACTATTATCTCATATTGTACTTCATTCTGATTTGAACATGGTACATGTACAAACCTCTGAATGTGGTAAAATCATCATTATAGGATCCTAGAATTCTCACAGAAATAAATTAGATTTGTGGAAAGAATTTCAAACAGGGACGTGAAATGGTTTATTTATACCAACTACTTTCTCGGCGTTATGTTGAATCAATCCACGGTCGACCAGTGTAACACTATATATAGATTAGATGATTCAACGCAACGATAACATTATTTTATTTTTACATCGTTAATCACAACATTGGCGGACTTTTATTAATTTCAATATTTCACCGTAAATTTAATCAAGCGTGTTTTATTTGAGACAAAGAGAGTTTGAAGATTATTGATGGGATTGACCTGAACTAGCCCAGTGTAAATGAGCCTTATATAGATTTTATACATAGATTATATGGACAGGTTTCAATATTTTATAAAGTTTTGTATTAGAAATGCTTAGACTGATAGATTATTATATAATAATTGAATCAATATTGTGTTATGAGAAACACAGTATAATCTTGCGAGGGCAAGAGATCAGATTTAACTCCACTCATTCCCCACATATACACCTAAATAATCTTTTTTTCATTTAGTTGGTCCTGATGTAAAAAAAATTAAAATGAATACCCTGTAGTAATTACACAAAAATACCTTACAGGTGCAATAAATAAAGAAATGCAATAAACATTTTCAATATTTAAATTTCACAAAAAGGTGGCTGAAAATTGTTCTTTGTTTGGGTTTTTTTTGGGGGGGGGCTTAGTAATTTAGATGATTTAAACAGTAAAAAAAACAAAACTTAATCCACTTGTGGACTCCATGGTACTTTTTTACAGATCACACCTAGAACCACCACACATCTGCATTTACTCTTGTCAGTGATATTACATATTTACTGGCATTAGAACTGGTGCCACAGCTTTTCACATTTAAATCTTTGATAAACCTTAACATGTGCCATCTTAACCTGAAAAGTTAAGTGAAGACCTTTATTTCATCTTCAAATATCCACCAACAAATATAAGAAAAATAATGAAATAAAGCGTAGATGACCATAAGTTACGTTTTGATAATTTGTGGACCAATATGGTGTTGGGTATGACTAATCGTTATTGTCATGAGCTCATTCTTTAGAATATTTGTTCGAATGGGAAGAAAAACAGAGGTCCAGTGTACACATTGGCGGGCTTGAAAAGATCCCTTGGCAGTTGGAATTCGATATAAGAGTAGGCTGTAGCGCCGCTGCCTGGGCAAAATTTCCCTCATAGCACACTGTATGGCGTATGCCTGTCTTCCATTAGCCCGGGGCGTTGGATGGCTGAATGGTTAGCATGTGCATGCTGTATCATGAAGCCTGTCATTGAGTCAACTGGCGTGGTTTCGAATCCCCAGTTGTACGTGGCAAGGAGTAGGGTCGTCTGTCCAACCTCAGCGGTTTTCTCCGGGTCCTCCGGTTTCCCCCCCCCCCACTGCTAAAGACCCCTACACACAAGCGAATTATTTAAATAAAATTAAACCATATGTGTTAGTCCCGAAATGACCTAGTTTGTGTCGAGTGGACATTAGCCCAGGTTAGGTGCAGAAGAGTAGGACGTTAAAGCCCATTTTATTTCATTTCTTTAAAATATCTATTTATTGTAAATTACTTGGCTGTTAAGGTGGAATGTCCTTATCTTAGACATGAAAGGTGTAATATGACAGTAACAGATGTTGGAAGGGTTATTTTAAGCACAGTAATTATGGATTCAGTTTGAAATTCTGACTATAAACTGTTGCTGGAAGGGTTTTATTTCAGACATTAGAATTGAGACAGTGCTTGTAAGAGATGAATATCTGTATTAAATATTGGAGTTGATTGTCAAATCAAATAGACTATTTAATGCATGAAACATGTCAATCATTGTGAACACCGAGTTCAGTCTGGTTATATATATTCCATTATATTAATTAAACTGTGATCACTTCAGGTCTGTGATTCAACAGTTTTGACCCTTCCTAGCAACTAGGACTACACAAGATACAGGCAACATCCCACCCTCATTCAAACTTACCTCTCACTCTCAGAGATGCTTTCATAATTTTTTACGAATAGAAAGGTCTTTTTGTTTTATAATTAATGAATGTAGAAAGTACCGATTGACTCACTTTGATAGTATTTGGATTATTTAATACTGTCTGTATATTGTATACATTATAATTGTTTACTGGTTTGTCTTTCTGAGTTTCTGTTTGTTTATAATGTGGTGCTAGCTTTTCTACTATATTCAACTTTATCTTGGAATAATAATTATATTTCTTTTTTTTCCCCACTATTTCTGTCCAGTATATCTGAAGTCCAGAGATGAAAGATAAAGAATTATATTATGACGTTTTGGTGACCTTTACTTGTCTACAAATTTTATAATCATCCATGATGAAGGAGTATAATACAATTGATGATCTTTCTGTTGTTGATAGAAATTATGCTGGAGTAGAAACATCTGTGTCTTCTGGAACATCAATAACTAGCAATAAATAACAGACATTAGAATAATCTCACCATCTTCCTTATTATCATGATGGTTGTTGTTAACATCTATTAGACAAAGTTTCTTCTCATCAGTATCAATACACAAACATCTGAACTCAGTAATTATCCATATGTAACGATCTAGTAGAACAATTTACAAGAAGGAACGTTATGTACCCTTTTTTATGTTTAGATTATTTTAGGATTGTTCATACTTCTTGATGACATCACTCATATTTTTTGATTATTTCTTTATCGGAGGAGATAAATTTGGAATTTGCGGAATATTTGTTTCCTTACTCCTTATGAGGGTCTAATTTATAATGCAGGTATAATCATTGAAGCTAAAGAACAGTGTAAAGAAGCAGTTATAAGAGTGTAATCAGATTGTTCAGCATCTGGATCATACTAGAAGTACTACTTCTTTTATACAGCTAATATCTTCAAAATGTGTCCACAGGCAATCAGGGTCACACTAGGGTCGTGTCTTTATAAACCTTCATTAAAACTGGCCGCAGGGAATCGTGAGTAATATAAAGACTTTGAGTAGAATGAAATAAATATATTCTATTGGTTGATTTCTGGTCGGTGGATTAACTTCACTATGTGGTTAATATATAGGACACTTGTCTTATCATGGAGCACATTATATACGCAAAACTAATTTCAGCCACTGATTACGCTTAATTCTCAAAACTTGAAATTTTCGCTCCAGGATTTTTATTACGTACATATTCCTTCTTAATGATTATTTTCTGACAACTGTTAACTTTCCTTGGTTACCATCCTATTTTTATGGCTGTGTCGTGCTTTTAGACGTAAGAAAGTTGGAATTAAACCAGCTTGATGTTCGTTCGTTAAAAGAAGAATATAATGAAATGATGAGTCAATAAAGATAAAAAGCCCTCAAGAATTTTCTGCGAGATAAAATGTTCCATTCTTTATTAGTGTTGACAAACTTACAGAGATTTCAGCCAGAAGCAATTTGAGCAACATTTTTAAACTAATCAATTAACTTAACTCGGATCAATTTTTTTTATGAAAGGGGAATATTGTATAAGAGATAAATTGAATATCATAAAATCATCTTTATTGGCAGTGTATTATACTATATAGTCAGTCTGTGTTTAAGATAGCATGTTTTGATTGGTTATATGTATGTAGTAAATGACAGTTCACTGGTGACTGTATAATACCAAGTCACCATGATGGAGTGTTGAAATCTATAATAGTATGACCAGGTAGAATTTATTCTACGATATTTAAATTAAGAATTAGATAATAGTTAAATTAAGTTCCTGTGGTTGCCATTAGATATTAACCAGAGGCCTAATCTATGTTAACTCAATAGTTTTTATTTTTTATGAATTATGATGTATTGCTTGGTCATTCCATTGGACATGTTAGGCATTATCTATTATAAAGTTTGTGTTACTAGAAAACAATGCTTATAAAGGTATATAAGTTGTCCACAATCATAAGACATACCAAAGGGCAGATGTCTGATAAGTTATTTTTTTAGAATTAGATGATGTTCCTTATTAAGTTACCAAATCACCCATGTCCGGTGGAATACAGTAGAATTCAATCATATCATATCATATCACCGGTGTCTGGCTGCATATAGAATAATTCCATTAATATCATCAAATCACAGGTGTCAAGTGAAATATATTATTATTATATTAAATCACTTAAGCTAGGTGGAATAAAGTTAAAGTCCGCATTAATTTCTAAATCTGAAACAAATATTAGATCATAAAACTGGTAATTCCTTTCAGTATTTTCAAAATTTGGCAACTTTCCGCATCCACTGCAGGCAATATGAACAGTATAGGTCAAAGAAAGCTGGGAGATAATGTATCATTGATATTGAGAAGACCATATAGGCAACCATCGCTTTAGTTTTTGTGCTTCATATTAACTTATAATTTATTACTAATTCCTGTGTCTGGTCACATGACTATACTAGACCTTTTCATTAATCAAGGTTAAACGTTCATGTTTTATAATTCAACTGATTGAAATGACTGAAAAATCAGAACTACGGTACAAATAATTAAAGAAAGAGTGACAGGTTGACATTTATATTTAGGTTGTTATAAACAACACCTAGTGTATATAATAATCATCATCCTGTTTAAATCACGTTGTTTTAAAGTTTGGTATGGTGGATGTATTGGTGAGAACTAGATAAAACTTTCCATCCCACGCTTTATTTAATGTCAATGGTCAGCGTTAATTTTACATAAATTATGATTGAACTTTTAATATCAAATAGAAGTGTTGGTACAAATCACAGTTGATTACTGTGATTTGTATCAATTCTATTGTCATCTTTAATAGTAGGTAAAATTATAAGACTGCATATGTTCATAGGTTCATCAGTTATAGACTGCATTTCATAGGTATAACAGTACATTATATAATAGAAGGTGTCTTTGACTTTCAGAAATTGCAAACTATGTCTTTACATTAGATTTGCGTAGATTTAAAACTGCTTCTTGTAGTCGCCCTGTGAAATTTTCTAACAGGAAGTATAAATATTGACTTCCATATGAAGAATCTATGAACATTTATGATTAAGATTCTAATAGAAAGTTTAAATACATTCCACAAAATATGAAAAGATTATTGTCCACATAAAACTTGTGACGAGTGGTCTTCTCTGACTATTTTCTATCACGTCTTCCTCTTAACTAAAAGTGTATAGAGGATATCTGTAAAAGGAAGGATTGACTTTCATGCTTTAAACAATTATCCAGAAGATTCCAGAGATTTATGTACATTCTGTCCAGACAGTTATAGTATTTGATGAGGCAGTGTTTTGTTGACTCCTACGGTATATTCTGACAGTTCAATCAGAGAACTTTGATTCATCATAGTTCTAGTTATATTTGTTCAGAAGTTTTGACTGTATTTGTCATGTTACAGGGGAATAATACACATGTTTATACGCACATTATAATACTATTAGTTATAGTTATAGATGGGATTATTCCTAGATTTTGTGTTGATGTCGCCAAATTGTTGTATTGGTAGTGGAGATACCAAATTAAAATTATTCCACAAATACAATCCATTACTTTCCTGATTTGTATGATTATGTTGAATGATGATGGGAGAAATCTGGCACATTCCCTATTTGTTAGAGATAGTTCCTGTACTGAATTTCAGTATCACCCCAAGCCAATGGTCCCAGGAAACCATTGAATTCTGTATAATTTCAACAAATCAGCAAAAGCAAAAACATGAGGCATCTAATCCATGGCAAGGACACACAAATCATGATTTTAAATTCTTCTGCTATCTTATCAATATTGAAGACGTACAAGATCAATTTTACATCCAGTTCCATCGATCTACATGTATTTAAAATATAATGATAGTTTTCAAAAGTTTAAATTTCAGACTAGAATTTGGACAAGAAAGTTGTATATTTAAATAAAATTGATGTTGCAAAGTTGACTGAAGGTGTTAAATAATTCCAATGTTACAGTAATTTCGGAAATTATATGATGATGTTACTTGATGATAGCTTTTAAGAAATTAATTTTCATTTCACAATTTGTGTGGGAAAATTGGGTTGTGAATTTATAAAAATACAGAATACTTATTTTTTAGATGCATTCAACATATCTTTACAAAATTTTATTATTCTTACAGAATATGTTTGCTATTTTGTACACAACTAGCTTATGTTAAGAAAAACATCCCATTTTAATTTTCTGAAATGAAAATTACATGTATGGAAAGAAGTTTTGTTGCTAGTGTAATTTCAGAATATGGCTATACAAATTAAAAGATTTATTTTTGGAAATAAAGATAATCATTGTGGTTGTTATTGCCATAATCCAAGAATAAACATCTAAATATTAACCCTTAACCAGTCAACGTCACTTTGACGTCACGACCTGAACTGGTCAGGCTAGATGTGAAATATTTTATATGCCTATTTCAATTGACTACTGCCGGATAATTATAACTGATAGACTCTTGACACCAATAAAAAAGTTGAAGAGGATAAGTTGATCTATTATGAAACTAAATACTCAAATGCGCCTTATAAAAAAGGTTCTTGCTGTGGTCTCAAATATGCGATCGTAACCACTTAGCAGTATAACGTTGTGGTGCAAATAGGCGACTATGACCGATTAAGGGTTAATAATATTAGAACTGGTTGTATTTGATAAGTCACATTTATAGTTTAAAATGGCAATTGTCTGTATTTATTGGGAAAGTTGTTAATGGACGATATTAAAGAATTATTTAATGAACCATTGTTAAGATAAACAAAACATTATTTCAGATGTGAAGATAGAAGAGAAAGGTGATTTATGGTCAGTTTTTGTTTTATTTATCAACTTCTTCACTTACTTTCCTTTTCTTTTATTTTCTTCCCTTGAAAAGCACAAGTCAGATCATTCACACATTATCTCAAATTTCCTATATATGTACTTAAAATTAAAGACTGATAAGACACATAAAGATGGCAGTGTGAAATCAATAAAATTCAATGTAAACTTTTAATTGCCATAACCTATAGGATTGATTAATTTGATCGAATAATTTCTAAAATGACTTTTAATAATTAGTACTTTTTGTTGTGTCTGATCTTAATAATACAAACTCTGTATTTAACTATATTTTTCTGACTAGTTGAGGCTTTAATTTCTGTATATTAGTTCCAGTTTTTCAAGCAGAATTTGTTTTTTGAAGTGATTTAAGTTTCTTGCAGTACCATTATGTTTCATCTACATTTTAAGTCATTTATTTTGCAATCTACTGCTACTAGTAGTAATTTTACAAACTTTTATTTAGATTTTAGAATTGGATGAAACACACATATATCCATTGAAAATTCACATTTTTGTCAATAGAGAATATTTACAAATAAATGTAGTTATTAAAACAAGATTGTTTCAGGTATTTGACCAATTTATATAAAATAATGATAGAAGCATTGTTTGGTGGAATCTATTCTTACACTAAAACTCGGAGTGTGAAAAAGGTACAGTAGTATACACTGTATATTTGTTTTATTTATGTATAAGGTTTGAAGGTGATTTAGACCAGAAGAACTTCCTAACATATATATATATATATATATTGTGAAAGATGGGCATCAAATTACAGGGTCTATAGTAGAAAAAGATAATTCTAACTAACAAATAATATTGTACATTTATCCCTCATAGACCTGCACTTATTTTATATGCTGATTAATTAATGCATAAATATAATTTTCGTCCAATTCATCTGAAAAGAATTACAATTTGGACTAGAAAGTCATAGTGACTCAGTTAGCATAGCGCTGGCTCACTAACCAGGTGTACGTTCCTGGGCAAGAGAGTTGTTCTGAATTTACCACTCTGCCACCCTGGCAATTTCCCCTTGTTAATAGTGGGGCAGTACTGGGGTGGGCACGGAAAAGTCTCTAGTTCTTCAGATCGAACAACAAATAACAAATCATTTACACCATTGTCAGTATGTTAAAGATCCCCTGTTTTTTGGGGAAAGAAGATTAGGTTTCAGGCCAAAATTCCGATCATATCACACCTAATTAGCGTGCTTGGTGCAGAAATAAGTAACACATTAAAAAACAATTTCATTTCATTATTTGGACTAATGCGTAAAGCAAATTGTATGCTTACTTCTTATACTTGTTGTTCTTAACAAAAAATTGTATTAGCTGGCAATAAAGCAACCTGATCTGGGTGATGATAGTATTCGCTTTGTTATTGAAGATTAATATCAAATTATAGTAAAACAGAAAAATGTTGATCAGTTATAGTACATATTGTAACATGCTTAAGGGTGAATCTTACGTTTTGCTTGGTCACTTAGAAACTGGATTGGACAATAACACCCCTCTGAATTAGAAAAATCAATGTGTATTGATATTATGGGTACTACTTTAATGGAGATAACCACATAGACAATCAGTTTTGATATCGGTACATTAGATTAAATATTTAATTTGGAGATAATCTGAAGATGAACTTGAAACGCCAACCCCCTAACAGCTACAAACAACAAAATATACAATAATCTATTACAAAAACATACATTTTATTTTAAAAACACTATTGAAAAAATGAAGTGAGAATTTTTTGTTTCTATACTCTAATGCTATAGCAACCAAACGATAAGCAAGCCAAATCTAACGAGAGCAGCCCTTTATCCTGTTACGTCACACCGTTTTCATTACATCTTGGGTCCTAATGATCTCAGGACATGTCTATTGGACAATAGCACCCCTCTTAATGCGAAACACGATGTGTTTATCTCCTAATCAACACAAACGCTGATATGATGTGGACGTATTATGTCGTCACCCCTGTCCGTCCGGACATCCGTCCGTCCGTCCACAATTTGTTTGTGGACTCTCTACAGGTCACAATTCTTATCTGATTTTGATGAAACTTGAAATATAGGTTTATCCCCATAAGATCTCGGCTGCTTTCGATATTGGCATGTATCGGATCAAAACTTCATGGATTATGGCCCTTGATTGCACGAAAATCACGTTTTTGAACCGATTTTGATGAAACTTGACATACATGTTTATAACCCAAAGATCTTGGTTTCTTACGATATTTGCGCCCATCGGATCGTAATTTCCCGAATTATGGCCCCTGATTGTCCGAAAAATCCGATTTAAAAAACCATTTGATTATATCACCGTTACACCCTAAGGGAGGTTGAGTTCGAATTTCAGGAAAATCAGACCAAAATTACCATACAAAATGGCCGCCGTTTGTACGCAAATACTTTGAAATACTGTTAAAAAAAGGTATATCAAGGTTGTGGACCCTGTAGTGGTCACAATTTTAATTTGATTTTGATGAAACTTGAAATGCATGGTTATAACCCAAAGGTCTTGGTTCCTTTCGTTATTTGCGCATATCGGATCGTAACTTCCTGAATTATGGCCCCTATGGTCACAATTATTATCTGATTTAAAAAAACGTTTGACTCTATCACCGTTACACCCTACGGAAGGTTGAATTTGAATTTCGAGAAAATCGGACCATATTTGCCAGACAAAATATTTGCGCATATCAAATTTTAACTTAATGAATTATGGCCTTTGATTGTAGAAAAAATCACTTTCGGTATTGCTTGTTCTCTATCTATCTCTCGAACAATTATTATCCGATTTAAAAAAAACCTCTGATTATATTACTGTTGCACCGTAAGGAAGGTTGAGTTCGAATTTCGTGAAAATCGTACCAAAATTGCCAGAAGAAATGGTCGCCGTTTGTACGCGAAGAATGTAAAAATATGGTATATCATGGTTGTGGACTCTCTACAGGTCACAATTCTTATCCGATTTTGACGAAAAGTCACATTTCTAGGTTGTGTACCGTCACACCATAATCATTGTCGGCTTCGAATTTCATGAATATCAGACTGGAACTAACCAACAAAATGGCTGCTCCCAATACACTATGAAACACAGGACTTAATGATGTAGGAAAAATCACTTTCGGTATTGCTTGTTCTCTATCCATCTCTCGAAAATGTGGGCGTATCCTGCCTGGCAGTGCCAGCCTATCTTTTTTGACTGGAGACTATTTATTGATTAGGCGGAACATCCTATAAATGGAAAAGATCTGAAACAACTATCTGCTGTTTATCTGCTATTTTTGGCTTTGGCTGTGTGTTTTACAATCACCCTTTTTATTTGTGTTCCATTATCAAAATGGTTTATAGATTATTAAACTTGACTTTGTTTTTCTTGTATATTTTAGGCTACTTCAAGTGTGTTTTATGTGATAGAAGAAAGTTTACGAGAATTAGACCACCCTACATTTCAAAATTATTTCAACAATAATAGGTATATGTGTCCTCCAAACTGCCAAAAGTGCAAAATGTCAATTCTCTCATAAAATATGGACTACAGAGGTCCAAGTTTCTATTTCACTAAACACAAGACTTTCCATGTTAACATTCTGAAACTGCTTCACACATCTCTGTGTAATGGCTATGCAAAATGCCCACAATTGAATGCCTCAAAAACTACTGAGGTAACCCAGGTGATAGAGCCCTATAGATGCATGTGTATAAGAAAGAGAATAGAATTACCGTCGACCTGAGAATACAAAATCTAATTGATTGCTCCTACACGATACCAGTAATGGCAAATTGACAACCTTTAAGAGCTAAATAGCTAAACTGCTTTCATTTGAAAGTAGAAGTCGGTTTGTTTACTAGTTTACTTTAAATTGTTGACTATTGCATAATCATAAAATCTGTGGATCAAAATTTAAATGTTGACAGATACTCTGTTTACAAAATAAATTGACTAAGTTACATTTTTACCCCAAAATTATTTCAGGTCAAAGTTTGAATTTAATATTGAAGGTGTGGATAATTTTGGAATGTAAGTATTTTGATGTTTTAAAAAATAAGTTGATGTTTTTAAAGATGAAGCTCAGAAAATTAATATTCAGTTGTTGATGTCCTTTACATTCTGATTATGTTGATGTTTATTTTAATGAGTGTAACAAAGTTTGTCATAAAATTTATATGATTTCATTTTGGTTTTAATAACTCACTTCCACTTAAAGATCTTATAGTGAGGAAAAACTGAGTACCGTACCTGAAGAAGACCCTACTACTTGTCCAATCTGTTTCACAGAGAAAATTACGAACTATCTCTTTCACAGATGACTGTGTTCAACACGTGCAGTGACATGACGCGACTTCAATAATCTCAATGGCTTGTGCATTGTTTACATAAGACGTAACTACTTCGGGCAAAAATGATGCCTTTTACTCATTTTGATACCCAATTTACACTAAAAAGAAAATACTTTTTATCTACAAATACTTCAAACGTCTTTACTTATTTTTCTAATACATACAAAAAATGTTTTAGAATTTAATTTGTTGGAAGAAAAAAGTTAATCCTTATCAATGATTGTAGCGGCTAAGTGAATATTCACTGCTGATCAGTGGGCTCCTTGTCATGTACAAGTACAAGATATAAAACTCAAGTGTTTGGCCAACCAAACCCACTATCTACTTAGTTGGTTTCAACATACATATATATGCATGCATGTAATTTTTTACAGATGCCACCAACTGGAAGAAGGAGTCTACATGCCGTTAATTAAAACTTCCAGTATCTCGTTATTTGATGTACCTAGTGTAGAGCATAGTGGGAAATCTGTTGGTTCTCTTGTGTTTGGTGAATCATTTATAGATTCTAGTTTTACCATAAAAGGTAATAAATCAGTGCATCACTTATTTCAAAAGTATTCCGCATAGTTAGAAAATTATTTTTTCATTCACATTTTGATTCGTAAAATGGGTGAATGCGATACAGGAAGTCTGTATGGAATATTTTAAAACTTGGAACTAAGCAAAATTCAGAATACCAGTACTTTAATTATTAATTTGACTGTTAACTTTAAATTCATGAAATCTCGTGAATGTAATACACAGTTCAGAATGGAATTTATTAATACATTGCATTACATAAATAGCCATAGAAATAATGAATAATTGTGTTAGTCTCAAAATTGCTAACAAATTTTAAAAGTCTGTCCAACATAATTTAGAAGTAGAAGCCAGCTTCTGACATGCATGTTACCGTGAAATAAGGCTGTCCACCAATTAGATTACATACACTTGATATATATAAATGTCAGACGTATATGTATTTATAGATGCTATTCATCTGTCAAATCCTGTAAATTTACCAATCAGACATTTTATTTTCCTATAAATCATGGTAATGATTAAATTTGGTATAAATTATAAATCAATTTTCACTCTCCAGAGAATTAATGAGAGTGTATAGAACCTGTGTGAAGAGATAATACTGCAATCTATTGTTACAATAGTTTTAAAATATTTACACATTAAAGCTGTACTGCCCCTAGAGAAAGTTTTGCTTCGTCTTTAATCACAAAAAATATATATAGAGTCAAAATCTTTTTGAATGGGCTGAAAAATGCATGTGCCAATGTAATTGAAAGGAATGGGTAGATTTGTTTTGTGGGAAGAGTATATTAGGTTATATACGGTTGAGAGATATAAAACTGAATTTATGTTCACCTTTAGACAAGTAAGAAATACAACTTAATAAATGAACACACTACTTTCCCCTGACGCTTCCAATTCAAACTACATGAATTGATCTACCATTAATCAGTAGATGGTTCTTGTTCTAGCTTAATCCATGATTCTTCAGAAATGGACTATAATGGTAAGCTGGACACTTACTTCTGCTCATGTTGCAAAAATCAGAATCTTGTCCCATCATTAAGCAAAAATGATCAACAGAATATGTCAACAGTCAACAAAAATAAATATCTAGAAATGGGGTTTAACTTCCACTCAAATCTAACTAGGTCATTTTTGGACTAACATTTCAATAAGTATTCAGAGAAAACTTATGACTTATGACAACTAACCCTATTCCTTTTCACATAGAAGTGTGGGATCAAACCCATGAAACTTACAATGTCCGTTACATTGAAAATAAGTTGGTTTATGTGTTTTCTTAGTATGATTTTGTTTTTATTTCCAGGAGAGAATCAAATGTCATCAGATCATGTGATTCTTACATCAAATATTTCTCGACAAAATTTATTCTCAGTGAGTAAAACTTTACTATTCAATAATTACCTACCTACTGTTGACTGTAACCTTTACACTCTGACAGATTGTTTAATTAATAGTTTATGGAGTTAATGTATATTGGCTTACTTGCTATGCCAGAACATGTTCATTATATTGGCTACATGTTTTCTGAAATAATGATTTTTACCTATTGTATTTTCAAAGTTCTGTGGTCATCATCACGATAATGTTGATGATACTTTTTGAATATTTCCGGTTTCACACTTACTTAACTGATAGGCTGGAGATGGTTGAAGTAAATGATGTTCAATCTAGTTTTTTAAATATATCGTGTGGGGTATTGCATCAACCACATTTGTCAAGTCACTTGATCTGTGGAGGGTCTAGGTATTATGATTGTCACAAATTGATTGTGCTTTACTTTTGTTTATTGTCATCAATATGTAATAATACATTACAAAATTATTTTAGTAATCTTGATGAAATTAGTTTAAAGATATGTACCCAGAAAAGTATTTATTGAGTGGTTTATTTCCAGTAAAAGCCTGGCAATTTTGGTAAATAGGGAAAGTAGAAATATCCAATCTCACTAGAAAAATACTGGATTCCCTGAAAAACACTCATGGAGCACATACAGGACAACAATATAAGGGTTTCCCTAATCGACGGGTCGATGATTAAGAGTATCTACGATGTGACATCAAAGATTGCACGCAGAGATTGAGCGCTTGATGTGTACATGTTGATAAACTTATGAAGAGTTAGACATACAACACTTAATTAGGCTTCAATATTTGTAATAAATTGTCAGCGATTTAAGACAACATTGTCTTGTGTATGCAATGAATTCTCCTTTCGAATTCGCACCCATTGCTAGGTACGTTGGAGAGAGGTAAGTCACTTGACACAAACCTGAAATGTTTTGAGAATTATTTGAAGCAAAATTATGATAAATCAATTACCGGTAGTTTAAATATGTTTTTAGTCCAAATGTATCATCAAATTACCCAGTTTGTATGCGGGGAATGTATCTTTAAAAGGAAATGTAACAACATGATGTATTATGTGGTATAGTAGCTGACAGTTTAATTCAGTTATAAAGGCCACATCAAATTATAAAAACTGATCCTAAATATGGTTGATCTCCCAGTTGTGTTTTTTCATTCATTTCAAATGCAAATTAGCTCTACTAACAGCATTTTGTAAACCGTTGATCAAATATATTTTTATTCTGTAAGACATAGATGAATTTTATCAATAATAGAAATGTTTGTCTATTTATAGAATATTTTTTTTATTCTAAATATTAGGCTCTTTTTGTAATCTGCCTTACATTATTTAATGAGACATTGATTGGCAGCTGAACAATAGAAATTAGAATTTATATTAATTCTACTAGCTTGTGCTGTATATTAAATTTTTGTTGGATTACCAGAGTTTTATCTGACTGTCAATTATTGTTTTATTAAGTTATCTTATCGATTAAAGATATTAGAAAGTTGTGTCTTGAAGAATTTGCAGGAATGAAAGGCCAAAAGCCAATCTGTTTAATTTAAAACCTAAGGAACATATAGTTGAGCAAAAATATGGTAATTAGGCTCGTGAATTGTTTGTAGTTTCCATGAGAACCAATACGATAATACCTTTTTTATTTTAAAGATTAATATTTCAGAAATTGATTTATTAAACCTGTCTGATTTTATTACACCAATAGAACTGTAAAAGGCTTCATATCATGGTCCTTATAGGGAATTACTCTTTGCAGTTGCCATGAAAATCAATAAATACCATTAAAAATAAGATACCATATTTTTTTATAAAGATTTCAGAAATGACTATTAAATTAAAACCGTCCCATTTTTGTTACACAAGTAGAAGTGTAAATTCATTTCTAGACGTTATGTGGACCAAAAGCTATTGTTGTTGAGATTCAGATTTATTGGATTCATATGTTAAAAATTTAGTGAAATTCATTTTTTGACCTTACTCCCAATAATTATTTCTCTATGCCTGGATAGTGTATGCTTAGGTTTTCTTCATACACCCGATTACAAATCTCCTTAAAATAGCTGATCTTTTTTATGTTGATACAGAGTTATTGTTTGTGCAATGCCAGTGAATGCTTTCTTAATCTTTAAAGATATCACTTTTCCTTTATTCAAGGAATTCAAATAGCTATCAGATTTATTTTGTGTTTAAGGTTAAGGAGGCTGATATTAAAAGTTGTAAACAATTACCAGAACAACTGACTACTCTAGAGAAATATGGTGATATACTCGTATCAAGGGAGATAATTCATTATACAACTGGATCACCACAATATAGTCAAATATTTACAGGTGACAATTATATATTAATTAAAGGTGAACTGGGCTGGAATTTTCCAGACTGGAAACCGTGGAATTATGTTAGAAGGACTATCAAGGAAGATATATAAAGAGAGTTTGTGCTAGAAGTACTCAAGAACTTTGGATTTTCTGACCACACCTTCTGACATTGCGCAAGATTGGTCTTCAAAGGGTTGAATATACGCTATTATTCTTAGATTCACACTAATTCGGTGTGCCACCAAATGTCTTTGCAAGGATTGGACTATATTGGATACAAATAATTATGTGTGTCTGTTGTTTGTTCAGGTATATGTTTGTACATAGTGTAGATGGTTGTATATCAAGGTATTTAATGCCATGTTTGTATATTATTTATAGGTGAGGTTACGGTATATGAAAATGCTGTTATTTTACATCATGTTGAATATGGTTCTATCCTACTGACACACACAGATATCCAACATATACAGTTATACGATGCTGTATGTACTATATTATGTCATATACATATAATTATGCTATAAATAAATTGATATTTTTCAAGTAAAGCAAGAGGAATGGATATTTCAACTAATGTATTTCACTGTATGATGTCTTTTTTCTATGAATTATAACAATCTACATAAGAGCCTCACTATCTTTTTGTAATTCTTTGTGTCATTTGAAATAGTCTATATTTTGATGTAGCAAGGATAGATGACGATATATTTTTATAATTTTTAGGATACTAATAGTTCTGTATGGCTGTTGATATTATATTTAGACAAGTTATCTCATGGTAAACTACCTGTACATCTGATAGAAGATAAAAACCAACTTGTATTAATCTTTCTACCAAAAACACCAATACATAAACACTTGTATACACAGGTATAGATATAATGTAGCCCAATATCTATAATAATCAAACTTTACGACCCTAAAGAAATTGAAAATCTTGTAATATTGATAGGGAAATAAATTCCTTTCAAACATAAATATCAGAGGTTTTGGTTTCAAAACAGAAAAAAAAACATGTTATCTAGCTTTTATCACTGTAAATCAATATTTATTAAAGCATTCTATCATTACAAATCATACCTGGCTAACACAGACTATAATCTACTTTTGCTACAAATATTAATTTAAAGTTCTATTTTAACATTTTGTTTATATTTCTTAACAGCCTTTTCTTGTTTTTGTTCAGATTTTACGTAAATGGAAGACGGAATCAAGTTTTCCTGTTGTCGAAAGATTGGAAGAATTACCACAACATTTAATTTCACTGTAAGTTATTGTTAATTATCATTGAAAAGATCCTGGCTTTTACAGGGGAGAGGCTTCCCTTACGTTGAAATTCATACTTGATATATTGCTTTATACATATTGCTTCTAAAGATGATATTAAAATTTGACCTGGTACCGTTTGTACTTCCCTATGATATGTGACACTATCAATTCGAGGACATCCTACATTGGTCAGTTCTATATATTTTCAACCAATTACACTTACAGGTTGGTTTTCAACAGTCGAAGATTATTTCAGTCATGTGTTTCTTTTCAATCCGATCCTTGATTTGATACAAAACTTTTGATAAAATGAATGAAGTATTAATTGAGCATTTATATTGTGATAAACTAATTTACAGACATTCACAGCTACAGAAACAGTTTGTTCCTAATTCAAGTACAAAAACCACAAATTTAGAGAAATCAGCCTATCATATTGATCACATACAAAGGTATTTTGTTTTGTTTTTCTTCATATTCACTTCATATTCTAACTCCTGTGAGACTGGAAACAAGCTTATGTTTATAGTCTCTGGGATCACATAGACAAATTGCTTGAACATGCACTTAAAAATGCCTCACTGTCTGTGCATCACTATCCTCCTTGCATTGCACCCAAAGAAAGAAAAACTATGTTAGTCTCCAACTAACCTTTGCATTTTATTGATGTGATTTTCTTACCATTCATCAGATTTATAAATCATCTATCAGTTTGTACTGCTGGATGTAAAGATGTCGACAAGAATCATCTCCCCTTGTTACTCAAATCACAGCAAACTAGTCCAACAACTGATGATGATGAAGAACAGACAGATTCTGATGAGGTAGGAAGAATTGTACAGATTACAGTTCTTATACATCTTTAAAAATATATTGTTTTAAAGTAGGTATGACAATCTAACAACTTGAGATCATATTTAAACTAAAGTGTGAAAATTGCATTGTGTTTGATCTTTGATCTAAGACAAAGATCTTGTAATGTATGTCACAGAGACACTTTTTATATTGTAGATTACTATTAGCATTATAGCAGGAGTACCTGGTTCTCACAAACAAACACTTGTATCAACTTTAACAAATTATACCAAAGAAAAATACAGGTAAGATGCAACATTTAGAAATATTAGTCAAGGAGAGACTCAACATTAAGAGTTATTAGTCACAACATTAGAAAGGCACAACATTAGAAATATTAGTCAAAGGAGACACAACATTTAGAAATATTAGTCGAGAAGAGAGACATGAACAGAACAGAACTTTGTAAGCCATGCAAACTTGCCTGATTTCTGAGTAACTATCTCTTGTGTTCTAGAAATAGGTGATGAGAAGTGTATTAACTCTCAAATGGATTTAATTAATCAGTATTTTAAGTATATGTTCTATTTTAGATGGATTGTATTAAAACAACCGAATGATGATATCAGAGAATTTGATGCTAAACGACTTCATAAACAGTTGAATGGAGCATTAACAGTTCATAGACGACGTAAACCGGGTGCAATTAGAAGAATAACTAAAGTTATTGTTGTGACGAACAGGTAGAATGGATTTATTGTTATTTACATGTGTATATATATATAGCCAGGATAAAATATACAGAGACACAATAATTAACGTCCACTCGACACAAACTAGGTCATTTCGGGACTAACATGGTTTAATTTTATTTCAATAATTCGCTTGCGCGTGGATGTCTTTAGCAGTGGAAGGCAACTGAAGTACCCGGAGAAAACCCTACTCCTTGCCACGTACATCCGGGGATTTGAAACCACACCAGTTGACTAAATGGCAGGCCACATGATACAGTGTGCGCACACTAACCATTTGGTCATCCACCGCCCCTTATCGACTCAAGGACATCGACAACAAACCATGGAGGTCATAACAACTTACAATGAAATGTAGGCATAAAGGGTAAAATCAAGTCAGTAATGTGGTATACCTGGCCCTAAATACCCAATACTAAAGACTAAGACAATAAGCACCTGCTGTTTTAATGATGGCGAATTAATTCCAACTACATGCTCAATGCAGACGTATAACTATGACAATCTGTACACATGTGCATGATGCGACAGCGACACTGTGTAAATAGGTACCATACGTGATACACAACTTATATTACAAGTAATGTGTTTGTCAAACTGTTGAAGTCACACAGGTAAAACCTGGTCACTGCAAGGATGAGATAAGCATCTAACTGTTTGCTTGTGGGATCCTTCTCCACTCTTGTTGACAGAGATTTGGCAGTATTGGGGGGCCCTGGGAACTGGACAACATTGTCTCACACTATGCTCTATTTGGGAATGAGAGATCAAGACCTCTACCACTTTGTTTCTGTTAAAGAACTTCATAGACACACATGCAGAGTCAAAATTGGTGATTCAGAATGGGTCCAATGTAACACTGTCTGATGCATTGTATCAGCACTGTTACCGTTGAGATTGAATATTGTTACTTTGAGGATTGCAAGATTAAAGTTTATCTCTCAATCGATCTATTTATGAAGAGCTGTGATTTCATTGCATCTGAGTGATCAGTATATTTTAATTGAAGTTAATTTATTAATTTACAAGAGCTTGTCTGATTTATACTACAGTTTGACTGACAATGATTGTCATGTGCCGTAGCACAATGGACATCTTACCTGAATAAATTTTTAATTTGTTAATTCTCTGATTCAATTGCTATAAAATTACTGTCATTTAATCTATTCTGTGAGACTTGACATAAACAGTTAGTTGGAAAACAATGGAAAGGTATTTAGAAAAGATAGTGAATTATGTGGAAAAATTCTTTCCATTGACAAATGGCAGGGTTATATGTCGCAGCTATAAAGTACTGTTCTACAAGTGATGTTCTTTGATTTGTTTAAAAGTTAATTTGGTCTGTGGCTAGGTTAATAATAATATTCTTTATAATTTAATAAAAAGTAAATTATATAATTTTGTATGTTTTGTTAGTTTTACAGATATTGGTGAAGTTATCAACGCTATAGAAACACATCCAGATCAAGATGTTAACAAATGTCTTAAAATAGGTAAACAAATCTTATTTCTATTATTTATAAATTATAGTTTAAATCAAGGAAACAAATTCTATTTCTGTTTTTTTTATACTTTAGAATAGGCAAACAAATCTTAATACAATGTTTTCATCCGATTTAGATATAAATATTATTAAAATCATGGTTACGTGTATATGAAATAAACTTGACTTTTTATAGGTGCTGTAACTATCTGTATTGATCCTCTTAACTTTTATCTTGAACACAGGTAGGCTATATACACCTTACATATAAAGAATGGGCTCATAATCTGTCTCTGGGCTTATTATTAGTGCCCAAACATACATATATCAAATATTGGACTGATTCATCCACCTGGAGACATAGAAATGCAGAGATGGGTTTTCCGGTCTTGAATAGAACAAAAAAAAAAAAGTATTTTTGGTTGTTTTTTACCACAAACTTCAGAACTTAATATTTCGTTAATCCTAAAGTCAGCTTATCCCAACTTTGCAGTCGTATGAAATAGTACATTGTCTTTTACATATCTTCCGTAATCTGGAAAAACCTAGTAACATTTTTGAATGTAGATTTGAGAAAACAAGGAAAAGTGTTTTGTTTCAGAATTAAGCTACTAACTATAAAATCAATTTTATTTTGTCTTTTAGATGAAGATAATTAGAAACCTTTTCAGTGAAGGAGAAAAAATCCTATTATTTTATACATGTGTACTATGTCCAAATATGGGTATAACTCAATTTTCACCAAAATTTGATGACTTGTTAGGTTTTTCCAGATTAAAGGAGATATGTATCCGTACATGTATTTTCATTTTCATAGGACCCTCTCTTAGCTTTGCAGTGGCTGGAGACCACACCCTACCTTGTATTAGTGTAAAACAGCACATCAAACACCCCATTTTTATGATGTTTTTCTTTGTTCATTACAAATGGCATCTAAAGAACACCTCCATAAAATAAATGATTGTAGCACACAGGGTTTTGCAGAAAAAGGGACTGAAAAGTGTCTACAATCAGACCTAAAATGTCTGTTTAGAGGAGGAAAAAACGATTGTCACTATTAATTCTCAGTTACAAACTTTCAGACAAAACTACTCTAGTACAACAATTCTACCTTTCGAAGTTTTGTTCAAATCAGCTGATCAAATTCTTTCTTCTAAAGAACTCTAGGTATACACATGTACTGTATCTTTGTCCTGAAATGTCAAAAATATGGGAGATAAATATATATCCTTGACTTTCTCTGATTACAGATTAATATTACCTGGTATATTAACAGATTGTGGTGAAGGTTGGATTAATAATATTATTTTAACATCTTGTACTACAGGACAGGTAAAACACATTTTTTATACAGATAGTTGTTAGCTGACTGCAAATTTTGTTTCAAGTGTCAAACTGAAAATTGATCAATCCTAATATTCTTTTGGTTACATGATGTTATCATTAAATAATAAATTTGTTTCCGTGAACATCAGGGTAAAGATTATATATAACTATGGGAGTTTTTTGTGTGTTTGTCTAAATTACTGTCTTAAGAAAACATTTCAGCCATTATTTTTGTTAAATTTTAAAAAAGAAAATGGCTGGTATCCTTCTGATGGATTGAGATAAATCAAAGGCTAATTAATTGTACACATCTAATTCCCATATTATTCTGATACAAAGATGTGTTATGGATAGTACTTTTTGGAAACAGATTTCCCGATTAATAATACTGTAATTACAGAAAATATAAGTGATAATTATTTATCTGTATATAGAATGATATGATGAAAGATGTTCAGAGTATTTTACGCTGTGTTAATACTAATGTAGCTTTCATACCGGCCGAAAGAGGTGAAGTTCATAGGTATGTTTTCTATTTCATCAAGATGATCAGGAACATTCCATTTACATCTACATACTTTATTACCCTCTCATTTTATCAAATGACACAAACAAGGAATTCATCAATGGAATCCCCTTATGACACTACATGTAATTATTTCATATCATGTATTAATACTTTTATTAATGTAGATGTTATTATATGTTCACGTTTCTCTGAATTTACTGGTATGAATGAGGGCCAGCAAGCAGTATCTAGTCATTTTGATGGTACAAAAACCTGAAGTACCTTGTATACATTTATGTGCACGTAAGAGAACTATGGACAGTTAGAATTCGAAAGTTATTATATTCATTGTGTCTTTATTTTAACAGATCCACAGATTTAGATAATATTTTATCCAGTAAAGAGTTTTATTCTCCACCGATGATACATGCTAGATATCTGTCTCGTCCTGACTGGTAGGCATTTTCTAATCTTGTTTATTTTACAAATAATAACCAGAACTAAGATATCAGATTAGTCTGTTAGGTTTTTTTTTTCTTTTATTTTATGGTGTTGAATTTTAAAATAAAATAAAAATCTAATTTATACGAGATTGAATTGGTCAGAAATTTAAAAAAGGTGAATTACAACAACATAAATGATCCAAATATATTTATCTTATAGATTTCTTCTGTAGATTTGATAATCCAAAACATTTTTATTTTATAGTGTTCTTCTGTCTAAATTAAATTTTATCTGGATGTTATATTTACAGGAGAAATTTGAAATCTTCATCTGGATTTCAGCCGAAAATAAATCAGATTTTGTTGAACTTTAAACAGCCTTTAGATAAATCTAGATTCATCAATAAATTAAAAAGTATGAAATGTAGTCTAGACTCCCATCCATGGTATAATAATATCTACCATGTACAAGGACAGGTCACATTTACAGGTAAACATTTCATAATTTGCATAATCTTTTACATTATTTCATCATTTGATTTAAAAGAATATAATGTTATTTGAAGCAAATTGTGTCGTTGTTGGCATTTGATGAAAAACAAAGTCTTGTGTACAAAATTGATATTTCAAATACCTACAAAATCTTGTCTTATTATTTTGAATTCGAAAATTCTCCCTGTTCCATTATACACCTAACCATGGGAATAAAGATGGCTTTTGGTATCAACCAGTTAATTATATTCTGTACTAGTATGCAATGAACAGAATTCATTTTGCCTCAGTGGCCAAGAAAGTTTTCAGGGGATCAACGCAACAGTTGAAATTACCGGTGTTAGTCAAGAAAGGTCCTCAACATAGTCTGGAGTGACAGACAGCATGACAATTCAATTTCGAAATCATACTATGTCATAGGATCGCTGTATTTGCATAATTGACAATTTGTGTTATTTTGCGCTCTCTGTATCTTGAATAACTGTTTTGGCCGATGTGCAGAGTATGATACAAGTAGAATAATCTTATTATTATGTATTTATTTTACTTTATGTTGTAGATAGTGAAGGTTTATATGAAGTACAGTTTGTAACATTGAGTGGTTATATGAGATTACAATTGGTGGAGACACCCCCTGTCACAGATCACTTGTCATCATCATCCTCTCCTCCTCCTACTACTACTTCTAACTATCTGGTTTACACTGGATGTCATCTTCAGGAAGAAAAAATTAAAAACTGGTTAAGGTCATGTAGAATACAGGTATAATATTTGCAATACCTTGTTTGACATGCCCCTTTCAGAATAATTTCTTATTAATAATTGTTTTAAAAGTCAAAAAGAATGTTATTAAAAAAAAAAAAATGGTTTATGTTGAAATGAAGCCCAGGATAGGTAGGATATCCAGTGACTTTTCTAAATTGAATATTAGTTGATTTCACTTTTTAATGTTTGTTATTTTGTTTTCTACAATTTTCTTCAATAATAAGTAGGTAAATATAATATTGTTTTTAAAACCATGAATATATAGTTGATCTCTTTTTTAATATGTAGCTAAAGAAGAAGGATTTATTAACCAGGCAAGATCTTACCAAAGATGAAATTAATGAAATTCATGTAAGTTCAAAATAATTTGTTTTAAAAAAAAATCTGGTCTGTTTTATAATAACATATTAAATACAGCTTAACTATTTTTACCCATTTAGTTTCTGACTTGAAAATACTTACTGAAAACCATGAGTTGTTCCACACAGAGTCAAAGTTTATAGAGCAATAAGAGTGTGTAACATCCCATGTTTTGGACTAATGTCAACTGATAAGTGATCAATCGAGAGAAAAATTTACAAAATTATTGTGAACTAAATTTAGGGCAATTACAGATATACAAGTATTAGGGTTTAATTCATGTATTGTTTGTTTTATTCTGTTTTGTAGAAGAATAATCATCTTCGTCAGTTACCATCCGGCTGGTTTTACAATGGTTCACAGTTTATCAGTTTAACTGGTGAAAAAACATATCAACATCCCAGTATCCTTTTTATATGGCACATTTAATGTTGACTGTATTGTCTTCACCCCTGTCCATTTGTTTGTCCTCAATTTCTTGTGATTAGAGCTCTTGTTGGGTCATTATATTGAAATTCAGAATTCTTTTACTAGTAATACCAATTGTTGATTTATTTCCCTCTATTCAAACTTATGCTTTTAAAATTTGACAGCTCCGCTTTTCATTTTTTTCAAGGTATACCTGTCCTGTTAGTCGTTTATTTAAATATGTTCTTGGCCTTTGAAATCTGCTGAAATAGAATTTAATGTTTTGGGTTTTCAGGTTTCAGGTGATTAAATTGACCTTAACAACAAATCAGATTTAGAAGATTTTATTGAGGAATATGTTAAAATGAAAAACCAGAAAATTTTAGAGCACAACCAAAAAATGGAATCTGAGAAAATTGTGGATTTGTTTGAATAGTTGAGTTTTACATTTCCAGTAAAGATAAAAGGGTGAGGATTTGGTTTAGTCCATCAGTTTGAGACCAGTATCAAATATATCCAGTATAAATTCTATATATTTATGTCCATTCTATTACATTCCTGATAGAATTACTAGATGTCCATACTGTTATCAGCCATATAGAATTTCCAGATGTCCATACTGTAATCAGCCATAGAAAATTATTGTCCATATAGAATTACTAGATGTCCATACTGCTGAGAACAATAAAGAATTACTAGGTTTATATACTGTTCATATAATATTAATGATATCTAATATTGTTTCTGTCCATACTGTTATAATTCATACAGAATTCATCCATGTAATGAAGTTACAATCCATATAAAATTACTGTTACAATCCATATAAAATTACTACATGTCCATACTGTTACAAATCAATAATATAATAGAATTACTACATGTCCATATACTGTTTAATCCATATGGAATTACTAGACCACCAAACTGTTGTCAGTATTATTTACATGGACATGGTCTTTAAATTGAGTATTTCGACTTCTCCTAACTTCAGCATGCGATATATGCAATTTACAAGTTTCACAATTACTGACTAGTTTATTTGACCAATAGTGCTAACTGCTTGTTTTTGTTGTATATTTACTTTACTACTTATATTTGCTTACATATTCTTGTTAATATATCTTGTTTGGTTGTTTAATACATTAACATTTAAATTAATTTAAATCATTTAAATATTTTTTTTGTATTCATTGTCGTCTTTGTTGTATATTGGTTATTGACATGGGGCCATATTACCTTTCTGTCTTGTCGGCTATGGTTTTTACATATCCGGGGGATTGGATGGCTGCACGCTGCATCATAAGGTCTATCAGTGAATCAACTGGAATGGTTTGACGTGATAAAGACCCTTTACATGCATGCAAATAATTGAAATAGAATTGCACGATATGTTAGTCCCAAAATGACCCAGGTTGTGTCAAGTGGACATTAAACCCTAACTCTCTTTCTCTCTCTCTCTCTCTCTAGCATATTTACAGATAATTTGATGAAATCAATGAAATCCTTGCATGGCTACCCTTGTCTCTGTTTTAAACACAATACAAAACTGATTCGTTTATGAAACAAACTAAATATAACTTTGATAAAGCAAATTTATTTATAAAAAATAAAAAGAAACGAACAAATTTGTAATAGGAGAGAGATTTCTTGTCTGGGTGCATTATTTCCATTTTTAGTTAACCCACTTCCGTAAACGCCCCCTGTAAAAAAAAAGAAAAAAACGTAACTGAAACATAAACTATTAGGAGAGACTTTCTCCTATAATAACAATGGTAGGTCTCATGTGGTTTTTTTTTTTCATTTCGTGGTCTTTGGGTAGTTGAGAGGGGTTATGGTATTCAAGCACTGTTCCTGTGGTCTTAACCTAGTAATTATCTTAATTAAACATAGTAACCTCATGGGGCTGATTATGATTATGACAATTTGACCTTTAATTTTAGAAGCTTACTTTGTACAACTACTTTTCTGGTCTGTTATTTTCAGTTGTATGACAGCATTGAAGCCCAGAGACAGAGGCATACTTGAGTATCCATAAATCATTATTAAAAGGATAATTGCTTCAGATTAAGAGTCATATGGACTTACCTATACAGCACTGTATATTGATGGTACCCCGACATAAATTATTTGCGTATCCACCAGGGCATGCTCTACTTGTGTACTGACAAACACCTCCCCGGGATTCACACCAACTATCTGAAGTCTCAGCTGAAATTAAAGAAAGCCAACGACATTATAACAGGTGCGGATCCAGGATTTTTTGCAGGGGGGGGGTCCAGGTTTGATAATTGCCACCGCCACCATTACCGGGGGGGGGGGGCCCTCCCGCAGAAAAATTTGGTAAATTAGATTCAATTTTGTGCATTCTGACGTATTTCCGGAAGGTAAATTCCAAAATTACAGGTCTAAAAATCGTCAATAAAATCGCATAAAAAATTTTCAAGCCTGAGCAGGGGGGGGGGGGGTCCGGACCCCTGAAATTTAATGATGGTAAAGACAGAAGTCATGTTAAGTGGCACCAACCAACAAATTCAGAACATAAGTCAAAAGTCAATGACATCTCGGACTTCACAATCTAGTAGGTTGATAACCTGACAGATCTTGGTGTTTATCTTTATTCAAAACTCGGAATGGAGACACAAGTGATTCAAATTTAACTTGCAAGACTTGCTTCTTTCATTTGAGGTCCATACCTCAAATCTGCAATTTGATCACAAAAGATGCTTTAATCTCATCCAGACTCTGCTACAGCATTAGCCTTCCGTTTTCCACAAACAGCAGACATATACACATATTACAACTCGTACAAAATACTGCGGCTAGAATTGTGTGTCCGTCTATAGAGTAGAAAATACCACACCATACCACTGTTAAAGGATTTACATTGGCTTCCAATGCAAAGCAGAATTAAGTTCAAACTTTGTTGCCTGCAAATGTCAGAAGGTCATGTGCCATACTATGTGCCCTCAATACTAGTTGATTTTGTCCTCCAATGAAATCTTCTTAATAATAATAGGCTAGATAGTTTACTATCAATATATATCTTGTCATTTTCTTGTCACAAATAAGCTCTGTACAGTATTTCTTAGAAATATAGTGTCCATATTACATGTCATATATTTCCACAAAGATCCAATATGGGCCCCATATTATGCCCATATTACAATTATTCATGAGTCCCATATAGTCTCCATATTACATTTCTTAATATGGTCATCTTCATTAGCCCAGTTTAGGAGCAGAACAGAACTTCATTTTATACTGTCATATAGGTAACACCATATTATTTTAAATGTCTTACCCATATAGACCCGACACAAACCCCATTTAGTACCCATATGGATCCCATATTACATTTATTTGTACCCCACATGAGTCCCATATAGTACCATATTATATTTCTTAACATGGCTATACTATTGTAGGTCCCATATAACACCCATATTATTTTTAATGATTTACCCTTTATAAACAACACAAAACCCCATTTAGTACCCATATGGTCGAGCCCATATGAATGTTGGGGTCCCATTTTACATGACACATGGTACCTATCAATGAGTATTTTACCACGTCTCTAGAACTTGAGCCGTGTGGTATCCGACTGGTTTTGTGCTGGATGATCGCATATATTTGTTTTATTGCATTATTGTCTATCAATACCATGTCCTTTATGTGCAATTGTACCTTAATTTTTATCAATTCATTTACATTTTATGCATTTGTCAGTATACTTCCAGTCTGCCATAACGGCATTAATGTTTTCATAAAACCGTACGATATTCGCGGGTAGGTTTACCGATGTATAAATACTAACTCGTATAATTACACTAAAATACTCCAGTACAATTTTATTCTTAAAATGTGGCACCATCCACGCAGGATTATTTATGTGGTTCAAAGTTGCACAAATTTCTCTGGTCGATTTGTTGTGAAGGAATGTGATATCTGGATTCACAACGGAACTAATATGTTTATAAATTAAAAGGTTGAAAAACTTACATGTTGAGCCTACAGTGTATTTACTGACGCAGCACTTCCTTTCAACTGCACCAGAACATTTTGCCCCGATATATCTGCCGTTTTTACATCTTTGTGCTCCATACTGACATCGTCCATCTGCGGCATGGCATTCACTGTCACCATCTGGCAAATTATATAAACAAATATCTATAATCATATTCACTAAATCAATATAAACCTAACAGAAAACTAAACCTGTCCTGGTTCACCATAGGAACAGGCGGTCGTGTGCACCTCGGGGCTCACCTGAAACTGGCGCATACAACGTAAAGTAGAACCGACCAAAGGAAAGCCATTTGTGCATATATAATATACTAAGCAACAAAAGAAACGTCAGGTTGGTATGTTACCCTGAATATAGACTCATTGTATAAAACTTGCCAAATGGTTTAATTGTATAATTTGTGTCCACAACTTTATCTGAGCCAAAGGCTCCTTCCCAAACACAGAATTGAACCCGAGAAATGTTCTCGATTACGCAACCTGACTTCTGAGATGATAATGCGTTCTTCATGCTTTTCATGTGACTCATGCTGCGGATGGCAGGACCAGAATATGGCATCGACATGGTCGGCGTTATTCTGACCAATGTGTCATGGTTTAGGGCGGAACCGACCTGAACCAGAGAGTGGATCCAGGGAGAGGAAGCGTCATACCATATTTGCACGTCACCGAACATTGTTTACCAGCTTGACAACGTCCGTGCCCACATCACCAGGGTTACTCGGGACTTTCTACAACAGAGCGGTGTCAACGTTATCCACTGGCCAGCCCTTCGTCCGGACTTAAACCCGATTGATAATCTCTGGGATGAAATTCAGAGGAGATTTCGTCGTACCGAGACCAAACACAGCCGATGGACTCGCCAGGCGTTTCTGAGAGCGTTGGTTCCAGGTGCCAATGACGTTCGTCAATCGTCTGGTCCACTCCATGTACAGACGCTGCGCTGCTGTTATTGACACTCGCAGTCAACACACCAGATACTGATGTATGGACTTTGTGCAGACTCTAAACTTTCTCGTAATGTCTTGGGATTGTAATTATTTAATCACTAATGTATCAACATACTGTTCACAAAAAATTGCTTTGATCCATTTAGTAATTCGTTTACTAGAATCATTTGATTAAAGTGTCCTTTGTGCTGTTTGGTATATAAAATAACCATAGTATAGTGATTTCAATGTTAAATGCGCTGTTATTTAATTTAGTGTGTATTTATTTAATAACTATACTAACGTAATAACATTAGTGATCGGGCAATCTAACGAAAACATAGACCTTGCATGGTTCGCTGAGTTTTAACTAAATTCAGGAGGTACAGGTAAAACCAGGTTGCAGTCGTATGGCTTTAAAATAAAACAAGAACTGCCCACATATCTTCAAACAAGAACTCATGACTTTTAAATAAAGCCATAACTTACCAGTTTCATCAGAAACTATACAGCAGCGTCTTACATCTGAACTGGCACATAATCCTGGTATGGAAGTACCTTGACATGGTTTATTGTTGAACTGACAAACTCCACCTTTACGTGCCAAACATCTAGCGTCATTCGTTACTAAAAACAGATACAAATATTTTAGTTGAAAAAAATGTTAAGAATGGCTTTCATGCGTTATCAGAATGTATACAACTTTCACATGAAATACGGCCCACTAATTACTACTATAAATTTACGTCCTGTTGGGTTGATATCCCAGACAAATGTATCCGGGGAAAATGACCAGAATAAAACTAGGCGAGACAAAAGAAACAAAGATAAATCTAGGAACCGAAATTTACCGCGGAAGTTGATCATGGTTCGCACCGCTCCAAAATGATCAAGTAAGGTTTATGCCTAATGGCTTTGAATACATCAGTTCATTCCATATATCTCAACACAACATTAACGGTGGGAGAACACAGTCTTGACTATAAAGGGTCAGGAGATCTACTATCTTTGTATATTGGTCACAGCGCTTCTTTTCGAAAGTTTGGCATTTCCTAAAATTATGGTCGACTATAAAGGGCCAGGAGATCTACTATCTTTGTATATTGGACACAGCGCTTCTTTTCGAAAGTTTGGCATTTCCTAAAATTATGGTTGACTATTTTGCTTGGGGATAAGACCAATGTCAAAAGTCAGCCATAGGGCTGATGATTCTCATCACCCTTGCTTGAGGAATATGCAGCACGGCGGAATGGTAAAATCCATTGGTGGAAGTAATAAAACAGCGTCCAAACAGCTAGATCTATTTCTTCGGTAGTTCCTTTAGGAACTGTCTTTGAGCGGAGGTTATATAGCTGCAATATCCGAATACCACTCTTCCCCCACCTCTGTTCTAAGGAGATTTTGGAATCCTTACCTACTATTTTTCATTTTGATTTTACTTGAATCGCTAAAGGAATCATTTGTTGCCACAGCTGACACACATTTATAATGTTTCAACGCTATTTCCAACTAGAATTCTGCGATTTAAAACATACACAAAATACGTTTGAACCGAGGAGCCATCGCTAAATTCTACTTGAAAATGGTGTTGAATTATTATAAATTTGTGTCATATATACTGAGAAATGATTTTGGCAGAAAATAAAGAAGGTTGGGGTTATAAAACAGTCTGAGAACAGAGGTGGGGAAGAGCGGTATTTTACCGTATTTTCATATTGCAGCTATATAAGGCCGGATAGGAACTGTCAGTGGACATCGTCCGCCCAAAGACAGTTCCAAAATAAACTATTTCTTAGGGTCAACTCAAGATTTCGTCATGGTCGCTGAGATGTTGGCGAGGTTGTTGTTAGCGATAGGGTAAGCGCAACGCCGGATTAACCATGGGGCACAGGCCCCAGGGCCCACCACATTAGGGGGCCCCCCACAAAAATCTCAGTTGCGCGCCTCGAGCATGGTCGGACCGAGGACTCCAACGTCCGGTGACCTAGTGACGGGACCCCTCCGATGCTTCGAGGGCCCTCCATCGGAAGTCCCTGGGGCCCCCTCAATCCATGATGTGTTGCGATCGACATCCGAGAATTCGGTGTAATCCGGTGATGGGTGTAACACATGTTTTTTTATTGTCGTGAGATCTTCTATCGCACCGACCATCGTCTAACTCGAATTATCGTATAACTCGAACAAATTACACGTCCCCATCATTTCGAGTAGCGCGAATTTTGCCTCAGATTGACGTACGATTGTATATAAGCTGTAGTTGTGGTTGTTGTTGATATTTGTTGTGGGTATAAGCTGAATTTGATGAGATGCACACCATGATCACACGAAATATTCATATTTCGTGATTAAATCTCGTATTGCCATTTTGTTTGTCAAACATCGAGTCCGGCTTGGTCGTAACGTTACGGCCTCCATTCATCAAATCATCGTGGGGGTATAATACGATTCCGAATCAAGTACAGGCGCGGATCCAGTGGGGGGCGCACCCGACGCACGCCCCCTCTATTTTTTGAGGTGGCGAACAATTTTTAGCTCCATATATTCTCGCGAGAAAGGAGAACGAAAATAGTTTAGGTTGGAAATCGTAATTTACAGTACTAGTACGAAATTAGTCCTTGTGGGCATTTTTTACACTCAAAAATCACACTTCCGGGCTTCGCACTCCCAAGTTGGTGCAGCACGCCCCCTCTTTCTGAAAATCCTGGATCCGCCCCTGAAGTAACCACGTTATTTATCACTGAGCGACTTCAAAATTAGGTTTGATGTCGCTCTGCCCACTTACAGTCCCCTCCTCTAGAAATGTCATCATTTCATAGCACTCGCATGGATTGGTCCACTGAAATAACGCCAATTTGGTGGCAGAATTTTATTTTTTTCTTGTGGAAGTACTTCTAAATGGCTCCAACACAAGTGCCTGAAATGCCAGGAAATCACGTTTCTGGCCTCCAATTTCTGAAAATTTCTTCTTTTTTGGGGGGGGGGGGGAGAAAACCCCCCAGACCCCCTATGCGGGGCTTCGCGCCTTCGGCGCTCGCAGTCAGTGATCAGGGGCCCCCCACATGTTCCAGGCCCCACGGCCCCCACCATGGTTAATCCGGCGTTGGGTAAGCGTTAGGGCTAGGTCCAGGGTTAGGGTTGGGATTTGCGCTAGCCCTGTTTACACCTCGTGACCTTTGACTAAACTTTTAAGTCAGCTGATGAAATACATCTAACCGCATCGCAATATATGCTGTAAGGGAGAAAAGAAAGACTCAATTTACCTGCTTGACATATATGAAGAAATAATAGAATTGTGGCCCAGAATAACATCATAATATTTTCAAATAATCCTTTAAATCAAATAGGCTACTCGTTTTCTCCCCCCCCCCCCCAGACCCCCTATGCGGGGCTTCGCGCCTTCGGCGCTCGCAGTCAGTGATCAGGGGCCCCCCACATGTTCCAGGCCCCACGGCCCCCACCATGGTTAATCCGGCGTTGGGTAAGCGTTAGGGCTAGGTCCAGGGTTAGGGTTGGGATTTGCGCTAGCCCTGTTTACACCTCGTGGCCTTTGACTAAACTTTTAAGTCAGCTGATGAAATACATCTAACCGCATCGCAATATATGCTGTAAGGGAGAAAAGAAAGACTCAATTTACCTGCTTGACATATATGAAGAAATAATAGAATTGTGGCCCAGAATAACATCATAATATTTTCAAATAATCCTTTAAATCAAATAGGCTACTCGTATCTCAATGTTTTAAACTCGTTTCAGGTATTCAGCAAAAAATATTTAAACCCAGTCTGAGCACAGTTGCAGTCAATTCGTTCCTATGGTTATATTCTCGTCAACATTTTTAGACTAACACATATTTACTCCTGCAATGCAATAGAGGTTATTACCCGCATAGCAACTTTCCCGCCTACGTCGAATTCGAATTGTCAACAAGAAGTCCACCTTGTATTCGATTCACGATGATAAAATTGTCACTACCCAGTATCCTTCAGTCTTAACAATGTCACCAGATAAATTCACTGACTGTAACAGGTAATAAATCTTGATGATGACAAATTCAATCAAATAAAACCGTATATATTTAGTTTTGAACAAATAAAAAAGACAGTTTAAAAGTCTAACATGAGTGTATAAATGGATACTAAAGTATAGAAGACAAACCTGATGCACCATGTTAATGTAAGGTGAGCTGTCATGTGAAGTTAGTTTATTAATAAATCAGCCTGTTGTCACATTGTATAAATTTTAGGCGACTACCCAAATTAACAGTAGTCTTACATCCTTAACGTTTGACCTACTTTAACCAAGTGTTGAATAATATATAAACGTACAAAAGTATAGGCCTACCAAACGCGAACATAGTTCAGGTGTCCAAGATGGTAACCGGGTTTTGTAGGAAGATTAAGTGTTTCATTTTGATAGACACCACACGACAGTCTTGACCTGTGTCACTTGGGTCATTTTTGTTACCGTGCCTTACGTTACAGTTTGTAATGAACGGGGCAAGGTGTTCCAGATTTTGCTATCGTATATATAAGGGCCAGACACCACGCGCCATATATCCGTCACAGAGTAAAAATAACCAGAGTAGCGACTCGCATTACTTCCTATAGAAACAACCCGACGCGCAATGCATGATGGGATTCGTCTGTAATACACACACACTGACAGTACGCTCAACGTTACGATACCTATATCGATGAACTAAATCTCTTTAATTTCGTAGTTTTATAGTATTTTCGGTAAAAAAAATTACCGAGAATTATCACATACAATCATGTTAGGTGTGTGTGTGTTTCGGGAATTTATAAAACATGATTAATATTTTTAAAATATGAATATGAAATGAAGTAATGAAGTGAAAGACGGCAATTGTGGCGGTTTACGAATTGGTTTATAAGGCCGTAAACTATTGTTGATTTTTTTTTTTTTATTATCTTTAAAACTAATCCACCAAATACTTGTTGTTTCGATTCCTAGATTTGAAATAATATACATTCCCATAAACCTTAAAATGGCCCATTTGAAAATGTCAAAGAACCACGCCCTTTTTAATTTTTGGATAAGGCCTATTTTACTCAACATGATTTATTTTTTCTCCCAAAGAAAAATAGGCCTACCCCTGTCTTCTAGAGAGTATTACTTATTTAAGTATGCTTTCATTAAAATATTAAATAATAATTTAAGAATATTAAAATTGAATTTTTTAAATAGCCCAGAACATTTTCCAATAAACAGATTTGAGCCGTTGGTTGTTTTCCAAGATAAAATGCCTTTGGCTCCAATGTTGACTCCCTGTCTTCTTTTATGATTTTTGTTCTTTTAATTAATGTTGGCTTTAATTTTTTAAAAATGAAAAAAAATAATTAAATATTTTATTTTCAATAGTATTACATTTTTCAATAAACATATTTGAGTTGATTAGTTTCTCTTTTTACAAAACCAAAAACAACTTGAAATTTAATATTTTGCATATTGCTCTGGGTGCCATGTAATGTTTTGCCCGCCTTTATATAGACCCCCTAATACCACGAAATTGTCCATTTTACACCACTGCATAAGAATATATTAAATTATTATCAATCTGAAGTGTGCTCTAGATATCCATGACATTAGGTCTGATCTGTGTTCAGAGTTATTTTTATTTTTGTGATATTTTTGTCAACTGGTTATTTAGAAATAGAAAATTAAATTTATACTGTGTACTATAATGGAATTATTTAGAAATAGAAAATTTAATTTATACAGTGTTCTATTATGCAATTTATAGGTGGTCGGATTAAGGCCTACATTAAAACTATTAAAAGGGAAAATGTGATTTTGAATAGCATAACAGTATTAGGCTTACTGTTTTATTTAAAGTTTATTGCAACTGATAATTGAGCAAAACAGTATTTCTGTTAGGAAATTTGGAAAGATGTATTACAGATACCATAAACTTAACACTTTGTTTACCACAAGTAATTGTAGGCCTATATAGAATCGCATATTTCGATACAGAATCTTAGAAAAAATTAGGCTCGTTCATTGTATCATATGCGAGAATCCAATTCTTCAGAAAATATTGTTAGTTCACTCACACACGATTCTATTTCAATTTCTTTAAATGGTAGCATAGGCCTTTTATATTATGGAATGTAAAAAGAACATGTGCAGCTTGTGCAGACTTAATGGGTAAAGCTTACTATTTAAAATTTGATCCTTTAAAAAAACACAACTAGACATGTAATTCTAAAATTACGAAAATACTAGATAGCAATTAAGCGATGGTAAAGAATGCAAGGAATGGGTTTGGTTACATCGGAGCGCAACTACTTCTTGTCCTGCGTACGCGAAAGTATTAAAAAAAAGGCCTATAATTAAAATAACAGAATGTTGATATTATTAATACTTTTATTAAACCTATGACATGCCATTGAGTCAGGTGACGCGGTTTCGATTCCCCGCTTGTACGTGACAAGGCGTAGTGTCGTCTGTCGAACATCGTGGGTTTTCTCCGGGTCCTCTAGTTTCCCCTCACTGCTAAAAAAGACCCATACAAACCTGTATTACTGTAAGTGAATTATTGAAATAAAAATTAACCATGTTAATCCCGACATTTCCTAGTTTATCATGAGACTAGGCGCATAGATCTACTTCTCGGGCAGTACTCGGTAGGCTACTGACAGTAGGCCTATACTCCTATAGACTGGTTCAAGATGCCTACTTTAACTTGGAATAGGCCCCCGGAAAATGCAATATAGTGCCAATTAACCAATCAAATATGAAAACATCTTTCACCAAATATGTACTCTTACAAAATAACATTTTGATAATATATATATTGCTGTTATTATAACCTATTATGTTATTATGGCTCAGTTTATAGCACTAGGCCCACATAGTAAAACTCTGTCTAGGCCTAGCACTCGACGATGACACGTATCGTACTCATAGCAGACGACGCGACATAGACTGAGATGTTTTTCTTCGGGAAATCTAAAGAATTTTAATCCCTTAATAGTACCTAAAATTAAAACACCCTGTGTAGGACCTACTCTGGGTACCACATCCACCACTCGCAAGTTTACATTTTCTTTTGTTCTACTGCGAAACGTCTTCTTTAGCCGCCATGTTTAGTGACATTACAGACGAGACCCGAGATGCAATGCGCGACCTCCTCCGTATGCAAATGAAGAAGTCTCCACTCTGGTTATTTTTACTCTGTGTATCCGTCTTGTGGGTGTTCACGTCGATAACTGCTTGATGCAAATTGACATGTTACTCTGGGAATGTACCGTGTTATCTAATCCATTGGGTCTTATTGTATGTATAAATAATATATAATTTACTGAAGTATATGAAATGAAATGAAATGAAATAATGTTTTAAGTGCCAGTGTTCTGCTCCGACTTGGCTAATGAAGACGGCATACGCCATGTCCTGACCTCTACAGCCTACTTTTATATCGAATTCCAACTATCAAGGATTGTTTTAGGAGATAAACACTTACTTTTTCGCATTTAGAGGTGTGTTATTGTCCAATAGACGTGTACCGAGATCACGCGTAGCGTGGCGGGTTGTTAATGTAAAATCTCGAAGGACATGTCTATTGGACAATAACACGTCCTCTAAATGCGAAACAGTGCGTGTTTATCGACATTGTAACATGCTATTTTGGATTTTAAAAGAAATAACTAAAACAGAGGGGTGTATTATCTAATAGGGTGTGTCTAATTGACCGAACAAATCGCGAGATTTACCCTTAAGCATGTTACTAGTGTGTACACGGGACCCGTGTTTTCCATCCCATCCGAATGATTAATTTAGTAATTAAAATAATAGTGCGAGGTAAAAAAAAAAAGACATTGGAATCGTATACAGGTGTGCGGTAACACCGTGGGTCTGTATCTTTAACTGGAATCTTGTAATCTACTTCAATCACATATCATTTCTGTTGTAGCTCTTTAGGAAATTTCTTCTCAATTATATACGATAGCCTTTGTTTATACGGGTTTTTTTCCTACTAAGATCCTGACAGTGGAGTTATTTCCCTTTATTATCTAATTTACCAAAAAGTAGGATATTTCTAAAATCATTCTGTAAATGAAGGGGTCAAATGTGCAAGCCAAATACAATAAATTCGTGAAAAAAGATACATATTATACTTAAAATATTGTTGTTTCCAGCGAAAACGATCTTAGAGGAGAGGTAATAAATTTTGAGCCGAATACTTGGCCCCAGCCAATAGGGGTTAGGAAGGCGAAGCCACTCCTTGTCATGTACAGGACTGGGATGAAAGCCACGTCATTTGACTCAGTGACAGACCGTAAGATCTAAAAGGAGTACATTAGATCATTCGACCACCCACCCCCCGGTTTCTTTTTGGCATGAACATAAAGCATATGCTATGGCATACTAGAATATTGAGTGCTAGTAAATACCGATTAACCTGGTTCAATTTATTTCTGTATAAAGCTATAGTTAATATTTGCCTACTAATTGTCTCTCGAGGCCAAAACAACGTCATCTGAAATTCGACACTGGATACAAATATTACAAATATTTTCTTCATACAGAGACTGTTGTTTATCTGATCTTCGGTCTGATCAGTTATTTTATTCCCCATCCGTATTCGATTCTATATCGTGTAATTAAACATCAAACAGTGCATTTATTGAGTCATGTATGATGTGATAGATGTAAAACGTCTAATAAGCCAAATCAATCTAGCATTGAAATTGCTCAACTTGAAAATGTATTGTAATGTGTTAGATTGAATATGTATTGTGATATGTAAGAGATGTTGTGGTGTGTATTGTGATGTGTTATATTGATTGTGTATTGTGATGTGTTATATTGAATATATTCTGTAATGTATGCTATATTATATAAATGTATAATACTAAATGTGTATTATATTGTATACATTTTGTACTTTATTACTAGTTCCTTTAGGAACTGTCTCTGATCGGACGATGTCTGGTGACAGTTCCTGTCGCTTGCTATGTAGCTGCAATATGAAAATACGGTAAAATACCGCTCTTCCCGACCTTTGCTCTCAGACTATTTTGGAACCCTTACTTTCTATTTTTCACCGTGAATGTTTGTTTTTCGCAAAAAGGCTCATGTCTCGTCATGTCTGACACAGATTTATAATAATTCAACACTATGTTCAAGTAGAATTTAGCGATTAAATAAACACGTGATTTGCGCATGTTCGGGTCTCGTAATGGTTGTTCAGTTTTAACGTATTTTGTGTATGTTTTCAATCGCAGAATCCTACTTGAAAATAGTGTTGAATTATTATGACTGTGTGTTAGCTGTAGTAAGAAATGATTTATTTGCCAAACAAAGAAGAATCTGGGTGAAAAATAGTCGGTAAGGAGTCAAAAATAACCTTAAACCAGAGGTGGGGATGAGTGGTATTTTCATATTGCAGCTATAATAGCAAGCGATAGAAACTGTCAACAGACATCGTCCGATCAGAGAAGTTCCTAAAGGAACTACTATATTACATACATTCTCTGTACTATATTACATAAAAAGTATACTATATTATATAAATTATGTAATATATTACATAAAATCTGCAATATATTACATAAAAGCTGTTACATAAAATCTGTAATATATTACATAAAATATAAAAATCGGTATATATTAGATAAAAATCGAATAAATAATGCAATATAAAATGTGAAATATAAAATATGAGATGAAATTGGCCCACTGCTCACCTTTCTGCGCTAATGGGGCTAATATTAGAAATAATCGGATATTTGAGACACAATGCACGACCTTTTTACCACTCAAACCAAAATGAAATGAAACAATGTTTTGGTACGTCAGCACCATCTGGAATATATTGCACCAAAATGGTGATATTTATTCATCGAATACATAAACGGCCAGTTCAGCGAATCTGGCTCAATGGCGATAACGTAATTGGTTGACTTTGACGGACTTTATCTCCCATAGTAGCGGATGTGTATTTAGATATAAGTGATCAATTATAATCGTTTAGTGTGTAATTATATGAACTGAACAACTAAATCAATAATCGATTTGTTCGATATTAATACTGTTTAGTGCAAGACACTGTAAAGAAAACAGCTGAAGTAACCGTAATTAGTTATAAAACGACCCTGGGAACCAGTCGACAAAAAGTTTAACCCCTTTCACTGCACTGTTATAATGTTTTTACAGTGTCTAGTATCTGATTCAAAGTTTAAAGGACAATATTCGTCGTGCCAGTCATTATTACATAGTGGTAGAATTGGTAAATACATTCCAAATATAATTTCAACACAGAGATCATTGTGACGGGAGATGTGTTACAAACTCTTAAATATACGGGAAGTGACGTCAAACATGATAAACACGAGTTGCCCGTGTATAACTGACTGAACTAACAAGCGATAACAGACACGCAGGACGCAGGTGAATTTCATTTCGCTAACAATTCTGATGACGATGAAAAGTTATTATATGAGAAGGTGAGAGGATATCTGACAATTCACAAAAAGAATTGGCTGTCAGTAGATAAAAGATAACGAACAAATTAGAAAAAGTCCACGCATTACCATGTTTTTATTAAGAGCGGGATAAATAAAAACAGGGGATGGCATGGGATTTTCCTATTTTTTTCGTTTTATCTTATCTATTGACATCCAATTCTATTTTTGAATTGTGACTTGTGAGACATCCTCTCGTCGTCTTATAAAACAACTTTCCATTTGCAAAAGAATTAGGAGTCAAATGAAATTCGCCCGCGTGTCTGTTATCGCTCGACAGTTCAGTCAGTTATATAGAAAGATAACTCGTGTTTGTCATATTTGTCGTCATTTCCAGTATATTCAAGTGTTTTTTACACATCTCCCGTAGCAATGATCTCAATGTTAAAATTGTATTTGGAATGTATTTTACCAGTTCTATCACATATGTAATAATGACTGACCCAATATTGTCCTTTAACTTCTATTGATTGATTTACCCATCGGCATTATGACATTTCCTGCGATTTATATTTCTTTTTATAAATATGACAAAAAGTAATTAAGGCAATTTAATATGTAGAGATTACAACAACAAAGAACGTTTAATATCTTATATCAGAAAATTAGACGAGGCCAATGGCAAACCGAACTCGTGTTTCTTTTATATTCTTTGTGTGACACAAAAAAACCGATCTAGAATTAAATGCACTGGATTAATCATTACCCCCACAAAAAATCTCCGTTGCGCAAAAAAGCGATGCGAGCATGTTGGACCGAGGTCCTCAGTCAGATTTACAAAGCCCTGAACATTGAGGTCTTTTCAATCCATGGCGGGTCTATATGTTGCGGTGGACATCCGAGAATTCGGCGTAATCTTGTAATACTTTTGAACATTGGTTTCTTTACTTATTTATTTCGACGTTCAGCCCCGAGAATATTATTTTTGATTTGGTGTGTAAAATATGTGTAGTTTCTGCATAGAATACCTTACTTGTGTTATTTAGCGTTGAAATTTGGATCAGACTAGGATAAGAAGTTTTGCGGGGATTCTAAACGTTATTATGCTTTTATGTAATGTTGAGGAGACGATTTGTTTTGATCATGTTTGATTAGGGGATCATCGCATATAGAAGAAATGGTTACAACAGATGACGTTACGGCCTTCACGGATATGACTCTTCGTATCAACAAGATCTTCCGTTATTTATCACTAACCAACTTTAAATGATTAGCTTTTATATCTTTACATTTATATGTGTGGAATAATACTGCCTAAATGCTCTATCACTTGTGTTACGTTGGGGAGGCGAGGGCATGCTCAAAGCCCCAGGTTAATCTGGCGCTAGCTAAATAAATACAGTATTCAGAGTATTAAAACCACTCGGATGAAACACGGCAAAGCTATCTATTGTGTGGTAGCGGTTGGGATGTTCAGCCATTCCAGACGTACGTATTTGCTCTAGGGACTTGCTTCTAAAATCCCAATAAAATCTCTCTGAACGATGAACATTGTGTATATCACGGACCAGTGTATATCACAGTGGGTTAATAACCTTTGTTCAATACAAAAGCATCTAGGATTAACTCTTATTGTGACAAGTTTTTTGTGAATGATTTATGTCTGGGCTTGATGAAAAGACACTTAATAATAGCATAAGTTTTATTTGATAGCTGTGCCAATTCCTCTCAAGACGGGTCTACGTTAGGACCTTTCCGGGCATTAAGCACTGAAATGGAACAAACTTTATCATGTATTCTGAAATTTAAACAATTTGTTTGTTGATAATTTCATTGTTTGCGGGGGGGGGGGTGTCTCTCTCTGTGGACCCTGATTCCACTGCACTCTTTTCACCGCATTAAATCGGGTACTGGAAAATAAATAGCCTTGTGGCCCGTCACTCCACCATTCCATTGGTGCCCTAAGCAGGCGATGGTTTATAGCTTTATGATTTATCCAGGGCTGCCCAAAGAGACGTGGAAGCAGCGTCTCGTGCACTTCGAGTATTCTATGCATGTGCCATAGCCTCCCTATTCTTTTTTGAACGTTAACATTTCGGCTATAACATAATCTATAAGGCTGGCCATGTGTTAAAAGTACCGCTATTCTTTTATTGACTCAACCAAACGTTTATAATATGTGATCGCGGTGAAGTGTCGTCTGTAGAATGAATCGGTCTTCCTTCTTAGGCATGAAATGATCCCGGAGTGACGTGTAGAATCTCTTCAAGACATTTAATCCTGTTCTCATTGGCAAATCAAATAATCTGTATTATTCAAATATACACAGTGTATTCTTTAACTTTTTTAGTGACAATACCTTCATTGTAAATCTTGAAAAACTCAGAAGACCTTTTCTTCTGTCAACTATAGATTCGATCAAAACAAATCGCCCGGAAGCCAAACTAAACAAAATCGCCGACTGTAGTCTGGTATGTAACAAAGCTTAAATAGAAAAAAATAAAAATATACCTGCCCGAAGACTCGGCTCAATCTCTCAACAAACCACATAAACATGATAATGATTTTTAAAATATTGATATACCGTTTTTTTACATTGTGGATACATAGACGCATGATATTTATACACGTGGCACACAGGATACCACTAGAGTTATCCATCCTGTTTGTTAAATATGGGGATACATAATTATACGTTAAAGAGATGATGTCACATTTGCGAAGAATTTAACAAAGTTAAACTTACAATTTCTGAATCTACAGTAATAACGAAAATGGATAAAGTCATTCAAAATATTACATGTACAGGGGCGGATCCAGGAATTTTTGCAGGAGGGGGTTTGCCAGGTTTCGGTTACGAAAATGTGCCATCATCGTCTCTAAATTACATAGGCATACATACAAATTGAGCTTTTTAAACAGAGAAATCGTTTTTATACTGGTGTAGGATCATTTTGTGATGTAATTTCATTGATGCAAGGCATTATTTTATTATGTAGCTGAGCAGTGGGGGGACCCCCCCCCCCCCTCTGGATCCGCCCCTGTATTAACCCCCTTAAAAGCTTTCGACAATGGATGAGTTCCATCATGACTCAATGCCAGATTAATGTGCTTTAATGGTTCAAACGTTTGATGGAATATGTGTGGACATAGACCGAAGTCTCTTCATCTACACTGGAGGCTCCTTTTTATTTGCATTTGTTGGCCACACCCGTCTAATTAATATAACTTCTTAAAAGTAAAAAGTTCCGCAAATACAACATACGTTTAGGTCTACTGTGTACATGGACTAATATATATTGACAATGATATATAGCTACATAATTATAGATATATCATATTACCCGTAGTATCAATCATCTAATTACACCCAATAACAAACATTGAATTGCGTATTGATTCAATCGATTAATCGGATCATATTCACAATCATCTTCTATAATTATACAACAGCTTTGCGACTTATGCAATTATCTCTGTCAACTAATTAAAACAATTATCACAGATTATACAAAAATATGCAGAGGAGGTGGGGACGGTATCTATCTGATTTAAACACAATAATATAATATTTTCACTGATTTGTGTGTAATGTATATAATGTATGTACATAGATTAGCGAACATTAAAATAATTATTCCAATCTGAATTTTGATTTCGATGTCTTTAACACAGTTACTTTTCGACATATTGTTTTTTTAGTGCCCGGTTATTATAGGTAGCACAGTTCATTTAAATGCAAAGAGCGACCTAAGCAATGAAATATATATGTATGCACCGCACGCAACAGACAATGCAGTACTCACATTTGAATTATATTTTTTAAAACTCGAGTTCCTTGAACAAACAACTAAGTCTGACCAGGCACTTCGTTTATCTGCGACACTAAAATGATATCTAAGAAAAGGGCTCACACCATGCACTTATTGCGTTGAATCACATAGTCTCGGTCACCCAGAACCCCCTAGTCTTCAACGAACGGAGGGTCTGGGTCAGGGGCGTGGTGAGGGCAATTATTGAGAAGAAATTATGAGTAACAAAAATGATTTTGGCACAAAAACTCTTTTACTGACCGCGGAGCTGTGGCCGGCGAAGCCGGCCACCGCGAGCGCCTAAGGCGCGAACCCGCGGCGGGGGGTCCGGGGGGCCCTCCCCCGGGAAAATTTCGAAAATTAGAAGCCCAGAAACGCAATCTCCAGCAATCCGAGACAAGAAATACGGTAATAAAATATGATTAAATTTTCCAACTTGACTCTTTCAAAATTTTTTTAATTGGGTCAGATGAAACAATTTTTCCACTTACAAATGTTTTTCATTTTTTGAGTAATTTGATTGTGATTTTGGCGCAAAAACTTTTTGGCGCATGAGTATGGCTACTCATGAACTCATTCTCACCACGCCCCTGGTCTGGGTCGGTTCTCAATTTTTGACGAAAATTACTGGATAATCTACCACATAAAAAAAACAAACATTTGGTTACGCATGGGCAATGGAACCTTTTGGCTAAAGTCTCGGTAAGTGCTACATCTTATGAAGCCGGGCCGATTTTGCTAGATTCTATAAAGCGTGTTGAAATGTATCCCACAATTCACACTTGGCACATCTATTATTAGAAACAAAATAGAGACCGAGGAATAAGCATGGATCGCGATGAAGAATTAAGAAGGTTTTCGAGAAGCCATACGTCTGATTCATGGCGAGAGAAAATTACCATTTCAATTGAAACTTTTACAAACAAAATTTTAAAGAGTGTCATCGTTGAGAAGCGAGCTGTTTTGATAGATTCAGTACGTGGTAACTTAAAAGACTGGATAATCCAGACAATGACCTATTTTCCGTCAAATTTTGAGGACCCATCCAGACTGATATTCGTAGAATATTTGTGTGGATGATAGAGACTATTAATCACAACGAGAATAAGCACAGTCAATGACGTATCTAATCTTCAATTAAGTTAAGTTTTATCGATGGTAGGTGAATATCGGGTAATGTTTCCATTTCTACAAAGTATTCTATAGTTTTACATAAGACAACAACTGTTATGATCAAAGCACTGAAAATAGATCTACCAATATTCTCTGGGACACTGGTCATCTAGGAATTTTACATTTTGTTTAAAAGGTTTGCGAAAACTGATACAAAACAATAATTTCGGTACTATAAAAATAACTCTATATAGTCATATGAAATTAGTTTCCAGTATTCTACAGCTGTGTTGACACTAATTTTGTTCCATCATAAATGAAATCTACTGAATTTTGTTTGTTCATCATTTTCTGTTTTCTAATTGTCCAGTTGTCACCAACTTTAATATCGCCACAGAAGTCAACCTTTTGTTGATTATCCCCCTTGTCTAAAGGCAGATCCTCTGAGATGGCACCACTACTTGAATCATCCGGAACTTGAAGTTCAATATCGTCCCACCCACCGAACCCGCTATCTTCCATATTACGTGTGTGATTCTCCACGACGATTTCTTCAGTTTTTGATGGAGTAATTGAATTCAACAGCCGTTTTCTCGATGATATGACGCTCTCAGCTTCTGGTGATATTACCGAACTGCTTGGGCCTGAACTGATAACCATTGGTCGATTTAGTTGACCTTCCATTAGTTTTTCCCGAAGCTTTTGTTTCTCCTTTCTACTTCTGCGCCGACTCTCTAAATAAGCTTGTCTCTGTACATTTTTAAAATGAGTAGGAAAAGTAAAGATATCGGCTAAAACGATGAGTCCAATTATAGAGAAGGCGACAATTACAGCAGTGGAACCGATGTAAGTTGAAGAGGTTCTTGGATCAGAAACACTCGTCTTTTTTAACGTCAGTTGACGATCTTTAAAAACTGTCTGCATTTCTTGTAAGGCTTTCACCTCTTCCGGTACAGTATCATTCGGTGGACGTGACGTCAGATCAATTTCTGTGCAGATGGTTAATTTGTTCTGCCAGGTCGAGACTGAATATAAACAAATTAATGAAATAGAATAATACACTAAGAACCAAACGACAAATAAATGCTTAACGGTGTCCAATTGCCGACTAGTTAGTTGCTAATAAATGATACAGCTTCACTTCAAATTAATTTACTCAAAACTATTGCGATACGATGACAATATCTGATATCCACCAAACCAGTTTGGGTTATCCCCCTCCTAGTATTGTCATTACGGCTGCCAAGCCGAATGTTTGCATCACATTCTGAAAAACCACTCATACCGGTACGGTCATCCCCGATAAAAAAGCCATTCGGAACAATACCGAGTACAGGCACCGTAGAGTGAAACCGATCCAATCATAACCGACTCAAAACTATTAAGATATGATGGCAATATCTGCTTGATATCTAAAGAAGTAGTTTGGGTTATTTTCGCTTTGGGTTTTCAACATGCAGGGGCGGATGTAGGAATTTTTGCAGGAGGGGGTTTGCCAGGTTACTGTCACGGAAATCTGCCATCACCGTCTCTAAATTACATAGGCATACATAAAAATTGAGCTTTTTCAACAGAGAAATCAATTTATACCAATGAAGGATCACTTTGTGGTGTAATTTCACTGATGCAAGGCATTATTTTTTATGTAGCTGATCCGCCCCTGACATGTGTTTGCAATATATCTGAAAAGTCAATCGTACCCCGCGCGAAGTGCAGTCACTATAAGCCCTAGGATAAAGTCAACCGTAACCTCACGGTCGTTCTAGAGAGAAGTCAATCGTAATTCTACACTCAGATCTGTATACTATCATACAATCTTAAATTTGTGGAGTTTATATATTACACATCTAATATATATAATCTGTATTCACCAACTTTATGTTTTAGGGTTGTAAAATCAATCGACATAACTTGGGTAGTCTTCGGTATAGTGGGAAAATATCACCCAAAGATAAAAGCGGTACATGTATCTGGATATTTGTGGATACTTACCTACAGAAGACGGTGTAATATCAGATGATGGCGATAATAATGATGACGATGATGACATGAAGAAAGATGTAGTTGATATAGCTGTATCTAGTGTTGACGATGGTAAAACGGGTGTGGTCAGTAAAATACCAATAGGACTGACAGAAGCTATGTTGATCAAACCACCTGCAGGAGGAGATAAGTATACAGAGAAATGTGTAGAAAGCTGTGCATATCCTATATCTAAATATATTGTGATTTGTGATTATAATTCACCGTTATGACAGCATATATGAGAAAATAATTTACCGTTATTATAGGGTGTAAGATAATAATTTACCGTTATGCCAGGATATGTGATACAAATTTACCATTAGTGCAGAATCCGTGATAATAATGTACCGTCATCACAGGAGATGCGATAATAATGCACCGTTATTAAAAGATGTGTAATATTAATTTACGGTACCGTTATTTACAGGGTGTGAAATAATAATTCACCGTTATTAAACGATGTGATAACGATTTACCGTTATTACAGGATATGTGATAACAATTTACCGTTATTACAGGATCTATGATAATAATCCCATTCTTCGTCATGAGAGAGTAGAGCTCCGGGGTATAAAATATGGTTGGCATTACTGAGTTGACAGAATTTACGAGACGGATTATATTCAAATGATCTACAGATGAAGTTAGTAGAATTATCACAAATCTTCTTACATTCTTCAACACTAACTTTATCTACTAAACCTCGATTGTGAGCTACCAAGCTCGATTTTTGGTATTTTATATACTCACAATCTCCTAAAAATAAAATCAGAAGAACACACCATAAAGCTAATTGGTTAAATATACAAGTAACTTTTTTCAATACTCTTGGTAATAAACCAAGAAGTTTTAAATCCACCAATGGTTTACCATAATGATGACGTTATAAAATTAATGAAATGAAATGAAGTTTAATGTCCTATTGTTCTGCTCTTAAACTGGGCTAATGAAGACGAGCATAAGCCATCAATGTGCTATGAGGGGAAATTTTGCCCGGACAGCGGCGCCACGGCCTACTCTTGTATCGAGTTCCAACTGCCAAGGGTTCTGTTACGTGCACGCCAGTGTGTACACGTCCCATCCGAACAACTAAACAGCTGTCCTTGGCAGGCTCTCTGTCCTGCATCATAAAATTAATGAAATAGCATTTGTTTATTGTTTTTTCTTGAAATCATGTCAATATATCTGAGCCTTTTCAGACATTTCTGGGAGATAGTTACGCATTTCTGATAAAACTGAACAACTTGGACATGTCGAAACAGTTTGTAAGAGATAAATCATAGTCTAATAAAATAAAAAATACACGTCGATACACAATCATTTATAATTAGAAACTAATTGGTTTTATGGATATACAATAGTGATATCCGATATTTTATTAAGAAATGAAATAGATTAGGGAAGAGACGTAGGTTATTTAACCAACATTCAATACAACAGCTTAGTGCGTATTATTTTACCTTTTCTAACTTCACAAAGGGAGGGTAAAGGTTCACTGCAGTTTAACGGCATCCACCAATTGCGTGTCTTAGTAATTGTAGCTACACATGAGCGAACTGGTTCGTCGACTGTCTCCAGTCCAAAATTCCAATTTGTCCAGTCTTTTTCATTTCCATTCGACCAGGTCCAGTTATCTTTTGTGTCTTGGTGCAGACCAGTCCAGAATGTCCAGTCCCTAAAATATAAAAAATTTTAATTCAGTTTTTAACCTCTTTCTAATGTAACTTTACTTTTTAGCGCTCATTAATTAAATGTGTGAGCACTGACAACTTTCCCAGAATTGATACAAGCATGCTTACTACTCTTTCTTTGCTCTATTTCAACTTTGGCAAATTCTTCACGTTGCTGTAATGTCAACATCTGCTGTGTTTTTATTGTTTCCACGGAACAGAAAAACGTGGGACCAAGAAAGGTAAGAATTTGCTTGTAGCTGAGATTGTATTTCATCTTCAGGAAATTGGCCGATTTTAGCATTCCGAATAGCCGGATATGTAGCCAGCAAACTAGCATAAAGGTGTATATAGTCAATATCACGTCGGATATCGTTTTTTTATACGCCCACATTTTCATGTGGACGTATATTGTCGTCGCCCCTGTTCGTCCGTCCGTCCGTCCGGACGTCCGTCCGGACGTCCGTCCGTCCGTCCACAATTGTTTGTGAACAGTCTACAGGTCACAATTTTTATCCGATTTCAATGAAACTTAAAATATTGGTTTATCACCCTAAGATCTCGGTTCCTTTCGATATTGGCATGTATCGGACCGTAACTTCATGGGTTATGGCCCCTGATTGTACGAAAAATCACGTTTTTTAGCTTGTGAACAGTGCAGAGGTCACAATTTTGAACCGATTTGGATGAAACTTGAAATGCATGTTTATAAACCAAAGATCTTGGTTCCTTTCGATATTTGCGCCAATTGGATCGTAACTTCCTGAATTATGGCCCCTGATTGTCCGAAAAATCGCCCTTTTTAGCTTGTGGTCCCTCTGGAGGTCAAAATTGTTATCCGATTTAAAAAAACGTTTGATTATATCACCGTTCCATGGTTATGAAGGTTGAGTTCGAATTTTGTGAAAATCAGACCAAAATTGACGGACAAAATGGCCGCCATTTGTACGCGAATAGTGTGAAAATATGTTATATCAAGGTTGTGAACAGTGTAGAGGTCACAATTTTGAACCGATTTGGATGAAACTTGAAATGCATGTTTATAACCCAAAGAAATTGGTTCCTTTCGATATTTGCGCCAATCGGATCATAACTTCCTGAATTATGGCCCCTGATTGTCCGAAAAATCGCCCTTTTTAGCTTGTGGTCCCTCTGGAGGTCAAAATTGTTATCCGATTTAAAAAAACGTCTGATTATATCACCGTTCCATGGTTATAAAGGTTGAGTTCGAATTTCGTCAAAATCAGACCAAAATTGACGGACAAAATGGCCGCCATTTGTACGCGAATAGTGTGAAAATATGTTATATCAAGGTTGTGGACCTTATAGAGGTCACAATTTTGAACCGATTTGGATGAAACTTGACATGTATGTTTATAACCGAAAGATCTTGGTTCCTTTCGATATTTGCACCCATCGGATCGCAACTTCCTGAATTATGGCCCCTGATTGTCCGAAAAATTGCCCTTTTTAGCTTGTGGTCCCTCTGGAGGTCAAAATTGTTATCCGATTTAAAAAAACGTTTGATTATATCACCGTTCCATGGTTATAAAGGTTGAGTTCGAATTTTGTGAAAATTGGACCAAAATTGACGGACAAAATGGCCGCCGTTTGTACACGAATAGTGTGAAAATATGTTATATCAAGGATGTGGACCCTATCTGATTTAAAAAAACGTTTGACTATATCACCGTTACATGGTAATGAAGAGAGAGTTTGAATTACGTGAAAATCGGACTAGAATTGACGGACAAAATGGCCGCCGTTTGTACACGAATAGTGTGAAAATATGTTATATCAAGGTTGTGGACCCTATAGAGTTCACAATTTTGAATCGATTTTGATGAAACTTGACATGTATGTTTATAACCCAAAGATCTTGGTTCCTTTCGATATTTGCGCCCATCGGGTCATTACTTCCTGAATTATGTCCCCTGATTGTACGAAAAATCACCCTTTTTAGCTTGTTGTGCCTCTGGAGGTCACAATTATTATCTGATTTTAAAAAAAAAAACGTTTGATTATAAAAACCAAACAAATTCTAATGATTTTCTGATAATTCCTTAATATGCGACAACTCTTGTTGACTGCCCGGACGATTTGGCTGCTGTGTGGGCGTATGTTTCGTTGCCTGGCAACCTATTTTTAATGCATATGTTGGGCGATTTGCCTATGCGTTACCGGGGGTTTGGTTTTTATGTGATTGATTATTCAGTAAATCACACACACCAAGCATTTTATAAACAAACACGAATGGTGACGACGAATTTGGATTAATAAAAAGCATAGATATGGTCCATGAAGATATAGAACTGGTAATACGAATGGATTTTCCGAAATAGCAATTCTTACATTAATTTCATGGGCGTCGACATCTTGTTTTAGGGCTAGTGATCATCCTTTGATTTTGTTCTGTCCCCTATCGATTTTGTCCTGTATATATATTTTTCAAATAACTTTCAAAATTCCTGTATAATTAACGTTTCAGAATAAGAGTTAAAGTAGCTAAGTCTCTAACTCAAAATCTTCGACAATGAAAAAATAAATTATTTGTCAATTTAATTCAACATTGATGTCGTGATCTTACCGGGAAAAGATGGGCTTCTGATATCCAATATTTAAGACAACATAATCCGTTTCAGGCCCATTTTAACAATGGACTTGGAGTGCGAGGCTAGGCGGTGGTGCATTGAGAGCGCGCGCAATAATGTAGACTGGAATAACCAGACGCTAGAGATTGGCATGCTATTGAGACTTCGGGCGTATTTCGCCGAACATAACTGATTTGAAATTATGGTAAAGACGGAAATGAATGAATGTAAATCAGTTTATATACATTCATATAAGATTAGTTTATGCATTGCAACCCATTTGGGTAAATTTCGAGGCCCCTAATATTAGCGATTTAGCTCCTTGTGTGAGCACAATTTGTTTCAAAGGACCGTGGGGCTGTGACGCAGCAAATATTTGATCAGCCCCCACTAAAATACATAATCAGCTGTGCGATCTTACCACTTTTTCCGTATCGCCATGTTCGTATTTGTACCACCAAACTGACTGTCACAATAATCATTTAAACTAATAAACTAATGCAGTGATCTATGTTTAATACCGGGTAGAATTAGGCAGATTATCAGTGTGTGTGAAATAGCTTTATTTAACGTCCGCATTATTATGTGATATTTTTTTATACGAGTGATTAAGGGATATAAAAGAATGGTGAAAATTATATGTATGTACAAGAAGACAATAACTGACATCGCTGTTGTCCGTTGAATACCGTGGGCTTAAATTTAAAATTTATTTTAGAGTGGTCTCTTTAAACCACATTTGTTGAAATTTGTTGACATTGATGGAGTCACGTCGAATTGGTGTACATTATACTGTTAGTGCCGTGAGAGGGTGCCACATCTTTAAAACTAAATGGACTAATTCGCAATGAAATAAAATTTACGACAATATGCGCTCAAACTATAATTAAAGCTTATCGGAAAATTTAGATTCCTCGCACCGTCCTCCCTCACCCAAAGGCCAAGTTACACCACTATGACTTTAGACAAAGACAAATAAAGGAATCGTTTGAGTTCAGATATTAATAATAAATAGGACATAGCTTTACGTCATTACATTCACGTTCATTTCTTCCACGAGCACACAATAAACATCACTTAACATACAATAGAATTTACTTAACGCGTGCGTATTAGTCAGTGGTTTTACTTTTAAACATTTAAAATGTTGACGAATGTAGAAGAATAAGAAACCTTTGAATGTGTTTATCTATGGAAGGTAGGTGCTATTGTTCTTGATCAATCAGTAGCTACATTTTTTAATATTTGATTTACGAACTATTAGCAAACCAGTAAACTCATGTCTTAATGGTCCGTTTCCAAACTCATTAGAAGTCACAATCGGTAAATTGCCTAAATGCATTAAAAGTCACAATCGGTAAACTGTATTTCAGTATGTATTAATAGCCCATAATTAAAACGGTATTCATAATCAAAATCTTGCAAACTATAATCAAAATTAAAATGTTTTTTTTATGAAATTTATTTGTGCATTGTAAAGTTTCCCATTAATGTATCATACAAGTAAAGTGTTAAGTAGGTTTTCCTACAACAGTTTTGACTATGTTCTTATTTTCCATAAATACTCATAAAACTAAGAGCGACATGCATTATGATTTATAAATGTTTTCGCATATTTTTGACTTATTGAAACAGTTACAAAATAACATTTTAGCCCCGCGAGCTTATACTATATAATCCATTTTAAAACATCCTTTATCATCAAAAAATCTACGTCATCACAAACTATCCTTCATCACAAAATTTCTCCATCCAAAATGAACGTCCTCCATCACAAAATACTATTCATAAAATTCATTACAAAATAACCTCAGAACACTCCATTAATAAAATACCCTCCTTCAAAAAGTACCATTAACACCTCTATCACCGTCACAAAACACTCCGAAACACAAAACGGGTCAGTATTTTTCATTTGTGAGAACTGTAAAGCGGTTCATTTAACCAAAAATACCGTAGATGCCTGTTCCAATAAATTTGTTTCATCGTTTGTAGGCTTGAACACACACGTGGTACCACATTGCACACGATTTACTAATTTTGATAAATGTTTTTGGTCTATAGTATTTTTCACCACAAGATTTTTTAAAAAGATACTGCACTTTAAAAAAATACTTTCACTTCGGACCCCTTATCTCTTTAAGTGGTACTACGTACATTCTACAATATTGTCAACTTACAATAAATAATGTTAAGCATTTCCAGTATATGGTGTATTTCACCACAAGTGCTCCACAAGATATTGGTGATAATGGTGGCCATTATAATGGCAGCCTTAGATTTGACGATGACGTCGCCTACTTTTAGTGTGGCGAATGGCATTAATGGATATGTTGACCAATGTAACCTATGTATAGACACCAAATATCACAGTTCTAGCATGCGTATGTGAAAAATTATGGTAGTTTATAGGCTATTTGGCGACTATCTTTTATTTCACGACGACGTCATACGTTTTCTATCAAGCTTTTGGTTTAATTGATATGAAACTTAAATTTGCCTTGGTATATTATACAACAAATTTGACTCATAACATCAATAGTAGAGTGATATGGGATGATGGTCATCTTAGACGCCATCTATAATTTTATACCAACCGGCTAATGATTCAGAAAGGCCATCTAACTTTATTTTTAACCCCCACAGGAGCCCTAAACATGATTTAAGTTTGAAATTGATGGGAAACACAAATACACACAGAACCACTCTCAGTTAGATTTTCAACTTAATTGACAAATAATTCGTGTTTCAATGGCAAAATGTTTTATGATATTGAGTTTGAGACATAGCTACTTTAAGTCAACAAACACAAAAATCGCACTAGGGTCGCAGCGCAAAACCGTTCAATACCATATGGCGGTATATTAGTGTCAAAATTCTAACATGCTATCGTCTAATTTCTTACTTCTATTCTAATCTCCATTCATGTAACTTCTAACTTCCATTCATGTAATTTCTAAATTAAGACAATGTATAATTCAACTTCTTTTTTTGTTCAGTGTAAATATCAATTCTGTTTCATCTTATTTCTATTATTGAGGTGACAAATGTCTACTTCATTGTGGTATTACATGTTAAGCATGAACGGCAAACAAATTTAGAATTATGATACTTTTACCTGGCAACCATCATTATGATGTCGTTTGGTGTCGCCACCATGTGCTCAGTTTGGCGATTGAGCACCTAATCCGGACCATTCTATTGATACAAACGACTCGCTCTTCGTCAGATTGAGTGGCTTGCCTGAGTGCTAAAATTGAAAACAACATCGGGAGAGAGAGATGGGGCCACTCGACACCAACCAGGTCATTTCGGTATTAACACCGTTCAATTGTATTTCAATAATTCGCTTGCGCGTAGGAGTGTTTAACAGTGGGAGGACCCGGAGAAAACCCCACGAGGTTGGAAAGGCGGCCCTACTCCATGTCACGTAAAAACGGGAAATCGAAACCACGCCAGTTTATTTAATGACAGACCTTATGTTACAGCGTGCACGTGCTAACCATTCGGCCATCCTACCCTCTAAACAACATTGAACGTGATATAAATGTATAGTTTGCAAATACTATTTCGAATACCGTGGCTAAGTGGGTAGACGCAGGCTCGCTAGGCTGTGGGTCGGGAGTTCGATCCCTGCATTGGTCGAAAAAAGTGGTTCCCCCTTAATAGTGTCTTGTCGTTCCTATGGTATGAAAACCCGAGGTTCCATGTACATGTTGGCGTGCACGTAACAGATCCTGTATGGCGTATGCCCGTCTCCATTAGCCCGGTTCGGAGCAGAACAGTAGGGCGTTAAACCCTCTTTCATTTCATTTCATTTTCTATTTCAAATATAAGCTAAACGGGATTTGGAGAATTTTATTTGATTTTTTTTTACGGTTGAGCCAATAATTAATATTTATATGCAGTTGGTCTATATTAACACAGGGTATAAATGTTATGGATAGGCCTACACAAACGAAGAATGGGTCGTTTATACCAAATAATGGTCCCGATCAAGTGCGCAATCACCCAATTGAGCACGCAGTGGCAACACCAATCGTCTTCATAATGATGGTTGCTAGGCAGAAATGTATAAATTCTAAATTCCATGCAGTGTGCTATAAGGGGAAATTGTGCCCTAACAGCGGCACTATGACCTACACTTTCTACTTCAAACTGTCAAGGGTACTTGTACGTGCACGTGCTCTGTTTTCGTCCCGAACGACCCATACGTTGTCCTTTGCCAGGCCCTGCACCCCTGACAAGGGAGAACCACGTCGAAAACTCCAAGCCAACACTGGGCTGGAACACGGGACCTCCAGGTTAGCGAGCCAACGTCTTACCCACTGAGGCACCGTGGATCCCATGATTAACAAGAATTCAATCGTAAGATTTATCTGTTTCAATATCAAATTTAATAGAAATCCAATTTTTAATCAACAACACCCTCTCCCCCACTGGCCTCTTTGCAGTTTTATTTTGATTAATGTCCAGACATCTATTGTCAAGTCTGTTAAATGAGTTTCATTCACGCTAACTGTATACACTTAATCAATCCGGTTTGTGTCGAGTCTATAATTAAAGGTCAAAATACAGATTTAATTGAGCGAGGAACCCACGGAAACACATTACAAGTAACAACAAATATATACGCATATATCATATATCTAAGTCATTGTTAACATCCCTTTAAATTCTAAACTGGGATTTGGTTATTTCTTAAGTCCAAATTAAATGATATTACCAAACACAGGCAATCGAAACGTGCAATAAAGATGAGCTTTTGTAATAATACTTCCACTTCACGAAGCGGGGGGGGGGGGGGGTGTACAGCCAATTAAATTCATCTGGTATCCCTGTTATTGAAGACGTACGAAATCATAATACCATTTGAGGGTGTAGAAAGAAAGACCGCAGATCTGCCATTTTATTGTATATTTAGCATCTGTCTATCTAGCATGTCCACAGACGCACTTAAATAATTCAAACCATCCCAATAAGCAACAAGGCAGATCTTTCTACATTTGTCTAGGATACATATAACGCGAAGACCGAAAAACGAAGCCCCAAATACGGGGCATAATTCTGGAATAGAGAGTCGCGGAGGGATTCGCCCTCTCTCATGACCACAATGCTTCCTACCGCGTTGACAAGTTTTTGTAAAAGGGGTTGTAACTTGTAACAGTGATACCTAAGGTTATGAAACGCTAGACTTGGATAGGGTTCGTCCCCTCGTGGCCAAAATGATTTGAAACAAATTTGAAATTTTGATTAACAACTGTAGCCTCTACCACAATGTTTTCGGCCAAGGGGATAACACCGGAAATCACGGTAATATCAAAAATAGGTTGCCAGGCAACGAAACATACGCCCACACAGCAGCTAAATCGTCCGAGCAGTCAACAAGTAATTATCAGAAAATCATTAGAATTTGTTTGGTTTTTATAAAGTTCTGCCCCATGTTAACGTTAAGTATACAAAACATTTAATATTATGGATTTAGCTGTTCAATTATCGATTTTCAAGAAATTCACACTCAACCATCATTAATGTGTAACGGGGATATAGTCAAACGTTTTTTTTAATTCGGAATAAAATTATGACATCCATAGGGTCCACAAGTTACAATCAGGGGCCATAATTCAGGAAGTTATGGTCCAATGTGCCCGAAACCGCGATCTTTGGGTTATAAACTTACATATCAAATTTCATTATTTTAAATCCGTTAATAATTGTGACCTCCAAAGGAACCACAAGCTAAAAAAATTTGGTCCGATTTTCACGAAATTTGAACTCAACCTCCATAACCATGTAACGGTGATATAATCAAACGGTTTTTGAAATCTGATAACAATTTTGACCTACAGAGGGACCACAAGCTAAAAAGGGCGATTTTTCGTACGATCAGGGGCCATAATTCAGGAAGTTACGATCCGATGGGCGCAAATATCAAAAGGAACCAAGATCTTTGGGTTATAAACATACATATCAAGTTTCATCAAAATCGGTTCAAAATTGCGACCTCTATAGGGTCCACAACCTTGATATAACATATTTTCACACTATTCGCGTACAAACGGCAGCCATTTTGTCTGTCAATTTTTGTCCGATTTTCACGAAATTTGAACTCAACCTTCATAACCATGTATCGGTGATATAATCAAACGGTTTTGTAAATCAGATAACAATTTTGACCTCCAGAGGGACCATAGGCTAAAAAGGGCGATTTTTTGGACAATCAGGGGCCATAATTCAGGAAGTTACGATCCGACGGGCGCAAATATCGAAAGGAACCAAGATCTTTGGGTTATAAACATGCATTTTAAGTTTCATCCAAATCGGTTCAAAATTGTGACCTTTACCCTGTTCACAAGCTAAAAACATGATTTTTCGGACAACCAGGGGCCATATCCCATGAAGTTACAGTCCGATACATGCCAATATCGAAAGGACCCGAGATCTTAGGGTGATAAACCTATATTTTAAGTTTCATTGAAATTGGATAAAAATTGTGACCTGTAGACTGTTCACAAACAATTGTGGACGGACGGACGGACGGACGGAGGGACAGGGGCGACGACAATAATCGACCACATGAAAATGTGGGCGTATAAAAAGTTCGTCCTGCCATGACCCCAATATTTCATACCAAATTTGAAAAGTAAATCAGTTAAAAGGGCGTTCCTAAAGCCCGCGAAACTCTGATTATCGATACTGAAATAGGCGGATGGAAATAGTCCTGTATATCCAAAGAGGCATGGAATCACATGAAAAGTTGTGTATATTAAAAGAACAGTTTCACCTTTAAAAAAGCCACTTTAAAACCCATCCACTGCGTTCTGTCTGTCTGTCTGGGGTTGACTTAAGTGTTGACTGTCAAAATAAAAGGATTCAATAAAATTTTGTTGTTTTAAATAAAGGGATAGAAATGTCCGTACAGATTCAACTTTTGTGGGTTTTTTTTATAAATCTTAATAACGACAGGTTTGATCAATAAAGAAAATAAAAAGCCCGGTATTAAGAAAATATAAACGACGTGTGAAATGTTAAAAAATGCAATTAGCATGGTGGTGATAATACGATACGAGACAGAGGCAATCTTGTTAAAGTCTATAAAAACCTGTAAATATCAACAAGATAAAATTAGGATAATTACCAAGTTAATCTATAGCCAGATAAATAAAAATACCGAGCTTAAAAAGAGTTCAGTATAAATGGACTTGCAAGTTATCAAAGGTATTCAAGAAGTTGTGACCAGAATATAGATTTGACTGGCCAGTGGAACAACAATAAAAGGGTTTATTTCAATATTGAAACCAGTAAAGATCAATATTGATTTTTGATAAAATGTAAAAAAACATTCTGTAAACGATCGGACTGCTCCATTTATGTTGTTTACACATCGAAACCGGACCTCAGAGAAAACACCTGGAGGCAATTTAAGATGAATCTATACAGGATGTTTTGTATAGACAGTATTTCCTCTTTTGTTTTATTTATTTATCACCATTCGACTGATTAACTCATCCTATAGCTTCCTTACATCAAACGAAATAATTAAAGCTACTGCTATCTTATTTATGAAGTTCATCTTTAATCAAATTAGCGTGCCACCTCTACATTGATTGAAAACCATACGATTGAAAGAAATCCGTTCCTCCTTTATACAGTACCAATGGTCGTTCAAACCATATCCTGTTTTGCTCGACTGAAATTTAATTCATGCGACTCCATAAAATTTGATCACAAGAAACATTATTTTTCTTGAGCTCGACTGAAATTAAAATTGAGGGTTGGAACCATTATATTGTACGTAGTTCCAGTGAAATTAACATCAGTTTCCACGTTAGCAATATCGTCGTCTTGCTCTTAAACCTGTTCTTTTATTGCGGATACGTTGCCATTTTTTTAAAAAGTACCCCTATGAATGATATCAATTGTCGTTTTTCGATTCCAGTAGGAATACTAAATTGACGATTACTCTGCTTGGTTGGGATTCGGTGTTTAAGCATCGCCAAACAGAGTGGTAATTGGCACTTTTTAATTTGTTGTAGATTGCACTGTGTGTATACGTCACAAGTCGCAGGTGTTGGGTTCGGACTTTCTCGTTAATTATTTAATGTTCGACGTTAATATACCCCTCATTATTTTTAGAATCTGTCTGGTTATAAAGCTTTACGCTCAATCCAAGTATTAAAAGAAATATTTACCATATCGATTCCATATTGTAGACTATGTAGTATAAAAAAACTCCCGGAACGCATTTCTGCATATTATAACCTAATCACTGATAAAAAGAATGGCAATTTATAAAATCTATTTCCAGTCTCCATAACCGAGACCGGCATCCACCAAGAATCCTTAAACATAATCTGTTTCATTCAAATACAGACACGTCAGTAAAAAATATACACGATTAGATTTTTTAACGTCCCGATTATACCGTTCAAAGAGATTATATGAAATTCCAACTATTGAGGGTTCTGTTTCATGAACACCAACACGATTTAGCAGTAAATTATAAAGTTGTTTTATTGATGAATACAAATCTGCACATTAACACACTGATATTTATCATATTAAAATGATTAATACTTGATATTAAATACACGAATTAAATGATATTGATGTAAAACTGGATGAGGTAATTTCCATTGTTCGAAAAATGACAGCGAGGACATGTGAATTAAATTCAATACCAACGCAGTTTGTGAAGGATTGTTGTGATGTATTGGCCCCCCTGTTACTAAGTATCGTGAATGGGTCATTCGAGTCTGGGGTTTTCCCAGACGAGTGTAAAGCTGCCATTGTCTGACCCCTGATTAAAAAGATTGGTTTGGACCCCAATACTCTTAAAAATTACAGACCAGTGTCAAATTGTGGTTTCCTAGACAAATTCCTAGTGAAATGTGTATTTCCGCTCTTACACCAGTACTTGTCCAGTGGTGGCCTCTATAGCAAATTTCAGCCTGCTCATCACCGACACGGCGCTCCTTAGAGTCATGAAAGATGTTGTGCTCCATCTTGATAGGCAACATGATGTCAAATTTGTATTACTGGACCTTTCTGTTGCCTTCGATACCATCACAACATTCTCATGAACAGATTGCGTAAACTTTTTGGCGTCTGTGGTCAGGCTTACGATTGGGTCAATTCTTTTCTTCGAGGAAGAACACAAAACATGTCAGTCAGATTGAGAGTGTCGGAGGACCATCCCTTAGAATTTGGTGTTTCCCAGGGCTCGATCCTAGGACCGGTTCTACTTGCATTATACATGACTCCAGTCGAGGACATCAACAGCCGCAATGGTCCAAATGCTGTGATATACGCTGATGACATCCAGCTCTACGCCACGAGTGACTTTCGAACGGACTCGATTTCTTCCGGTCGTATTTTGAGGCATGTATAGATGAGATTCGTCTTTGAAAGCGTGCAAACTCACTTGCTCTTAATGACGATAAGACTGAAATTGTCCGTTTCGCGGGTGATGTACGAGTTGGTGGGGTGCTTGTTTCGCCATCGGCTTCCGCTTGTGACTTTGGGTGATGATAGACCTGGCTAGACTGATGATAGACCTGGCTAGACTGATGGATGATCAGATCAAGAGTGTGCTTGGCAAGGCTTCTCACTCACTGTGGCGTAAAGGGAAAATCCGGCATTTGTTAGATCAGACCAGTACTGAGAAATTGGTGCATGGGTTTGTACCATCAAAGCTGGATTACTGCAACAGTCTGTTTTATGGTCTCCCAAAATACAAGTTAAAGAAATTACAACATGTTCAAAATTCCGCTGTTCGACTGGTGACTGGAAGGACGCTGGAGCGTCACGCAGAGATGACGCCCATACTTCGAGCGCTACACTGGCTCCCAGTTGAGAAGCGGATTCATTTTAAACTGTCATGTGTAATGTTCATGTTAATACGTCATAGTGAGTCGGCGCCTTGCTACCTCACTGATATCATTAGTATTCAAGTTCCATCTTATCGGACTAGAAGCAGTGATGAGGTGAAGTTGCGACCCTTTTCCTACAAAACACATGGAAAACGCGTCTACTCTCTGGAATGAGCTGCCACTAAGACTTTAGATCACTCACCAAATTCAGCCTGTTTAAATCCAACCTCTAAACATATTTATTCAGTTAGGCAATGTACTAGACAAACTAATGTTTTATAGGCTTACATTTGTATATCTTTAATTGAAATTTTTTATGAGTTATTGAACAATGTAAAAATCTAGTAATGTGTTTTCATGATTTACTTTTCGCCTGTAACTATTTAATCTTTGCAGTTTCATATATCAGATTTTCTCCCTAGTATTTTCGACTATCACCATTTGTCCAGTCTAACTAACCAGATAGGGGGAGGGGTGTGTTTCTGAAGTTGACATCATAACCCGTCTGATTTTATATGGACTAAAATTAATGCTCCCTGAAAGTTGCTGTGCACATACGACGTCATAAATAAATCTACTCTGACATAAATGGCTAATTATTCGGTTAACCGAGTGAATAGTATAGAAGCCTTTAACTACCATTCATAATTTCTACTTTTCGCCTCTTCAAAACGCGAAAGTCGAAAAGTGGAAAAGTAGAAGTTACGACAAAATGTGAGGCGACAGCATGCTATGCAAGCCAAAATGAACTCCTCGAAAATAGGAAATTAATAATATACTACACTGCGATAATAGCGCCCTTCGTTTTTTCCTAATTTTTTATTTTCGTCTTGCATTTTGGCTTGTATATAAAAAATTACACAAGACAACACGGTGAACGACACACAATATAGGCTAAACATATATTTCAAACAATAAGCAACACACGTATATTGTGACAAAGTCATCTCTACATCAAATTGAAATATACAGATAGAACTTTCTGACCTCTGTGATCAATAATGATATTGACGTGTTCAACCATACACAACTTCTTCTAAGGCACGGACTTATTAAAACAACTAATGTATTCAATATGTCTTACGGACTACACACGAATGGCCTCTACTCGTTTTGATAAAAGGCACGATTTCATTAAACATATTATTTATTCAAAGGAAATATGCAGTGCAGTTACAGATACTATAATCTCATAAATAAACAATGCCAAATATGTACATCGCTTGTGTATCACTTTTCTTAATTAATTGTATGCTTTATAAGCCAGAGTTTACTGTTAGTTTCAGAAGACTTGGAATGGCGCTCCTTCCGGAGTATGGGGGTTGGGATGGCCTAGTGGACTAGAGTGCCGCGCTTCGACCTCTAGCTGGCCGGTCACCTCTGGCTTGCTGCTGTGGTTTTGAGCCCTGGTGTGAGCGTATGTGGCATGGAGATAGGGGCGCCTTCTCAACCTCGTGGGTTTCCTCCGGGCACTCCGGTTTCCTCCCACTGCTAAAGACCCCTACGCGCAAGCGAATTATTGAAATAAAATTAAACCATATGTTAGTCCCGAGATGACCTAGTTTGTGTTGAGTGGACGTTAAACCCCATTTCTCTCTCTCTCTCCCTTCCGGAGTATGCCTATTCCATGCTCTCAATAAAGGTCTATCAACTATGCTGATATTCTGTTATCTGTATGTAGTGTTACAATATATCAAATCAAGATAGACATGAAAACGTTACAGTGAATTTGCAACGGCGACAAATACAATTTTTGTAGAGCCATTTTTGTTTTGATACATATACATGATATTTTCTCTTAATATGACAACGATTTCGAGAGAGAGAGAAAAAATGGGGTTTAACGTCCATTCGACACAAATTAGGTCATTTCGGGACTAACCGAAGGTTTAATTTTATTTCAATAATTCGCTCGCGCGTAGGGGTCTTTAGCAGTGGGAGGAAACCGGGATGCCCGGAGGAAACCCACGACTTTGAGAAGGCGCCCCTATCTTCATGCCACATACGCTCACACCAGGGATCGAAACCACAGCCGCAAGCCAGAGGTGACCGGCCAGCTAGAGGTCGAAGCGCGGCACGCTATACCACTAGGCCATCCCAACCCCCCGACAGCGATTCGGCGCCATACAATATGGGTGCGTGCCATCTGCACCCAAAACTGCAGGTGAGAGAGAGAGCGAGAGAGAGAGAGAGAAAAGAGGGAGAGAGAGAGAGCGTTTAACGTCCACTCAACAAAAACTAAGTTATCATGGGACTAACATTTGGTTCAATTTTATTTCAATAATTCGCTTGCGCGCAGGGGTCTTTAGCAGTGGGAGGAAACCGGAGGACCCGGAGAATCCCCATGAGGTTGAACGGGCGACCCAACTCCTTGTCACGTACAACCGAGGAATCGGAACCATGCCAGTTGACTCAATGACAGACCTTAAGCAGCACACGCACACTAACCGTCGGTCCATTGGCCAAATAGTATTCACTTCACATAGTATTCATTGATCCCCCCTTGCATCTAAGTCTTTATAATATTTGAAAATTTCAACTCAGATTGAAGTTTCTAGAATACCGGTTCCCACTTTTAAGTTAAATAGGAGATTAACGTGTCGTAAGAGTGTCCGATCTTTAGTGCCCAACAACTTTCAATCCATTATCGGTTAGTTTGAATGGAATTAGTGTCACGCTGTATCGATATTTCCCCTATTAAGGTGATATCTAAATCCAGCAAGATTCATTTCTAATGAGAATAGCTTTTAGATAAATTTTCAAAATCAAAATTAAAAATAAAAAGTAAATTAGAAGTATATTTAGAAGACAAATTGAAAATTATCTTTTTGTCGATATTCTTTAGAGAAAACTGTTCGCGCTTTTTATGATCAATAGAATCACACCGGGATATTATGGATATTATTTACTGGTTCTAGTTCAATCAATATTTCACACTTAACTCCATGTGTTTCAGCAGTTTCAATATTCAATGTGCATATTTAAATATCGACTACACCGAGCTATTAGATTTGTAACAAGTCTACGGTCTGATAGTCCCAAATTGCTTTTGACACTTTCGCACTTTACATGGTATCGACATTAATCGCTAGCCGGAAGCCTTAAAGCTCAACTGAAATGCAAACCTCGTAGAATGGTGGAGCTGTATGTATAGTAATCAGTGGTAGTAGGAAGGCTTTTAGAATTCCAGATGTTCTAGAAACAGCACATATAAGTTGGCACTTATACTTGACAAATGCATATGTGGTTTGGGTCTGGAAACAAAATCCAGTTTACACAATAATACTAAAAATAAACGGTGCGCATCGACAAAAATGATTGAAAACCTAACTCCAAATTACAAGCCAGCCGATCAAAGATTGTTGACATACTACGTCTTTTAAAAAAATAATTTCAAATCGTGTTTTGCCGGACCGAATCCTTCGGGTGAAATCCCTAGGCTGGGGTGAGTTCGATGTACCTCTCAGTCGGATTTGACCATTTTTAAAACTCGTACATGTTATCATACCCTAAGGTAAAGTTGTCAAACATACAATGTTGTACGACAGGTGAAATTTTAATGCTATCCGATATATCTACGAGGCTTCTGGGCCTCCTTTTGGCACTTTTCTCAGTAAGTTTGCTTCAAATACGTTTTAAAATTTAATGTAAATTTAATACAACCATGCTAAGGCAGATTGATTAAATCTGTTAGAGATTTTTCTATATACCATAGGACAATATTTCTTTCATACATAATACGCCCAGTGAAGTGTGTCGGGCAGTAAGACTATCAACAAGTTATACCAGGATCTGGTGTAATAAATAGAGAAATAGTGTCTATCACAATCATGTTAAACTTGATCGGTTCATAAAAACAGTTCAATATAATTCAATATGAGTATTGGTACTTGACATGTTTGGTAAAGATGATCGTCAAGTCGACTAGGATGAACTGCTTATCTAGTGTTTGTTTATATGACGTCGGTTACTCTTTATATATCTGATAAAGATGTGGCGATAATCTAGTAGATACTTGTTTATATATTTGATGATGATAGTATCTTTATTGTATTGGATACTTGTTTATATGTATTTGATGAAGATATTATCCATAATACAGTAGATAATTATTAACTATAGTAGATAATTGTATATGTATATATTTGATGAAAGATACATAATGGGAGATTTTTATAGAGAGTTGGCCATTCTTGCTATAACAGTTCAAAAATACACGATGAAAGAAGAATATATTGATAATTTCAATCACATTACTTTATTCTGAACAAAGTTATCACCGTTGTAATTTTTAAATAGAAATAGGCGTCAACTCTATCTTCACCGTATCCGAGAATGACTGATCGTTTGATTGACAGGTGTTAACTCCAGTTACATATAATGCTACGCTAGAAAATTAGACTACCGCAAACCCGTTTTCCACCCACTTGGAGGCGCTATTTCTTATTTTGATGTTAAACACACCAAAATGGGAAACTTTTTGTCCTCTAAACTAGAACTAGTCAGAAACACCAATAAGGCCATGTGGATAGGGCGACCAGAACGAGAATCACTAATCATGTCATTTGGTGGCCCAAAGGAAGACCAACAATTGGCAGATTTAGCTCTTGCATAATGTACGTTGAAGATATCCTTACTTTAGCTGATAGTTGTTTATATATGTATATGTAAATATATATTTTGTTGAAGACGATGTAATGTCATTCTTACTGAATATCTTGACTATATAATTGACTGGAGTGCCATCCTATTATATCATGCATTAGACCGGATTACACGAGACATTCGACAAGTCAATGCTATAATAATTAAAATGAAACTTCATATCTGGTCACAGAAAACGTAAAACAGTTTCATTGAATGTGTCCGAAATATACCAACAACTGTCCCCTAACTATGGATCAAAAAGTGGATTCAATACCAATTTCACTTATACTGTTGGTGATCCTTGTTGCTTAGAGTATAATATATGATAATTGTATAGGTTGGTCGCACTACACGCAACAACAAGCACGATATGAATTACAGACAAAAGACAAAACAAACACTTCTGCAACAACGAGACAAACACATGGATATTGGAAGCCATTTATTAGCTTAACCTCTACAAATAGATTATTGATAATGTTATCAAATGAATATATAGCTGAACCTCTACAAATAGATTATTGCTAATGTTATCAAATGAATATATAATACTGCTTAGTGTACCACGGTCACATACATAGAGTATTGTATTTGCATCGGATAGTGCCTTGACCCATATGGGTTGGGATCTTTGTTTTGTAAGTAAATTTTTGAGCTAATTGCTTGACCTGGAAAAAAACTTGGTGTCTAACGTCACCTGCCTGGCAATCAATATACGGTCAAAGCTTTCACCAATCATTAGCAGCCCCCCCCCCAATAGCTACAAGAACGTAGCTTAAAACGTTGCGAAATACGGGTTTGTTTGTTTTTAGGTACGATTGGATGCCTTTTGTTCCAAGTGGCAAACTCAGTTTCTTTATTAATGCACCTAACATCTTAAAAATAAGATACATGTAATTTGATACTAGTATGACCAATTAAACTTACAGAGGCCAATGTAGTGGCACAACTATCGCCTAATTCCAAATACTCGAGATTAATTTAATGAAGCATTGTTTTTATCCGATACACAGCGTCATACATCTACCGTTTAAAAATGGCGTTCTTGGTAACGTCTTAACGCTTCGATTTTAAATACAATGATTTATACCCGTTTCTGGTTGGAATATATGTTTAATTGAAGTTGGATGTGATAGGAATGTAACAATAACCGATAGTTGTTTTGTTGAAAAATATTGTCATTTTTACTTACCGACGCCCGATGCGATTCCCGTTCGACTACTTTGCTACGTGGAACTATATAGGACTATCTCTTATCTCGAAACGCGGAGGGTTGAGAGATGAGGTTTGTTACCCCCCCCCCCCCACACACACACACACACACACACACCTACACCGACACCAACGCCCACATCAGTGTCAATATTATTACAGGGTATAATTGGAATCGACAGTTATGTGTTTGCATGTGACCGATCAAGTAAATATCGCCCCGCGCAAAGATATTGGATCAGGTGGTGTTTTAAAAGATTTCTTATCAAACTTTCAAACTTCCAGGTTTAAAAACATAAAAACATATAAAAACATAAATCTATTGAACTGGTAATGGGTTGTACGTTTATTATGACCACGATTTTATACCAATATAGTGTTTATGAGCTGTTTCGTCTATTTCTTAACAAATTCAACAAAGTCGGAATGTTGAAGTACCGAGTGCAGTACAAAACAGTTAATTTCCGCTGTGGCATATGATAGTCTCACGATCCCTATTTGGCAGCCGTGTCGCAGGATAGTGTGACACCGTAGTGTCACATTTTCTATTTAGAAGCTGGTGACTAGGCGAGTCTTTTGAGAGACGTGACAATGTATTGTGTCACAAAAGGATCCCGTGTGCGTGGGGAGCGGGCAGCCGGGAGCGTTAAATACTCTGTTTAGTCCCAGATATGTATAAAAGAAGCCCTATCTGTGTGTCAATGATTCTTCATTGTGATCAACTATTCATACTGCTAAATGCTATATTGAAAATTATTTTTTGAGAAATATATTTTTTAAATACGTTGTTGGTTATAGGAAATCAATATAACTATTGTTATTTATAATTGTTGAGGTCTTCCATAAAAAAAAACATCTAATCGTTTAACCAAATATAGATCCCTTTGTTTATTTTTAATCTAAGGTGACGAGGTTAGTAAATATAATATACAAACGACCATAAATAGACAAAAAAATGTGTCGATTTCAAGTTAATTTCAATTGCGTAGCATCTACTGATCAAACTACTGCCCGGGGTGGTTTGAAATATATCTACATGGAGAGGAAAGTCGTTAAGTTTAGTACAACTAAGTTGGTGTTACATACTTATTTTCTTGAAGCAAATGTTACGAATCAAATGAGGTTCGAATACACTTTAAGGTTCACACATTGAAAATAAGAATTCTATGGAATCTTGTCATTACCCCAGGAAACATAATCTGGATTTTTTTAAATGGCCGCAATTGGCTTCCATAGAATTTTGGTACTGGAGAAATGAAGTGGTCCACCAAAGTAGCCAAAATGGTGTTCTCTTGAGCGTTTTGGAAGAAGGTTGACTTGGTATGAAACTTGGAACTCCATCTTCGGAGCACAATCCTAGCAATTGTACCCAACGTTTGTACGTGTAGGTTAAAGCACGAGACTGGGGTTATGCTGGGGAGTTAGAAAATATAACGGTAAATCTCTTTGCTCTTTGGGTTATATTCTATTCTTGTGGTCTGAAAGTCGGTATAGGCTTTGGGTGTTTACAGGGAAATTTTGGGTTTTTCTTCTGAAAGTTTTTCTTTAAACCTGTAACGGGTTATTCTTTCGGGGCAGGTTTCCATAAGAAAACATGATAGAAGGTTTTCCTTATGGGAATTCTCATTTTGTGTACATGTAAACATGGACTTTTTATAGGGTCCTTGGCTTTAGTAATGTAGTGGAAATAAGACTTGAGAAAAAAAACCTTCTTCGGTGTTCTTTCTCCAGTCCCGTGCTTAATCCTACACAGACAGACTACGAAAAAAACCCGAGAAAAATAAAAACGGGGGCCGGCAGGCCGAGGTTTTTCTTTCGAGGCTATTTTCTGAAGTATTTACTTTCCAGCATAACCGAAGCCGAGAACTTTATCTTCGTATAGACCGTCTATGTACGTAAAGTGGGAATATCCCAGAATTACAGAGAGAAAAGCCTTATATCACCTTTTCTTTGGTAAAAAAACTCTGGAAGAATGATGACTCGTTACTGGTTTAAAGAAAATCATCCAGAAAAAATAACCCGCATTCACCTGTATATATTATTCAAAGCCGCCCCTGACTTCCACGCCGCAAGTTTTTTGTGGAAATAAGATTATTCCCCAAGATCAAAGATATTTACCGTTATAGGTTTATAATTTCACATATACAAAGTATAATATTATCACATTAGAACTTGTATTTTTTAATTTTAGTCTATTTTTAAATGAGGATTTATAGAGCTACATATACAAAAGATGCACAAGTCAGAAGGGTGTTTACTTACCCAGTAAACTCTAAATCACCAATGGTGGATAAACTGTATATTGTTGCTAGGGTAGCATTTAGTTCATGGCACCCACGTAAAGCTTCGTCCCATGACAACAAAACTGGATTTAAATAAAAGGTTCGACCAAACGCAAATTCATCTTTTGACTGACCTGGAAGATAGAAATAAATAATTTAACGGGACTGACAATGGAACAGGATTCGGGATCTCGTAAGATTTACTTCGACGGTATCTTAAGAAACATGTTTTATCCCACGTGACTTTTGAACAATGTTTTGACTTTGGATTAGTTGGAATCCTAGAATACTGCTGTTTCTTAATGTGACGATTCTGATTCAATGGTTATCAAAACAAACTTAAACATTTATTATTGTGTATTGGATTAGGATTTAATATAACACCAAGGTGGTTCTAGATTTGAATAAATCGAACTGCCGGGCTAAAGTTACCTCAGTCCCGACTACAACTTTTTTTTACCTTAATCTTAAAGTACGATAATAATCTACAATCAACACATAACATTTATCATTAGAATAATTTATTGGGGTTAATTGCGGCTTGGTTGCCGATTATATATTTTTGTATTCCATCTATGAGCGTGTGTTTTATGTCCCAATGATAATCTGCCTTTTGTTTAATACAATAACAACAGTACCAAATTTTCTTTTATACTGGTTTGAGATAATATATTCTTAAAGATGTATTCCCACGAACGTATTTTAGGGTAGATATTTCCAATAAAAGTATTACGTGGTATAATATTTGGAAAGAAGGGACAACCAAACTTGAACAATACCGTATTTTCTGAAAAGGGCACTGGACCCGCAAATAACAAAAAATGCGGGGGTATCACTAAATGGTCTACATGGAGGAGATTCTTTAAGAATTTATTGATTTATGGTAAATAGGCAGCGACTAACGACGAATACAAGATGTAGCTGGAAACTCTCTCAATTAAAGGGGAAGACCAACGATTTTCAACAAGGTTTCCATAAATCATAAATATATATTCAGAAAGAATTCCCTCTGTAATACAAGTAAAAAAGTTTTTGTAAAAGAGAAATTAATTTTTATTAAAACCGGAAGTGACATAGTTGGTTCAACACTCCCACTGGACTCTATAGAATGCATACAGATTTGGCATAAGTTTACTGCTGTATTGTGTTCACGCCTCATCCTTGGGCCAAAAATCTTATGAAATGGACTGTTTGTTAGGATATTATAAACACGAATTTATGGTGTTTTAACGTTGGGTACACAAAGCCGTCGCATAAATTCACTCACACTGAACAGTACGCTGTGGCCCAATTCACCCCGCATGGCTAAATATTTACATCACGTGGTTTGATTGACAGCTTACATGTGACATGTATGTCGTCTGCTTCGGTGTTTTTATGCGTGCTGAGTCTGCTGACAGTGTTTGTATTTATTTTGACACATGCATATTCAAATAAATATATTAATTTCCAAAGTTTGTCAACGTCTGGCACCAACGTATTGGAATATAGGATATCTCTTCTATGGGTCTACGGTAATGCCGTATAAACATTCGAGCCCACTCATTCTCAAGAGGAAATAGACGAAAAAAGGAAAAGCAGCTCATGTCGACATTATGTGCCATAATGCACTATAATATATGTCTCACATGCCCATAATTTTGGTCTGTGTATGTTGAAAAACGCTGTCATCAAGCACAAAAACATCGAAGCAGACGATATATATGTCACTTGTAAGCTGACAATCAAACCACGTGATGTAAATATTTAGCCATGCGGGGTGAATTGGGCCACCGCGTACTGTTCAGTGTGAGTGAATTTATGCGACGGATTTGTGTACTCAACGTTAAAACACCATAAATTCGTGTTTATAATATCCTAACAAACAGTCCATTTCATAAGATTTTTGGCCCAAGGATGAGGCGTGAACACAATACAGCAGTAAACTTATGCCAAATTTGTATGCTTTCTATAGAGCCCAGTGAGCGTGTTGAACCAACTATGTCACTTCCGGTTTAAATAAAAATTAATTTCTCGTTTACAAAAATTTATTTACTTTTGTTACAGAGGGAATTCTTTCTGAATATATATTTAAGATTTATGGAAACCTTGTTGAAAATCGTTGGTCTTCCCCTTTAAGCAAGCAAGGCTACTTCAAATACATTTTTTTATGGCGAGGAATATAGTTTATTGCTATCAAAATGTTTGAGATGGATTTGAAGGAAACTGTTGATAGATAAATTAGTTTGAACCACATACTTAGTACTTGGGTAGGCATCTTTATATATTTATAGTTAAGACATTTTCTTTGTAAGGATTTTCTTCTCGATACATGTAACCGCCTATTTCACTGCATCTATTATACAGTAGTACAAGATGTTGTTGCCAAGCAGCGAATACTCACAATTTTTCCAAAATGACTGATGCATTGTTGACATTCTGCTGGTCGATTTTGAACTTAACATGTATTTTTATACACCAATTATCTCAGATGGATTTGAATTTGGCACATATCGGACTGTAATATCCTGGATTATTGCTTTGTACTATGTATATGAAAATCACCTACATAGCTAATGGACCCTCTAGTAGAGGTCACAATTTTATTCGACATTGATATAGGTTAATACAAATATTACACAAAATAACGGAGGATTTCGAATTTGGTAGACGATATACCTTAAATTCCAGTTAAAATGGACGCTCCCCTTTATTGAAATGGTTACGGATCAAAAGATCTCTGGTGAGTTCGATTTCGCAAAATGTTTATTAAAGGTGGTGGGCTTTGTGGTATGATGAGATCATGACTTCTATCGATTCGCATCGTTCGATAATCAACATTCCGCATCCGTCCGTTCCGGAGTTACCCCACCTTTGTCGAAATCCCTGTTACCAGTTTTTTTTATTTTTGCAAATTTGGTGTGAGGCATTAGGATCATCAGAGGACGAACCCTATCTATATCCAGCATTCCGCAAAATTCTGATCTCTCGTTATCTCACTTTACGAAAACCTTCTGGCCGCGATAGAGGCCACAGTTTCTAACGAATTATTTTCATATTCTCTATGAAGTATTGGGAAGATGTGATGATGAGCCCTGTCCATATCTCTGTTTTCAGCCCATCTCCTGCAAAACACATGTGTGTCTTGCATGGCAGCCGCTTTCTACAAAATCGAAAACAAAAAGTAGGAAAAATAAGTAATTGATATAAATCGTACGGATGGGCAAAGTAACCATATACCAAAGAAAACATAACGTCGACATTATAAAACATCGGCTTAGAATCGTTGCTGATTATATTTTGTTTATAGAAACCTTTCAACTCTTGAAAAAAAATTTGTATCGATGATGTTATGGCTTTACATTTTTGATTTATTTTTTCTGCTAAGTAACTTATTTTTTTTTTAGCTTTGACACTTTTTCCATTTCATGAACATTGTAAAAGTTCTCGGAGGTTTTTTTTTCATAAAATATTTATCATGTGCTTTTGTTCGTTTCCACTGTGACTAGAAGAAAAGCCCATATATTCAAGTAACTTATTGAAATTTTAATCATGCATGGCTTGTATGTATTGAAAATTATCGTATTATAGCGAGTCAATGAGAACTTTTCGATCGAAAAAACGGCATAGTTTAATAACTTAATGGACCCGAATCGAGTTTTGGTTAGGCGTAACACTAGACGGATTGCATAAAAGTATAAGCTGTACTTTTAGTTCGATTAAAGTAGCTAAGTCTCTAACTCAGTATCATCCAAAATATTCAACTTTGAAAACACAAATTATTTGTCAATTTAAATCAACATTGACGCTGTGATCTTACCGGGAAAAGGCGGGTTTCTTATATCCAATATTTAAGACAAATAAACATTTTATCATTGGTACACGAATGGTGTACCATAATGCGTTTCCGCGTCATATGTAACAAGGAACTCAAAAAACAAGGCTAGACACATTCCACAAATCATGTCAAACGCGAAGTTATTTTTGTATCAGGAAAGCATGCGCTAAAATACTATCGGTGTAGACTTGAATAGCCAGACGCTAGAAATTGCCATTCGATTGAGACTTCTGGCGTATTTTGCCGAACATAACTGATGAGAAATTACAGTAAAAACATTAACGATTGAATGTAAATCAGTTTATATACATTGAATTTCAATGTCCCAAATATTAGCGATTTAGCTCCTTTAAGTAATATAAAAAAAAAACAAAAAAAGAAAAAAAACCCAAACCAAACACTAACAATTGTGCTATATATTTGTTCATGTTCAACAACCAACACAACAAAATTATCCATCCTCGTCCATACGCATTGCACAGTGCTATTCCATTCTATTCACTAAGTTTATCGCTAACAGAACACAATTTTTTAACGTCCTACTGTTCTGCTCCTAAACTCGGCTATTGAAGACGGAAATACGTCACACAGTGTGCTATGAGGGAAATTGTGCCCGGGCAGCGGCGCTACGGCCTACTCTTATATCGAATTCCAACTGCCAAGGGATCATTTACGTGTACGCGGGATCTCGGTTTTTGTCCGATCCGAACGACTAGACAACTGTCCTTGTCAAGCCCTCCGCCCTGTTCTAGATAAGAGGAAATGTCAGTCTCTCATAGCAAAACTCCGCCCTGTTCTAGATAAAAGAAAATGTCAGTCTCTCATAGCAAAACTCTGTAACATCGATATATATACAATTACTAATTCGTATAATAACATGCGATATACTACCCACTTGGAAGGGGGTAAATATAACGGGAAATATTTAGTGGAGGTGATGCGCATGGGGTGGAGTGTGCGTGTGTGTGTGTGTGTGGGGGGGGGGGGTATCCGCTCTGTAACTGCAGCTTTGGATGAGCTTTGGATAGGCTGTAAAAACAAACAAATGAATCTTTATTCTGCAAGCTTATCATTGAATATAATGCACAAATCATATAGCTTAAAACATCGATAGAGACGTGTTCGGTTGTATTATCTCGAGCGCTCGACTTAGTATCTCGAGCGCTCGACTTAATTATCTCGAGCGCTCGACTTAACTAGCTCGAGCGCTCGACTTAACTAGCTCGAGCGCTCGACTTAACTAGCTCGAACGCTCGACTTAATATCTCGAGCGCTCGACTTAACTAGCTCGAGCGCTCGACTTAACTAGCTCGAGCGCTCGACTTAGTATCCACTGCCTATTCCGAATCTAGATGTTGTATTGGGGCACCTTCTAGGATTTCTGAATCCATTCCTGACAGAGTAATATCGGATTCGGATTTAGCTTTATTTCCAAACAACGTTTCGATCAAACAAAGTACAGCCAAGATATACGTGAGTGATCAAGGTTTTAGCTATACTACTACCTAAACTATTGGTCGGTTTTCATCACAAGAAGGGCGAAATATTTGGATTTAGGTCTTGTAGCGGGGAATCAGAAACTGCAACGAGGCGATAAATATTTGAAATGTGCATCCACTGTGCATGTGAAAGCCAGGACGTGATCGATAAACAATATTCTGGTACATTCTGAGGATATAGTATTATCGCTAAGTATGAAATTCCACTGTAATGAAAGACTTGGACGAGAAACAGAAGCTTTTGTGGCAAGGAAATAGCAATCGCATTCCTTTAGACAAATGCGATATAATCTTTTGATTATATCGAAGTAAGATATGCTCGAGGTGCAGCCTTATCAGTACCTGAACAAGGTGACATTTTCTGTTTATTAAAGGGCCATAAAAAAAATTGCCAGCATCTGTTTATGGGGCCAATTTGAAGGTCTACCAAAGTAATTATAGGTGTAAAGCAGATGCAATGATGAGAGATTTGAATTCAGTCCGCGATAGCTTCACTGAGCCAAAATAATGATACTACATGTATGTAACCGTATTGGAATTGATGAATATTTCACCACATCATAAATATGTTGTAAGTTGTTCCTTCTTTGTTTCAAATCACCACAAATTCGAATTCTACGACCTCAAAAACATAGTAGTCGACATATTACAACACTGTGTTTGGTCGAAAAGCACAAAATATAAATTTGCGGCTCCATTTTGGTCGCCATATTGGATTGACGCCATATTGGATTGCTGCGGGTCATTTTCAATGTCATATTAAGACTCACAGACCATGAAAATCTGCATATGAACCTGTCAAAGGCATTCTAAACAAACTTGTTAGTGGTGAAATGGCAGAAAACTGATATTTTGGCTGATTAAGGGGCATCCATATTCAGGGGGTATGTACATGGGGGTTAGGAGTGTCGAGGGTCGACTTTTTTTTATATTATTTATTTCTATACCACTCCACATGTTTTTAACACCGTCCCAAAGGAATCGACTATGATCCCCCCCCCTACGGGATTTTGGCTCCCAAAATAAGTGGTCATGTGTATTGTGTCTAGTGTGAAATCAATATGATTAGCCAGATTAGCCAAGTATAGAACACCCAGCAGATTATCACATATTTTGGTGGATGTGGCTATCTAGGCAAAAAAAATCCCAAAAAACTTTGAATTATTCCAAATGCCAGAAGAGATATCAATGCTTCTTTTCTCAATAAACAATAGTTTGTACATGATGTATGAACAGGACATTGACGAGGGGAAACCAGTCTGGATACCCCACTCGGCCAACAGTAAGATCAAGCCCCGGATCTCCCAGTTAGTGAGTCAGAACCGTGAACAAATCTAATGGAACGGCGAACAATACACCGGAAGAATATAATATTCTGTCAAAAAAAGAGGAAAAACCCCATCAAGGGGATATTATGGAAAGAAGAAAAGTTTTCGATTTTACAACATATAGTTTTAGTACAATGTTCACACATGACCATGTTTCATAACATTTCTGCAATGGGGGAGTCACACTGGTCAGCAGTGAATATATGCGCCAGGCCGTTACTGAAATCGATGCTACTTAATGAGTCCCCAATATTAAACTTTTTTCCTCCGACAATTTTTTTTATGCATTAGAAAAATAAATAAAGACGTTCGAAGTATCTGTAGGTAAAAAATATTCCCTATTTAGTGTAAAATGAGTAAAAGGCATCATTCTGCCCGGACTAATTACGACTTAAGTAAACAATGCACGCGCCATTGAACCAATGTTTGACGCCGCGTGGTGTGATTGCATGTGTTGAAGACAGTCATCATTTAAAGAGATATTTCAAACAGATTGTGTTGGGAAGTGCCCAAATGTTGCCTTAAACAAATTTAATGCACGTTGTGGCACGCTATGCGAAAATTGAAGTAAATCAGCTTGAACGGATCAGATTTTGTCGCATGCTCGTGAAATTCGGGGAAAATATTTGCGTAGTAGTGTGCGTAGTAGCAATTTTTCGGCCAATCGGGGACATAATTCAGGAAGTTACGATCCGATGGGCGCATATATCGAAAGGACCCACGATCTTTGGGTTATCAACATACATGTCAAGTTTCATCGAAATCGGTTCAAAATTGTGACCTCTATAGGGTCCACAACCTTGATATAACATATCTCCACACTATTCGCGTACAAACGGCGGCCATTTTGTCTGTCAATTTTGGTCCGATTTTCACGAAATTCGAACCCAACCTCCATAACCATGTAACGATGATATAATCAAACGGTTTTTAAAATCGGATTACAATTTTAACCTCCAGAGAGACCACAAGCTAAAAAAGGCGATTTTTCAGACAATCTGGGGACATAATTCAGGAAGTTACGATCCGATGGGCGCAAATATCGAAAGGAACCAAGACCTTTGGGTTATAAACATACATGTCAACTTTCATGAAAATCGGTTCAAAATTGTTCACAAGCTAAAAATGTGATTTTTGGTACAACCAGGGGCCATAACCCATGAAGTTACAGTCCGATACATGCCAATATCGAAAGGAACCGCGATCTTACGGTGATAAACCTATATTTTATGTTTCATTGAAATTGGATAAAAATTGTGATCTGTAGACTGTTCACAAACAAATGTGGACGGACGGACAGGGGGGTATAGAAAATGTGGGCGTATAAAAATCATAAACGCAACTATTTAGAACTGGTTTATTGGCATAATGCCAACCGATTTGTCGCGTGTCATTGGAATTCTCCGATGGAGATTCTGTAAATTCTCACGGTTAGATCGTGGAAGACGTGCAATTCTGAGACCATGCCGAGACTGTCTTCAATGACCACGTGGCTTATTATAATGCAGCCTTTTATGAATAATCAACAAGTTTGTTTCGTTTATTTTACCGAATTATCAAAGAATATCCATATCACGAAAGTAAACTATATCGCGTGGACGACTTTACTAGCGTATTGCTATATCTTCAAATTAAACTAAGTCTTGTAGACGACTCCACCGACGTATTACTATATCTTCAAATTAAATTAAGTCTTGTGGACGACTCCACCAACGTACTACTATATCTTCAAATTAAACTAAGTCTTGTGGACGACTCCACCATGGAGTGTGGACGACTCCACCAACGGGTGTGCACGACTTAACCAGGTTTTTCGTGTAGATGACTTTGCTTGTGGACGACTTGACTGGCATTCCTCCAAATGGTACTGATTTCGATGCCCTCGTGCGACTTGTATGACTCCGAACATGCCTCTACTGTAGTCGGTCAATAGTAAGAACATAGTCACGTTGTCATGCCCAATTTGACTGTTATACAATCATAAACAAAAGTATATCACTTTGTATTGAGAAATATTTTCATGAAATTTTGGCCTATGCGTTTCCTTTTTGACAAAGTATAATTGTAAAGAAAGACGGAATGTGTGTATCACCTCAGTCACCAACCATATATTTCCAAAAATATTTATAACAATCATAAATCATAAGAAGCATAATTGATTTGTTAAAGATACATTATGGGAGATTAGATAACGAGTTCTCACTATGATAGTTAAAAACAAGCTAATGTAAAGGCAATTTGCGGAAAATTTCAGTCAAATTGTTCCACTAGGAACTTAGCCTCGGTCATCATTACTAAAATCGGTAAGACAAACCTAATAGTCTCGGTTATCCATTTAATCGGTCAATCACGAAAGAAAATTTTGCGGTAAATCAAACTACAATCAAACATTATGGTCTGGATAAGTTAATTAATGTCTAATTAATAGTTTTTATAACATTTCAGGGCCAGAGAAAGACCTACAATAGGCAGAATTTGCTCTTGCATAATGCATGTTTAATACAATATACAATAATACGACAAGTTAAAGGGGTTTTCTCCGTGTCCTCCGTGAGCTCTGTATCATACATAAAGTCTGTCAATGAGTCAACTGGCGTGGTTTCGATTCCCTCGTTGTACGTGACAAGGGGTAGGGTCGCCTGTCCAACCACGTAGGTTTTCTCCGGGTCTTCCGTTTCCTCCCACTGCTAAAGACCCCTACGCGCAAGTGAATTATTAAAATAAAATTAAACCATTTTGATTGTCCAGAATTGACCTAGTTTGAGTCGAGTGGACGTTTATCCCATTTCTCTCTCTCTCTTTCTCTCTCTCTTTCTCTATCCTTGATCGATGGTAAAACTATTTGAATCTGTCGGAGTAAGAAGATCGTGTGTGCCAACAAGATATATTTAAATACCCGGTCGATGTTTAATGGCATATAACGTTAGACGCTCTGCAGGTTATTCAAATGTTATGATTAGGTGGTTAATATTTTCAATATGTTGAAATCCTAAAATCATACATAAATGAACCTGTTTTATAGATTACATCTATTATTGTTGCACATGCTTTTTATAATCAATACCACCTAGTCTGCCATATCATAACATATTTCAATTTAACTGAGATGGCTTGTAGCTTAATCCACTTAGTTCTCTAAAGTTCATAGAGACAATGATCGCAATAGAGAGTTTGTGTAACGGCCATGCATTTATTCTATAATGTGCCACATATGTAGTGGTACCAGCAGTTGGGGTTTAACATCAATACTTGTTATATTTTGATTTACATGGTTGCTGTTCAACGTACACTAATTATGTAAAATGTCTAGTTAAGTTATATTTGTTAAAGATTAGAAGGTATCCTTGATAGTTTAATATCCAATTTATGTAGCGAGGGCACCTTGATAGTTTAACATGCCATTTGCTATTAGATCAATGACTAATTTCAGCTTTACAAGTGTATGTAAATTGGAAGTTGTGACCTTTTATATAAGCAAGTCGGCTCTTTATACAAGGAATGGGTTCAATTTAAAGTCACTTCAGCAATTGTTACTTCCGTTCGACTCTAGCATAAGATATAACTGAAATATTACCAATATTCCTCCTATTAAGAGTTATTCAACATCTCTTTAATGAATGGATCATGATCAAAATTACCTACCTTTGACTGTGTTTAGGTAAATGACAATCAGTGTTATAATATTACTCCACATTCTGATGACGTACATAGAAACCTCTCGTAATTCATACAAACACCCCCTGAAATACATAATACACCATTTGTTCAAATCATTTATATATTTTATGTGAATACAAAAACTGCAATTGACCGATAACTGTTTTAGCCGGGATTTCAGAAGCCGACTAAGGCGATGGTGGAAACTTAGATTTCAGACTTGTGCGATGCTTGAAACGTGAACTTCAGAAGCCAATGGTTTCTGAGTAGAAAATGACCAACATAGTTACCAGTAGCCAAAATGCTGGTGGTGGATTCGGTCTCAGTTGTTGAAATCTAATACCCTAAAATCATTCCATTTAGCTATACTTTCATGGGTCTGCTAATTAATGCTTCGAAGCCTGATACCAATTCTGATTGGCAATAAAATATTCGAATATGACGTAGATCCTAGATACGCCAGGTCTTTAAATTTACACTCAAGTTTTAAGTTATATCTGTGCCAACACAGTCGTTGACAAGAGAACGGTGTTAGATCACACGCATGATATCCATTAGCTGCGAATATTACCTGACAATATGATATTTAGGCTACCATTTGATGCTATTTCAACGTATATTACATACCCCAATCGATATGAATATCCTGTTAAAGGACCGACATGTGCATCTCAATATTTCGTTTGATATTCAGCCCCTGTATGATAGCAGCAGTGAATGTCGCGATGTGGTTGTCCGTAAGGGGACTGTTCACTCGGATCCTGGAATGTGGCAAATAACAAACATTTTTTTAATTATTTTTCTAATGTTGTTACTTGTCAGGAGTGGGATCTGCTGGACTGATAGGAAATGTGTACCTAGATGTCAACAGGGAATAAAGAGTACAGGTACAGATAAAAACGCCGATGTAAGCAATAAAATCGTCGCAAACCCGCCCCCATACATTGTCCGTGTTAGCATTGAAATGAAATGTAGCAGTATGTTAGTCTAGAATGACCGCGGTATTTCATCGTTTGTGTCCCTTTAAACTTATTAGAACTGATCAGATATACTACACAAATCAATGTATTATATTATACACGGATTTATTATAGTCTTATTTGACGTAAATACATAATAATTACATGTAGTGTACCTGAAAATATCAGCGATAGACTAGTGAATAGAGATTAATACGTAGATATAGGGCGTTAAGTGATCACTACAAGACGTACGCCCGTCTCCATGCATTAGTCACGTTAGTTCAGAACAGCAGGACGTTAAACCACGGTTTATTTCATTTACGTACAGAAACAATTCTCGGAATATGAAAAAAGGACTAGCAAAAGTACAATATATAGTTAGAACTGTAATCAGAATACCATTTCTACTGCAATATGTGAGATACCACAACGTTCTAGTTAATGAAAGAAAGGGGAACATAACTGTGGCGTTCCACAAGGTTCAATAATCGGATCTTTGTTATACGTAATATTTATAAATAGCCTTTCAATATTTATTATCAAAACGATATAAATAACACATGGTGCAAGAAGAACGACGTGGTAAATAATATGTGGTATTGCATGGTGTGTGTGAATGATGTTTGAGTGGTTAACGTCTGCTTTCATACAGATAAGATGTATTTACCATTCGAATACCGCTGAAGTATGTAAAGGCATAGATAGCTCTATTTGGTATTCTGGTTTGAAGATAATACTACTTAGAAACCAATAATAATTGATCAAATGGTTTAATGTTGGTGACCCGAGGACAAACTTCCGGTGATGTATATATAAATAATGATAAAACAGCTATTATAGACATGGACTGAGGTCAATAAAAATGTTGTTTATAGGTTCAAAGATGTTTATTATTTATACAAAAATGAGAGAGGGGCATATTGTTCTACTTTTCTGCACCTATCGTACTAATGAAGACGGACACTTTTGATCGGACAGGGCCGTTTCAGAAAACTCTACATCAAACTATCAAGGGTCCTTTCACGTGCTCAGAGGACATCTGTTATTTTTCCCACCCAAGCGATTATATATAACATTTTCTTGCTAGGTTCTCGGACAACAGGAATAAACACTACATGAGTCCAGGTCATTTCGGGACACGCATATCGCATACTAATAGCTTTATTTCGACACTATGCTTACGTTTAAGATTCATTATCACCCGTTTCTATGTCATATGAATTTTGGTCTACCTAAAGTGGGTTTATGTTTTGAGCATATAGTGTAGCTATGAATATCTTTTGATATTAATCCAGTTACTATTCGGTAAGGGAATCAATATATTGACATCGATATGTGAAGTGATTGATATAACATATCGATTAATTCAATCAATAATTTAATATTAAACAAACTGAAACATTTTATATCCATTTTTTTTATTCAATTGATTATTTCATTCATAACTAAAATTTCTGATACATCAACAAAATACCCCTGAACATCAACAAAAACACGTGATCAAACTGGTCAAGCCTATGTCTACACGTTCTTCATAAAACTGTTACGTACAGACACTTGTTAATATTTACAAATTCGAGATTAAAAAAGAAACATTAAAGTAGGGCATATCATAGACACAGTCAGGGGATTTCCCTTTATTCAGCTATGTATATAAATAGGAGTCGGTGAACTGACAGACCTATATTAAACCACTTTCTATATGTGTACTGCACCGATTACCTCAGACTTGTATAATTACAAAGGTACCGTTAAAAAAATAATCCGAATGATATGATTGGGGAATGATATGCTCCAAGAAAGCGTATGCTTGTCTGTTGCGCTTAGATTTTACAAACCGATACTTCTAATTGTGTCTTCTTCATAATGGAGCAGACAAAGCATTCGTTGATTATAGATTTGTCGTGATTTAAATAATTTACTGTTTTTGCAACATCAAATAAGCTAATTGGGTTGAGTTTGTATAAATAAGAAGAAATACACAAAGACAAATAATTAACAGTGTTCTTTCGTCTTCAATCTTGAAATCGCAAAGGTATAAAATTGATAAAATCTGTTGTTCGTCAACAGAAGTCTTCTGGGTCAAAACTCTAGAACAATAGAAGACTGATAATTTTAATCTCTAATTTAATATAATCCATAATATTCGAAATTAAAAACATCAATTAGAATGATGTTGTCATCTTGCCGTAAAAAATATGTGACTCTAGTATGCACTGTTAAACCCCAAAGAGCATTTCGGCTATATAAACATAATAGTTTCTAATGAAGAAAGAAAGATATATCCCAGAAGACTATGTATGGAAGTAATTGAAAATGGCTGATTCACAGTGGTCGTAATTTAAAGATACATTATGGAATATTAGATAAAGAGTTTGCAGTTCTCTCGTTAATAGTTATACACTAGATAATGTAAAGTTAATTTGCTGAAAATTTCTGTCAAATTGATCCACTGTGAGCCGAGATAATCATTACTAAATCAGTACGATAAAAAAAAAACATAGTCTCGATTATTCATTTTTTGATTTAATTATCAATGAGCGTTAAGCAGCATATTTGATTATAATCCAGTCAATATCGAAGGCTAACGTTGACATCGAGAGTTAATTATGATCTGGATAAGTTAGTAAATGTCTAATTAATAATTTATATAAAATTTCAGCCCTAAAGAAAGACCTGCAATATGCAGATTTAGCTCTTGCATGATGCGCATGTGTAATATACTATTCAAAAAAAGTAGGGATATTTGATTTTAGGGGCATAATACTAAAATATGCAAATGACTACGAAAAAAGTCACTATAGAACCTAACAGAAGAAACATTTCCAGTTACATGTGACGCCCAAACGCACCAATAGCTACCGCATGGAATGCAGGTGATGCATGGGATCATCATGGGGGTCCAACCCAAGATTTGCACGACTCTGACTTTGAATGTTACAGTCATTGTGGCATTGAATTCCAGTTTAATTGTTTTAGTGACCAGAAAATAAATTTTTATATGCGTCGGCTTACCCAAAATGAAAGGTTACGTGCCCTTGACATGCTACAGATCGGCACAACACAGGCGTCTGTGGCGCGGACGATGAATGTTTCTCAGTCTGTCATAAACAGGCTATGGTCCAGATACCGTGATACACAATCTGTACAGGACAGACCACGCTCAGGTCGACCAAGGGCGACAACTCAAGCCCAGGATCGATTTATCCGTACCTTGGCCTTGAGAAATCGTGTCATCACAGCAAATCAGATCAGGAAGCGTCTTCAAACAGACACTGGTGTTAGAGTGAGTGGCCAGACGATTTGGAATCGACTGCATAGGGGTCACTTTCGCGCCCGACGTCCTCGCGTGATCCCTTGTTTGAGAGATCATCACATTCAGGCAAGACGTCGTTGGTGTAGGGATCGTCAACACTGGGATAATCGACGCTGGAGCAATGTGATGTTTTCAGATGAGTCAAGGTTTCATTGTTGATTTTTTGGACAGACGTAGGAGGGTGTGGCGTCGTCGAAACGAGCGCTTCCAAGACGTTAACGTCATCAGACATGATCGATTTGGGGGTGGTTCTGTTATGGTGTGGGGAGGCATCACTGTTGCTGGAAGAGCGGCTTTACATGTTGTTGCAGGGCGTGTTACAGGCCAGTACTACCGGGACAACATCTTGGCAGTCCATGTTGTGCCGTTCGCACGACGTCATGGCCGCCGTTTCATCTTCCAGGATGACAACGCAAGATGTCACAGGGCCAGAATCGTTACAGGTTACCTCCAACAACAGAACATCACCACATTACCTTGGCCAGCACTGAGTCCCGACCTTTCCCCCATCGAGCATGTCTGGGACATGCTTGGACAGAGGTTACGTCAACGTCAACAACGTCCTGCCAATGCCCAAGAACTTGCTGCTGCGTTGCAACAGGAATGGGACAATCTGGACCAAAATGACCTTAGACGTCTCATAGGAGTATGCCACGTCGGATCAATGCTTGTTTGGCAAACAGAGGAGGATTTACCCGTTACTGACTTTGTTGTGATGCTGTGGTAACTTTGCTGTTTGACCCCGGGTATCATTTTACCCTTATAATGGTCAGTCTGTGCCTTCATCAGTCTAACGATCATTTGGAATAAATCGATGAATGTGAACTTCATTTCATTTTGTCATTTGTTTCTTCGTCAGTTTCATTAGGTGACTTTAATAACACTTAAAAATGAAATATTCCCTACTTTTTTTGAATAGTATAGTATTTAAATAGATATCATATAGAGAAAATGTATCAATACTTGGCATCCTCTAAGGACGATATAAACAAGATTATGACCAAAACATTGGCCCCCTTTTGAACCCATTCCGGCATTTCCGGGTTATTATTTACGGTTGATTTATGTTAAATAATCAATATGAATGTATTTTAGCCTTGATTACATATTGTTCGAAAAATGCAAATGGCAACCTACGGCTTTAATTGTTAATATTGCGATCTCATTTAAAAACTTGCCAATATCCAGTACTTTCAATTACAATTTGATATTAGTGGCCATTTTATTATTATATATCAAGTTATAATATCGGTCATATTAGCTTCGTCTTTACACCCTGCTTCAATAAAGACGTTAATTACCTCCTGGCGAATGATTTCCGTTTCTCACTATTTATCGCCAGTAATCACTGGAAAAGAATCAAAAACTTGTTAACTCAAAGATAATTGGCCAGTTTTTATTCATCTTATATATTTTATTATGCAGATTTTATAGTATAAGGTGACAATAAAACCATAGAATAATACATTAATGTAGTCGATTTCATATTCTAAATTACGTATTCAATATATATATTTTTAAATTTTGGAGGCGTGGCTGTGTTTGGTGGAGTGGACAACATGTTGTTTTAATAATTACATTGTGTTACATAGTAAATAGTACAGCACAAAATGACCATGTTATTTCTATTAATGTTTAGTTAGCATACTCTACACGTCGTAAAATATAGGGTTCTGAAACGTAACATATCATTTTTTGGTCCAGATTTCTGTTATTCGGATGGATAACCAAGACGTTAATTTTGCAACATTTCACTTCGCATTAAATTACAATACATGGTACGTGATAAGTTCTGGCTCTCTCCACACACACCCACAACAGACAAAAAATACAAGAACGTAAAGAAGTTTAATGAGCATGGCTTCAAATTGTAGAAAATAATACTTACGCTCATCAGACTTTTATAAATCGCAGACACATAGGAATTCTCATTTCCGTGCATGTGTATCACATCACATATTCCAAACTGGTACGATTTTAAAGGTTCAAAAGTAAAATTTAGTTCCTTTTTGAAGGATAAAGTCTAGGTAAAACACACTTATTGCTGTACTGGTATAAGTACGCGTGTCCAACTGTAACAAGTCGTTCTTCTGGTTTGTTTTCCGACTTTGGAATTGGACTATTGGTGTATGTGGTGTCAAAGCGTCTTTATTTGTCTAACATCAATGTCTACGAAAACAATAAGACGTCTCCGTGATATGTCCATATATTTTATTCACTTAGTTAAATACCACTTGTAAGCAATATTATGTCTGGATAACCTTCTACCCTATTATCACTGTGTAGTAACTATACGTCGTGACTGGTATCGTGCACTAATCGTGGTATTGTTACTGGTAATGTTCGAGAGATGTTTCAATTTTATGGTGTCCAATTTTTAATTGCATCATTGAGTGTCGTTTTAATCTCCCGGACAATAAAATATTCCATACTATGTGTCTTGTCTACACAACTTGTTCACACCAACTAAAGCTCCCACGTTATAATATATCAATACATTACCCTGACTTGAATAGATCGATACAATAGTCTTTACCTATACACCCACCAATCATATCAAAGAACATTGATTTTACTTTCTACAAATCTTACATTAAATATTTAAATCTTACACGCATGAGGAGAATGGATCATAATTTATTGATTTAATTACAAGAAATCTTATAGAAAATTTGAAAAACATATTTGTTTTAATTAACCGTGATTTGACTAGACAAATCTCAACATAGAATGAGTACATAAAATGAAATAACATGGGGTTTAATGTCCTACGGGTTTAATGTCTTGTGGTGTATATGTTACAGCAAGTGTAATGTCTTTCAGATTCGATACGCAATAAACTACAATGCTTCATTAAAATAAATAAGTTGATGGTATATGGTATTCAAGTTATTAAGTAGGGACTGGTTCATGTTGTCGTTATAGGTATAATCGATTATGGGTTTTAAAGTTATAGTAAGTAGTGATGAGTTCTTGGTACCGTTGTGTGTATTCAAGTTGTTAAGTAGCCACTGGTTCGTTGTAGTGTTAGGTGTACTAAATTAGATGGGTAGAGACTGGTTAGTGGTATCGCTATTGGTATTAAAGTTGGTAAGTAGAGACTGGTTAGTGATATTGGTATTAAAGTTGTTAAGTGGAGACTGGTTAATGATATTGATATTGGTATTAAAGTTGTTAAGTGGAGACTGGATATTGATATTTGTATTAAAGTTGGTAAGTAGAGACTGGTTGATGGTATTGTTATTTGTAAGTTGTGACTGGTTGGTGGTGTCGTTATGGTATCAAACTTGAACGTTGTTAAGTAGAAACTAGTTGATGGTATTATTATGGTAACCCATATCCATAGAAGCTACTAGGTGGTATGGTTATGGTTATGGATATTAACGTTGGTAAGTAGGAACCAATTGGTAGTATATAATTTGATTGTTCTTTTGTTGAAACTAATTGATGATATTGTAATAGGTGTCAATGTTGGATCTAATTGGTGATATCATTATATATTTTCATAATTTATTCCACATACTTCGACGATCATTATAACAGCTAGCATGTACAAATATTGTTCCGTAACAGTAAGCACGGAATTTTAAGAACGACTTTAGCATTGTAGATTCCTGTATAACTGTAACGCTACTTTGCAGTGTTTATTTATTATAAAAGTAAACAATTGACCTCAACTGTGTGCGTGATGAAATGTGTTTCATCGCAGCACCTTGCCCTAACGTAATTACGGTCTTTCTAATTAATACCACGTGTATTGTTTTACCACACCTAGCTTTATCTATTATTAATCCATCTACCGACTATGACAACTGAAATATACCCTATCCGAGATATTTATTTTATATTTATAGTGTTCCTGTCTGTAGCCGTGGTGACCGCTGTTGGTTGAGAAGGTTCCTTGCTCATTAACTAAATCGTTCTTGATCAATAAATATTTAGCGTTTAAATTTAGTGACCCTAAACAATGGGAATGCTATCTCGTTTCTTAACTTTTATTTGACTCGTTTATATAACACTATATATATTCAAGTCATATAATATTCATATCGTATGCCAGCATCATCTTGCATTTCAAAAAAGCAAACACAATTTCTTTTGTAGCTGTAAATAAATAAATTATTAATTTGCACAACAGAACCGTTTGAAAGGGTGATTGTAATATATCATGACGTCGAATGAAAGTTACAATCAAATGGCTGCCGAATTATCATCCAGGTACATTAATTGTTTATCGCTAAAATTAAATCATGCCGAACGTAATTGAATCGTATTGAGATTTTATCGCTGATGTTTAATCATGCTGAATGCTGTGAAACTTATTGAAATTTTACAATAACTGAGTATTAAGGATGTTATGCTGGTTAAAGTTAAAGATGCATTAGTTAAGAGAGCAATATGAGCCTATTGCAGATCTTTCTTTTGACCTCAATGTTATATAAATAATTTATGCAACATTTATTTACATACCAGGTCCATAATCAACTCTCTAGAACTTCGGATGAGTTTGATTTTCAACAGATTTATGATTTAATTTAAAAATGACAATCAACACTACACTGTTCTGTAAACGACTCAGAATGAAGTAATTCTACTGACATTTTCAACATATTCCCTTTTCATTATCAATTTTATAAACTATTATTGCCAGAACTGTCGGCTCTTTATCTAACCCTTACGTAATGCATCTAATAACCTTCCCTGATTGATCACCAAGAAATGCCACATTAATAATACAAGATACCTATACACCATCATATGCATCAATAGGTTATTTGAATTTTAATAATTCAGAGACAAGAAAGCGAATGCAATTGATACTCTGGTATCATTCCGTACAATTTAGGCTTTTCATGTTGATTAAAAAATTTATTACCGATGGGGACCAAGTGGTATTTTCGTTATTTTTGAGATTATGCGATACTTAAAGCTATAACTTTATTAATTTTATATGTCAGATTTTTGCCCCTAGTAGTATAAACATGTCCATGCAGTTTTGTGTTAAATACCTGAAATAGAACACGAGATAACGAAAAAATAGTTCAAAGTAAAATCGAAAAATTGCAAATTGGTGACCTTTGACCTCTTCTTAAGTGACCTTTCCCCCAAAAATTCCATTCTTAAGTTATATTTCCTGGTTCAGGGCACAATCCTCTATCAAATGCCATTGAAGTGGAACCCTCACCTTCCATGTTGAATAAACCGATTTTTTGGGGTACTATGGGTGGCTCCTACCACACCCACCACTGGTGCAAATTAAGAATTGGGTTTCTGGGGTCTCCTAACCCAGCCAAACACCACTAGCATCCCAAACCTTCCGCACCTTTCATGTTGAATAAAACCCTCCTGGCTCCCGGACTATTATTAATTATTATTTAATTGAGCTCCATATACGCCTACAAGTCATTTGTGTCGCATTCAGACTTCAGACGAGTATCGAATTAGGCCCCCGCCCTCATATTGAACCGGCCTCGAAGGGAGGATATTTTAAAGTATTTTGCAAAATTTCTCGACCTTCGGAGAAGCGAAAGAGGGCCCTCGAAACAGTATAGCCTCCGCCATGATAAACCTTAAAACGCCCTTGTCCGGGCAGCGGCGCTACTTTTATATCGAATTCCAACTGCCAAGGGGTCTTTGAATTCCAACTGCCAAGCAGTCGATCCCTGCATTGGCCGAGAAAGTTCACCCAGCGATGCAGGACAGGTCTGACAACGAAAGCTGTCTAGTCGTTCAGATGGGACGGAAAACCTAGGTTCTGTGTACACTTTGGTATGCACGTAAAAGATCCCTTGGCTGTTGAAATTCGATATAAGAGTAGGAAGTAGCGACGCTGCCCAGGCAAAATTTCCCTCCTAGCACACTGTATGGGGTGTGCCCGTCTTTATTAGCCCAGTTTAGGAGCAAAACAGTTGAAACAGAACAGTTAGCCACATATGTCTAATGAGTTGTTTATTTAAACATTTTGAACCATAGAAAGTATATTTATTGCCTACTGCAAATGTATTATAATATTTTTTTTCAGACTAGAGGGCATTTGATGTATGATACCAGCAACAGGAGAACTTTTGAATATTAAGGCATCAAATTATTTTATAATTTCGAAAAAGAATGTAGTGATTATAAAAGCTAATAGGTTATCTGTTGCATTTGGTCTGTTATTTAAATATTTTATTTTTGTTTTTAATGTTAAATATACTTTGCAAAAACAATTATATGTAATTCTCTCCAGAAATTTGTGTAAAATATATACTGTAAAGTGACTTTTATATCACGCAGAATTTGGTTGTCAATCATAAAGTATTATATGGGGCACTCAGGTACATTAAGGTGGCTTTCCCTTGCTTATTAAATGAAGGGGCGGGGGGTATCATAAGGTCCGTCATTGAGTCAACTAACGTAGTTTCGATTCCCCCTGTGTTCATGATAATGAGTAGGGTTGCGTAACCAACCTTGTCGGTTTTCTCTGGGTTGTCCGGTTTCCTCATACTGTTAAAGACCCCTACTTGCAAGGTAATTATTGAAATATAATTGAACCATATGTCAGTCCTGAAATAACTTGGTGTCCAGTGGACATTAAACCTCATTTCTCTCTCCCTCTCTTTAAAAGCTGAAAAAGGGTTTAACTTCCTACTTTTCATTATGTAGGCCAACACCGGGATCCAAAAAGATCAAAATTGTTGTCATGTTATTTATCAAACATTACAGTTAAACAGAATAAAAGGAGGGTCTGTTGGTGGTTATACACAAGTTTGTATGAAACAACACAAGTTTCAGAAATTTCAACACAAGTTTCAGACAAGTTTCAGAAATTTCAACACAAGTTTCAGAAATTCCAACACAGGTTTTAGAAATCTTAACACAAGTATTGTGTAGATTTTCACACAAGTTTGTGTTGTTTGATCAATTTTAACACAAGGTTTGTGTTGTTTCGACATTTAACACAAGTTTGTGTTGTTTCAACACAAGTTTGTGTTGTTACAACACAAGTTTTTTTTCAGTGTGACTATAAATTCATAGCATGTATTCGAGATTGCTGTCTATATCAGCCTGTTACAAAATCAAAACTGTCATGTCCTAGACCTAATCTTCACAAATGAACAAGGAATGGTATCAGACCTAGAACATCTTTACACTATAGGAAAAAGTGACCACTCAGTATTAAGGTTCAACTTCAATTGTTACGTATACCAAAACACAGAACGGGTAAAGTTCTACTACGACAAAGCAAATTTCAAAGAAATGGAAAACGAGCTGAAAGAAACAGAGTGAGAAGATGAAATCGGAGGTAAAAACCTAAATGGACAATGGAATGCATTTAAGAAAACTCTTATAGAATTCCAAGATAAACGCATACCACACAAAATAACTTACAATTAATGGAAAGAAAAGATAGATTATTAGATTAGACACATGATATGATCGAAGCATACAAGATAATATCGGGCATTAATGATCAAACGTTACCGGAACTTCTAAACATCCGTACCAGAGATCATAACAAAAAGCTTACTGTCCAAATATCCAACAAAAACATCAGCAGAGAGGGAGAGGGGGAAAAAGTTTTATAGTGGGCCTTTTTTGTTAGTTAAAATATAAAATAAGGCGAACAATTTTGAGTAAAGTTTGAGATTGCTTTGTGAACTCGGGGCCAGATCTAACTTCTCCATCCAACAAATAGTACTGATCTGGAATTATCTACTCGAATTAGTCGTAAACGCGTTAACATTAAAATCAATTGAAAACAGAATAAACCGATACTTGAATGTATAGGCGTACGAGCCAGCCATAACTTTCCGGCAAGCTGACTTTTCCAGCAGACGGGTAAAGTGAATAAATTTTTTTATTTCATCTATTTGGCAAAGTAAGTGTCCAAAATCTAATAAAACACCGATTTTATGGGCTGGTATAGCAGGAAAACGCGTTTGCTGTCGTCAAATATTCCAAATTTTCTTTGGGGGTCCACACAAGGTCAGTTCCGCTTCTTCGCCTCTCGGGCATTTCTAGTTTTGCTCCCCTAACTATCACCGAGCCCTAATATAACACTAATTTTACTTTTCTTTAAATTGAATACCAAAAATGACATTTTTCGGGCATCGATTATTATTTGTGAGAACAAGACTAGTAACACATAATTTTACTTCAAACGGAACTGTGTGAGAAGCGAGATTATAGTCTAATTCGCATAATTTCCCTTTTATTTGATATGGTTTCATCATTACCTCCAATTTCGTCATCGTTATTTCATGGAAAATTGGAAGTGTGGTAGAAGTGAACACTTCCGGATATTAAAGTATTACTTCAAACACCCCTCAACACTTCATATGGGTGGCGCCATAAGAGTTGTGTTTTACTTCGACATTGTAAAAACAATAGATGATGGCACTTCTTTATATGTTAACAGTACACAATTTTTATGGGAAACAATCACTAGTTTTATTCTAAAAGCATGACGTTTCGACAAGTATCCTCTTATCGTTATCAAGTACAATGTTAGTCTTAAAGTTGATGATATGAGAAGGAATAAAAAATCAAATTTACTGCATATCCTTTAAAGGGGTCAATCCCAATAATATTTTGGAGAATAAAACTAATTTTGTGTTAAAATCCGAGCAACTAACTCAATATACATCGTCAACCAACTTAAACCTGTCAGTCTTCATCTGGAAATGGCGACCGGTGTCCGAAGCTGCATTATGCGTTGTTGGTGAATTTACCTTTCATTATCGAGTACAACACATGGGTCATTCACTGTATAAATCACTAAAGGGACGTGAATCGATCATCAGATCACTCAAGGAAATAATTGACCCGAAATCGTAAAAGAGTAACGTGTCCGGATAAGCAGTTTTGATGTTATACGTCTAAACGACTCAATATTGTGAGCTGAAATTTTGAGACAAGGTAAATACACCATTTCTCGATATTTTGGCGCTTACTTGTATACGTACGCGGACTTTTATTTTTGAGACTCTGTTTTAATCGGGATAGCCCGGTTAGCCTACAGAAAAAGCAAATACCGCTTACAGTAAAGCTCTTCGAATAATGTTAAACTCCTGTTATACTGTGTCAGTCATCTCAATTCATGCATAAAGGGACACTACTCGTATTTATAGACGAGCATGACATTTTTTTTCTTTTTGTTTTTGACTGTTCGAAGTTATATTTTCTGCCCGGCTTTGCTCAATATTCCTATAATATATAAAACAATTCCCTGGTGATATCGGAGCAGTGATGGCTCAGTGAGTAGGTCGATGGTGTAGTCTCCTCTTGTCAGTGGGTACAGGGTGGAGGGCCTGGCTAGGACAGCCTCCAGTCATTCGGATGATACGTACATACCACAATCAACAGTTTCATATTTCACTCTTTTATTCAGAAACTTTTGAGGATTTCGAGGAAGTTATACATGTAGACTACATAAAAAATTTCTTCAGAATTATAAATATTAGAAGAATATTTCAAGTAAAACTGAATGAATGAATGAACTGGGGTTTAATGTCCTATAGTTTGCTCCAGCCGGGCTAACGAAGACGGGTATACACCATGCATTGTATATCGACTGCTGCATTATCACAAATTTAGATAAAAAATCAGACAGCAAGTTCTTGCGATTGCACTAGATAGAGGAATGGGGTTAGGACCAAAGGTTAAGGCTCGTTGCAGATCATGGGTGACGAGATGTAAAAAGGGTTAGCGTTAGCTTAATCTATCAGGGAGGAATGGATTGTAAAAAGGGGGGAATAACTCTTCCTGGTATAGCGGGAATGAAAGTCCCCTGATTTCGGTACACACAAGCGCATTTCTTTCGGTCTGTAGTCGAGATGCTCAGTCACATTCCCAATTTTTAGCTGGCAGTTATGACAGACTTAGCTCATTGTGGTTATATTAAGATTGTCGCAACACGTCTTTTAAAGGGGTTATAGACAAGATATGACACGTGAGAATTTTTTTTAGTGTGTTTTCTACATCAGAAAAATGTATTTAAGAAATGCCCTTGATTTTTTTTTTGTGTGATTTGTTTGGCGTGGGTGTAATATCTAAAATAGCCTTCTCCTTGCTAAGAATTTCACAGGCTAATGAATTATCCCTTTCTGATTAAATGTTTTCGTAATACCCTTTTCATCAGTTATAATTTTGATCCATGTTACTTTTAATTTATTCACGCGGATACTTGTAGACAAATGTAAAGAACAATAAAAATCAGTTTTTACATTATCCTTTTACATATGTACCATTAACAACAAGATGATGCAAGATAATATACAAATGTTCATTGCTCTACATAGTTAATTTATGGCCTTCAGAAGCAGTCAAGCTCGGGTTATTTTACTCTCGATTAGTTGACATATATATACATGTAGATCAAAGTTATCATGTTGGTCTATTGTTTTGAAGACTAAAATAATTGGCTTCTTCGGGGAATCATTATTTAATATACATTGTAGTTTAACATTGCTGTTTTGTGAGAGTAGCTGCTATCGTTTATTTTGAATAAATTAAAATTGAACATGGATGAAAATGAACAACTAGGTGATTAGAGAATTATTACAACATTTTACGATAAAAAAAAATAATCTATGATCTTATGGAATTCTCGAAAGATGCTGGTCATTTCGCAACTTGATCCCAAATCGCCGTTTACAAAACGCCTTTAAACGAATTAAGGTCCAATAATGGGGCGCAGGGGGCACGGTATTTTTCTCCACAAACGGATTTAGCATTTTATAATAAACCGCAGACCCGTAGCTTGGAGGCTTGGATCATAGAGAGGTTTCCGGGGTTGCAATTAAATACAGATGATAATACTATGGGTTAGACACAGAGAATAGAGTTTGACGTTCACTCGACTCAAACCAGGTCATTTCGGGACGACCATAATATCGGTCAGTTTTATTTCAATAATTCGCTAGCGCATAGCGGTATGTAGCAGTGAGAGGAAACCGGAGGATCCGGGGAAACCCACGAGGTTTGACAGGCGACCTACTCTCCTTGTCATGTACAAGCGGGGAATCGAAACCACTCTGGTTGACTCAATGACAGACATTATGATACAACGCGCATGCACTGTACTACATTCATGGAGATGTTATCACGCTTGTCTCGCGACCCGAACGCGTTCTCACAACTTTCCAGGTCAGATCGCAGAACCTTGGCGTTTGTTTTGAACATGCTCAAAACAAACGCCGTGATTCGGCGATCATTTGAAACCATGGAGACCACAGCACGATATCTTGCGTTTCCAGGACGTTTATGGCGATCTTGACACGCTCTGCGACCATTTTCCATCGCCGGGGGTATTACGATGACTGAATGCCGTCGTATCGAGGTTGATCATCGAGCAAGTCCTGGACGACCTCCGATTAACCGGTGACCGATTCCCTCTGTGAGCAAATGGTGTGTGGCGGGTGGGGGGGGGGGTCAATCTGGTAAGGCTTCACATAAACTAATAATATAAAGTACATATATAGTGAATAGTATGAAGGCGGGTCTTGCCAATTAACTAAATGGTTCTTGATCAATAAATATCCAGTGTTTTCAATCAATTGATCAATGGGAATGATATCTAGTTTCCTTCTACTATAACACCATTCGCCAAGTTTTGTAATTATGGCCTTTGATTTTGAATAACATTTGGATAGACGATACCATATTGTTTTACAAATGTCAGAAACCTGTTTTGGAGCAGACTGAAAATAAATATCTTGTAGATAATAACCGAATGTTAAATATATTGTAAAATATGGACATTTTATTGCCGCTATGCATCTCCTGTTTTCCGGCAATGGGCGAGGTTTCGAGCCCAGGATTATATCCGCCACTCCTGATGTTGCCTTTTATTAGACACGTTGACAGAAAAGTGACACATTTGCCTTTTAAAACAAAATCTGGTATAAATAAATCATGTCTCTTCGTAACAGTATGAGTATAGTATGAGAATGCCGTTGGACAGTTTAACTATATTATGTATATATATATGTACTATAATTATGTGTGAAGTGCAAGTGGGGGAGATTTGATCCGCTGTCGTTTTCGACTATACTTCTTTAAATGTTAATGGCAAGAGATCTTTTAGTGGAAATAGGTTTAACGCAGTGTAAAAACAAGTGGGCCATTTCGTGACTACTGTAGATTATAATCTGATGTCTATAATAGGCTTCAGTTGTAGGAATAAAGCAGATAATCCGGTTAAAACTAGAGAGGCGGCGTTACGTCTTCATGTCAACTACGAGTTGGAGTTGAGCTGTTACAAGATTCAGCCATCAAACCTCCCAGTCAGTTAGTTTTCGTCTGAAATTGCTGCTCCAGAACCCTGAAATACAACCTGCGGAGACACTGAATTCGTGCACCGATTCACATTATTGTGGGTGAGAGACATTAATTTGAAGTATAATGTCAGACGATAAAGTCTCTAAGCCAAGGTTGAGCTATATAGGAACCATTGCAAACTACACTATTTTTTTTATCTAAACTAGGAAGAATAGGAATCTTAGGCCATATTTGGTTGAGTTTCGCTCAGTATTGACAAAGATATGATGAAATGACATTTTATCTATCTATGCTGTTCCCGCGAAATATTATTAGTGGAACTGTTTTAATGCGATTAAGCCATAAGATTATCGAGAGATGATACTTTGATGTCGTAGACATAAGCGTGAATTTAGCAGGCGGTGAGAAATTAGATATGCAAATCACGCATAATTTCTTTAATATAACATAATTACCCCGTTATCGGTTACTATCATATATCCGTCATCCCCCACAAGTTTGTCGTATAGTATATAATTGTTTGAGTTCAAGGCTCTAAGACAAACTGTTATTGACGTATAACATGGCTGACTGTGGGGGCGGTAGTATCTTCCCTTTATTGTCTTGTGTTTTATAAGAACATGGTGGGCGTTGGTAAGAAAGTAAAACCACACTTTCAATCAATAATCATCAGACTTCCTTTATTATATCTCTACATGTATTAAGATGATGTCTTATAACAATACAATGGTCCGTTTCACCAGATGGACAATTATTGTGTATAAATCCCCAAATCCTATTTTCACAGTACACGTGCTACGGGATCCTTATATGAAAATCCCTTGGAATGGCACCGTTATTCAACACATGAACACGCTAATTGATCCTAATCAATTCAAAAGTTCATTGAACGCACTACGCTAAAATCGAGTAAGCATATCGCTCGCGTAACTGCTAAATGAAAATCTGAACAGATCTATTTTTCCCCTTTCCTAACTGTTAAATTGTACCATTGTAAGACATCCATGGTGACAGATAGAGAAATGCAATATAATAACTTTAATGAAAATTGTGTTGGTTTTTTACTCCACAGACGTAATGCGAGGAGTTATTACCAAAAATCTGTTTTAGAAATTAAAATTTGAATATGAATATCAAAATACAATTACACCTTTTATATGTAGTAAAGTGCGTTTTGCTTTACGTCTTCCATGTTTTCCACGCAACTGTGTGTAACGAGTTTACGTAAGAGTTATAGAATGTAAAAATGCGCGTAGGCCTAATGGGATATCATGTCTCTTGTATATTCTGCGGTTTATCAAATAAGAAAGATGTTGGTTGTCTGAAATAATCCTTAATTACCTTCTCGTGCGTGTTAAATTTCAATCATTTTAGCTTTTTGTTATCTTACATTTAGCCATGTTAATGAATTAGTTATTTTCACACAGAGAGAGAGGGATGGGAGAGAGGGAGAGAGAGAGATTAACGTCAACTCGACACAAACTAGGTCATTTCGGGACTGAAATGTTGTTCAGTTTTATTTCAATAATTCGCTTGCGTGAAGGGGTCTTTAGCAGTCGGAGGACCGGGAAAAAACAACTTGTCACGTACAACCGGGGAATCGAAAAATGCGTGAGTATACTTAATGCCAGCCCCAGTGATGCAACGTACGTACGCTAACCATTCGGTCACCCAATCCCATTTTTTGTCAAGTTTGCAAACATTGGACAGGGTTTGGCAGTCCAGAAACTGGGAGCTGCTGGAACCCGAGGTGGCGTATCAACAATGTCTCATAATAGGATACCACGTTGGGAGAGAGAGAGATAAAAATGGGGTTTGACGTCCACTCGACACAAACTAGGTCATTTTGAGACTAACACATGATTTCATTTTATTTCAATAATTCGCTTGTGCGTAGGGGTCTTTTAGCAGTGGGAGGAAACCGGAGTGCCCGGAGGAAACCCACGAGGTTGAGAAGGTGCCCCTATCTCCACAGCCGCAAGCCAGAGGTGACCGGCCAGCTAGAGGTCGAAGCGCGGCACTCTAGACCACTAGGCCATCCCAACCCCCATACCACGTTGGCTTGCAGTGTCAGTCACGCTGGAGTCCCACGGGTACGGGGTATCACATTAGGGTCTCTACTTATGTTTTAACTATTTTAAAGGGACAATAACACTCTTGCTGGCTTGACAGCTCCAGAAAAAAATAATAGCCTTATTCTAAGTACTAGATGTTTAAGTGTCGTACTTATTGTGTAAATTATCCATTACATCCTATTTTGCTTGCCCAGGGTGTTCGAAAATATTTTAAAATCCAAGTCACATTTGAAAAGAAAAGGTTTACGTTAACCTTTTCAAATCATGTAGTTGAATTTTTCCAATTTTTTAATTTAGGTGTGTTAAGATAAAATTTGTACCATCAATTAATTGCAATATTGTAAAATAATACAATTTGTTGACTAGAATACAGATTGGGACATATTATTCAGTTACAACAAGAGTGGTATTGAGCCTTTAACAAAACTGTCAATAATATGAAATAAAACATCAGACTAAACTGGTGATGACAAAGCGTAAAATAAGCTTCAAATAATAAATAGATGGCCGGAAACATGGACACTCGAAACAGCAACTTTAACTCACACCGCTAAACGAAATGTTGCGAAAGAACCCATCTTAATGAACTTCATACAAATAATAAAATAGGCAACTGAACATAGACCTGCAAATCCACCACTCCCACGACTACATGGGGATTCCAGTGTGTTTTAAACACATCCGAGCAAACCCGTGGATGGTGACGGATGTTTGAGATTACACTGCCTGCAAGAAAGGCTTATGACAGTAAAAATTTAACAAACCTTGTCCAGGGGCCCTAGATCTCGAGTTTCTGGGCTTCGGCCTACCAAGCCTATAAATAAATCCAGCGCTAGTGATAAAACGTACTGATGATAGCCACCAGCACCTGTGATAAAACGTACTGTTGGTAGTATTCGGTTGAGAGATAAAATTCGAACGGCAAGCTTTAACCGGCCTTTTATTAATTTTAGTTTAGTTTGTTTACCTCCACTTTAAACTGTCATGATATTTCCATTTGACCAAATAAATTAACGTCATATACATAAGAGTGGGTGAAATGGCCATTTCCATTTTCGTTCATGGGTTTTGTTTATGTGAGAAATATGAATTAATAATATTGTTAATCTTGCTCGTGGCTTACTCTTCGAAGGTTTTTTTTGGGTTTTTTTTTTTTTTTTTTTTTGTTCAACACATAAACACCACAAAGGTAATCAAATCAAAAATATGAGTCATTTTTGACTGTTTGTTTATAAATGACTAATTGATCAGTATTGGAAATAATTTATTACTCTGAGTTAATATGGCACAATGTCCGACTCTAACCCGTTTATTTATACAACATCGTAGAGTGTAGATGCGTGGGCGGTAAATCGTTATGGTTGCCATGGCAATCACTAATCTGTAAAGAGTTCTAACATGAATCTGGCGGGAAATATTGATCGTCTGCTTCTGGGTTTCCATCGATCAATGAAGATTGGTGGAATATTACCATGAGGATTAGATATCGTAAAAACACTAGTGATCGGCTTTGTTTACATCAAATGAAAACAAAACAAAACAAAACGAAACAGTCTGGTTACAGGGTAATATGTAATTATACTCCCACGCAAAAGCTGTACAAATAACAAATAAAGGCCACATAGGTAATTTACACACCCACGTAACAAAAGGGGTCACATATAGGTAATTTACACACCCACATGATATAAAGGGGTCACAGAGAGGTAATTTACATACCCACGCAATAAAAAGGGATCACGAGTGGGTAATTTACAATTTACACATCCACATAATAAATTAAATAACGTCTGGCGATACGTGCCTACGTTTTCCAAAACCCAGGCCTGGTTAAACAAATTTCAAAACAGAAATAATATCACGTGCTGAGATTGGAGAAGGGTATGCCTAAGTTTTCACGGGCATCATATGCGCCTTCTACTTACTTTGGAAATGTACTTAACCATTGGTCTATGTACCCAATCAAAAGTACGAATTCTGCAGAATCAGCACTTTAGCAAAATATCAAATGGAAATTGGTACCAGGTTTAAGCCCATCCTGCTAGGTATTTGCGGGGTTTCGTTTCTATTTAAAACAAACAATGACACGAGTAATAGAAGCATATTCCAAATATAATTTCAACATACAATATTTGCCCTGGTTGGTCTGTAATAACGATTTGAAAATCCGGAGGTGCCGCAAAAGTGGAAATAGTTATTTGTTGCTGACTGAAGCAATGCCGTTTAACAGCTACAAGGAAGAATTTACTCTCACTGATAAATCCCCTTAAAGGGCCAATCCCGATAACTTTTGGGGGAATAAAACTGCTTAATTTTGTGTTAAAATCCTTTAAAATCCATAACCTAACGCCCACTTACTAACCCGATATTTGGGATACGCTTGTAAATAACTTAAACCTGGCAGTCTTCATCTGGAAATGGAGACCGTTGTATTATACAGTATCTGGATAAAACCAGACTTTTTTCTATAAAAATAATATGTAGGTGAAATTTACCTTTTGTTATCAAGTACAATGCATGGGTCATACACTGTATAGACCTCTCAAGAAACGTTAATCGATTATCAGGTCACCCAATGAAAAAATTGACCCGAAATCTTAAAAGGGTTACGTGTCCGGATAAGCAGTGTTGACGTACACGTCCAAACGACTCAATATTTTGAGCTGAAATTTTGAGACAAGGTAAATACACCATGCCACTATATTTTGGTCCATAAATTTCATAAATACTCGGACTTTAATTTTTGAGACTCTGTTCTTATCGGGATTGTCCCTTTTAAGTAGAAGAGTTGTTATAATAAGACCGTGATGATATTACATTTAAATTTAATAAGAAGGAAAATTCTATATGGTCAACCAAATGGTTTGACAATATAGCAGTATGCACACTGGAACAACAGACCAGGGATCACACCTAGCTGCTCATTCACATTATTTTTTGTCTGTTTAGCGCAACAGATATATTTACCTAATTGGGATAAATCTTCTAATTGATATATGTAACTCTTAATTGCATAGTTTATTGCAATTGTAATGACGACTGTCGTGTGTGATGTAGGGTATATCTTTTCATTTAAAACTCAAATCTTGTAGTATTATTGATTTACTTACACTGATGATAGTTCGACTGTATAATATAAGAAAAATAGTTTTTTTTATCTGTAAGCTGAGAATGATACATATACTATTGATTTGTGAGTTGGTGATATGAATTTATAGTAATCGAGTTCCAGTAGCTAATGTATTTATTACAACTTTTTATTATTTAACACCCATTCGACATTACTTAATCATCTATTATGAGTATGAGTGTGTACTCGTATATTATGCTGTTGTAATAAAGGATAATATTGATTATTGTGTGGTGTGATAATCTAGTCTATAGTCCGGATCTATATAGTTTGTCTGTAGTAATGATGTTGGAGGTGATGAGTCATGTATCGTGTGGGCGACGTTTGTTAGAAAGAATATAGAAGGCTGGTGGTAGTTGAGTTCAGCATATATTCATTTCTTTTTGATTATATAGCATAATATATATAAGAGTGGAGAGGGTGGGGGGTCTGTGTGAGAAATTTTGTCTGATGATATAAAGACATATAGGTATAATCAATCTCAAGATATCGTAATATCTATGTTAGATTCAATCAAAATCGAACGGTTGCGGGTTCGTTTTAAATTCAACTCAACTTGACATCTAATACCTGTATCAATGTATGCGGTTGGTCGTCAGCTCCTGTAGATAATGGAATTGAGATTGGAGACTGACCACTCGATCAGACCTACAAAGTCTGGATTTTAAAATAAGACTGCAGCATCCTGTATTTCACTCTACTCTTCGGGATGTAGCACATCATTTTTGTCCCCAGGATATGAAATATGGCATTCACAAAGACACCCACTCACTCTCAGTGTTTAAGACCTATAGGGAATTTTGTCACAGTTATTCCTGTTTTACATGTAGTATAAACAAGAAGGAACGTTCAACAAGCTCTGCCGTCATCGAATTTTCCCCTTTTCAAATCCCTTTTTTTATTCCTATGACCTTTCCGATCGTACTATGAACTCTTTATGACCGTGAAGGCTAAAAGATTTCCAAGAAAAAATCTGAAGTTTAAATCATAGTTCTTTTTTTCAGATTGAAAACATAGACGTGAGTTTGTAAGGCTCATAATGCTCACAACTTTGTAAGGCTCGTCATTTGCATAACAGCATCCATGCAATTTCGAAAATCACACAGAGTAGATTTAACAAATATATTTGAATTAACATTTTTAAAATTAATTACGCTTTTCCGAAATTTAAAACGACTTTGTCTTATACACCAGTGAATAATGTCCAAACGTATACTGTATCATGTTTATAATGCTAAATCAATTTGAAAGTATGAACAACACTATCGGCATTAAAAATATGACCGGAAATATTAACCAGCAAATTCGTTCTAAATTTTAGATCTGCACATTTTGAAATGAAACAGGGTTCTTCCGTTTACCCTTATGAACCATCCCTACAAATTTCATTCAAAATAAACCCCAACAAATCAAGAACCTTGTTTATTATCAGCGAAATAATAGCCGTTTTTCAACAGTTCTAGGATTTATAAAAAAAGAACGTCCAACCAGCAGAGTATTCATTCACACACATATGACGGACGAAGGTGGCGACAGTATAATGTGGGAGTATAAAAAAGACTGTAAGAATTCTTTCTAACCTTTATTATAGCCTATGAATTATCAAAATATCAAATGTCTTAGTTGCCATGTTTACTCATTTAAAGGTTGCTATAAGAACAACAATTCCCTGAATAAATTACAGAAAACAACGTTTCAATAAATATTACAATGTAAATCAACATGTTGGTCCAATTTCTCGAAAAGAAAACCTAAATATTTAACAAAAACATGGCCGTTTATCACCGACAAATAAAACTAAACTATTTAACAATGCTGGGTTGTCATTGGTCAAAATCAATTACTAAACCAACCAAAATCTGGGATCTATAATATATTTAATTAAAGGTTCAAATCAATTGGTGATTTGTCGTCTAATAAAGATTTGGTTTTCGAGAAATTGGACCTCGGTGACGGGCACCATATTTGTAAATAAATATTTATAATTGTGTTTAACAATATTTACATCTTGCAGTAGCCCTCCATTACACGACCCTATATCGTGCCGGGATAATTCTTAACACCGTGCTAATGGCGTTCAGACAAATCCTATAATATTGTCAAGTTTTTCGTATAAAAACTAATCTTAAAACCCAGCGTAATATAAATCTTACTACATCGTCCAGGCTTATTGTGTAAAAACACCCACTAAGATCATGTTAACTGTAAACACTAGACCCATGGATATTTCACAAAATACACTAACAATTATAACGCATTGTGTCGGTCATTTCCTTAGATTTCTAGCAGTGTTTACTAGGCATAATAATTTTATACGATATATAGGTCATACGATGTGTACATGATCTTGTTCTATATAATAACCCGGTTAAATTTATTCTTTACTTACAAAATATATACAAACCTAAAAATGTGTCAAAATTTTATTTTTTGCTACTGTTCATATACCAGTTGAAAAAGGGTATAACTAATGAAGGAATCCGATGTAAAAAAAAAAGAACTTGGCCTGGGGCATCGATCTTTCTTTTACATCGGATTTATTCAATCGGATATTATCTTTTTAAGCACAACGCGGGAGAGGTGCTTTATCCCTTACCCAAACAAAACTATCAAACAGTTTTATACACTTTTATCCACCATTTTTCTACCAGTCAGAAGTATAAACATACACGCACACAAGTTTCTAAATAAATTATTGTTTATATCACATCATACTTCTCCTTTTACTCCACATATATACACTATACTATAACAATAATAACCAAAGTTTTAGCCCTATAATGTACTGTTATAAGTCAACCTTTTATACACCAGTGAATCACATTTAACAAATACGATAGTACTATATAGACCAGGGACCGAGCGTGGCGTCATCGCGGCCATCTTGGAATCGTAACGTTTGATCAAAATTGAAGTCTGGCAATCGATGTTCAAGTAAACAGCAAGTCGAATTTCGTGTGTTTGTTCTTGAATTGGTCGCGCCTCAGGCTTTTTTCGAAGAGCGCCTTCCTCTGCAAGAAGATGAACAGTGTTTGGGGCCTAGTTCCTGGTCCAACAAAGGTTCAATCGTGCCTGTAGCCCTACATATTAGTGATAATCGAGACTAACTGGGTCTATAAAATGTAGTCTCCTTTATATCAGTGAATCACATTTGCAAAGTAACAATTAATAAATATCCACCCACAATAGGCACACATAGCACTCGTGGTAGTTCTCAGAGTTAATATTCATTTGTGCGACACTGGGTGAGCTTACAGATCTCGAGACCACTATTGTCATACTATTTTGAGAGAGCAGCATACGGAACACAACACGTTAGAATTCGAACACTCGCTCATTTTGAGAAGAAATTTCTTCGGATTATTCCAGTAGTCTATCAAGAAGTAGAAACACGGCGTTTATCCATAGATGCAATTTTAAGATGAGAAGCTTGATGGGGCGCCGTCTGACGTTGCGCAGTTTGGTGTAATTCGATGGTTGGTTTGGTATCGTTGTTGATTTGCTGTTGGGTGGAGACAATGTTACATAGATCGTTATTATTGCTTATCGCACTCTGATTCCAAAATCGACTGTATGGTGTGGTAGTTCCACGTGGAGAAATTGGGGTCCGACGGGGAGAACTTGGGGTTCTGCAGGGAGAAATGAGTGGACGAGAAGGAGAATAAGGTGGGCGACGAGGGGAATTAGGGGGGCGACCCGGAGAAGAGGGAAGTTGACATGGTGACGAAGGGACTCGACAAGGAGATGTGGGAAAACGACAAGGAGACGTCGGGAATCGATGGGGAGATGAAGGAAACCGATAAGGAGAGGAAGGGAAGTGGGAAGGGGAATACAGGGGTCGGCAGTTGGTGGACGGGAACCTGGGCGAAGAATGTGAAATCACTATTTTCTCATAATTGTAGAGTTGCATCATAAAGTTAGCGTTGGGTGAAATACTTTCACGTCGAGATTTGATATAATCAAAAGCATCCTCCAAGCCGACACATCTTGTGAACATTAAATAGGCTAAACATATTGTAGCTGATCGGCTCACTCCACCCTTACAATGAACCAAGATCTTTCCTCCTTTCTCGCGATCTTGTTCTGAAATATATGAAAATATAGAATATTCAATCTTCTATGTAAATTCAGTTGTTGGCGGACAAATTTATAGTTACATGTTAAGTACAAATGCCCAAATACATGTATACGGACTTCGAATTTTGTCTAATGGTTTGGATTTTTCATACTTGGTTTTATTTTATTACTGGTCATTTATTTGTATTTCGTATCTTCTACTCACCAATAAATTGGATGGCATCTTTAAACCAGAAATATAGATCCGCACTCGCAGTGTCTTCTACTGGTATTATCTTATACCGGAAGTCGTGGGGAAAATGGTTGGCACAAGAAGTGGATACATTCAAGATGGCGGTTATGCCTAGATCTAGAAGTTCATCTTTCATAGAAGAATGGCTGGCATCACCAAGATATAAATATGGTAACAGCTCAACAGGCGATGTCTAGAAGAAATATACAAAATCAAAAAATTGATAAATAACCTTACTAGGAGAACGTGTAAAATTAACATTTATAAACAAGGTTGTTGTTAAAGAGTTAGGGCGTTATTGCAGAGAAATTATTTAAAAGTTGTAAATGCTGTAAATGCAGGTCGATTAATTCGCTGGAGTTATCTGATATTTCTAGTTATATCATAGTGGGCAATCAGGGTTGGGTTCGGGGGTAAGTTCTCAAATCGGAGTCACATCAACCATGAATGTCAAGCTAGTTTTATCCACGACCTTGTTTTATATCCAGATTGTCCTCAATCAATAATAATATTTAAGTTTGGACAAGTTCAGGTCGACAAATCCACGTCTGTTTATATTTGTTCGCTTGACATAAATTGACGTTAGATTGGTTGTTGGTATTGGCGAGGTTTTGTTTATTTTAGGGTCGCGTTATTGTGTTTGTTGATGAAATAAATAAACAATGTTTCTCGGTTCAACCGGAACAAACACAACACGCGCTGTTCTCAACAAAAACAAAACAATCCAAAGTTTTTTTAAACTAGATCCCATAATCAGAGAATCAGCCTAAAACGGCATCTTTCATTTGGGTCAACTTGATTGCGTTAACTTGATTGTTTTAATATGAATTACACTGCTGATTTTATTTTCAATTTTTAGGGCCAACGATTACTCTAATAAAAATTTTTACAATCACAGAAGTAAAATTATTATACCGACCTACCACGCCCACTCTTCCAAAATATACTTTTAGTTGTACCGAGTTTGCTTCATCACTTATCTGAACTAATGAGCACAATGGCCAAATATTATCACCAGTCGCCATTTTAAATCACACAATTACCACTTTAGTCAACAGGGTAAATATGAATAAATTGGCAAAAATAATTGAACCGGGCCAAAAGAGAAGTAATGTAAGACGTCCGTCCAAAGCTAACAATGATATGTTTTACATTTTAAAATGTACTTACCGACGATAACCTTGGTCGTTTGACTTGTCTGTCTGTATCAATATCAGGTAGTTGTCGACATTGTGATGCTAGTTTTAATGTTAATCCGTCTAATGATGACGTGTGTGATAAACTGTTTAATGGGGAGCTATGACCCATGCATAGATGTGGATAATCTTGTTTACAACGCAAAAAACCACCTGAAACGAGTAAATCAACTATTAAAAACTGTTCTCACGACGCATACATTAATATCGGCTAATATTCAGTACAGGAGAACTGCAAAACAAAATAACACCCAGTTAATCTTTTGTTTAAACATATTTAATGTATTAAACTCAATTCTAGTATAAATGTTGTCGGAAAAGCTCATAAACAAAACTTTCTGATACCGTCCAAAAAAATTTTTTAATTGCCATTATTGTAAGACGAATGTAGACCGTGTTGAACTCCCATGATCATAGAAATTTAATTTAATACCCGATAAAAATCTACAAGTATGGACTAGTATCAACTACTGTCGAAAGAATTCCATAAAATGGCAGCTTTTATATCACCAAATTCACAGTTGTAAGAGATGGTTTTTTTTTCATTGGACTTGATGATTGTATCCTAAATGAACCCCGGTCGTGCCACGGGTAGCTGTATATCTCTGTCAGTACCGATGTTAGCTTTGAAAAATGCACATGTTGTAAAGGTTAAATATTAATTTCGAATAAAGATTTTACATTCGAATTATTTGATAGCGCTATGATAATTGCCCATGTTTTGTTGACCCTACGTATGATCTGTATGTTTTTGTTGGTTTATGTATATTAAGCGTTGTTTTTGTGAGTTTTCTAGAAATCAACCTAGACATTCCTCCTAAAAGTAAAAACCCGTAGATAACCCCCTCTTTTCCTTATGCACACCCTCCTCGCACAGTCTCCCGTTACACCCACCCCGCCCCCTACTTACAGAGAGTATTGTGGATAATGGTTAGTGACATTTCTTGCTTCCTGTGGCATTAAATGGATTTGCACTAATCTGTTGGTTGTAAATTTCAGGAGATTATCCTCAATGTTAAGATTATCCTAAGGATATTAGCAAAGAACGGGGTCTTTGATGTCTCTTGTGTGGGATTAGCTAGCGATGTATGCCCATCAATCCTTTTCTTCCGCTTCCTGTTTTGAATCCGCCAATATTTTATACCACTTAAGTGAATAGGTTCCATTCATTATACAAGAGTAAACCACATATTGTTGGCACACAAAACTAATTAATGAGGCGATGGATAAACATATTGAAGCACCTAGAAACAGACGGTATGCATGCGAAATGTGGATGTAGCTTACAATATACGAGTAGGAAATTCGTCAAGACAAAATAGGACGGGGTATGGGAATCTCTACAATCTATTGTAGCTATGACATACTCTATATGTTGCATAACTATACGAATACCATACAGTACATAATTATTATTCTAACATAATTTATTTTACCCAGCCGGCATGCACTATACCATATTTTGCATTTGTTTTAAATGGTAAACTTTTAAAAAATCAATTCTATCATTTATTCTTTCATTAGAAATTGTGGTCGCGCATAGCCAGCCAGCATAAAATACAGGGCAGGGTGTGTTGACTTGTTCTAGAACATCTAATATCACATCCTTATGCGGATATTAACATTTTGTATATATTCCCATTTAGGTAGTCTATTAGAGCATTTGTTATTTAGTTCTTCAATTATAGTAGTGTCTGTTACCTTTATAAGTAATCGTTTCAGTGCGCTAAAATACAAACAATTTCAATGAAACTTTCTAATTTCCTGGTGTATAACTTGTTTGAATTGCAATCTTCACATTATTTAAATTAAATGCAGAAACCTTTACTCTAGTAACAATCGAGCATGAGAAGGCTGACGTCTGCCAAATTCCAAAAAATACTTTTTCTATCAAGTTAAATATTTGGATTGTGTTTCATGGCAATTTGTTTCAGACAAAAGTTACTGAGTAATTCCGCTAATAAACGCAAAATTACAGTCGCATTGCGGTTTCAATATTGTTGTTTTGCAGCTTAATAGAACTTTTTCAACCGAATCTCGATAACTCAAAAGAATTATATAACTTGACAATCGGGTAGTTAAAATCATTTACTCACCTGCTAATACCAAAATTTTCTTATTTCCTAAAAATCTTGAAAAACTTTTAAATAGCAGATGTAAGTCTATTTTCTCATTAGACATGTTTAACTGGTCCGTATCTTGATCATATAGAATAACTGTATCTAGATTAGGCCTGGATAAACAACGCTTGGTATCTTTGGACATGATAAGGTCTAACGGAAGACAAATTGGGTATCGTTTTTTCACTAAAGGTGTACAATAAACATTAACAGCCGTTACAATCCTGCCCTTGTTATAGTGTATAAATGACCGAGTATCTATAAGCTGAACAGAACGAGTATTTTCATTCAGTAATTGCTGTACACCTGAAGGAGAAATAAATATAACATCCATTCTATCACGACCTTCGTCCGTCCTGTCGTCTTCTGTATTAATGAATGGCACACGCTGCCACTAGCTGGCAACACGCGACCTAGTTCAATGACGTACAGATCGATCGTAGCGCGAGCTCAATCAATTCTTTCATTCATAAACTCTCTCGCCACCTTTCAACCTTGAACTTTGACCCCACCGTCTCTTTTATTGCTTTGTTGTTGTTTTTATTTCAACCAATGACAGCGTTGGTGTGTTCGTAATTACTATATCGACATATATTTACCTTTTCATATATTAATTATTCGCCGTAAACATAGAAGTCCCTGTACTTTTTCGGGCAGCGCGGTAGGATATGTCCTAGAGACTCCTTCAAGAGGCATAAAGTTGATATCTGGCACCTTTCCGTTTGACTGCTTGATTCCAAGTTCTGAACTTAGGGAGGTGTGCCACACTGTATATAGCTGTATTACTCTATGTGCGATATCAACCGGTGAATAACCCAAACAGTAACAGTGGTACATGTATGGAAACTAAATTCAAATATATTTCAAGAAATAATCTCTATTCTTCAAGAGTACACAAGAGGATTTTTCTGGGTACAAGTAAAAATATTTTTACTATTTTTTCGTCAAAATGATCATATTAAATGTGTGATTTAAATGAAGTTATATTATTCCCACTTAAAGATATATTATGGGAGATTCGATAAAGAGCTGTTAGTTCTCACTATAAAAAGAACCCTAGATAATGTAAAGGGAATTTGATGACAATTTCAGTCAAATTGATCCACTTACAACCGAGATTTTAGCGATTCAATTTTGGTCTAGCCTCGATCATCACTACTAAAGTCGGTGCGATGAAGCAGAAAATCGGATCCTGTAATGAAGGAAATATCGCAGGGTGTCGTTGACATCGAGAGTTGATTATGGTCTAGATAAGTTAAAGGGACAATAACACTCTTGCTAGCTTGGCAGCTACAGAAAATAAATAATAGCCTTATTATAGTATAAGTACTAGATGTTTAAGTGTCCCACCTGTTATGGAAATTGTCCATTACATTTACTTGTCGAGAGGGTTCGAAAATATTTTAAAATCCAAGTCACATTTCAAAAGGTTTACATTAGGCTTTTCAAATCATTTAGTTGAATTTTTCCAATTTGTTTAATTAGGTGTATTAAGATGAAATTTGTATCATCAATTAATTGGAATATTGTAAAATAATACAATTTGTTGACCAGAATAAAGATTTTGACATATTATTCAGTTACAAGAAGATATTATGGAAGATTAGATTAAGAGCTGCTGGTTCTCACTAAAATGGTTAAAAACTAGATAAAAAGGCAATTTGCTGGAAATTTCAGTCAAATTGATTCACTGTGAACCGAGATTTAAGCGAGTGAAATTACTAAAGTCTCGATTAAATCATGAATGAAATTTGAGCAGCAAATTGGATCATAATCGAATAAATATCGCAGACTAGTGTTGACACCGAGAGTTGATTATGGTCTGGATAAGTTAATTAATGTCTAATTAATAATTTAGGTAACATTTCAGGCCTAAAACAACCTTCACTAGCAAGATTTAGCTCTTGCATAATGCATCTTTAATTAATCTTTAATTAATTTGTTTACATAACATCTCAGGCCTAAAGAAAGGCCTGCAACAGGCAGATTTATTAGCTCTTGCATAATGTATGTTTAAGTAAATCACGGTAGCTGAATCTTAAGCGGTGGACACACTAGCCGAAGATTCGGCTGAATCGTTTGACCGAATCATTCGGAGTCGGGTCTTTGTACAGACTCTAAACCTTCGCGTAATGACTTAGAATTGAGATGAATTAATCACTAATGTAAGTCGTTTTTTCTAGAATGATTTGATTAAAGTGCCTCTCTGAAATTTGAAATCGTACTGACGTTTCTTTTGCTGTTTAATATGTTAGCAACACGTAGACACGGATCTAAACGTTCATATGGCCCCATTTTGTGGAGCCTTAAAATAGATGAAAATGGATCTAAAAGCACATAATAAGCTAATTTGAATGTATCTAAAGTAACTTATATTCAATTTTTAAAACATTTATTGTAATTTTTAATCAAATATATAATCTTGTGACCTACAAATAAGTCATTACTAATCACTTTTGCTTTGTCCTTTAGGATTTGTTTTTCTTCGTTCCTAAGTAATTGCGCTTGATTTAAAGGAATAAGCAGTCGAGACCTTATTTTCTCACACAAAAACTAAGCACACAAACATAGAAAATAAGAAAAACAACTAAGTCTATAACACAAGCTGCAGTTAGGTAATCTAGGTAAGTTTTGAAAGCAAATGTGGCAAGGAAAATTACCGTTAATTTGAGAGCAGATAGAATATATAATGTAGATATTCCAGGCGCGGATCCAGAGGGGGGGGGGGGGGGGGGGGGGCAGGGGGTCCGGACCCCCACCCCCTGCTCAGACTTGAAAAAAAAATTTTATGCGATTATATTGGCGATTTAGACCTGTAATTTTGGAATTTACCTTCCGGAAATACGTCAGAATGAACCAAACTGAATCTAATTTACCAAATTTTTCTGGGGGAGGGCCCCCCCCCTTAATCGGTTGAGCGCAATTAGATTAGTTAAGCAATTATCAAACCTAGATCCCCCCCCCCCCTGCAAAAATTCCTGGATCCGCGCCTGATATTCGAATATCAAATTCGACGAGCGAATAATATTCGAATATTCGTGCCGAAATTCGCGCAGTGTGTCTACTGTCATTCGGTCGAATGATTCGCCCGAATCAAAATTTTTTGATATAATTCAGCTTCGAAGATTGCAGAATTCGTTAGCCAATCACCACTGATGTCGAGGGTCACGCGATTGTCTGGAGACAAAATGGCGACTATAATCGAGACTTGGTATTCCGAGAAAAGATCGGAACTTATTACTTTATGGGAGGAGAAGGTTTGTAAGAAATCAGCTTTATAAATCAACCGAAACATATCGCCAAGGATAACCAACATATAGCATTATATTTCCATATTAAACTGATGAAATCATAGATCATTTTTACCCTTCTATACAACATCTGATAGCTAGGTTTGACGTGTGTGATTGTGTTCCTCCTACCACAGTCTCTTATTAACAACATTTCGTCTTCAAAGGAATTATCAATAGGCGAAAATTCGACCGTGTATCTGTTATTTCAGTCAGTTATATAGAAGGACATCTCTTTTCATTCGCAACAATCTGTGTTAAAATCAAATTTGGAACGTGTTTAACCAGTTCTATGACATGTGATAATGGCTGACACAGATTTGTCCTTTAATAATCTTTCCAGATCCTACTATCACGAAGGCTGATAAAACAAATTCATCCTACATAGAAAACAAAACGAATTAGAACCTGTATTTTAATCCGATCGTTCGTTAACGCAATGATTATCCTATAGTGATTCTATAATTCAGTTATATACGACATTGCTTGAGTGACGTTACAGTTACAACATTTAAATCGTCTACAGCCATAAAAAATCTGGGGTCATAGCTGAATATGTGAACATAAAGTTGTTCTTACTCATCAGTTTAATTGTCTATGCCTTTGATCGATTAATTTCAGGATGTTAATTTCACATACAGAATCTATAGGATTCTACTATTTGCTTATTGTCGAACTTGTAAAACATTTACCTTTATTTGGTGAACCGAGTGAGCTTTGTCCTTCAGCAATCAGTAGAAAGGGAGAATAACCCGTCTTCCATGATAAAAATCAGTCACCAGTGACTTCTGCGTTCATTTCATACATTTTCTCAACATTTAATACTCTGTGGCAATTTTGCCCGGGGTGCGGCACAATAGCCAACTCTTTTATAGAATCTAACTGTCAATGGATACTTCACGTGCACGCCAATGTATACACGAGACCTCGTTTTTGTCCCATTCGATCGACTAGACAGCTATCCTTGCCAAGCCAACGTCCCTGCACCACTGGGGACACCACGCTGGAAAGTCCCGATGAACTTTCTCGGCTAATGCAGGGATCGAACACGCGACCTCCAGGCTAGCGAGCGTTTTACCCACGTAGCCAACGTGGCTCTCGTGTGACAAACATATGCAGCGTTCTCGACCTGTCAATTTTATTTCATTTATTGATTCGATCAAATGTATTATGTATGTTATCATTATTAATGAATGATAAAATAACTAAATATCTAATCATATCGTATTTATCAAACACTTGTGTCCATTAAATATGATAACGATTTGATCCTGTGGGAAAATAAATCGGATAGAAAAGTATGATCAATTTTGTGTTTATGATGAGTGTACTGCCCGAACTAAACAATCTAATTAAAATATAGATCTATATTTCGTTTCGTTTTTTTATACTTTCGATGGCCTACACTCATGTAGATCTAACAATTATAGTGGGAGCTCACGTTCTATGACGTCAGGTATCAAGCATGGGACATTTGACCCGATAACGTCAGTCATTCGATTAACCAATTAGCGACCGCCATGCTTTTTAAAATCTACTTTTGTTTTGTTTTGATTTCTATCCGCTGGTAATATTTACCCAGAGTTCCACGCATGAAAAGGTCAAACGGTCGATTCGACAGACAATTTGATTGGCTGACCCCTCATTTCAGGCAGAACACGACTTAAATAACAAGTCTTCCAGATCCAAGAGTAGTAAAGACAAGTAAAAACGAAATTTTGAACTATAAAAAACGAAACGAAATTGGATCTGTGTTTTAATCAGATTGCGAGGTAAACGATAATGCACGAGCTAAATATATCTATTACAGGTCTTCTGGAGGCCTCGTGTGTTATTTGGATTATTTATTAGACATTTATTCACATAAAATCTTATAATAAACTCCCTAGTTCATCGGGTGATCGCGTTTTTAATGGACTGAAACACATTCTCCATTTAATAAATTAATGAAAATCACTGAAAATCAAGAGAGTGGTATTCTTATCAAAACTTACAATATCGATAACTTCGCTCAGAATGAAGTTATTTGATTGAAATTTTCTGTATTATTCCATTTTCATTATCTTTTTAAAACAATTATAGCGAAACCTGTCAACTGTTTCATTAATACCCGAAGAAGCCCACAGAAGGCAGACAGCTAGTTTATATGTCAGAATGAAGTAAAGTAGAGAATTTTTTTACCTTTATGCAATTTTTTATGTATATATATAGATATATTATAGTACAATGGGAAATAACTCCAATCAGATAAGCTACTAGTTACGGCAGACCACCATTAAATGTCAACATCACGGAAGAATAATACAGTTCATAGGCTGGTTACGGTGATAATGGCAGATAGTTGCATGTTTTAGTATGCTACTTTGTACATATCAAAATTTCATTGGTCAAATTTCATGCTCGCCCCCGCTCAGAAATTGCTAACAATCATTAAAGTATACACAGTTCCTTATATTAACCTAAAAAAGCTAAATTTTAATTGTTTGAATACTTATTTTAAAATTCTTATTAGACGCCTAGGTAAACTACATAGCATGATGATTAGAGCAGTATGTTAGAATGACCTTTCCGAAAATTTACTCAAAATGTTCGCCCCCCCCCCCCCCTACCGAAAGGTTATGCCCCCCAGCTTAATGGTGTCTAGATACGGGCCTGTCTGGAAGTGGCCTTAAGAAATCGATCTTGCCCCCAAACTGCCCAGACCATAAGCAAACGGTTGCTTTTGTAGGAAAGGATATTCAAGCCAGGTATCTATAAACTTGGGTTTACTCTCCACCGCCAAAAATCACGAATTTTTAACTTCCAAGGCAGGTATGTCCCCTACCTGCTAGGAAATGTTTATCGAAATATTATATCATTATAACCTTAAATGATAGTACGCATCGTTCGTAGGAACATTTGTTTTAGTTGTTGTTTATTTCAGTTTTAATAGATTTCAATGGGAGTTGTCGAATAGTGGTAGGGTAATGTTGGATATGTAACGGATAGAAAACAACATCTTCTTCTCAGCAATACTCAGTGCATTTTGGCTTTTAAATTTTTATTTAAATTTGGGCAAATCATTAAGCGTTGTTTTTCAATCTATTGTTTGCAAAATTCATAGACATCTATGCGGTATCTACATTATAGCAACCCAAATGCATGGCGTTGACTGTACTAAATAAGGACAAAAGAGGTAAGGGGCAATGGGCGCTTTTTTTTCTACCTGAATATACACCACCGATTTAAACGCAAATAAGTAAGGTAATAAATTAATTATAACCCATGGGTGTCATGCTTAGGTCGGCAGTAATCATATATTTCCTCGTATTTAAGCCCGTCGAATTGGTGTACATTATATTGTGACAAAAAAGTGACAATTATAAAAAGAAGTTACGGCAACTTTAAGTAAAAATTGCCCCTGAATAAGACTTCCTTTGAATACGCACCTAGATCTTTAAATCATACATAAATTGCCATTTTCCTTTTATTTCATTAGCAATACCATAACTACTATAACTGAAATATATCATATAATATAAATAAAATATATTATTAGAGAGAGAGAGAGCGGGAGAGAGGGAGAGAGAGAGAGAGTTAACGTCCACTCGACACAAACTAAACTAGGTTTAATTTTATTTCAATAATTCGCTTGCGCGTGGGGATCTTTAGCAGTGAGAGGAAATCGGAGTACCCGGGGAAAACCCACGAAGTTGGACAGGCGATCCTACTCCTTGCCACGTACAACCGGAGATTCGAAACCACGTCGTATGATAATTTGGGACGGTCCTTTGTTGGGCTTTGAAACAGATGTGTTTTATTGTAGTGATATGTTAAACCGATCTTGTGAATATTTAAGACAGGGTTTTTATACGCCCACATTTTCATGTGGACGTATTATGTCGTCGCCCCTGTCCGTCCGGACGACCGTCCGTCCGTCCGTCCACAATTTGTTTGTGGACTGTCTACAGGTCACAATTCTTATCTGATTTTGACGAAACTTGAAATATACATGTAGGTTTATCCCCATAAGATCTCGTCTGCTTTCGATATTGGCATGGATTATGGCCCTTGATTGTACGAAAATCACGTTTTTAGCTTGTGGACCCTATAGAGGTCACAATTTTGAACCGATTTTGATGAAACTTGACATGCATGTTTATAACCCAAAGATCTTGGTTCCTTTCGATATTTGCGCCTATCGGAAAGTAATTTCCTGAATTATGGCCCCTGATTGTCCGAAAAATCACCCTTTTTTTTAGCTTGTGGTGCCTCTGGAGGTCACAATTATTATCCGATTTAAAAAAAAACGTTTGCTTATATCACCGTTACACCCTAAGGAAGGTTGAGTTCGAATTTCGGGAAAATCGGACCAAAATTGCCATACAAAATGGCCGCCGTTTGTACTACGCGAATATTAGAGGTCACAATTTTAATTCGATTTTGATGAAACTTGAAATTCATGGTTATAACCCAAAGATCTTGGTTCCTGTCGATATTTGCGCATATCGGATCGTAACTTCCTGAATTATGGCCCCTGATTATACGCAAAATCGCCTTTTTTTTTTAGCTTGTGGTCCCTCTGGAGGTCACAATTATTATCCGATTTAAAACAAACGTTTGATTATATTACCGTTACACCGTAAGGAAGGTTGAGGTCGAATTTCGGTAAAATAGGACCAAAATTGCCATACAAAATGGCCGCCGTTTGTACGCCAATACTGTTAAAAAATGGTATATCAAGGTTGTGGACCTTTTAAAGGTCACAATTATAATTCGATTTTGATGAAAATTTAAATTCATGGTTATAACCCAAAGATCTTGGTTCCTTTCGATATTTGCGCATATCAGATCGTAACTTCCTGAATTATGGCCCCTGGTTATACGCAAAATTGTCTTTTTTTTAGCTTGTGGTCCCTCTGGAGGTCACAATTATTATCCGATTTAAAAAAAAACCGATTGATTATATTACCGTTACACCGTAAGAAAGGTTGAGTTCGAATTTCGGGAAAATCGGGCCAAAATTGATAGACAAAATGGCCGCCGTTTGTACCCGAATACCGTTTAAAAAATGGTATATATTATCATGGTTGTGGACCCTGTATAGGTCACAATTTTAATTCGATTTTGATGAGGAAGGTTGAGTTCTAATTTCGTGAAAATCGTACCAAAATTGCCGGACGAAATGGTCGCTGTTTGTACGCGAATAGTGTAAAAATATGGTATATCATGGTTGTGGACTCTCTACAGGTCACAATTCTTATCCGATTTTGACGAAAAGTCACATTTCTAGGTTGTGTATCGTCACACCATAATCATTGTCGGCTTCGAATTTCATGAATATCAGACTGGAACTGACCAACAAAATGGCTGCTCCCAATACAGTATGAAATACAGGACTTAATGATGTAGAAAAAAATCACTTTCGGTATTGCTTGTTCTCTATCCATCTCTCGAAAATGTGGGCGTATCCTGCCTGGCAGTGCCAGCCTATCTGTTTTTAGACTGTTGGGTAAATCTGAGAGGTGAAGATAAATCAATAATTAAGCAATGGGGAGAGAGTTGTTAATAAGTTATTATCTGATTAACTATTTTATTTTTATTTTTTTTTTACTTTTTAATTTTTTGGGGGGCTTTTTTTTTAACGTGCAGGAAAGCAAATAAGTTTGAACCACAAAGGCGCAATGCCGGAAATTTCTTGTCCCATGTGACCCAAGTGTGGCGTGGGTGAATAAAAGATTTTATCTTTCGCTATCACAGTGGTAATATCAAATAATATAAGTAGTAGTAATATTTTGACGTCTTCGGTCGACTATTGTGCAATATTTAAAGATAACGAACTTAGATAGAAGTGTAATAATAATATGTCGAGCATTGATAAGAATTATACGGACAGCGTGACAACATATGAATATAATAAATTGGGTAAACATAGACATTCAAATAATATAAATCGTTGGGTAGTGACAATATAAAAAGGGAAATGAAAAATAACTACCAACAAAATTGTGGGCGTATAAAATACCTTCCGTAAAATTAGTGTATTTTGCAATGCAAGTCCAGATGGCGGATCCAACGGAGGCGCGAGGGGCGCCCCCCCCCCCCCAATTTTCGACAGTGCCCTTTTTTACTGCTGAAAGTGCCTTTTCTCAGACACAAATATGTCCGTTCCTAACGTTTACTTAGACGAAAATATCAGCCAAATAGCTCTTGGATTTGCTACAGATGCAAGGAAATGACGGATAATTTTCTTGGGGGGCAACCCTCAAAACGCCATCTCAGCGGCTTGCCCCGTTTCCACGGTCAGTGCCCTCATTTTGCGCCACCCCCACACCCCTTTTTCAAAATTCCAAGATTCGCCCCTGAAGTTGGTGTTCTAACTGTAAGATACAAAAATAAAATTAACGGTATATTAAAGGCACTGAGGTGCTGTGACATCAGTGGCTTGCATAGGCTTGATGATATGCGGGGCAAACTCCTTGATTGTATGACCCCCCCCCCTCCCCCCGCCACTCTCCCCAAGACTCGGGTATTGGTTCAAGTATTCAGAAATGTTAAAATTTCAAAAAACTTAATATAATATTATTCTACTCTTTGATTGGGTGCCAGGTCCGTTGCGCTCTCAGCCCGCCACTGTATGACATACAATTAATGGTTTATTTTCTGTCAAGGGAGTGTTATCTTGTATGTAGCCGAGATATATAAACTCTTCTAGAGTATGACACACAGCATAATATTACGTGCTTGTCCTAAGAAGAATACCGATGGTTAAATTTGGTTTGATTTAATTTGGTTTAATTACACCGAAACATCCATTATGTCTGGAAAGGAGGGTAAGATAATGCTGCCCCATCCCTCGTCGCTTTTCTTCCCCACGTGCAGGTAACGCAACACCTCGCGCACATTACACTTGTCCACGTGAACACTTTAACAGCACAGCCGAATTTGGCAATTCAATGGCTATTTCCATTTCTACGTATCGGATTTCCTAATTCCCCGTGGATTGCAAGATTCGCATTGACTCGATTATGCATGCGTCATTGGGGACTACTAATGTATATATAGAGCGACCTCTATAGATTAAATGCATTGATTAAAAACAAATTGTATAAAAAACATATCAAATTAACCATGACTGGAAAAATAGGTAAGAAATATCTGTCATTTAATAAAATCCTGATAAAGAGCTCTACAAAAGCTTTTAATTTAATCTGATAAATTAAACATCCCTGATGTAACTATATAGTCAAACTCTTCCAATCGATAACTTGCTAAACGTAAATCGTGTACCATAATGCGTTTCAGCCCCAGCTCTAGCAAGAGACTCGGGGAACGGGGCTAGAAACATTGCACCAAATCAAACGGCGTATGTAGACTGGAATAACCAGACGCTAGAAATCTATATTCGTTGAAACTGCTGGCTCATTTCACCGATTTGAAATTGGAGTAAAAACGGAAACCACTGAATGTAAATCAGTTTAAATACATTCATATTACTGTATTGTATGCATTGCGACCAACTTCTAGGTCCCAGAAGTTCGCGATTTAGTTCCTTTAAACTAAAAGGGATTTAAGAGCACATATTAATATAAAGTTTGAACCACAAAGGCGCAATGCCGGAAATTTCTTGTCCCATGTGACCCAAGTGTGGCGTGGGTGAATAAAAGATTTTATCTTTCGCTATCACAGTGGTAATATCAAATAATATAAGTAGTAGTAATATTTTGACGTCTTCGGTCGACTATTGTGCAATATTTAAAGATAACGAACTTAGATAGAAGTGTAATAATAATATGTCGAGCATTGATAAGAATTATACGGACAGCGTGACAACATATGAATATAATAAATTGGGTAAACATAGACATTCAAATAATATAAATCGTTGGGTAGTGACAATATAAAAAGGGAAATGAAAAATAACTACCAACAAAATTGTGGGCGTATAAAATACCTTCCGTAAAATTAGTGTATTTTGCAATGCAAGTCCAGATGGCGGATCCAACGGAGGCGCGAGGGGCGCCCCCCCCCCCCCAATTTTCGACAGTGCCCTTTTTTACTGCTGAAAGTGCCTTTTCTCAGACACAAATATGTCCGTTCCTAACGTTTACTTAGACGAAAATATCAGCCAAATAGCTCTTGGATTTGCTACAGATGCAAGGAAATGACGGATAATTTTCTTGGGGGGCAACCCTCAAAACGCCATCTCAGCGGCTTGCCCCGTTTCCACGGTCAGTGCCCTCATTTTGCGCCACCCCCACACCCCTTTTTCAAAATTCCAAGATTCGCCCCTGAAGTTGGTGTTCTAACTGTAAGATACAAAAATAAAATTAACGGTATATTAAAGGCACTGAGGTGCTGTGACATCAGTGGCTTGCATAGGCTTGATGATATGCGGGGCAAACTCCTTGATTGTATGACCCCCCCCCCCCTCCCCCCGCCACTCTCCCCAAGACTCGGGTATTGGTTCAAGTATTCAGAAATGTTAAAATAGTTAATAAAAAATAAATAAATACGACAGCTTGTCCCACAAAGTTAGCAGCGACAATTTCAAATTTCAAAAAACTTAATATAATATTATTCTACTCTTTGATTGGGTGCCAGGTCCGTTGCGCTCTCAGCCCGCCACTGTATGACATACAATTAATGGTTTATTTTCTGTCAAGGGAGTGTTATCTTGTATGTAGCCGAGATATATAAACTCTTCTAGAGTATGACACACAGCATAATATTACGTGCTTGTCCTAAGAAGAATACCGATGGTTAAATTTGGTTTGATTTAATTTGGTTTAATTACACCGAAACATCCATTATGTCTGGAAAGGAGGGTAAGATAATGCTGCCCCATCCCTCGTCGCTTTTCTTCCCCACGTGCAGGTAACGCAACACCTCGCGCACATTACACTTGTCCACGTGAACACTTTAACAGCACAGCCGAATTTGGCAATTCAATGGCTATTTCCATTTCTACGTATCGGATTTCCTAATTCCCCGTGGATTGCAAGATTCGCATTGACTCGATTATGCATGCGTCATTGGGGACTACTAATGTATATATAGAGCGACCTCTATAGATTAAATGCATTGATTAAAAACAAATTGTATAAAAAACATATCAAATTAACCATGACTGGAAAAATAGGTAAGAAATATCTGTCATTTAATAAAATCCTGATAAAGAGCTCTACAAAAGCTTTTAATTTAATCTGATAAATTAAACATCCCTGATGTAACTATATAGTCAAACTCTTCCAATCGATAACTTGCTAAACGTAAATCGTGTACCATAATGCGTTTCAGCCCCAGCTCTAGCAAGAGACTCGGGGAACGGGGCTAGAAACATTGCACCAAATCAAACGGCGTATGTAGACTGGAATAACCAGACGCTAGAAATCTATATTCGTTGAAACTGCTGGCTCATTTCACCGATTTGAAATTGGAGTAAAAACGGAAACCACTGAATGTAAATCAGTTTAAATACATTCATATTACTGTATTGTATGCATTGCGACCAACTTCTAGGTCCCAGAAGTTCGCGATTTAGTTCCTTTAAACTAAAAGGGATTTAAGAGCACATATTAATATAAAATGGATGTATATAAAGTAATTTTGGAAATAAATTGGTCATTTACAATAAATTAAGTTCGATGAAATACGTGAACAGTCTTAATTGAACGACAGTCGTTTGCACCTGTTTAGTCCATTCTAATAATATTATTTATTTTACTAATGTCTTGTCGGGTATGTTTTTCTTTTTTCGTTACAAATGGTGTCCAAATCCATAGAATACATGACTCGTGTACTGAATTCAAAGTGTTCAATATGTCTTTTATAATATTGGATATTACGATCCCATATTTTTACGGCCGGTTAAAAATATCAACATTGATTGAAATGGACCAATATTAAAATCCGATTCGTGTTTATAATTTCGAATAGCAGCTCCTTTAACGAGAAATTTGCTTTACTTCTTGTTGATAAGGCTAGCAATAACATTGCCTTTACTTGTATAAAACACTATCTTCGAAATAGTCTTACTGAGGGTAGACTTTGGCACAGTGTGAGGTATTAGGCAATGAAACAGTCTGTTACGACGAGCTTTGGGCGTGTTTGGCACGGAACTATGGGTAATCCACTAGTAACATATATGCCGATTGATTAATCAAATGTCTGACGTCATAGGGTCAAAGGTCTCTCGTTAATCTATCACAACAACTGGTCAGATCTTCGTGTAGTGTAGGCCATCGAAAGATATCTCATATGTGGGTGCAGGGGGGGGGGGTATGGCGACGAAGCGTGATGGGCGAAAATACATACACATTTTGATTTTATTTAACCCCCATTCCCATTTATTTATGTATTAAACTTATTTGTTTAAGAAATGTCGAATGAGTATGGTGGTGGTTACACAAACTGGGCATCACAACAGCAGAATCAGAGCATGGCTGGTGTTCAGGTGAATTTTAATTACCTCTCTGTTCCCTGTTCCTTAATCGTTAAGTAATCAGATGGGTTTGGGAACACAGTAAATAAACCGTCATGTGATCATGGATTTCAACACACAAATATTATAACACGCATTAGTTAATGTTTCGACCACAAACCCACGCTATTGGTAATTAGGGGAAGCAGAAAATCAGTTTGATTTGGCTTTTGTTTGGAAGAAGAAACGAAAGGATTTTAAACGATACACGACATTTAGTTAAAAAGGCAGTTTCTTGACCAATCTGCATATAAAAAATAATAAATATACAACGAAGTGTCCGTTTACGAGTTAAAAAATAAACATGTGAGAATTTGTCCCAAAACGTTTCACATTTTCCATCACTAGAGAAATGAAATGAATTGGGACTTAATGTTCTAGGCCTACTTTTCTGTCGTCAGTAGAAACGTGAACCAGGACAATAAAGGTGATAATAATGATGGTAAATTTAAGGTGTTTAATTACAACAATAATAATCAACATGCATCATAAGATTTTGACTTTTTGAAAATAAATATAATTTGTTCATTGTGTTCCTAGCAAAGATATAGTTTGAATATCTTAAAGTACATAAATTAACGTCTACACATCTTATCTAAATGTAATATCATATCGGGTTATTTGGACTTTAACTGTTATATTTTATATCACATTACAATATACCTAAATTTACATAGACGGTAATCCAGATACTGATTTAGACCAGCTGTGAATTGAGCTGTACAAAGTCAAAAGTTTATATACTATTCAAAAAAAGTAGGGGATATTTGATTTTTAAGTGTTATTAACGTCACCTAATGAAACTGACAAAGAAACAAATGACAAAATGAAATGAAGTTCACATTCATCGATTTATTCCAAATGATCGTTAGACTAAGTAAGGCACAGACTGACCATTATAATGGTAATATGATACCCGGGGTCAAACAGCAAAGTTACCACACCATCACAACAAAGTCAGTAACGGGTAAATCCTCCTCTGTTTGCCAAACAAGCATTGATCCGACGTGGCATACTCCTAATGAGACGTCTAAGGTCATTTTGGTCCAGATTGTCCCATTCCTGTTGCAACGCAGCAGCAAGTTCTTGGACATTGGCAGGACGTTGTTGACGTTGACGTAACCTCTGTCCAAGCATGTCCCAGACATGCTCAATCGGGGAGAGGTCGGGACTCAGTGCTGGCCAAGGTAATGTGGTGATGTTCTGTTGTTGGAGGTAACCTGTAACGATCCTGGTCCTGTGACATCTTGCGTTGTCATCCTGGAAGATGAAACGGCGGCCATGACGTCGTGCGAACGGCACAACATGGACTGCCAAGATGTTGTCCCGGTAGTACTGGCCTGTAACACGCCCGGCAACAACATGTAAAGCCGTTCTTCCAGCAACAGTGATGCCTCCCCACACCTTAACAGAACCACCCCCAAATCGATCATGTCTGATGACGTTAACGTCTTGGAAGCGCTCGTTTCGACGACGCCACACCCTCCTACGTCTGTCCAAAAAATCAACAGTGAACCATGACTCATCTGAAAACATCACATTGCTCCAGCGTCGATTATCCCAGTGTTGACGATCCCTACACCAACGACGTCTTGCCTGAATGTGATGATCTCTCAAACAAGGGATCACGCGAGGACGTCGGGCGCGAAGGTGACCCCTATGCAGTCAATTCTGAATCGTCTGGCCACTCACTCTCACACCAGTGTTTGTTTGAAGACGAGCGCTGATCTGATTTGCTGTGATGACACGATTTCTCAAGGCCAAGGTACGGATAAATAGATCCTGGGCTTGAGTTGTCGCCCTTGGTCGACCTGAGCGTGATCTGTCCTGTACAGATTGTGTATCACGGTATCTGGACCATAGCCTGCTTATGACAGACTGAGAAACATTCATCGTCCGCGCCACAACCGCCTTTATTGTGCCGATCTGTAGCATGCCAAGGGCACGTAACCTTTCATTTTGGGTAAGCCGACGCATATCAACATTTGTTTTCTGGTCACTAAAACAATTAAACTGATGTTTCCACCCTGGAATTCAATGCCACAATGACTGTAACATTCAAAGTCAGAGTCGTGCAAATCTTGGGTTGGACCCCCATGATGATCCCAAGCATCACCTGCATTCCATGCAGTAGCTATTGGTGCGTTTGGGCGTCACATGTAACTGGAAATGTTTCTTCTGTTAGGTTCTATAGTGACTTTTTTCGTAGTCATTTGCATATTTTAGTATTATGCCCCCAAAATCAAATATCCCCTACTTTTTTTGAATAGTATATTTCACTTTCTTCGAGGTGTACACACGTTTGTCACCGATGTTGCAAGGTCTGGATGCCGGTCAATGTTCTCCAGTCATCCTAAAATGGTCGTTCGCAGCTAACATGGCGTCATTACTACTACGAAAATTACGACAATTATCAGGATCGATTTCAAAGGGGCGCTAATTGTCACGGGACAGCAGGAATATGTCATGTTTCTGATCCGCATTGAAGAACTTTTGCACCAGACCCTATTTTGCAGAAACGTTTGTCAGTCCTAACTCGTTGGCGATAATGTGTCCAACCCTCTCGTGAGAGATGTCCACAACACGTGCAATATGTCGAGTGGTCAATCGTCGATCAGCCATCATGCACCCAGGTACTGTTTTGTTGAATGGTGGCCTTTCATGTCGCGGGTCATCGCCAAGGCTCTCCCTCCCACGCTTAAATTCCGCAGTCCATTTCTTACCTTGGAAAAGGAGGGAGGACCATTCCCTAAAGTAGAGAATATATCGGTCTATATCTGTGTTGGGCTAGTCCTTCCAGCTGCAGGTACTTGATGATCCACCTTTGTCCATTTCTGTGCTTTCAATGCGTAAGTTCACAAGATGGTCTGGTACGAAGACAATAACAACACTACAGTTCTTATGTCTATGATTCATTCAATGATTGTACTTGTTGGTGACAAACATTTGTTTCAACCCAATTGTTCTATTTTATCAGACTTACAACTTATCAGCCAGCCCTCGCACATAAATATCACTCGGACTAAAACACTGACCTTTAAGCAGTGCTATTTAACGCACATAAATAACACTCAGACTAAGAACACTGGGGCCTATTTCACGAAATTTTAACTAAGATAAGATCCCAATTTTAGTAATTTGATTGGATAATATTAGATTGATTTTAGTGCTTAGCCGATCAAAATTGAAGTATCTACTAAAATTGGATTTTATCTTAAGTTAAAATTTCGTGAAACAGGGCCCAAGTCTTTAATGTTCACTAATCCGCGGGTTCACTAGTCCACGGGTTCATTAGTCCACCAATATTTATTATTAGGGTTAGTGGTGGGTTAGGGTTCATAAGTCCACCGATATCTATTATTCGGGTTAGAGTTAGGTCTGTTGATTCCCATATTTATAAAATTTCTTATAGCGGTGAACCCATCTCCATATTTAGGCCTAACTTTAGAAAAGTCATTACCATTCTCAGATAAGATATTCTAAAAATATGAATTATTCTGAATATCATATTCATAATAACCTTAGTCTTCAACTAATTATTTATAATCCAAGGACTGGCCGACTAAGGAAATTTTAGAAAGCATTATGGTTTGGCAGGATTGGACACAATATAATTTGAGCATCTCCAGTGTACTATATTGTCAAATGTTAATTTATTTTTAAACTGGTGAAAAGCTGTTAAACCCTAACACCTGTTTGCCTTTCAGATTACACAGCCTACGGTCCAACATATTACAGTCGCACCGCCAGATTATTTCCTGCTGGCAGTATTCGCTACTTTGTGTTGTGTTTGGCCAATCGGAGTAGTGGCACTTAAAAGTGCCAGAGAAGTCTGTAATACATATAAATGAAATGAAATGGGATTTAACGTCCTATTCTTCTGAACCTAATGTGGGCTAATGGAAGACGGGCATACGCCATACAGTGTGCTATGGGGGAAATTTTACCCTGGCAGTGGCGCTACGGCCTACTCTTATATCAAATTCCAACTGCCAAGGGATCTTTTACGTACACGCCAATGTGTACACGGGACCTCGGTTTTTCGCCCATCCGAACGACTAGACATTTGTCCATGTCAGGCCCTCCGTTCTGCATCACTGACAAGAGGAAACCACGTCGGAAAATCGAGATGAACTTTCTCGGCCAATGCCGGGATCGAACATCAGACTTCTAGGCTAGCGAGCCAGAGCCTTACCTACTTAGCCATATTGACGAATTATCAAAGATACATTATGGGAGATAAGATAAAGAGTTGGCAGTTCTCACTATAAAAGTTAAAAACTAGATAATGTAAGCAGTTCTCACTGTAATAGTTAAAAACTAGATAATGTAAAAGTAATTTGCTGGAGAGTTCAGTCAAATTGATCCACTATGAACCGAGATTTAAGCGATTGAAATTTCGACATAGCCTTGATCATCATTACTTAAGTCAGTACGAAATATTGGATTTAATTATCAACGAGCGTTAAGTGTAAGGGGTTTTGCGATACTACTCCCGGTTCACACTGTGAAAGAATAAGAAAAGATATATAAACGTTAGCTTTAATAGTTTACATGGCGGATTTACAGGAAGAACAACTTTTAGCCAATAGAATTTCTCTATCTAAAATATCCAACTGAATAGCCAATCAGAAATGGTTTTACGTTCTGCCACTTATAATTGAATAAAAGCATAGTTGTCTCCCTTGAACCATGTCAACTGTTAATCCTAAGGACAATATTATTGAATTTAAAGGGACACATAATATTGATATGAAATTGAAAAAAAAATTAATATCTTTCCAGTTTTTAACTTTAAGTCACATTCACATTTTAAGCTACAAACTTCAATAATTAGTATAATCCTTATACACTCCCCTCCAAAATTAAATGGTGTCCTCACATTAACGAAACTAATATGTTCCAGTGATTAAGAGTTTGTTACATACATGTAAATGTTGCAGATAACATGTCCATATTAACAATTTGGCACACTTGGATTCTACTAAACAATGTTCATTATCTAATATTCTAATTGTAAAATGTCTCATTTGGCAATAAAACACTAATGTTCTATGTTGACGCTTACGAAACGTGGCCATCGTTCTGCTAAGTGTCTCTTCTCTTAGAAAATTCAAATGAATTTCGCATTTCACATCCTTCTAATTAATGATGTTTATAGCAACTGTTGGTTCCGGTCACCACACAAATTGATCTCACTAAAATCCAGTCCACAACAAATGATCTTATCATGCATGTTTTAAGTCAATTTTGGATAACAAGAGAATAAGCAAAATTTATATCAGTACAGTTTATAATAGTCTTTAACACAGTTTATAACACTAATAACAGTCCTTAGCACACAGTTCTGCAAGTAATTTGAGTTTGCTTGAATAATTAAATATCACATTCACAGTCCATGTAATTGTTTCTCCAAATAAAATCCACTTAGGATTAATGTTCATCTTACAATCCATACTTCACTAATTACCAACTAGAAAGGGGTATGGGACTGTATTGTATACCATATTCTGTAATACCGGTTGCTGTATCAAGGGATACTGGTATGGCATATTTACCGGAACAAAGTTGACTTGTGGTCTCCAATCTACTGAATTACCAATACGATCATAGGTCAGTCGAGCAGGTGGATTTATATATCTCTCTGACCGACGATATACTGGAACTGGTTGTACAGGTACGGTTGGTTCTGTAGACCTCTGTAGAGTCTCTTCCAAAATACCTGTATTCTGGTTTGAATCTCTACCAAAGGAAAGTGGTATCCCTTCACTTTGTTGTGGTAATTCAACTGGCTCCTGAATGCATGGAACAGGTTGTTCTCGTCCTGCAGGGCGTTCATGAAGTTTGGTACATGTAGATGAAGCAGGAATTCTAGTATTTTCTGTGTCCATCAGTGGTAAATGAGCAGTTTCTGTCATGTAATACTCATCATCACTTGAGCTATCTTCATCCGAGTCTTGAAATTTTCTTTCCTGTGTTTTCCTTCTGCAAACGTCAGCAGGTAGAGATTTTCTGGACTTATCTATATCATCTCTACTCTGAACCACAATTTCGAGGTCATTACAGGGTAAAAGAAGATTTCTATGAACGACTTTTGGTTTAGAAGAGCCATCTTCTAATGTAATTTTGTATACAGGACTGTCAGCTCCCATACGTTCTGTAACTGTGTAAATTTTGTTTACCCAGTGGGATCTGAGTTTACCTGGTCCCCCTCGTTCGGACATGTTCCGCAATAATACACGATCACCTGGTTCCAGTTCAGAGGACCTGACTTTCTTGTCAAATTGTAGTTTCTGCTTACCAGACTGCTTCATGGCATTTCGAGCAGCTACTTCATACGCCTCCTTCATATGATGTTTCCACTGTTTGGCATATTCTGTTGAAGAAACGGAATGTTCACTTGGTAGATCAAAAATGAGGTCAACAGCTATACGAGGGGCTCTCCCATACATAAGGTAGTAGGGAGCATAACCTGTTGAGTCGTGTTGTGTACAATTATATGCGTGAACAACTTTGTTTACGTGTTCATGCCATCTCGATTTTGCCTGTGTTGGCAATGTCTTCAACATGCTCAACAAGGTTCGGTTAAATCGTTCTGTCTTTCCATTCCCTTGTGGGTGGTAGCTTGTTGTACGACATCTTTTGATACCTGCTAATTTTTGGAGATTGTGGAACAGGCGATTCTCGAACTCTCCACCCTGGTCGTGCAGTATTCTGGCAGGAAATCCATATCGCATAATATAGTCATTAAAGATGTATTGAGCAGCTGTTTTCGCCTTTTTATTTCGTGTGGGGTATGCTTGGGCAAAGCGAGTAAAGTGATCAATTACCACTAAGATATACTCATGTCCTCCATTACTCTTCTCCAAATGCAGAAAGTCAATCGAGATAAGGTCTAATGGTGATGTGGAAATAACTGGCTTCATAGGTGCCCTTGTCGGCAGTGTGGGTGGTTTGTCTTTAATACAACAGCATTGTTTAGTAATGTATGTCTCTATCTCCTCTTTCATACGTGGCCAGAAAAATCTTTGTCTAGCTAAAACAAGTACTCTTTCTGATCCAAGGTGTCCCATGTTATTGTGGAGTTCTTCAAATACTAAAGTCTTGTACTGTTTTGGAAGAACGAGTTGTTTCCTGGTGGATCCCCCCACTAATTCACATTTCCTAATCAGCAGCCCTTCATTGTTAATCTCTAGTTTACTAAATTCTCTTAGTAAGGGATTGGTTGACATCATATCAGTCTGTTTTGGCCTCTTACGCATTTGTTTAAACCGCAACACTGGTCTAATGAGATCATCCTTCTCTTGAGCAGCTTTCAAATCTTCAATAGACAGCTTTTCATGAGCAAGATTTACTGGTACCATCAAGTCATCAAGTATGTCAGACTTATCTGTCAATGCTGAAATCCAAGCTACTGCACCAGTTGCGACTGCCTCCTTTTCCTGAACAACAGCTGACATAACCTCTGTTGAAATGGTTTCTGTGCAATCTTGCATGTATTTATTGATATCGAATGGCATACGTGACAATCCATCTGCTGCCTTGTTATGTATACCAGGCTTGTACTTAATTTCAAAGTTAAAATCCGTAAGTTCCACCAGCCAACGATGCCTTGTACTATCTAGTTTGGCACTTGTCAATATATAGGTTAACGGGTTGTTATCTGTGAAGACAGTGAAGTGAGGAGCGTAATACAAATAATCTCGAAACTTTTCAGAAACAGCCCACTTCAAAGCAAGAAATTCCAATTTGCCACTGTGAAGGTGGTACCTCTGTTCAGACGGTGTCAATGTTCTAGATCCATAGGCGATGACTTTTAACTTTCCATCGTCTCCCTGCTGGTAAAGGATAGCTCCAAGACCATCTTGACACGCATCAGTGTGGACAATGTATTCCCTCTTAAAGTCTGGGTAGGCCATTACACTAGGTTGAAGAAGCAAATCAATGAGACTGTTTAAAATCCGTTGATGAGACTCTTCCCAATTTATCTTGTTGGATGAAGCAGACTGGCCTTTGGAGTTGATCAATTTCTTTGACCGGATGTTGCTCTTCGAATCCTCTGGTGTTTTTTTCAAGAGGTCGTAAAGAGGTTTTGCCATTCTAGAAAAATCTTGAATGTAGCGACGATAATAGCTTACTGTTCCTAACATTCTTCGAAGATCTCCAACAGTTTTTATATCTCTTGTCTTCAAAGCTTCAACAGCTTGTTTATCAGCAGGGTCCATCTGATAACCTTCGTAAGACACCAAATGACCAAGGTAACGAATTTTCTTCTTGAAAAATTCACATTTCTTTGGTTTCAATCGAATTCCTCTTTTCTTTAGACACTGAAGGACTTTGCGTAGGTGTTCTAGATGATCTGAGAAAGTGTCTGAATAAACAAGAACATCGTCTAAATATGGGCAGCAGCATTCGTCACGAACATCATACAGTGTTTCTTCCATAAAATTTTGGAATTGGCCAGGCGCTCCACTAAGACCAAATGGGATCCGATTCCACTCAAACAAGCCCCATGGAGTTATAAAAGCTGTTAGTTGTTTGCTTTCCTCATGCATAAACCCCTGATGATATGCTTTTCCCTGGTCAAGTAGACTGAACCATGATTTCCCCTTTAAGTTGTTCAGAGCATCTTGTATTCTGGGGATAGGTTGACGGTCAGGTATTGTTTTCTGGTTTATCCGGCGATAATCAATGCATAGTCTAAGAGTTTTGTCTTTTTTTCTGACAATCACCATTGCGCTAGAGTATGGAGAATGGCTCTTCCTAATGAAATTACATCGAAGAAGATCGTTAAGATATTGTTTCACTTCTTCATACATTGGTTTCGGGATAGAAATATAATTCTGCTGGACAGGCTCTGCATCCTTGAGACGAATCTCCAATTGTAAATCTTTTGCATTACCAATTTCATCTTCTCTTGCAAATGCAGACGACTCCTCGTGCAGAAGGTTACGAATCTGTTCCTGTTGTCCTGGTGTTAAATCGTTTTGAATTTCAATAGGCGGGTGCCATAAATCTTCTTTGGGTTGGGCGTTGAATTCTTTCGATTCTTGAACCGAACAAGAATGTACCAACTTGCTTGTCTCAGTATTTTCTAATACTGGTATCAATTCATCAATTGAATGTAGACTTCCAAGAAGAAGTTTGTTCTTTAGTGATATGCTCCTGGACGTAGCATTTGTGACATAAACAGCAACCTTTGTTGTTGGCCCTTTCTTGAGATTAACAACACCTCCTTCAATACCTACACCTTCAGGTATTTCCTGCGAAATATTTGGTTCAAACAATGCTTGAATATTGTCTCTCAAACCAAGTTTGACAACAGTCTTGATTTCCATAGTGGCACCGCTAGGTATCTTCACACCATGGTTGCCTAGTTTTACATCACCAAGTTCATCAGATTTTTCTGCTGAAATAAAATCCACTAATGCTGTTAATGCTTCAGCTTTCAATGTGGGAAATCCAGATTGAATAGTCTCAATATTCTTATGTTCATTAGTTTGTAAGTTCATAAATTTCTCAATCACATTATATCCAATGATTGGTTCATTTATTTGATCCGTTACTAGAAATGGCACATGTAGTTTCTGATTATGACCCGATTTCAAAAGTTCAAAACTAAGTGGGATGTACCCTTTAAAGGGCATCTCCGAACCATTCGCAGTTTTGATCGACAATGACTCTTGTAACAAATCTGTGATGGGTTTCACTTCAAATGTTTTTAGATTTCTTCTTAACCACTGTTCTGGAAGAAGGCATACTTGAGCCCCAGAATCCCACAAAACCTCAGTCTTCCGGTTATCCAGCAAACACAAGACATGGCAACGTTTACCAACAAGCTTTGTCAATCTGTCCCTGTCAAGTTGTGAGAGCGGAGATACACCTAAAGGAAAAACTTGTGGATTATGTTCAAGATGCTTAATTCTACGACATATGGCTTTATTGCAGTCCACACATACTATACTACCTACACCACAGTTACATGTACGCGATAATGATGGGGCGGACACCCTAGGCTTCAATGACTTGCCCCCAGCACTGAGCCTTTGCCGTTTCCCGAGCGCTTCTTACACCCAGCCCTAAAATGTTCACTTGAACCACAGTTAAAACAATGTTCACATTTAGCGGTTGAATTGGCTTTGGAGCAGGCTTGACAAATTCTTTGCGCTAGTTGTGGCCTTCTTGACCTGTTTTCATTTTTATCACTTAAACCTTTTGAGTTTTTCACTTCTTGACTTAAGGCTTTTATTTCTGCTTGGAGTTGCATTAAAGTTATTTCACTTTCAGTTTCTATGGTTTTGACATCTACTTTCTGACTTTTGAATTTCTTATTCCTTTCGTCACATTCAGCTACAACAATATTGAAGCGGGAAATTATTTCTTCGTCGCATGGATTTTGAAGCAATACGTCTTTCATTGAAAAGGCTATTGATGAATCTCGGAGACCTGTATGCAAACTTCGTAAGGTCATCTGTCGAACCAAGTTTTTGTCATAACGGCCTTGAAGCTTTGTTGAGTCAACTTCTGCAGAGGTAAGTAGAACTTTCTGTCCCAAATCCAGAACACGAAATACAAAATCAAGTGTATCTTCCTTCATCTTTTGGGATGCACCGGTTAGTTCATTGTACAGATCAGTTGCCGATTTTTCTCTGAAATATACCCGAAGCAGTTTTCGGAGGGCTGTCAAAGATATATCACTTCGGGCTTCCAAATATCCTCGCAGTTGTTGAGACGGGTGAATTGCTCTTACAACTGCCCAGATGATTTCATTTTCAGGGTACCGTTGATCTAATCCTCCCTCAATTTGATGTATTAAATTAATAAAACTTATTCCGTCTACTCCGTTGATGGTGCCCGAAATTTTGAAATTTTTCTGGTGCTGTAACGAATCTGTGGAGCCTTTTGTTTCCATCTTGCCTCCCTCAGTAGAATTCGTTACACGAAATTGATTCAACTGGTCATGCTCAACTTTATTGGCAAGATTAGATTCTGCTTCAATAGTAGGCCTATTCTCGGCATCAGTCTCAACAACACTTGATAACTTTGATTCTGTGTGTTTGTGTACAATAGACGAAAGTTCATCAATTTTTTCAATTTGGTTCTCTGAATCCCGGATGTTTTCGATAAACTTGTCTAGCGTGACAAAAAGTTGGAACGGTTTCCTTCCCTCAACTCCAAGATCAATTTGAAGTTCCGACATAATCTGTTCAACGATATCATTTGTTGCTATATAAATTTTCTTCTTTATGTCATATATCTTTTCTTCCATCTCAGCTGCAACACCCATGGAATCTGTTTTTTTCGAACACTTTTTTGAAGTCTTATCTGTCGTCGACATCTTTTACTTCTCTTAGTTCTAAACCACCTTGACAGAAGATCCTGGCAAGCTCGCCAAAATGTAAGGGGTTTTGCGATACTACTCCCGGTTCACACTGTGAAAGAATAAGAAAAGATATATAAACGTTAGCTTTAATAGTTTACATGGCGGATTTACAGGAAGAACAACTTTTAGCCAATAGAATTTCTCTATCTAAAATATCCAACTGAATAGCCAATCAGAAATGGTTTTACGTTCTGCCACTTATAATTGAATAAAAGCATAGTTGTCTCCCTTGGACCATGTCAACTGTTAATCCTAAGGACAATATTATTGAATTTAAAGGGACACATAATATTGATATGAAATTGAAAAAAAAATTAATATCTTTCCAGTTTTTAACTTTAAGTCACATTCACATTTTAAGCTACAAACTTCAATAATTAGTATAATCCTTATATAAGCAGCATATTATATGATTATAATCCAGTCAATATCGAAGGCTAGCGTTGACATCGAAGGTTGGTTATGGTCTGGATAAGTTAATATTAATGTAAAATTAATAATTTAGACAGAATTTCAGGCCTAAAGAAAGAAAGGCCTGTAATATGACGATTTAGCGCTTGTATAATGCATGTTTAACTGTTATCTGAATATCATTAGAGGGGTTTTGAGTCTTTACAAACTACAATATTGTTAAAGTTGAATTTCGAATAGGAATATCAGCCTAACAATGTTAGATTATGTTCCGTCCTTGCATATGTAGGATAAAATGAACATTTCTCAACATTCGGCACTATCTTCAGACGGTATAAACAAACCAGTACCACATATAAATCGGTTGAAGGTCCTCATTTTAATCCGACTGAGTACATCCCGCCCGGGGCTTCAACGGCGCTCAATTATAAAACTGGTGACTGTTTATACATGACTTCTTATTTTACAGGCTCGAACAGCTGTTGAAAATGGGGACTTAGTGACAGCCACAGTAAAAGCCAAGGAAGCTAAAAAATGGTCTCTTGTATCGATTGTTCTTGGTATTCCGCTTGTAGCTGCCATTGCTACTGCTATGTATTTCGTTTTCAAGAACAATAATAATAACCATTATTAATGTATATGTTGTTGTTACGTATTGTGGTCAACTGAGAAGTTTCCAGGTTTATGCAAAATGAAATAAGATATATGAAAGTTTTCTGTGCAATTTAAATGATTGGCAGCCAACGGGACCAACAACACAAGGGGTTTATATCCATGGCGCCGCTTAAGTTTTTGTGCCTGTCCTCACGAAATAAATCGGTTCTGTATAGTGACAGGGGCACCAGGTGCATTTTCTAAGATTTAGATTTAGATAAAGAACTACGATAGTTCAATAATATACTCTCCCAAAAAAGAAACGCAACGTTACATTAAGTCGTCAGTATATCCTCGCTCTACTATCGCCTTGTTTCAACAAGAACGGCGACACGTCGCTGAACCAAACTCTCTCCAGTGTTGCTGTGACCATACCCTCAGTGCCTGAACCCATTAAAGTTGGATTTCATGGTATCGGCGTATTTCAAAACAGAAGCTCTAACGGGGACGTCTGCCTCGTTATTCGGTTTCACGTAGGCGTTTGCCTACTGTCTGGTACGAGATTCTACGCCGTCCGGGAATTGCTGCTGCAGTAGAGGTCGCTGTTGAAAACCATTTACGCCAATGACGTAACCGGAAGTGACGGCCCAGGACAAGTAGGACCACACTTGTTTGGCCTGAGCTAGGGCGTTCACGTGTTGAACCTCGCTGTCGGTACCTATCCCAAAGGCGAGAAATGGAACTAAGGGAAACATTCAGCAGCCTGGCTACATCTGTCTTGGAGTCACCTGCTTGTAATCCACCAATAGCGTTGTTGCGTTGGTCTTCGTTCGGATGTGGCATCACTCGGGTCTTTGAGTGTTTACATGTGCAATTGATTCGGAAACCGAGAACCCCGGGATTTTAAAGACCTTAGATTTAGGTTCCATGCGAAAAGCTCGCAAAGTTGTTAAATTCATGTTTCTTGGTGCAATCAAGCGAAATAAAATTTTCACAAAAAGGATGACCAGTCACAATTAGTGACCCTACCTTTAAAATCAATAATGAATTTCTTTCATCCTTACATAATGGCATTAAAAACAAGTAAGATTTACCGAAACAAAGACCTGGTTCAAATAAAAAAATGATGAAAAATGGGTTGTGCGTTTCTGTTTTTGAAGAGTATATATAATGAAAAATGAATATATTAGAAATTACATTATTCTGGGTGAAGTTATAATAAGCGTTTCAAGGTTTGAATAGAGTCAATTGACTAAATCTAGCGTAGATTGTTCCTTGTCGTAGCAACGGTACTTGACATTCTTGACCAAGTCTTGATTATCTAATTCTATATTTAAATCTCGCGCGTGTACTAATCACTTTGAATCTATGTCATGTGGACGGCTGATCGACGATTGACCAGTCAACATGTTATGGTCATCTCTTATGAGAAGGTTGAGCACATTATCGCCAATAGTCTGGATGGGTCCTCAAAATTTGACGGAAAATAGGTCATTGTCTGGATTATCCAGTCTTTTAAGTTACCACGTACTAAATCAATCTGTTTCACAGAGAATTACTTACGAATTATCTCTGTAACAGATGACTGTCCACAACACGGGCGTTGACTGCTCGCCGTGGTAGTTATTGGCTCAACGGCTCGTGCAATGTTTACTTAACACCTAACTGCTTCGGGCAAAATGATGCATTTTACTCATTTTAATACTCATTTACACTAAATAGGAAATATTTTTTAACTACAAATACATTAAACGTCTTTATTTATTTTTCTTTTACCTCAAAAAAATGTTTGAGAATTTAATTTGACGGAGTAAAAAAGTTAATATGCCGTACTCATTAAGCCTCGTCGATGTCATGCTTATCAGTGATTGTAGCGGCCAAGCGAATATTCACTGCGGGATCAGTTTGGTACTGAATCTATCAAAACAGCTCGCTTGTCAACAATGACACTCTTTAAAATTTTGTTTGTAAAGGTTTCAATTGAAATGGTAATTTTCTCTCGTCATGAATCAGACGTATGGCTTCTCACAATCTTCTTAATTCTTCATCGCGATTCATGCTTATTCCTCGTCTCTATTTTGTTTCTAATAATAGATCAAACTGATCCCGCAGTGAATATTCGCTTGGCCGCTACAATCACTGATAAGCATGACATCGACGAGGAAGAACTGCCGACAAACGATTACAGTGTTTTTATAATTTTCGGAAAACTAAATGACTTTTTTGTTTGCTTGGTGCGAACGAGGCAAGGTATGTTTGCTAATTTCGAAATACATGGCAGACCCTATCACTTGTGGATTTGTTTTTGTCCATTGCACTGACTCCGGCTATTGCTATTTGTCTGATATTGATTTAATCAGGGACGTATGTAGGATTTTAAAAGTGGGGGTGCGGCCGACTATTGTGGGGGGGGGGGGGCAGTATAATGCCCGGAAAATATCGGCGCCCCAGATGGCGGTGGCGCCCTTTGCCCACTGGGGAAAAAGGAAAACGCTAGATCGGAGACGGTCCTACGCAAATTATGACGTCATACGTGAATTGTGGGTTAGGGTAAGGGTTAGGCTTGGCCAAGAGTTAGGATTAGGGCTAGCCCTGTTTACATCTCGGGATTTTGACGAAATCTAGAGGTCCTAGCCCTTACCCTAACCCACAATTTATATATAATGTCATATGTGCTTAAATGCGTAGGACCGTCTTCGATCTAGCGTTCTCCGGGAAAAAATCGGTTGCCTGCAATGGGCGCCAATATCCGTATTGGCACCACATAACGCCCAGCGACATTTCTCGGGGCGCCTTATTTTTCTGGGGGTGTAAATGTACCCCCTGCACCCCGGCTAGATACGGCCCTGGATTTAATTCGTTATTTGTTTGTAAACTTTATTCGGATAAGGAAATGACATTAAATGAAATGAGGTTTAACGCCCTGCTGTTCTGTTCCAAAAACTGGGCTAATGAAGACGGGCATACGCCATACAGTGTGCTATAACAGAATTTTTGCTCATACAGCGGCACTGCGTCCTACTCTTATATCGAATTCCAACTATCAAGGAATATTTTACGTGCACGACAATGTGCACACGGGATTTGTTTTTTTTTTTGTCCCACCCGTCCGGCTAAAGAGGAGTCCCTGTCAGGTAGAAATGGTTCCACTACTGATGTCTTCCGTCTTACTCCAGGCACAGTAGTGGCTTTTCCTACAGAGTTCCTTTACGCAGTTTTGTATAACTACAAAACGTTTACTGACCCATAGCTCCCTTAATTTACACATAAAATAACCCATAACTGTACTGCACAAAGCTCAACATATAATAAATATATAATAAATCAATTTCCATTGAAATAAAGATGAAGCCTTACCGCATAATTATATGATTTGATGAAACCCAACAGCTACGCGAAATTTCAACTGGTCGGTGTCATGGCGACAAGTTGCGTAATACGTCATTAGGCCTACACTTGATTTGATATTTTCCGCAGGTTAATCTTATAGGTTTTTGTTTTTCGTGTAGTGCGGTCCTCCTGCACTTACTATTAGAGTAGAGTTTTAACCCTTCGTACTGCAGAATGTTCTCGTTGTCCGGTTTTGCTCCTGATTGCTCACTACACTTATTATTTTAGCGTTTTCCGAGATTCTATCCGGATTATCGCCCTTATTGTTGAAATTGTTTGACGTTCTAACATCTGACGTCAACTGGCATTGTCACGATCGGTCGCAATACCTCTTTTTTTTTCAAATCATTTTTAGTTTAGTGAAGCCTGTACCATAACAGGCCCGGGACTGTACAGCGCAGTGGACGCTTACGGTTGGCCCCCGGATCCATTCACTTGATTTGATATTTTCCGCAGGTTAATCTTATAGGTTTTTGTTTTTCGTGTAGTGCGGTCCTCCTGCACTTACTATTAGAGTAGAGTTTTAACCCTTCGTACTGTAGAATGTTCTCGTTGTCGGGTTTTGCTCCTGATTGCTCACTACACTTATAATTTTAGCGTTTTCCGAGATTCTATCCGGATTATCGCCCTTATTGTTGAAATTGTTTGACGCTCTAACATCTGACGTCAACTGGCAAACTATCGCCATTGAATAGACGACCATTGTCACGATCGGTCGCATTATTTCTGTTACCTCTTTTTTTTCAAATCATTTTTAGTGAAGCCTGTACCATAACAGGCCCGGGACTCTACAGCGCAGTGGACGCTTACGGCTGGCCCCCGGATACATTCACTTGATTTGATATTTTCCGCAGGTTAATCTTACAGGTTTTTGTTTTTCGTGTAGTGCGGTCCTCCTGCACTTACTAATTTGTGATAGAATTACTTATTCCAATATAAACTGTAATGATATGTGCTGACATTAATTGTGCGTTTGAACTTATTTGAACTTGCATAAGGGTTCTTAGACTGTAGCAATTGTAGGCCTAACCTGACAGTTTAAGGTTACAAGTATAGTAACTACTTGTCGGGCCCTTCGCCCTGCATCACTGATAAGAGGGAACCACACCGGAAAATCTGGATGAACTTTATCGGCCAGGGATCGAACACCCGACCTCAAGGCTAGCGATCCAGCGTCTTACCCTATTAGCCACCATTTCTAGAAGCCGGGGGATGCATTTTCAACCATTTTGTGACTAGTTACACTAAAAAATATATGTTGGTGAATGGGTCATTAACGGTCATTAATTTCACTGTCACATGTTAGTAATATTTGTAGGAACCTGTTTAGTGTTAAGCGGTGGACACACTAGCCGAATTATTCGGCCGAATCGTTCGGCCGAATCAATTGGCGTCAAAATTCGCCTAGTGTGTCCACAAGTTTGATATATTCGGCCGAATATTTAATCGGTCGAATGATATTCGCCTGGTGTGTCCGCTTCGCCGAAGCATTCGGCCGAATGTAGAATTCATTAGCCAATCGTCACTCAGATCGAGAAGTCACGTGATTGTTTGAAGACATTGACGCCGCCATGTTTTGATCATGTGACGTGAAAGGTTGACGTAATCGACTGGTGAATCGGGCGAAGCATTCGGCTGGTGTCAACCTGTTTCACAGAGAATTACTAACGAAATATCCCTGTAACGGATGTCTGTCTAAAACACGTGCGTTGACTTGCACGCCTCGTAGTCATTGGCTCAACGGCTCGTGCAATGTTTACTTAACACCTTCGGGCAAAATGATGCATTTTACTCATTTTAATACCCATTTACATTAAATGCGGGCGAAGATTGATATCTCTTCATGAAACTGCGTAACAAAAGCAATACAATAATTGTTAGTTACTCGGGATGTGTGGCTCGTCGTTAAAATCGCATATACAACAAAATATAGTCTTGTTTAACCAGACTCTGTTTTTGTCCATTATTCCTCCTTGTTAGAAGTTGACAAGCCGTAATTACTCCATCAACTATCGGTGCTGTGATCTACAATATACAACACTATGTACTCATAATACTGTTATCTAATTTTAAAACCCTGGTTTAATACTATAGCGGCTTCGTTTTGAATACCATCATCAAGTAAATTTTAATGAGCACCCTGGCGATTTTTATGTGTTGCCAAAGATTGCCGATTGACAAAGCATCTCTTTTAATTTATTTAAGATGGCGGCTAACAAAGTCACAAGAAAGAACGAGCTGTGGTAAACTTCAGATCGAATAAAACAATTCATTAGAAGACAAACGATCAAGGAAGTCTGCTACATAAATAATTACTCTAAATCCTGATTACCTCTACGGATGCGATATATTATTTAAAGACGTAAATAATTCCGTGCTGACGTTTTGTTCGTTTGTGACAGTTCCGCTTCCTTCAGTTTCCTAGTTTTAGTTTAGTCGTTGCGACACAAACAACAATAGACATGTCTTTAGAAGACCCTTTTTTTGTAGTGAAGGAGGAGGTTCAGAAAACTTTGCACACTGCTCACGGACTCTATACACGGTGGAACGAACTGCAAGATCAGTCTAATTTAGTTTCCAAAGAGGAAACAGATTGGACTTCAAGTGAACTACGCAACAGTTTGAGAAGTATCGAATGGGATTTAGAAGATTTGGAAGAGACTGTAGGCATAGTTGAAAAAAATCCACGGAAATTTAAGATCACTGAAAATGAAATACGCGAAAGAAGAAATTTTATTGAGAGGACGAAGGCAACTGTGAAAGAAATGAAAGGAGCCCTGGCTAGTCCAAAAGCAACTAATTATTACAGCAAGGAAGATAATGTGAGACAGGCTTTACTTCATGCAGACAAACAAAATGGCCCAATGGACCGCTATACAAGATTGGATAACGAAATGGAACGCTCTAATCAAAATTTTATTGATGACAGCCAACAACAACAGTCGCTAATAATGAGATCACAAGATGATCAATTAGAACTAATTGGTGGCAGCGTCGGTGTACTAAAAAATATGAGTCGTCAGATTGGTGGAGAGTTAGATGAACAAAATGTTATGCTTAGTGATTTCCGTCATGAGATTGAGACAACAGATTCTAGACTTGACAGTACAATGAAAAAAATGGCTAAAGTTTTACACATGTCCAATGATAAAAGACAATGGATGGCGATTGTGGTGTTGATAATAATATTAGTTGTTATTCTTGTCCTGTTTTTTGTATTATGAGAAAAAGGGCATCACAAAATGCCAATAAAACACTTGAAGATATAATACAACATCTAGAAATCATAAATATGGGATTAATAATGGCATGTTTTTGTGGTTGGGTTTATTTATTCTCTTGATTCATTTCAAGAGGACTTATTATATATACAGGTGCTAATGGTCACTGGTGGTTTCCATAGTTACATCAGCATCAACATTTGCTCATTTTATTCTAAGCAGTCCACTGATCATGATCTACATGTAAGGATGTACCGTTGCTTACAATGTACAATATTTGCTTGCAAATGTTTATGGACTGGCATTATTTGACGATGCATTACATGTACAGTACAGGTCAAAAAATTGAATCTTGTGATGTCATGAGTTTATGTAAAGGTTGCACAGTATGGTTAAATATCTGTTCATTTTTGTGTTAACTTTCATTTAATGAAAGAAGTCAATTTTTAAAAAAATCATTTTTATTTCTTATGAAGGCTACACTTCTTGATTCTGTATATATATATTTTTAGGCATCTAGATATATTAGAATGGGTGAATATTGTTTAAATGTGACATTGATGCCCTACATTGTATTTAACCAAGTCTATATTTATTGCAATGTATTCTTAGTTTTTGGACATGACCTTTTTGCATAAACTATTAAAATCGTTATAAATCATTATCATTATGTGTGCTGACATTGAGATATCTTTCACTAGTAATATAATGTTCAGGAAATATTCCTTTTTTCTTAGGCTGTCCCCCTTGTTTTCATTATGAGTCTGAGTGGCACCTGTATCACACATGTACATGCCTGAGATTGTGCAGCACAGTGGACGCATATGGCCAGCTCCAAGATCCATTAGCTTAATTTGTTAGTAGGCTACTTGTGTTGTTTGTTACTTGCAATGTTTGTGTTGTGTTTCTGTCCATGGGTTTGTCTTGTTGGTTTCCTGCACTTTTTTATTCGACCAAATCAGAAAAACTCTTCTCAGAAATAATAAACATCACAATAACATAGTGACCTCAGAGAAATTAAATAGATCACATTCTTTGGATTGATAATAATTACCCAGCTGAAAGTTCTATAAGTAATATAGCCCATCCACATAAAACAAATTAACTTTAATATGCTGTTCAAGTTAACATCCCCAACTTGCCAATTTAAAAACTGAACATCTACAATACATATAAAAAGTTTTACACATCTGTTCAAACACATTTGATCTAACATTGTTGTTCACAATTGAATTTGGTCCTGAAAGACATAGTGTGTGTGTAATTTTCCCATTCTGTTTTACATAAGTAATGCAAAAGCCTTTTAACTTTGTGTAAGATGACTGACCTTCGCACAGCATCAATCATTTGATTTGACAGTGTGTACATCGTTTACGTAAGATGTAATAACGTACCCTGGTCCAAGCAGAATGGTGCCTTTTAGTTGTTTACGTCTCAGCATAGCATAGTATTTTATGTACCCACTTAAACGAAATAGGAAATATTTTTTATCATGATAAGCTTATAGATCAAACACCTTTAATTTACTTTTCTGATACTTAATTTGCAGAAGGAAAAAATTAAATATTGTTAGCTAATTAAGCCGCACCGATGTTATTCCTCTCAGTGATTGTAGCGGCCTAGTGACTATTCACTGCTGATCAGTTTGGAGTTTTTCTTGTCTGGATTTTAACTTCACTGTTCTCCTTGGATATCACAGTATGTGTTATTTGAATAATTTCTTTATAGTGAAGTAAAAGTACTTGTACAAGTCTGTGCTTTAAGAATCCTATTGTCATCTGTGGCTAATAATGGACCAATTACATGTAGATGGTACATGTACATATCGTTTCTTTATTTTATCATGTTGTAGGCCTACTGCATTGTCATCTGACACATTTTCTTTAAAGACAGAACCTGCACTGGAGCTTATATTATAATGTCCATGTTATGCAAACTTTATGCTAAGGTCCATGGAGGAGAAAAAAATTCATCAGGATTTTGCAGGGTTGTTCCCCTTTGTCAGTGATGTAAGACAGAGGGTCGGGCAAGGAACAACATATAGTCATTTGGATAGGACGAAAAACTGAGGTCATGTGTACACATTGGGTTGAATAATAGAAATAGAGCATTTTAAAATGGGCGCTTGTCACTATTTCAAAAAGAAAATATTAATACCCATTTTAAATGGGTATTTTAGAAACGGCGTTGTCACTATTGAATTAATACAGGTATCTTTAACGCATATTTCAAAAAGAAAAGAACAATATCAAATTTTTTGAATATTAATTACTCGAGTAACACCTGGTTTTAAAAAAATAATGCTTTATCCATGGGACTTGAAAACGATTCAATGATTTGTGATACACAATTCCAGTTTTAGTTTTATGGTTTTAGAATGTGGGACCAAAATAATTTGATAGTGCTCTATATATATCGTATTTGTAAAATGGTTACCTGAGTGAGATATTGATTTAATTTATTTCAATAGAATAAAAGATGAATAAATTGTTTATTTAGTCCATGTGTTGTTTGTTATATCTAAGTGATGGGCAGTAGGGAGTCTGCCACTTTTCCTGTTATCTAGGACATTCTACTGACCATTAAGTCCACTGCACGATGGGGTATCTTCATGAGAGCCATGGTGGCTCTGTGAGTATGATGTTGGTTCGCTAACTTGGAGGTCCTCAGTTCTATCCCTGCAGTGGAGGAGAAAATTCATCTTCATTTTCCGGTGTGGTTCCCCTTTGTCAGTGATAGAGGATTGAGGGTCTGGCAAGGGACAACGTATAGTTGTTCGGATGTGACGAAAAACTGAGGTCCTGCGTACAAATTGTCTTGCAGGTAAAATAAAACTTGACGACAGTTGGAATTCGAGATAAGAGTAGGCCTTGGTGCCACTGACTGGGCACAAATTTCCTTCATAACACACTGCATGGCGTATGTGCACCTTCATTAGTCCAGTAGGAGCAGAACAGTAGGACGTTAAACTCCATTTCATTTCATTTTGGGTATCTTCGTCGTATGAAGAAAAGTTTGGAGCCATGACAGCTCAGTAAGGCACTGGCACACTAAACAGGATATACTGTTGTTCTAAAAACATTCCTGGGGATTTATTCAGAGCGGTTTCTCCTTGTCAGTGCTGCAGGATGATGGGTCTGGCAAGGTAATTTGTCTGTCATTCTGCTGGATTTGACTAAGGGTAGGTGGAAAGGTCTCTGTCCTGGCAAAATTTCTCTCTCGGCACCATGTATGACATTATGACAGCCACCATTAGCCTTGTTTGTTTATGGGTTATTACTCTTTTATAATTTATATTGTCTTGTAAAATGATTTATTAAATGTATTTAAATAGACTTACACATCATTTTCATGGTCCTATGTAATTTTAAAAAAATAGCCCTGAATGCAATAAGCCTTACCCAGTTGAAGAACAAAAAGTCTGTGTTAAATTGTCATGATTTTATTTGTACATGTATATCAAGCTATGGTTTGCATTTTACCATCTGGTTAGGTCTTGAGTCCTAATGCTAAATAAAATATAAATAGATAATGACATAAGTATTACATAATAAAATGCTTGTTTTCTATTTAAATTATTTTCCGACGTTATTTCCCCTTGTCAGTGATGCAGGAGGGCCTGACAAGGACAGCTGCCTAGTTGGTCGGATGGTACCAAAAACTGAGGTCCCATGTACACATTGGAGTGCACGTAAAAGATCCCTTGGCAGTTGAAATTTGATATAAGAGTAGGCCGTAGCGCCGCTGCCCGGGCAAAATTTCCCTCATAGCACACTGTATGGAGTATGCCCGTCTTCTATTAGCCTAGGTTAGGTGCAAAAGAGTAGGACGTTAAACCCCATTTCATTTCATTTATTTAAATTATGTTACAATGACAGACACAAACTAGGTCACTTCGGGAGTAACATGGTTCAATTTTATTTCAAAAATTTGCTTACACGTAGGGTTCTTTAGCAGTAAGAGGACTCGAAAAAGAAACCCATGAGGTTGGAAAGGCTACCCTACTCCTTGTCCCGTGCAACCTGGAAATCGAAACCAGGGCAGTTGACTTAATGACAGACTTTATGATGCAGTACGCACGCACAAAATATGGGACACGTTCAGGTGCGGATCCAGGAATTTTTGCAGGAGGGGGTTTGCCAGGTTTCTGTTACGGAAATCTGCCATCATCGTCTCTAAATTACATAGGCATACATACAAATTGAGCTTTTTAAACAGAGAAATCATTGTTATACTGATGTAGGATCACTTTGTGATGTAATTTCATTGATGCAAGGCATTATTTTTTTTTTATGTAGCTGAGCAGGGGGGGGTTTGGACCCCCCAAACCCCCCCTCTGGATCCGCGCCTGACGTTACTTTAAAACTATATCTAACATTACAACACTCTCAAAAACTATTATATCTAGACCATGCACAAACCTATGCACTGAAAATATCTGAACCAATTTGAACCAAACTACATTTTTTTTTGGGGGGGGGGACATTTTCACTGCCAACAGATTTACCTACTACCTGATTCATGCTATTCCTCATAGGCGTACTGGCCGATTTTGTGGGGTGTTGGGGCGGCATTTATCGTTTTTGGATGAAAAATACGGCGACAGCACCCAAAAAATGAACAGACATAAATTTTCCACAAAATGGCCTTATAAGTAAAAATGAACATACATAAATTTACCACAAAATGCAGAGGCGTTCTATAGCTAATCAAAGAAGTTGAAAAAATAAAACGGGAGAAAAATGCTAAAACTGATGAGGAAAATGTATCCTAGTTAGGGAGGGCCCTAAAGGCAGACAAAAGGGCCCTACGTCTGACAAACGGGCCCCTCTGGCAAGGTAAAGAGCCTCTAAGTCCGAGTCAATCCACGACTGAATGAGAGTGCACTCATTGCAATTGCATGAAAATCATCAATCAAGAAATCACCTTTTCTGAAAACCTACTAATAAGCTATTCAGGAAAGAGATGGCTAGGCTGCCCAGTGTGGTCTGGCTTGGCAGGGCGATCATTTCTTTGCTGTGTAAATTTCAGGGATTACGCGTACTGCTTGCAAAATAGGCCCACTCCACCATATATTCCATTAATTATTATTTGATTGAGCTCCATATACGCCTACAAGTCATTTGTTTCGCATTCAGACTTCAGACGAGTATCGAATTAGGCCCCCGCCCTCATATTAAACCGACCTAGAAGGGCCTGAGGATATGTCAGAATGCACCAAAATGATTTCTATTATAAATTCTATTTTAAAGTATTTTGCAAAATTTCTCGACCTTCGGACTCCTTCCCGCGAAAGAGTGCCCTCGAAATAGTATAGCCTCCGCCATGATAAACCTTAAAACTCCCCTGACAAAATGCCCGTATAGGCAACGTCGCGAAAAATAACGGTATGTAGCGCTTAGCAGAGTGAATTTTCTAGAACCGTATTTTGAGCACGAGACACACTGAATCAAAATCAGAATTGTCTAATTTTTATTGAAACTCTGCACTCAGCCCACACTTTGGCCAGTAAAAATACCGGGCACTTCATTTTGCGGGATGGTATAAATTTTTAAAACATTTTTACTTTTATACCCACTACACTAAAATTTCACTTTTTTCAGCATTTGATAAACGCCCGAAAATTAGTTTTGGCCGTGATTTGATTCACCTACTGTCAGTCGTGTGCTTGTGTAATTCAATCCCTCCTCTTTATAAATAGGATGACTTACCGCCCCTAATACAAAGAATGTCCTTGATTTCAAGCCGCACATTCAGCAGTAGGGGTTTAGTCCATCGATCTGTAGAATATGCATAAAGACATTACTAATTGAAGTTTGTTTTATAATTCAACCGTTCGGTTCATTTTGTTTGTAATATTCAATATCAGGATACAGATTATACAAAAATAATGACAACTGTGGGGAATTCCCATTCTAGTCGATGTTCTGAAGAGTGAGAATGTCCCCCGTCGCGCCATACCGATTAAATAGACCGATACTGTAGTTGCCAACTTCCTAATAATAAAAATTATGTTATTAACTGTTGATATTTCCGATAATGGACATTAACAACGTCATAGAAGATTTTTCAATATCTATTTCCACGGGGTAGTGGGGGCGGCGGCTCGGTGTGTAAGGCATTGCAAGGCTAACCTGGAGGTCTCGTGTTCCACCCCGGTGTTGGGCTAGAAAGTTCATCGGGATTTTCCGGCGTGGTTTCCCCTCGTCAGTGGTACGTGTACAGGACGGGGTTTGGCAAGAAACAATGTATAGCCGTTCGGATGGGACGAAAAAAGAGGTCCCGTTTATACATTAGCGTGCACGTAAAAGAACCCTTGACAATAGGAATCCGATATTAGAGTAGTCTGTAGTGCCGTCCTTCGGGCAAAGTTTCCGTCATAGCACACAGTATGGTGCATGCCCGTATTTATTAGTCGAACCGGTGCAGAACAGTAGGATGTTAAACGCCATTTCATATACATTTATTTACTTTCATAACAAAGTCAAAAATAATATGAGAACAGACTGGTTGTTACTTCTGATTCGCACTTACGAAGATTTGGGCCTTTGGTTTGCGCCCCAGCCGGCCCACCTAACTTCCACATTCGATTGTAAAGTCCTTGACGTTCAAATACTGACTCTCAGGCACGAATGAAAGCAAATAAAACACAACATTATCAAAATGTGTCGCACAGATAGCTACTTCACGTAAAGGACCACTCGTCCACCAACGTTATTTCTCCATTCAAGCATTCGAGTAACAAAAATTTAGCTTTCCTGTCAACCAGCAACAACAATGAAATGGCCTCACAGTTGGCATACTTGCCAATCATGTCTACAATAAAATGTTTGTTTGTTTAATAAACGCTACATACATTTTTATTAAATTAATTCTATGGCAACATTTACTATTTCAACCAAAGCAATTTAAGCATCTCAAGCCCAGAAGTGGGGCTCACAAAGCTACTAGTTATTTCCACTGTAATGGGGTTGAAGTTGGAAATTCCCACTTTCAAAGGTTCCTTTATTTGCACGCTAACGTGTTAACAGAGATAAATAACATACCTCCACAGTCCTTATTCATTTGATTACCATTGCCACCTTTTCTTGCTAGACAAATAAAGCATGGAAAAAATATAACTGCATGTTCTAACACCAAAGTGATTATAAATCATGCACGGCTATGTTATTGTAAAATTTGAATATTCTAAATGATCACAAATTTATGATGAAGTTTTATACACATTTGGCAACCTCCAGACTGCTACATACAGTGGGTTGCGATATCCCTTGTGTATCAGAAACGGGTTCGTCTTTTCACCCCGACAACGGCCGATTCCTTTTAATTGTTCTCAAAATACAAGATATTATTAACACAATTCAGAATAAGGACCTCTGATTGTTCTAAAAATACAACATATTAACACAATTCAGAGTAGGGACTGTTTCATTTACAAAAACATAAAATCTTCCAACATTTATGATTATATACTTAACACTTTTTAGAAAATCGCCTGGTTTTCTATAAGAAGTGTGTGTGTGGGTGGGTGTGTGTGTGTGTGTGTGTGTGTGATGTGGTGTTTGGGTGTGCGTGGGTGCGTGTGTCATATTCCTGGAGCAATGGCCCGAGAATTACCTCTAATCAAACGAAACACTGCGCGGAGTATGGGCGTGTGTGTTAAAGTTTAATCAGGGAACAAGAAATATAGGGGCAACATATAGAAAGACGTAATGCAACCGAACTAAAAGGTGGTCGTCTTCTGACAGTCGACGTCATATTCATATCAACACATATCTTTAAATGGCATTTAGTGAGGGGGGGGGGGGAGGTAACGTCCACTCAACACAAACTATGTCATTTTGGGACTAGCACATGGTTCAATTTTATTTCATTAACTCGCTTGCGCGTGTGGGATAAAACCGCGGAGAAAACCTACGAGGCTATGCAGGCGCCCCTACTCCGTGTCACGTACAAACGTGAAATCGAAACCACGCCACTAGGCCAAATGACAGACCTTATGACGCAACGCGTTAACCATTAATTGAATTACGTCTTTCGATGTTAAAACAAATTAAAGGACGGAAGCCGTTCAAAGACACTATGATATGGTTTTAAACACTATATCAAAACCATGGCAACAGCGCGGATACGGCGGTAAAGCACCATTTAGTATACTTAATTGTAATCACTACGAATACTATCCACATTCATAACATAGCCAATGCCGTGTGTACGAGTCAACCAATAACGCATGGACGACTCAGCTAACTTATTTTTATAATTGTCCGTTATAACTAGGCTTTTTGTGAGGATATCTTGTATTTGAGAACAATTGGTGGTCGTCGGGGATCAATTAAAAAGAGTCGGTGGTCATCGGCGGTGAAACCACACACCGGACAGAAACAACTACATGTAAACATAGCGGTATCTTGAGAAAATGTGTTAGGTGAATATGGCTTATCTTAAGTTAAGGCCTTTCACGATTACATTCATCAGAATATATAAATATGAGCCAACAATGATCTAAGTGCTAGTTGACCAAAACTTTTGACATAGTGTGGCTTGATAGTCTTTTACAAAATCTACACAAAGCGAATATCCAGGTAGCATATATAGGCGGATAGAGGGTTTACACAATAGACACATTAGAGTATGTTTAAGAGCGCAAAATTCAAAATGGAAAGTGGAACGCCTCAAGGTTCCGTCATCAGTCCGACGCTTTTCAATAAATATTATAAAAAATGACCTGCGAGGCTATGGCCTGCATTTTTCGCATTACATTATGTACTCTAGATCAAATCTATGAATCAGGGGTCATAATCCAGATCGGTTAAAAATTGTGACTCCTCGAGGATCCACAACTTTTGTATTATATACTTTTACACAATTTGCGTAGAACGAGCGGCCATTTTATCGGGCAGTTTCGTCCCACAAGCTAAGAGAAAACGTGTTTTTATTGTACCACCAGGGGCCATAATCAAGGAATTTACGGTCTGATATGCGCAAATATATCAACATGAACTACGATATTTGGATTATTAGTATAAATTTTCAGATTTTTACGAAATTCGAACTTAGCCTTGATTGATGTGTAACGGTGATATATCTAAACGATTTTAAAAACTGAAAACAATTGTGATTTATAGCCGGCCCACAAGCTAAATATGAGATTTTACGCACAATCAGGGGTCATAATCCAGGAAGTTACATTCGGGTGATTATCGTGACCCAGATGATATAAACATAAATTTCAAGTTTCAACAAAATCGGATAAAAATTGTGGCCTCTCTAGGGTCCACAACCTTGATATGTCATATTTTACACTGTTCGTGTAAGAAGGGCGACCAATTAGTCCAGCAGTTATGATCCGATTTTCACGATATTTAACTCCGTCATCATTAGGGTGTAACAGTGATGTCTTCAAATGTTTTCCTTTTTTAAATCGGGTAATAATTGTGACCTCCAGAGGGACCACAAGTTAAATACACGATTTTTCGCACAATAACGGGCCATATTTCAGGAAGTTACTATCCGATGTGCATTGTTGGGTTATGCTTGTGTAATTCAATCCCTCCCCATTATAAATAGGATGACTTGCCACCCGTAATAGAAAGAATGTCCTTTACAAGCTGCACATTCAGCAGTAGGCGTTTAGTCCATGTATCTGTAGAATATGCATAAAGACATTACTGATTGAAGTTTGTTTTATAATTCAACCGTTCGGTTAATTTTGTTTATAATATTCAATATCAGGATACAGATTATAAAAATATAATGACAACTGTTTTCACGATATTTAACTCAGTCATCATTAGGGTGTAACAGTGATGTATTCAAATGTTTTCTTCTTTTTTTTAAATCGGATAATAATTGTGACCTCCAGAGGGACCACAAATTAAATACACGATTTTTCGCCCCATCACGGGCCATATTTCAGGAAGTTACTATCCGATGTGCATTGTTGGGTTAAAAAACGGGTATTTCAAGTTTCATCATGGCTTTTCTTTGGGTCCTCCGGTTTCCTTCCACTGCTAAAGACCCATACGCCCAAGCGAATTATTGAATTAAAATTAACCTATATGTTAGTCCCGGAATGGCCTAGTTTGTGTTAAACCCCATCTTTCTCTCTCTTTCATCAAAATCAGATGAAAATTGTGATCCCTGGAGAGGCACAAGCTAAAAATAAAACCGATATTTCGTACAATCAGCGGCCATAATGTAGAAAGTTAAGGCCAGAAATGCGTAGATAACGAAAGGAACGGGGATTTTTGGGAGATAGGCCTATATTTCAAGTTAATTCAAAATCGGATAAAAATTGTCGCCTGTATAATTGTTTACAAACAAATTGTGAACGGACGGAGGGACAGTGGCAAAGGCATAATACGTCCACATGAAAATGTAGGCGTATAAAATGATATGTAGACCCAATGATTAAAATATTATACACAGAACACCTTTCTTCGCAAAGCCATTAAAAATGCAATGCCTAATTCGTGAAATATTTTCCCTTTTTATGATGCATAGGTGAAACTTGTGATGGGTCTCGTTCTGTGGGATTGTGGGTTCGAACCCAATATCAGTTCTCGGTAACGAACTTTGCTTTTGCAAACGCAAAACTTATCTTTTTCACGATTTTAAGCAGCCCCATGCCACATGCCAATTCAACGTGCAATCCCTGCACTCTGGCCCTTTAAATACGGATCAACATTTCAACTTTCATCACGTCCGAAAAATGCCTTGCCGTATACAAGAAAACAGGAAGAGTTATTGGCATGCTGGATCAGGGGGCTTTACGGGTAGCTGTCGCCATACACTTTAATGTCCACCCATCGTCACCTGTTACAACCGCTGCTCAAGACCGCCACATCCGACTACATCTGAACAACAGGTTCCAGATAGCAATGACCTGCAAATCAGGGGTATCTGCAGAACACGCCATGGCGAAATGTCATCTTCTCAGATTTAACCTCAGTTTTCCTGATGGACATCACCGTATCTACCGACGTCGACACGGACGCTTTGCTCGTAATTGTGTGCTGGAAAGGGATTGTTTCGGGGGAGGTGGCGACATAGTTTGGGTTGCTATCAACGTCAACTTCCGGTCCCAGTTGGTAGTGGTCCAAAGCAAACTTAACGCTCAACATTATTTTGGCTCCATCCGGTGTTGCTTCCATTGCTGGCTCAACATGTTGTCCGTCGACAGATGGTTTTCCAGCATGACAACGCTCGACCGACCCAACATTGCCAGGATGACAAGAGACTTTCTGAACAATAATCATGTCCGTGTTATGGATTGACCCGCTATGTGTTCCGACATGAACCCGATCAAAATCATTGGCAAGCAACCCGACAGGGTGTAGTGAGACATCCACGCCAAGGCGACTTCAGACTTGTGTAAGATCTCAGGGTGGACATATCATATATTGACTTTGGCTGACCCCTGCTTTGTTTCATAGTTTTGTGCATTTGTAGCGAATTCTTTAATGAAATTATCCACAGATGCTTGTTATCTCGATTTTGTCAATTGTACTTTGTTAAAACTTGTTGCAGTACATAAACTTGGCATTGCGTTTTTAATGGCTTTAAGAGTTATACTATTTATTGCAATATCATTAAATATATGTAAACATAACCTGTATACTCTAGCCATTCAAATAATGATCTCAAAGGAGAAAACAAGGAACCTCGGCCGATTTCTGTAGTTGTTGTCATAGCTGTCGGTGTTTTGGTCATTGGGGGCGGGGGCGGGGCCAGGGCCAGGGACAGGGCCGGGGCCGGGGCCAGGGCCAGGGACAGGGCCGGGGCCAGGGCCAGGGACAGGGCCAGGGCCGGGGCCGGGGCCAGGGACAGGGCCAGGGCCGGGGCCAGGGCCGGGGCCGGGGCCGGGGCCGGGGCCGGGGCCGGGGCCGGGGGCGGGGGTGGGGGCGTGGTCGGGGGTGGGGGCGTGGCCGGGGGCGGGGGTGGGGGCGTGGCCAGGGACAGGGCCAGGGCCGGGGCCGGGGGCGGGGGTGGGGGCGTGGCCGGGGGCGGGGGTGGGGGCGTGGCCGGGGGCGGGGGCGGGGCCAGAGCCGGGGGCGGGGCCGGGGGCGGAATCGGAATCGACCTTGCAATAGGTACAGTTCCCTTGCCAAACATGAAAGCTCCTGTAGTTTTAGCCAGAAGAATCAAGGCAACAATTGCTATTGGTATGTACTTCATTCTGTAATGCAGTAAAAATTTATTAATAAAATGTATTAAAAAAAACAAAACATAGCATGACGTGTACTATACATGTACATGCATATGCATCAACCTATTAAGCATGTATCGCCTTAAAACAGGTAATGAAATTATGCCAGACTGTTTTGGGGATTCTTAAGGTGAAGAGGGTTAGATAGACCAATCTTAGTGCACTTTATAGAATTGATTGACACTTGGTTGATGGGTTACTATTTTAATAGTAAATGTCCCGAAGATCTGAACAATGAAGACTTAAACGACCAACGATTAAAGAAAAAAAACATCAAACGGGACTGATATTCCTTTATACAAGGGGTACCTGCGAAGTTTCATTCCATTCTGTTCACTAATAGCGGAGGAATAGCAGGGAATCAGGGCCAGATTAAAGGGACAATAACACCCTTGCTGGCTTGGCAGCTTTAGAAATTTAATAATAGCCTTATTTAAGTACTAGATGTTTAAGTGTCCTACCTGTTGTGCAAATTATCCATTACATCCTATTTTACTTGTCCAGAGGGTTCGAAAATATTTTAAAATCCAAGTTAAATTTGAAAAGGTTTACGTTAGGCTTTTCAGATCATTTAGTTGAATTTTTCCAATTTTTTTAAATTAGGTATGTTATGATGAAATTTGTATCACCAATTAATTGTAAAATAATACAATTTGTTTAGATTAGGACATTATTCAGTTACAACAAGGGTGGTATTGAGCCTTTAAGCTTGCGTGGGCGATTTGGCTAGTAATTTTACTGTGACCTTTGCATTCACAGTGAAAAACGAACATATTCTGGTCATTGTTCGTCAAACACACAAATGGAATTTGTATATTTAATTTTTTTAAACTAATTTGGCGGTTCTGTTTACATTTAGACCCCTGACTGCAGCCCGATCAGCAACCTGCTTAAATCCAGTGGGGTTGAAATCGATTTGATGTTGAATTCCTAAATACAATTTAAAACCCCTAAAAATATTAACCCGCTTCGTTTTATCCAGACTTTAATGTCAAACTCAGACACTTTTTGGCCCAAGGAAAAGTTGTTTTAATGATAAGAGTTACTGCCAGTACCGGATCAAGACCTATAGAGGCTATGAGCACAAAATGTAAACAAAAGAAAATCATAAACAACCTGACAAACACGTGGTTAAAGTTTGTCTGAGGTAATATACATGGTATTATATATTGAGGCAAGGTAGGTAACAGTCAGAAAATGCAAAAAACAAGTAAGAAAGAAAAAGTAATTAAAAGTTTTGAATAAATTTTTAAATTAATATTTTGAATTCGTCACCTAACAAAGCAGGAATTTTGTGGAGCCCATCTTCCCATGATAATGGTCAATCCAACCCTGGTTAGTACTCATCTATTGACAAGGGCGGTCTGGGCCTCTGGCCTTCAAACTTGTTCCGGGGGCCCTTGAAGGGACAGGGACCCATTAGCTCCGATCGGAAAAACATAATTTGACATATTATATTTCTCAAAATAACTAAAATTCATCTTTTCGTATACTCTGCCAAAATTAAAAGCCTCCGTGCCGGGAGAAAAAGATCTATGAATGATGTGCAGGAATAGTAATTATTTCCGTTTGATAGTTATATCAGTTGGTCAGGAGGTCCAAGACTATATCGAGTCCGCTCTGGCAATTTTTATACGGGGCTAAATGCGGACTGTGCGTTACCAGTCACAATCAGTCTATTTCCAGCAGCATTAACTGGTCATCACGCCATTCACTACCCTGCATATTTCGGACACTAATTCGAACCTCTCATCGGGGTGTTGGGGTGGCCTAGTGGTCTAGAGTGCCGCGCTTCGACCTCTAGCTGGCCGGTCACCTCTGGCTTGCGGCTGTGGTTTCGAGCCCTGGTGTGAGCGTATGTGGCATGGAGATAGGGGCGCCCTCTTAATCTCGTGGGTTTCCTCCGGGCACTGCTAAAGACCCCTACGCAAGCGAATTATTGAAATAAAATTAAACCATATGTTGGTCCCGAAATGACCTAGTTTGTGTTGAGTCAAACCCCATTTCTCTCTCTCTCTCTCGAACCTCTCATCAATCATCGCGAATACCAAGTCTCGTGCTTTCCAGCTAAAATGTGATAATTGATAATCGAGTTGCAAAGTTCAAGGTTCGTTCAATATCAAGGTTTCCGTGGAGGTCGTCTTGTGTGTTTGTGTCACAAACTCTGATTGGACGCTACTGATCACTTTTCTACGGTAAAGGGGAGTAATGTTGCTATAAGTTCGGGAATTGAAAGCAATTTAAAGACGTCAGGAACATGCTGGTTTCCTGTCCCACTGAGGTTGAGAATCTAGCCTGCCAACACGCCTCATGACTATTGATGCTTCCAATAGCACAGATTAGTCACATGAATGTGAATAAAATCTTTATTTGGATATGAAGGGATGCTATACTGTTACTATGCACTAATTAGTTGCGGGTTTTGAAAAAGAAACATTTTTAGGAATCCTAAAGATTCACCACGAACTACCCATATCAGGGTAGTCGAAATAACGGAGATCACAAATCTGGCATCTACACATGCGATGAGATCACACGTACCTTTCGTGTTTCCTACTAACACTAAAACGGTAAGTGGACATGTCAATGAATGAAAACAGAAATAAATAAATAAATAAATCAATATAATTATGATGAATGGGTGTTAAAATCTCTTACAGTCCTAGAATATACCAGATATGTTCCGAAAACCCTATATTAAGATCCTTAGATGCAAGTAATACTTAAATCCTTACCCGTGTATGGACATCTCTCTTGTCTCAATATATATTGTCTGTTTGCCGTATTACCAGAAATAGAGTTCACAATCTGACAAACAAAACAATTATATAAATATCTCGACAAAAGTTAAGTTTGCCTATTAACCAGGGCCCTGTTTCACGAAATTTTAACTTAAGATAAAATCCAATTTTAGTAGATACTTCAATTTTGATTGGCTGAGCACTAAAATCAATCTAATATTATCCATTCAAATTACTAAAATTGGGATCTTATCTTAGTTAAAATTTCGTGAAATAGGCCCCTGGATCATGATTAAATCGTGAAATATCAGATCAGGAAATAACACATGGCAAACTGGAACTTAATCATTTTATTATAGGTGTAGCTATGCAGATTATGATCGCTTATGTCAAGATGACATAACATTCGTGATAGGAATCGCCTTGTATAGGTAATCAGGAAGTATCACATGTTTTCCAACAGGAACTTTAATTATGGATTTAGTTTACATGTATATTATTTAATGCCGATTATGATCATTTATGTCAAGATGACACAATGTTCGGATACGAATCTTCTGGAAAACCGTTTATATCGAATTTATTCAATTAGAGTTAATCTAATGATGATTAAGCTGTGTGCGTTTAAATGTTTGGGCTTCAAAGATTTAACACGATGTTGCACACCCCTGGCTGGGGCAAACAGGTATCAAAAAAGTATTGTTCATTCCACCTAAAACCTAACAGTGAATGATCAATGGGCCAATGTGTATATTATTCCGAAAAGCAAACTGTAAAATCCGTCTTTGCCATATAAGAACCGATTCCACAATTAATAGTCTCCTAAACCAGTGTAATACACGGACGTATTCTTTGGTAGTATACCATATTGGTGGGAGTGTGGTCGTCTTTTGGGTAAGACCAGTGATGTATTAGAGGAAATTTACCAGGTGTTTTCTTTGTAATCAAGCCAAATGGAGACAATTTTATATTCTCGAAATGAGTAATACAATATGGGCCTTTAACACGACCTGGCATAATTTCATGCTCGAGTTTTTTTCCATAGGGATTTTTAGCAGTGAGAGGAGACAGGCGACCCTACTCCTTGTCACGGACAACCGGGAATTGAAACCACGCCAGTTAACTCAATGAAGTCTCATGCAAATCTGCGCCGTTTTGAAGCAGATCCTAATAATTTTTTGGCCCACCCGTTTCCAAAATTGAAAAAGGGACTATATCGGTCATGATTTTCTTGGTATTGATGGCGCGTCGTGTCAGCTTTGAACTACTTTTTTAGGGTGGCTGAAGAAAATATCTTCTTGGCGGGCATCCAGGCCTGGCAACATTGTTGACAAAAGTGTGTACACCTCAAAGGGGCATCTGTAGAAAAATAAATGGAAACCATTGACTTTGCACAGGTCTTTCACAGACAGGCTTAGAACTTTTCAACCAGCCCTCGTACAGTGGATATGAAAACTGGCAAACAACTAGTTATTCAACATAACTTTTAAATGGAATTATTCAAGGTTGTTATAGACCAAGTGAGAGTTTTGAAATAGTTGATATAATGATGGGTCACGCTAAGCGCATTTAAATATTTGTTTCATTTTTGGGCTCGCTAACCTGAAGCTCTCGTGTTTGATCTTCGTGTTGTCCAAAAAATTTCATCGGCTTTTCCGCAGTGTGTCCCCCTACTAGTCTGACATGGACTTCAGTTGATTTTTTGCCAAAATGTATGTCATCGGTTATCTTCGTCTTCATTAGCGGAAAACATTCATACATTCATTCATACATTATGTGGGCGTATCGTGTCTCCCCATCCCCAACACCCTCATCCGTGGATCCGTCGGCCAACAGTATTTGGTGTATCGTGCCTCCCCATCCCCAACACTCTCATCCGTGAATCCGTCGGGCAACAGTATTGGCCTGTGAACGCTATAGATTCTGCGTAACAGTTTTTAACGGATTCTTTTTCAAGGCGGTGGATGAACCCTGTGATTTTCAGATTTGAAAGCATTCAGTTGGAAGAGAATGAACACTATTAATTTTCAGGATTCTGGGCCAGAGATACATCATGTGCACGAGAAATTTTTTTTTTGTTTTGAAGACATAGCGGCTGTGTGGGATGTTTTGCTTAGCTATCTGTTAGCTGCTTCTAGTCCAGTCAATTTACGAAAAAAGGGGGGTCTACCCCCAACAAATTGCAAGACAAGGATTTTTGATGGTTGTTGGTAGTTTTGGGTGTACTGGATGACATCCTAAAAGTTTACCAAAATAGGACTTCCGGAAAGTTCCTTATTTTGAGATTAATTGTTAGGCCTTTTAGTACATCAGTCAATTTATGGAAAAGGTGAGGCCAACCCCCAAACAATTGCAAGAAAATGTTTTTTGATGGTTTCTGATAGTTTGGTGTACTGAATCCCGCCCTAAAAGTTTACCAAAATCGCAATTCCGGAAAGTGGCAAATTTTGAGGGTAGATGATAAATTCTTTATATTATTTTCCTGTAAAAGAGAAAACTTCAGACAATCATAAGGTAGTCAATGTTTAAGTGAAACAAATGAAATTGACAATTGGCCTCAAGGTGTCAGGACCAATCTTTCATCTGAAGTGGTTTTCATATAAATATGTCCGATGCCCGCTTGTGCCATTTTGGGGGCAACCCTACCCTAGTAACCTATGACCGAGAACTCACATATATATGAATGGGCATAACTCTGAACTGCTGCGACACAAAATAACAGATTAAGTAAGTCTCTCATTTGAAGATATACCTAGTGATTAACTGGTCGCTTACACCAATTTCAGCTGCATCTCTACGCCACAACCTACGACCGAAACGCCACAAACTATGACCAAAATCCCAAATTTACGAATAGGCAAAACACTGCACTGCTTCGTCGTGATGATATAGTAAATTTGGTGTCTGAACTAATGTTTTTGGGCTCAGTATTTCATTTGAAGATATGCTCAGTGGTGTTAACTGGTCCTTTATGCCATTTTCGGGGTACTTCGTCGCGTACTGCCATATATTATGTATGTACATGTTATGATGGGTTACCCATACCCTCATGAAACGCTGTAGTGAAAAATAGGTAAAGCAAGACAAGCAAATAGATGCGTAAGAAATCATTTACCAATTTGTACTACTTAGAATGAAGAACGCTTGTCATCTAAATGATTTCTAAGACACACGGGGTTGCTTTTCATTTTCATTAAATACGCCATAATATCCGATTGCTGGGCTATACAACATTACAGTTCGCATCAGAAGGTCTATTATACATCTGTGTAAAAACTATAGGAAATGCAAAAGTTCAATACGGGTGGCTTTTGCTTTATGTGATGAATTTAAATAAAGAGGGATTGAAATGTTGTACAGGCGTCTACAGACGCTTATGTCGACATGGTAAAGGTAGCTATTGAAGTTATAGTTTTGCAGTCGACGGAACTGATTGGAGAGGAGACATTATCTTTCATACTATATGAGAAAATACTAACATTCATGCAAAAAGGTTATATTTTCGTTCAGACAAAAAGATGGTATAGTTTGGCTCAAGAAACTTCTCACGTCTTAGAGCAGGTTTCCAAGCCCTGATTTTTCAAACGTTCAGTGTGTGTGGTAGCACATCCAGGATCCATGGTATTGGCCAAAAGTTCTTGCTCCAAAAGCTTATTACCGGAGATCCTGTAACAATAACAAAATGTGCAATATAGACCGTTTATTTCGTACTATTCCGTCATGTCTTTCTGTGGTCGCCACCTAAAAGTTATAGTTGAGAGTGATAATGCTGCGCAACAAGAACCTTCCTCTCGTCCCTAAAGGAACTGTGTTCGTGAACTATCATGATAGTATTTACGGGCCAGTTTACAATAGCTTAAGTTGACAACCACATAAAGACATGGCATGACAGTACACCATAAACTGTCCATGTTGAGTCATTGTAATGCCAGGTGTAATTTTTATGGTCTAAAGACACTGCATCTGGTACCCTCTATATAGATTTATCAGGAATAAAACCAAAAGTTTAAACGTTTTAATTAGTAGGTAGATGTACCGGTCGTCACAGTATGTCATTATATGGCTATAGGACGTCATATTACTTCGAATGGGGTCATTTGACATTTTATGTCATATTCTTATATGTTCATTATACATATATATAGCTTCTTAAACAAACCATTATTTAGGATTTTTTGTTTAAAATATGAAGTAGTCAAATGTCGGCCATCTTGGATTTTACGAATTTTTACCACTTTCGGGTTCTCAAAATTAGGTAAACTTCTGGGATATTATAAAGCACGCCTTAATAAACGCAAAAAAATGCATTAAAACCTTTTCTTGCAATTTTTGTTGGGAGTAAAATCATAAATTTACTGGACTATTCATATACAACTATATTTTAAGCAAACAACGGGCGTCATGATATCCCACCCACACAATAACCCCATGGCCCAGGTACACCAAGGTGCAGTGGTCCGGTGTGACAGTTTGAGATGGTCGCTGGTGTGTGTTTGCTCCTGGGCACTTGCGCATGTCCGAGACTGATGTCTGCGTTAGCAACACAGCTTTAACTACTTCCGCCATGGTGAGATGGTTCCTCATAACTGATCACTTCTGGAAAAAGTGATACGTACTTAGTAATACTTGTTATCGTGATTAGCTGTTGTTTTGGTGATAAGTAGTTACACGGTCAACGGATTTAAGTTGATTGGCTTGAAATTGATTGTTCTATCGTTCGTGATTTGTTATCGTTATTTATTGTAAAGCGTTTTTACAAACTTGATTTTTTGTGGAAATGGCAGCTTATGACGCTCGACGTAATTTCCAGTGGTTATTTGTAGATTTATTTATTTATTTTTTGTTTGTTTGTTTTGATTTGTTAAAAACGTATAAATCACTTTTTGATGTTATAACTATTGAATATTTGCCAAATGATTGGGATTTCTCTGAATCATTATTTTAATTTTTATACGTATTAAAATTTTTACAACTTCACAATATAGCCTATATATGCCTTTTATCTCTCAAATACAAATACTTTATCATACAAACCATGGGATCCACATCTGAAACTAAATCTGAAAATAACGCTATTTCTTGAACATGAATCACCCCATTCCATACAAAGCAAAGAAAGTGGTGATAAATGCCCCCTTTAAATTTGGATTCAAACATGCATGCACAATGCATTGCATACTCTACATTTATATAAGAGGCAGTTGTTTTTTTCCACATGTGGACGGGAATATTCAATTTTTATAGTATACTGAATAATAAAGATCGTCAATTTGTATTTCTCTTTTTTACTGAAATAAACTAACAGTAGAAACCTGACATCCTCGACTGCTGTCAGTAGTAATACTATATATTGGTAGATAATAGTAGAAACTGATCTGACCGTAAGAAAATCGTAGGGGTAATCCTATCACGGGGAGTCAGTTCACACTGTTACGCACACTGTGTCTATAACAGTGTGAGCTGACTCCACTCGGCAAACCTCGGCAGATTCCGTGACCTACGGAACCTACATCTAACCTCGGCTGTATGACTAATTCCGCCATATTGGAACTACTTTAAAGGTCCCGGATGAAACATGGCTGCGCCCATACCGAACACAAATTGGCGACCTATTTGGCTAGCGACCTATTCGACCGATCCAGCTGTAAGATAATGACGAAATACTTCTATTCTGAGCTAAAGGAATGGATGAAAAAATAATATATTCTACTTTTATTTGATAGAAATAACGTTGGATTTTATTGGTTGATAAATAGATGAGTTAAGGCGACTGTTTTCTTTATTCTAAATAGGTTTCCAACGAACAGGTTGCAGCTCGATCGGTCGAATAGGTCGCTAGCCGAATAGGTTCCCAATTTGTGTAATAGCGTCAAGTTTTCCTGTTAAAGTAAACCGGTAACCGCATCGCAAATGTATGGGCGTAGGTACATATCACTTACTGTCATACAGCCGAGACTAGATGTAGTTTACGGAATCTGTCGAGATTTGCCGAGTGAGCTGACTCCTACAATTGCGCTGCGCTAAACGGTAAACACACATCAGCGACCATCTCACACTGTCACACCGGGGGGAGGGATGGGTTTTTGTGGTCGTATGAACCTTAATCTCAGACGAATACAATTATTGTAGTTAGCAAAAAAATAACAGGATGATTACCGGATGCAATAAATCAATGTCAGTGCAATTGTGAATTACTCGTGTAGGTTAGATCCGTGTCCAAATTCAGAATATATTTATGTCATTGCAAATGGCCACTTCGTGTCTGACACATTGAAAAATAAGATAAATGATTGTTTTCTTAAATTTAGAAAGCAAGAGAGTAACTTTGCACGATGGAAATGCGGTCGTGCTAAGTGAGAATGGTAAGAAAATATTTTAAGTCAATTGTTTTATTGTCTAAGACTTATTTGGGGTACCGGTAATAAAAATCCGAGGAAAGAAACAAGAAGAGTGTCAAGAGACTGAGAACTTGAAGAGACAAACATGTAGGCCGATGCTCGTTTCACAGTCCAGAACGTCCCGAATCGACAGAATTACAATCGAGTGACGCGGAATTCAGTCCTGTCACAGTTCTGCCAGTCCCGACAGCTGAGGTGGAGTGAGTAGAATCGTGACGTATTCCTAGGTAAAAAATATGTTTCAGCAGTCATGATTGGTTGAGATATTTTTATACAGTCGACGCATGCGTTGTACTCTGAAATTCTCCTTTTCACTCGATTGACACCAGTTTTAAAATTTAATTCCGGAACTGTGAATCGAGCATCCCCTTGAAGTTGAACAGTAGGCTATTCTACCAGTAGGCGGGAGGAGGTCATTTCATCCCACGACCGTTTCACCCGGTGATGTTTCATCCGGGCTGTTTCATCCCAAAATTACAGGGGTCATTTCATCCCACTACATTGGGCCGTTTCATCCCACAAATTACAATTGCGTTTTTAATATTTTATTCATACATTAATAACAATAACAATATGCAGTGCTTCACGTTTTTAATATTTTATTCATACATTAATAACAATAACAATATGCAGTGCTTCACGTTTGACACGAGCAATCGCTCTCACTCTTCTTGACTTGCGCAAACGTCAAAATAGAAGAGCTTTTTATTGCTCTCCTCGAATATTTGTCCAATGGAAATTTTGATTTTGTCCCCTAGAAAAATATTGATAAATTTGATTCTCAGTGCTGAAAACTGGATGTGTCAAGTAAATATTTTTGTAACGTGAAAATATTCCCTTTTATTATTGTAATAAAGGCAAGTAAATATTTTTGTTAATGTGAAAATATTCCTTATTTCTATTGTATATGAACTAGGTAGCACAATAATAGAAGGTAATACATGTTGGGATGAAACGTCCCGGGATAAAACAGCCCGATAATAAATAATGGTTGGGATGAAACAGTCCAGGGTGGAAAGGTCGTGGGATGAACTGACCCCCATCCCCGGTAGGCAACCAGTATTTACTATATTTCATATACCGTACATGTACACTCTAAGACTTGAACCCAAATGATGTTTTTGATCGTACAGTTAAGGACCGCCTATATAATACATGATACAGTGTACTTAGCTACACTTAATTTTACATTTATAGTAGTAACAAACAACTTTTGTCAAGACTCTATTTTGGAATTCACACTGACTGACTGAGGGTGCATAGAACCTTGTATGAAAGTCAATCTTTTGAGCTCTATTACCATATAAGGTCTCATACCATGTGATACATAACATACCGTACATACTATGAAAAATGCAATAAAAAGTTTAAAATTGCTTACACTTGCTGTGTGTATATAACAAACAACAAAGCCTGATGATACTTGGAATTCTGTTATTATACTTTTTGACATGTGATTAAGCTTTTGATTCAATTTTAAAACACATTTATAAAGGAGAAAAACAATTTTTAGGCCTGATGAACTATTCTTGTTATGGATGTTTTGTGTATAATCTTTGTCAATTTAACAAATAAAGGTAATTATTGAGAAATATTATTGACAAGAAACCAAAGGGAACTTCATAAAGGTCAAAAAAGATATCAAATTCCATTAGTTTTAATCAAGGTTGAATAACGAATGTTAAAAATATATGAATAAGTGAAAAAAATTTCTTCATAAATGTATGTGTATAGTCATAGAAAATCGCTGAATTTTATTGTTTCGTTGCACTTTAAACTTTTTACGCACATTTTAATATTGAATACTACTTCTGTATAAATTATTGTATATCAGCATTGAATATTGTAGCACAATTTCTATTGACTGTCATCAATGAATCCAAAGATTAACTGAGAAAATAAGTTGTTTCAATAGATTTCTCCTGTTTGGACTTTCTGCAATTCACTAAGTCACTCATTCACTTAATAAAACCCTGAGGCATAACCCTTCTGTCTAACATCTGTAATAGAAATCTGTATATATAGAGTTTGGATACTGAATGGATACCGGTATTTAGAAAATTGAAATATTAGACAATTGTCGACAAAAACCAAATTGGTATTATTGTGGTTAAGAGATATTTCCCCTACATTCTAGTGACATAGAAATGGTTCAATATGCAATGTACTATATATTTTGATAGCATCTAACCTGCCCTGCATTTAAAATGACTGATAAATTTTATGTGTCACCTTTTCTTTCAGGCAACAAGTATTGGTGCTGATCACTATCAATGTGTTGTTTGTGATGAGATTTTTCAACAGAACAGTGATTTGGTCAATCACAATAAAATACATGTAAAAGATGAGAAAAATGATGTCATAGATGCCAATTGCGATGTGCACTTTGATAATGTGGGTGTATTTCATAAATTTAAAACCATGGATGAACAAAATAGCTGCAGGAAAGATTTGAGAAGAAATTCAAGCAACAATATCCAGAGAGGAAAACAAGAAATCAAAATTAAAACGATAGCTTCACAAACGAAAGCAAATAAAAAATGTGGCAACGGTTTAAAATCTTTGACAGGTATGATGAAGAGTTCACAAATTGACAAACTAGCAATTCATACTGATGAGAAATGCTATTTATGTGATGTTTGTAGTAAATCGTTTAATCACAAGAGTCATTTTCTGGCACATTTAAGAATTCATTCTGGTGAAAAGCCATTTAAATGTGATGTTTGTAGTAAATCATTTAATCAGAAAAGTAATTTACGCAATCACACGAAAATTCACTATGGTGAAAAACTATTTATGTGCGATGTTTGTAGTAAATCATTTGTTAAAAAGGGTCAACTTGAAGTTCATATGAGAATTCATACTAAGGAGAAGCCTTTTAAATGCGATGTTTGTTGTAAATCATTTACCCAGAACATAAACTTACAAGAACATATGAGAACCCATACAGGGGAAAAACCATATACATGTGACTTCTGTAATAAATCATTTACTCAAGGGCACCAACTTAAAAATCATCGAAGAATTCATACTGGAGAAAAACCTTACAAATGTAATATTTGTGGTAAAGCTGTTAGTCAGAAAAGTAATCTTCGGCGTCACATAAAAACCCACAAGGGAGATAACCCATCTGAATATGATATGTTCAGTCAATCTTTAGGAGTAAATGAACTAGGTACCTGCTCAATGAATATTTGTAATAAACTATTGTCCAATCAAAAAATTCTGAATAGTCATAAGGCAAAAGACACCAGTGACAAAATCTTTAAATGTGATGTTTGTAAGAAATTATTTACTTCCAGTAAATCACTTCAATTACACACTGAATGTAATGAAAAAGAATGTAATATATTTGATAGACCCTGCATTCTATTTGAAAATAATGAAGACGAGAACATACATGAAACATGTGACACTCATCTGAAAGAGACCACCAACTCCAATAAATATTCTAAAATTGATTACAAAAAACAAAAGGAAAAGGATGTAATATTATCGGAACTAGAACAAATGGATGATGTAGCAAATGAACAGTCAGATGATTTTGAAAATAAAATCATGGATACTGTTGACTCGGAAACTTTTTATGATGTTCATTTTGGTGAAGAGGAAACTAAAGAAGATGCAACATTTTACAAACGTGATTTCACAAATGAAAAAAGCATTTGTGTGGAAAAGTCTAAAAGTTGTAATGGGGAAGATAATTTCACATCAAGTACCGATACATTTGTCTCCCTTCAATGTTCTGTGTGTCAAATAAATTTTAATCAATACAGTGACCTAGAAATACACAATAAGATACATTTACATTTAGACAACAGAGAGATTACATCAGAGAAAGAAGAAAATGTTACAGATAATGTTGTCAACAAGACATTTCATGAAGAACAATTACTTTTGGAACAAAGTCAGAGTCGTATTAAAGAGAATGATAAATGTTATTTATGTGATGTTTGTAGTAAATCATTTAATCACAAGAGTCATTTTGAGGCACATTTGAGGATTCATTCTGGTGAGAAACCATACAAATGTGATGTTTGTGGTAAATCATTTAATCAGAAGAGTAATCTCGGCAACCACAAGAAAATTCACAATGGACAGAAACCCTTCATGTGTAATGTTTGTGGCAAATCTTTTTCAACTTTAAGTAATTTACAAACACACACCAGAACGCATACTAAAGAAAGACCTTTTAAGTGTGATGTTTGTAGTAAGTCATTTACTCAGAATATAAACTTACAAGAACACACGAGAACTCACACAGGGGAAAAACCATTTAAATGTGATCTGTGTTTCAGATCTTTTTCTCAAAATCGTCATTTGAAGAGTCACATGAGAATTCATACTGGAGAAAAACCTCATACATGTGAAGTGTGCAGTAAATCATTTGGTCAAAAAAGTAATCTGGGTCGACACATGACCATCCATTCAAGGCACTGACTATAAATATTCAATATTTTTTAAATCAATTAAATTTCTGTAATTTTGTCATCTGTATCAAGGTTATTACTGTCAATATTAAATGCTCTACAAAAAATTATTTTTCTGTAATTAAATATAAAACATTAAGCTGCACATTTAGTCTTTATACTGATAATGATAGTGTCAAAATACCTTTAATTATGATAATGTCAAATGTTAAAGTCAAATATAATACATGCATGTCTAAAGACAAATGTTTTATTGCATAATGATATTTTTATTATTATATCAGGTCTATCTGCATGTGCACAAGCAATAATATTTCACTCATCCACATTTCATTTGCCAATAATGCTTTCAACATAGCAGTTTCTTTTTTGTGCAAATGATGTATTAAAGGGCACATCCCTTTATTCATTGGAACCTGAAAATATAGGTAAATGGGTCATTTGTTGTTTATGATTTGGGCTTAATCAGCCATTTTAAATTGCATCTGCATGATTTTCTGGGATAATATACATGCAGCAAGGTAGCAACATCACTATTGATTGAAATGGATCAATATTCAGTATGAATTTCTGTTTTTAAATTCGAATATTATTGAAACGATCGAACTCAAATCAAGTCCCGGCACCAATAATTCTTTATCAACCCAGAAAACATTATTGTAACAGTATCCACTTCATTTTCATTCACTGGCTTACAAAACGACACTCATTTTTATAGTTTTCAGAATAAAAAGTTTGTGAGATATTTTAACTTCAGTTTCATACCATTTTTTTATGGCCTTTATCCATAAAATGCCATTTTTAGAGTTACTTTGTTGACAAAATAAGTCATTTTTAAATACTTAATATTACAGAAGAATTGCAAAAGTTGTCTGACTAACTTAGAAGCACATTTGATTTTTGAATGACAGCTCAGGAACAACAGTATAAAAGTCAGGCAAGTTTAAAATAGCGAAGTCTCAAACTCAATATCATCCAAAGTCTTTGACATTGAAAACACCAATTATTTGTCAGTTTATATCAACATTGATTTTGTGATCTTACCGGGAAAAGGTAGGCTTCTGATATCTATTATTTTAGACAAAATAAACATTTTACCATTTGAGCATACACGAATTGTGTACCATCATGCATTTTAGTGCCATTTGTAACAAGGGACTCGAAGAACGAGGCTTGACATATTCCACAAGTAGGCGAGCGAGCATGGGTAGTGTAGACTGGAATTACCAGACACTAGTAGATTTATCTCCTTTAATATAACTAGAATAACTTGTTGTTGTGGTTTCATGGGTAGTCAGGATGAGTGACACATATTGCACAGAAGGAAACATCTCTGGTGAAAGTAGAACAGGAAAATTCTTCATAATATTGCTCAACATGAAGCACAGACATGTCAAAATTAGAAACAAGTGCACTTGTTTTTGATGAAAAACTGTTTAATACAATCTTTCTTTTTCCGTTTTAAATTTGAAGCTGGTGTGGCTCAGTGTGTGGGGCCATGGCTTCTGGGCAAAATTACCCCCATACACCATCTCCCTTGCTCGCCCTCACCATATTTTTTTCTCTTCTTCATGCATGGAAATAACTGTTGAAGAAAAACACAGGTATAAAGCATTGCCGCCATTTTGGCCTCACTACACTCTAATCCTATACATGATGTATGCCCTTAAAAATAGCACCGGACGTTTGCTCAAACCTAATTATTTTAACGATCCAATAAACTCAACTAATCACTATCATGCTAATGTGTCGTTTGTTAACGACCCTAAAAATTCATGTTTGCTGGAAAGTCAATTTCATTATCCGGTAGCTAACGGACTAATTAAAGTCAATCCAAGAGAAGACTTTTAAACATGCATTATGCAAGAGCTAAATCTGCCAATTACCAGTCTTTCTTTAGGCCTGAAATGTTATCTAAATTATCAATTAGACATTAATTAACTTATCCAGACCACAATAAATTCTCGATGTCTGTCTAGGCTAGCCTTCGATGTTGCCTGAATTAGATTCCTATATGCTGCTTATATAAATTAACGGTCATTGATAATTAAATTCAAAACATGAATTATTGAGACTATGCTGTTTATATTAATGATTTTAGTTATGATGACCGAGGCCAGGCGAAAATTTCACCCGCTTCGTTCTTACCTCATAGAGGATCCATTTGACTGGAATTTTCAGCAAATAACCTTTACACTCTCTAGTTTTTAACTATTATAGTGAGAACTGCCAACTCCTTATCTTATCTCCCATAATGTATCTTTAATTTGCTGATTTTTAAATTCAATGTACACGTATAACAAATTCGTAGAAATTAGTATTAACAAGAAACCAAAGACAGCCGGACAACCGTATAATAAATTCATAGAAGTTAGTATTAACAAGAAATCAAAGACAGCAGGACAACCATGCAATCTGTTCACAAAACTTGATTAAAGACAAAAACATAACTGCAGAATTTATTACAGAAAACATAAAAGAAGTATAGATTTAGCATAATAAATCTATAAGAAAAAATACGGGATTTGCACTACAGAATCTGTAGTATAATATTGTTTGAGTTGAGGCCATTATTTCCTGCAAGCCACAGATATTCTGTGGAATGCTCAAGAATTTCATTCTATAGAAAATTGAATACCCCGGGCCCCTCCCCAATCGTTAAAGATAACTATTCAACTCTGGAGGGCCTGGCAAGGACAGTTTCTTAGTTGTGCAATAGAATAATAAAAAAAACATTAGCATGTACTTGAAAGAACAATAGTAGGTGAAACAGTGCAGAAAAGTAGGATGTTAAACCGCATTATATAGTCTCTCAGCAGTATAATAATAATAATGCATATTTTCATCCATCTGACATTGTGTGAGTTAGTTTTATTTAACGTCCGCTTCCACCGAGGTGATATCGCAGACAATGTTTTTATTTACATATTTGCCATATATGAAGTCTCTTGTAAATAGTTAATTTGGAGCAAGATTACAAAAATTTACATTTAAAGTAGTCTAATGTAGTATCACATGTTGGGGATCATGTGGTTAAGTGCATAAGGTGCTGGCTCGCTAGCCAGAAGGTCGAGTGTTCGATCCCTGCAGTGGCCGGGAAAGTTCATCCTGATTTTCCAACGTGGTTTCCTCTTGTCAGTGATTCATGACAGAGGGCCTTAAAGGGACAGCTGTCTAGTCGTTCGGATGGTATGGAACTCGAGGTCCTGTGTACACATTGGCGTCCACCTAAACGACCTCTTGGCAGTTGGAATTCGATACAAGAGTAGGCTGTAGCGCCACTTTCCGTGCAAACTTTCCCACATACACACTGTATGACTGTATGCCGTATTCCGTCTTTATTAGCCCAGGTTAGGAGGAGAACAGTAGGACGTTAAACCCCATTTCATTTGCGAGTAACAAGATGCCTCACATACATCACATACCATTTCTCCTTACAGATTCATTTGTTTTGGTGTCAAAACATGCAATTGTTTTAGTGTCTATTTAGGCACATTTGTTTTAGTGTCTACAGATGAGTGTCTATCTGTTTCAGTGTATATGTATGCATTTGTCTTTGTGTCTAGAGATTCAGTTTTGTTTGTGCATGTTTGTCCATTAAATCATTCAGTGTTACTGGTAATTTATCATATATCGGTTTATTAATTGTATCATATGCACAACCTCAAGGATAACTTGCCTTGTGCATGTCATCTGACAATACATGTATTAAGAACAAACTAGAATAGTTAAAGGCATTATTCATTTAATTTGTTTTTTCTTAAAGTATCAAGAAACACAATTTGGGGAAAGTGAACCTATAAGAGTTGCCCCCTTGTGGCCATGGGTGACCTGACTACTCAGTTTGGGAGGAATTTAGAGCTACATGTACGTGAGAGAGAGAAATGGGGTTTAACGTCCACTTGACACAAACTAGGTAATTTTGGGACTAACATATAGTTTCACTTTATTTCAATAATTCGCTTGCGCGTAGGGGTCTTTAGCAGTGGGAGGAAACCGGAGTGCCCGTACATGTAGGAAACCCACGAGGTTGAGAAGGCGCCCCTATCTCCATGCCACATACGCTCACCCCAGGGCTCGAAAGTACAGCCGCAAGCCAGAGGTGACCGGCCAGCTAGAGGTCGAAGCGCGGCACTCTAGACCACTAGGCCATCCCAACCCCCCTGGAGCTACGTGTGGACCAAGTCTATTCACAGTGGATCAATACAGTTAGCACTGTGACCCCCCACCCCCACCCCCTTAATCATATACACCTAATTGAGCTGAATATTGTGTCTATAAAATTCGCGGCTAAATATAGAATTTAAGAACACACAATCAGAAGTATATAGTACTTTATTAAAATAAATTCTGGTACAAAATTTAGCCCAATCGATCAAATTTAAAGTTATGGCCATTCAAAATTTACATCAGTTTCTTTATACTCTGCAACATAATACTGTTTGTTTTTGAAAAGCTCATATCCATTTGCATTTTTAGAAAACTTTTAAAAATTTCCTATGGTTTTATCTACACCATAATGTACTCAAATTGACTATTTAACATTTAATTAAAGGTACAAAATCTAAATATCAATTATATAATCTCCTGACTTGGATTAATGTGGCCCATCAAAAGATTGTTGTGAAGATCATAGGTGCCATGGGCTGTTTAAGCAGAATCTTGACAAATTTTCACTCCATCAAAGTTTTTATAATTAAAAGCAAAATGCATTGTGGTCATGGAAACTATTTTTCCACTAAGGGCATCTAGCAGTCTAAAATGCACACTGTAATTTTTGTCAAGATATGACATTTTTTTTATTTTTGGTGGTAAACTACATATTTTAATGACCAAAATAATACCAATTATTTACCAAACTTGATCCAAAAGCATGATGATCTCAGTTATCCCTGCATGTATTTTCATCAAATTGGCATGAACAATGCTGATCACAACTTACAAGTCCAAAAAAGCTACTGGATAACTTTTGGCTATAGACTGTAGTTTGTCTGGTGTTCATGGAAACGTAAAAAAAAGTGATGATCAATCCAGTAAATAGAAAGTTATACATGTAAAATATTTTAAAATCGTTGTTCATTATCTACCTTCAAAACAAGTTTTGGATTAATTCTTTGAATATGTCCACAACAAGTTTTAAAATACAACAATTCAGACATATAAAGTAAATTTCTACTTCAGTGCACTACTCTGCCGCTCTAAAAATCATTTTATACATTCAATAATGGTAGTCTTTGACCATCAAAAAAAAAAGATATTCAGTCACGTTCCAGTTGCAATAGATGGTAGACCTGGATAATTCATTCTGATATCATATCTCAATAGACAACAATGATCCAGTGTGAAACTGCTGTGTGACAGAGTCCTGATTGTTAACAGTGGATTAAGTGAACGTTGTATACAATGTCATAATTTATTCAAGAACTAATTTAGGTTAAAACCTTCTCATTTGCTATTAATAGTTTTTTTCTTTCTCAACAAACAGTCAGACTGTTACGTGTCCTTTGGTTATGGAACAAGTGTGCAACGTCTTAGTAAGATAGGTGTAGAAAAGTTAGTGCATATCTTATACTTCTCCACGCCAGTAAGTGGTCATTATTTCAGTGCTTTTTTATGTGAACTGAGAGACTCCACCTTTGACTGTAATGCTTATCACAAAGATGACATTTAAAAGGTTTTTCTCCAGTATGAGTTCGTATATGCTTGCCAAGATCACTTCTCGCATAGAATGATTTACTACACATATCACATCTGTGAGATTTTTCTCCAGCATGAATTTGTAGTTTGTGTGCATTGAGATTGCTACCGCGACTAAATGACTTTTCACAAATATCACATTTATAAGGTTTTTCTCCAGTGTGGGTTCTCAAATGTAGCTGTAGTCCACACCTGCGATTGTACGCCTTGTTACAGATGTCACATTTGAAAGGTTTTTCACCTGTGTGAATTCTGCTGTGTGTTTGTAGACTGCATTTTTGAGTGAATGATTTACTACAAATGTCACATATAAACTGATTGCCTTCAGTATGAGATCTCACATGTTTGATTAAGTCACTGTGAGTAACATATGACTTGCTACACAAATCACATTTATAAGGTTTATCTCCAGTATGGTTGCTTAAGTGTTTCTGTAGAGTTGAGTTTCTACTAAAAGATTTATTACAAACACCACACATATACGGAGTAGCATTAGTATGAACTCTCATATGTCTGGTCAGATCACCATTTGAACAATAGGACTTGGGACATAGCTCACACTTAAAATGTTTCTCTCCAATATGCATTTTCAAATGTTTTTGTAAACTGGTACTTCTTGTAAATGTTTTACCACAAAGGCCACAAATAAAAGGTTTATCTGATGAATGAACAACCTTGTGTCTGTCAAAATCACTAAAGGTATAAAATGAATTACTGCATCCAGAAACATCACATTTATATGGTTTTTCACCAGAATGAAGTTTCATGTGTGTCTGTAGTTTACCCAAATGACTGAATAATTTACCACATAAATCACAAGCATGATCAGATATATTTATCGTTTTTGTCTCTGATATTGTAATTTCCTCAGTATTCACCTCTTCTTTTTCGTCTTCTCCTTCTTCCGCTTCTTCTTCTTCCTCTTCTTCTTCTTCCTCTTCTTCCTGAAAGAGTATTTTCTTATCTGACAATTTGTTACATTGACTGTTTTCACCTCCATTCATTTTTACGTCATCATTTTCGTCTTCTTTGGCATGTATTTTACTATGCTTTATTAGGTCACTGTACTGTTGAAATATCTGCCCACATATAACACACTGATGGAAAGTTGGTACAATGTTAATTTCCTGAAATACAAATAAATAAATGAAACCTAGCTCCAGAGCAATGGCTAAAATAGATCAACCTTAAATTGCACTCACAGCTCTAGTTTCAACATCGTGATTTTCACTAAATGTGCAGCATTTCCAATCAGACCGAATGATTTACCCAAAGCTAACCTACTATCACTCAATGCTACCAAATACCATCCCCTGCTACTAGTGCCAGCTTATTATCATCATGTGACAAACAAACAAAATACTTCAATCATTTCATTTATTCAAATTCAATTATTTATTTCAAGATATCCATGTGTGAATTTGCAAAAAATGTATTTGAAATTGGCATGTTTTTGGGGTTTTTTTTATAGTATCGTTGGAAAAAGCAGGCTTATGGCATATGAAACATTGCCAAAGAAACAAAAACATTATATGGATAGGATGTTCCATATACAAGTACCCCTGTTTATTACTGAAGGGATCATTATAATTTGTAGGTTATGGCACTACAGAAAAGTACCCAGGGTATCCTTGAGTATTTATGAGTAAGCTTACCCAGTCAGTTCAAAAACTACATGTATACTTTCCGTAAGTGTACCTGAATTTGTAAAATCTGGGTCAAGCAGGTGGTCGTGTGAGATATTGTCATAAAAATTATTGCTACCTCAGTATGATTCTTGAATTTGCTGGACATATTCACTGCAATTGCAGGAAACAATTACTAAAGAAATGGTTCCACTACTGATGTCTCCCGCAGATACAAAATATTTCGGCTATAAATTTCAGGCAACTACATGTAGGAAACAATAAACTATAGCTGACAACTATCCATTCTGCGAAACTATGCAATCATATAATTATTAATTTGATAAAGCTACAGCCACAAGCGACCATCATTGAAACTGTCAAATGTGATACTACCTACTCTTAACTCTAGATTGAATACGCTTAAACATGTGATAAAATATGTCTATATTTTATAATTATATATAATTACCAGCATCCGAGAACGTTTCCACCACAAAATTTGTCATTTTGTCATATACAGACAAGCTCATAGATTACCTTTTAAACATATGGAAGTGTAGTTTTCGACTACCCGGACTAGGCCTACCGCATCCTAATATTAATAATAAAACGAGAAAAATCGAATTATACAACCTAGGGTTTCAAACCTGCTACGCCACAAGACTGTATTTTGGGGGTTTTATAGTTGCGATAGTGTATTATGAGTTCCGTAAATAGACTTACCATTTTTAATTCACAAATCTACCGTGTCCACAATGTCAATGAACCTATTCCCAGCCTTTCTTGGGCGCCATCTTTAATGTGAAACAAGGTGATTAATAATTTAAAGACGTGGATCCAACTAAAACGAGTAACTCTCAAAAACACATAGAATTTAGAGCATGGGTTCTCAGCCAATTGTGTCGGGCTGCTCATAAAAAACCCAAATTAACCATCAATAAAAATCATAAGATTAAGGCTTAGACTAAATAACTTTTAACCGATAACTTCTAGCAGCTAGAACCTCCTGCAAATGAAGAGCTCGCCTTCGTTCGTTAATGTATGCCCTACGTCATTTGGCAGCCAAAATTTAAAACGATTTCAGCTATAATAATGCGGGAGCAGCGCAGACTCACTAAGAAAAACTGAGTTAGAAAAATGTAGGCTCCTATATAATTTTGAGCGATTCATTGAATACCGGGTGGCTCAGTGGTTAAAGGCTCAATACCACTCTTGTTGTAACTGAATATGTCCCAATCTTTATTCTGGTCAACAAATTGTATTATTTTAAAATATTCCAATTGATTGATGATAAAAAATTCATTTTAACACACCTAATTTAAAATATTGGAAAAATTCCACTACATGATTTGAAAAGGTTAATGTAGAATCTTTCAAATGTAACTTGGATTTTAAAATATTTTCGAACCCCGTGGGCAAATAAAATAAGATGTAATGGATAATTTACACAAGAAGTAGGACACTTAAACATCTAGTACTTAGAATAAGGCTATTTATGTTATTGTCCCTTTAAGACAAAGACTCACCTGGAATCCTGCGACCCCTTCATTGGCCGAGAAAGTTCTAAGGGATTTTCCGGTGTGGTTCCTCCTTGTCAGTGGTGAAGGATCCAGGACCTGGTAAGGGACAACGTATTAGTTGTTCAGGTTGGACAAAAAACCAAGGATCGGTGTACCCAAGATCCCTTGGCAGTTGGAATTAGATATGAGTGTAGGCTGTAAACCTGTAACAATAAATCTTTTTGATCTTTCCAGGTTTTTCTATGCCCAGAATAACTGCAATCTGAAAGTTGGGTAGGAGGACGGTGTGTGTCTTTGAATATATATCAAGGGTATTTGCAGTTATTTTTCTGAGATTTTTCTTTCTGCAAGAAAACATGTTGCAGGAATATTTTTATAACTTAAAATTGGACAGGTTATTCTTTTCCCTTGGCAAGGCAGAGATATCCACAGATTTTATCCATTGACACCATTCTCATAAATTTTACATACCAATCAATTTTAGCTGTTGGAATTATGCGCGTAGTCGTCTTTATAGTAGTGAGAGGAATCGGACAGGAAATAGAAACCACGCCACTTGACTGAATGGCAGACCTTATGATCGATAATGCACATGACAAACTTTTCGCCACGAAATCTTCCTCAATTTAAAACTTTGTTTACTTTTCATTAACCAAAGTCATATCGAGCATAACTCCCTGAATTATGGCCCCTGATTGTACAAATAATACGTCCACGTTTTTAGCTTGTGGTTCCTTTGGTTCCGATTTAAAAAAATGTTTGATTCTATCACCGTAATGAAGGTTGAGCTCAAATTTTGTGAAAATCTGACCAAAACTGCCCCTAGTATGCAAATAGTGTAAACATTTGGTATATTAAGGTTGTGGACCCTCTGAAGGTAACAATTTTGTGTAGATTTTGATGAAACTGGAAATGCATGTTTATTACTTAAAGGTTTTGGTTGCTGTCAATATTCACACATATTGGATTGAAACTTCCTGAATTTCGGGGGAAATCAAAATGAAACTGCCCGACAAAAATAAATGGCCGCTCTTTGTATGCAAATTTTATAATACATGTAGGTATGTAATTTAAAGGTTATAGACCCTCTAGAGTTCACAATTTTTATCCAATTTTGATGAAACTTAAAATATATCTTTATATTCCACAAATCTCAGTCCATTTTGACACTTGCGCAGGTCAGACCATAACTTTCTGGATTATGTTTTTAGATTGTAGTCTATCCATCTCTTGCAAAATGTGGGCGTATCCGGCCTACATGTAGCAGCTGCTGGTTGGACATATGGTCCTATCAGAAATTCAACCTTTTTAATATTGTAGTTAGCAACGGGATTCTTATATCACTCAATTTATACTCAGTGATTTTAAACACACCCAAAACAATGAAAGAAAAACTTGGCTTTTTGACTTTAATACTGCAAAAATTACATGTATACAGATTTACTGGGTCAAATGTTTAAAGTCCTCCTGTGTGTGATACTTTTGACAAGTCAAACATCACATTTAAAAGGTTTCTCATTAGAATGAAGTTTCATGTGACGTCGAACATGACTCTTTTCATTAAACGATTTTTCACAGTAATCACATTTGAAAGGTCTTTCACCAGGATTTGTATGTTGTGTTCTAGTGTGTGATTTTAGAGAATATCTTTGAGTAAATGATTTGTGGCAAATATCACATTTAAACCGTTTCTCTCGAGTCGGATGAAAGATTCCCTGTGCACGATGTCTATGGATGGCCCCTTTGAAGTGAATTTGCAAATTTCCATTCAGCTTAAATGATGTGTCACAAATTTCACATTTAAATGGTTTCTCATCAGAATGGATTTTCATATGCCTCTTCACATGACTCTTTTCATTAAACGATTTACCACATTCATCACATTTATATGGTCTTTCACCAGGATTTGTATGTTGTGTTCTAATGTGAGAATGAAGAGAAAATTTTTGAGTGAATGATTTGTGGCAAACATCACATTCAAATGGTTTCTCTCCAGTATGACTTCTCATATGTACCTTCAGATTACTGACACTACTCAAAGATTTACTGCAAATCCTGCATGCATAGGGTTTAATTTCTGCATGTTTTTTCATATGTTCTTTAAGGCGCATACTTAAATGAAATGATTTATCACAAACATCACATGTATATGGTTTATCGTCGCTATGAGTTTTCCTATGATTATTAAGACTGTACCTTCGTCCAAATGATTTTCCACAAACATCACAAGCAAAAGGCTTCTCTCCAGTATGTATCCGCATATGATCAGTCAGATGATTTAGTAAATAAAATGAGACATGACAAACACCACATATATATGGCCTCTCTGAGCTGTGAATTTTCATATGAGACCGTAGGCTGTCTTTATTACTAAATGATTTACTACACACATCACATTCAAATGTTTTCTCTTTCAAGTTTTCATCCAAATGAATTTCCTGATGTTCTTCTAAGTCAGAATACGATTCAAATATGAGATCACATGAAATGCACTGATGACATGTTTTAAAATCATCTGCTTGCTCTTCACTAAAATGTACTTTGCAATGTTCATCTAACTCTAAGTCAGTATCATCAGTTTTCTCTTCTTTAACATGTATTTTATTGTGGTTTTCCAGATCACTGAGATGTTGAAAAGACTCTTCACATACAACACACTGATAAAAAGATCTGACATGATCAGTTTCCTGTAATACATGAATAAAACAAAAATTAAGACCGATTGCATGATTAAATGTATGTTTTTTTTAGTGTTGTAGGTATTTGCATAACACGCGAGAAAAAGAATGACGATAATTACTTTCCACTCAAATTAACTGTGCATTAAATTATGGGATTGATGTTAGGCAGGGCTGTCAAAATAAACAGTTGCCATGCAAGATACACCCAAATTTTGCCAGCGATGGACAAAGAACAAGCTAAAAGAAACAAAACGATTTTAAGCAACATCCAGGAGGTTACGGTTCGAACCATCAAGTATCGAAAGGAACCCAGATCTTTGAGACAACATATATTTCTAAGTTACATCAAAATCGGATAAAAATTGTGACTTCAAGAGAGACCACAATCTAAAAATGTGATTTTTCGTACAACCTGGGGCGATAATCCAGGAAGTTACAGTCCGATATGTAAGTATATTGAAAGGAACCCAGAGGCTTGGGTTATAAACATACCATATCAGAGAAATTTTGTGACCCCAATATACGACCGTATTTCAATGTATTGTAATAATATTGCATACAGATCCCCTGCAATACATACATATATGTAGAGCCATGGAAAAATTTGGTGCACTCTACTTTCATTTCGTTGGCAAATAGACTGTTGATTGCTGTTTTCATACTGTGTGTATCAAAACACACTGTCTATTAAACAATTTATTAAAATTCAGTTAAACAAAAGTTTGTGTAAATTTGAGTTTGGGATTTTAGAATCCCATCAGTCATCCAAGTTCAAAATTTCATTAGAAGCATTATAATTATGCAAAATTGTTTCTATAAAAGTCTATTGTTTGTTTTTTTCTCTTGAAGGGTTTTAGAGAGAAATGGGGTTTAACATCCACTTGACACAAACTATATCATTTTGGGACTAACATATGGTTTTATTTTATTTCAATAATTTGCTTACACGTAGGGATCTTTAGCAGTGGGAGGAAACCGGAGGACCTCGAGAAAACTCACGAGGTTGGACAAGCAACCCTATTCCTTGTCATGTACAACCACGCCAGTTGACTCAATGACAGGCTTCATGATACAGCATGTATGTGCTAACCATTCGGTCATCCAAACCCTCTCTTGAAAACAGATTTGTCAATATATTGCAATACATATGTTAATATGCCAGCCTGTATTCCAATACCATTTTTTGTTACAATACATAGTCTAATTTTAATTAGAATAAAAAATCTGTCTAACTATATTTGACCTGTCACAACCATAATACAGCTAACATAAATACTCGTCAGATTCTAAAGCCTACCCAAGATACAAGATATAAATAATTGGGTACCCGATAGAAAGATAGACATATTGTTGTGCTTGAAAAAATTCTCCAAAACAAGCTAGCCTCTCTTTCTTTGTCATAAGGTTTTGCTACAATAGTACATCAGAAATGAAATTTATTCTTACCATATTGAAATATAAACCTGAAATCCCCAATTATCAGCCGACCCACATCTAAAACCTTAAAAATATAAAAAGTTAATATGCATCATGGGCTTTATAAGAGCCATGGGATAAAAATTAATTGAAACACTTAATCCCTCCATTAAAGGACCTAAATTGCTTATATTTGAGACCTAGAAATTCACACAAATGGTTCAAAATGCATATAATAATGTAATATGAATCATATGTATATAAACTGATTTACATTCAATAGTTTCTGTTTTTACTCTAAATTTCAAATCAGCTGAGTTTAGACAAATACGCCAAAGTCTCAATCAAATGGCAATCGCTAGCGTCTGGTTAATCCACAGTCAACATTTATTCTGCATGTTCTCCTAATAAGAATATGACGTCACCATTTAACGTGACTTTTGGAATATGTCTAGTCTCATTCTTTGAATGGAACCCTGTGTTACAAATGGCGCTGAAAATCATTATGTACACGATTCGTGTACAAATGGCAAAACGTTTATTTTGTGTTAAATTTTGGATATCAGAAGCCCATCTTTTCCCAATAAAGTCACAAAATCAATGTTGATTTAAATTGACAATTTGTGTTTTCAATGTCGAAACTTTTGGATGATATTGAGTTATTAAGACTTACCTACTTTAAGGGAGTATCTATTATGGGAGATTAGATAATGAGCTGGCAGTACTCAACAAATAGTTAAAAACTAGATAATGTAAAAGTAAAAGGAATTTGCTGAAAATTTCAGTCAAATGATTCACGCTGAATCCGACATACGGTACTAAAGTTGGCACGATAAAAAAGAAATAGTCTTGATAATCCATTTTTGAATTAAATCATCAATGAGCTTTGAGCAGCAAATCAGATTCAACACCAGTAAATATTGCTGGCTAGCGATAACATTGAGAGATTTAATATCTAAATAAATTAGACAACATTTCAGCCCTAAAAGAAGACCTACGTACAATAGGCTGATTTAGCTCGTGCATAATGTATGTTTAAATCAAGGTTGTGTCAAAATCTTTCTTTAGTACACACTTTTACAATATCAAACGCTACTGTAGGCCTACAACTACAACAATTGGTTCTATTTCAGTAACAGACCTCTACCAGTTCCTGTGATCATAGACACTGAAATTTTTGGGGTGTGTTCGGGGCGCCTAGCCGTATCGGTCCATAACTTTTCATATTAATTTTACCGTAGTCGACCTTCTCCCACGAGAAAAGTTTATTGGTTTCTGACGACATTGTTTCTAACAATTTCCCAAGATAAGACATTTAAAGAAACTGTAACCAACTAATCAGGGCCAAGATGTAAACATCGACTGGGTTTAATACATTACTGGATCAGCAGGGCATCAGTTAGTCTAGATAAAATCTACTTTGTAATGGAAAACATGGTAAGATGTACGTAAGCCAAGAAAACTCATTCAAATTTCCAATAAAATAGTAAATTGGCAGGCCCCCCTCATTTAAAGGAGACCTAGAAATTGCCACAAATGGGTCGCAACCGTGTAATAATGTAATATGAATGTATACAAACTGATTTACATTCAATCCTTTTCATTTGTACTCTAATTTTAAATCACTTATGTTCGGCAAAATACGGTTCAATGGAGTGGCTATTTCGAGTGTCTGTTTTTTTCTAGTCTACATACGCCGTGTGATTTGGTGATATTGTCTAGCCTCGTTCCCCAGAGTCTCTTGCTAGAACTGGGGCTGAAACACATTATGGTACACGATTCGTGTACCAATGGTAAAATGTATATTTTGTCTTTTAATTAAATATTGGACATCAAAAGCCCATCTTTTCCAGTGTTGATTTAAATTGACAAATAATTTGTGTTTTGAATGCCAAAGACTTTGGATGATTTTGAGTTAGAGACTTTTACACAACTAATTAGTGTTGGACCGGATAAACACCCAATCCAAATTACTAAATTTCAAATTCCAAATCTGATCTTACCAATCGGATCAGGTTTTGCTTCTGACTAATTAGTTCAGCTCTGGACGTAGGTCTCATTACACTCGCCATTACTACGTTCAGATCTCGTGCCATTCAACCAATGTAGAAACTATAATCTGTCCCGGTCAATTTTACTGGGCAACTTTTCACGGCTAAACGGTTGCGTGTCAGTCCCTGTGAACGCCTGAACAATGTAAATGAACATCTTAGTGAGAAAATAAGACCTTGCTTACCTAGCTAGAACAAGTATGACCTACACAACACGCTTTTAAAAAATATGTCTCCGTCTGCTGGACGACTTGGCCGATGCCATTGATAGGGTAACACACAAATTTACGAACTCGGCCATATAAGATGGAAACAAAATTTTGGTAAGCCTGGGGGGAAAATTAAAATCTTTGAAAAGCCGTAAATCTTCAGCCATTTATTGCTTTCTTTATTTCAATTACAATAATTTACAATCAAATTTTTTCAAAAAACCCAATGACACGCGACCGTTTAGCCGTGAAAAGTTGCCCAGTAAAATTGACTGGGACAGATTATAGTTTCGACATTGGTTGAATGGAACGAGATCTGAAGGTAGTAATGGCGAGTGTAACGAGATCTACGTTCAGCAGAGCTGAACTGCTGAACTACTACTGACTAATTAGATTGATATAGAATACTAACGTACATCATGTACTTAAAAGAGTTAATCCCAAGAATAGCAATCTTGGCATTTTGAAGAGAAATTATGTCTAGAACTCTCTTCCTGTACTCACAGAAACGTCTCGTTGGTCAATGTGCAAAGGTCCCACGACTACTACTCTACTCACTGCTTCCACCAGTGTAATACCAGCCAAACTTTTGATTGATAATGGCCATGGGCCTTGGGATAAAACTATTCAATTTTATACCGTACGTGATCTTGATTTCACGAAACCCACCTTAAACCTATTTTTTTATTATTCTGCCTCCCTTCTATATATATGTTTATTTCAAAGCCTTAATCAACGAGCTATAGGTGGCTTTGTTTTACTAGCTTTCTCAAAATAACAGCGCCCATTTTTGTTCTTTGGCGTGGCTCGTTATTTAATTTGGACTTGGATCAAACCGGCTTGGGTAACTCACTACGCAAACTAATAAAATTGGACGATTTAAAGTTTATCAGTAAACAATTGCAAGACACAGAAATAAAGTTGCATAAATATATAGACAAATTTAGCAGAAGTAAAAGAAACTAAATCAACTGGTGTAGACGGTTCCCTCAGAAACATTTTACAGTACTTTGTTACCAATATACATGCATCTAGAGCAAACTGATCCCGCAGTGAATATTCGCTTGGCCGCTACAATCACTGATAAGCATGACATCGACGAGGCTTAATGAGTACGGCATATTAACTTGTTTACTCCGACAAATTAAATTCTCAAACATTTTTTTGAAGTATAAGAAAAATAAATAAAGAGGTTTGAAGCATTTGTAATTAAAAAATATTTCCTATTTAGTGTAAATGGGTATTAAAATGAGTAAAACGCACCATTTTGCCCGAAGCAGTTAGGTGTTATGTAAACAACGCACGAGCCGTTTAGCCAATGACTGACGGCACGTGAAGTCAATGCACATGTTGTAGACAGTCATGTGTGACAGAGATAATTCGTAAGTAATTCTCTGTGAAACAGATTGCATCTAGAGGTGTATAATGGGCATATTCAAAGGGGGGGGGGTCGCTGAATGGTTAGCGCGTGCGCGTTGTATCATAAGGTCTGTTATTGGATCAGCTGGCATGGTTTCGATTTCCCGTATTTACGTAACAAGAAGTGGGGTTGCATGTCCAACCTCGTGGGTTTTCTCCGGGTCGATATATGACCGATTTCCTCCTACTATTAAAACTGAACTTGATATGAAATCATAGCCGTACGAGCCAGGTGGGCAGGAGGGGCAGCTGCCCCCTTAACTTTCAGGTAAGCTGACTTTTCGGGCAGACGGGTAAAGTGAAAAAAGAAATTATTTCATCTACTTAACAGCGTTTGCGGCTGTCAAATATTACAAAATGTTCTTTAGTGGTCCATACAATGTCAGTTCCGCTGTCTGTAAAACCGAAATTTTTTCGGGCATTTCTAGTTTTGCTTTGTTATCGAGTCCTAATATAACACTTATTTTACTTTTCTTTTAATTGAAAACTACGAATTTGTACTGAGTTGACTATGGACTAAAAAATGTTGCCTGGAGCCACTCTACTTTTTCGACATTTGTCGGGCATCGATTATTATTTGTGAATGCAGCTACTTTTTACAGTCTGATTGGATGGCTGGAATTCAGAGTTGGATTTCGGTTAGAAAACCATTGTATACTTTTGTAGTTTTCACGGTCTAGAATAGCAGAAAACGCATTTGCGGTGGTTAAATTTTCAAAATTTTCTCTGGGAGGGTATACCGTCGAACGCAGCGACAATTGATTGGTTGTTTGGAATTCCGGTCAGCCAGGTAGGTTTTATTGGACCAAATTGAAGTTGCTGTATTCACAGGCTGGAATAGCAGGAAAACTCGTTTGGGCAGTTAAATTTTCAAAATTTTCTCCCAACGGTCCCGTCTTCATGGACTGTAAATGATTGATTGAGATTCGAGTCGGCCACCTTAATAAGGCTATATTTTAGACCACTTTGAAGTTACTTTGTTCACGGGCTGAAATAGTTGGGAAACGTGTTTGCAGCCGTCAATTATTCCAAAATTTTCTTTTGGCTTGGGGGGGGGGGGGCACAAGGAAGACCAACACAGCACTCTGTAAACCCGAAATTTTTCGGGCATTTCGGGTCCTGCCCCCCCCCCCCCCAACCGTCATCGAGCCCGTACGCCTATGTATGAAATGAGGTTTAACGTCCCATTGTTAACACTGAACCATATGTTTGTCTCAAACAGACTAGTTTGTGTGAGTAGAAGTTAAACCCATCTCTCTCTCTCTCTCTCTCTCTCTCTCCCGCCGTGAGTTTGTTGTGTTGGGTGGGGGGTGGGGGCGCGACAACGCAAATTTTAGATCTCAATATTGAAGTGTTGTAGTAACAATTCGTGAGTGTTGAAGGTGCAAACAGGTTAAGAGTGGGGGTCGGGGGTCTAAACCCCTACCCCCTCCTCGCGAACCTGTCCTGTCACAAAAATCGCGTAATCACTCTGCAGACGGGTAGGACTACTAGAATATAGTGAAAACAAAAATTATTATTTCATCTAGATCGATAGATGAAGTGCCCGAAATTTAATAAAACACTAGATTTTGCGTTCATTCATGGACCTTATAATATTTTAATTGTATATCACGAGTCCACGAATTTGTACTGAATTGACTATGGGTAAAAACATTTTGTTACGGGGCACTCTTGCTACTTTTGTGCGAAATTTTTCGGGAATGAAATATTATTTCTGAATGCAGTGGCAAGAGTCTGGTTGGAATTCATATATATCGGTATAGAGATTTCCGTTACAAAATAATTGGGCAAATTGGAAGTTGCCTAACCAACGAGCTGAAAAGCCGAAAAACGCCTGGCGGTTAAATTCATAGCTGAAAAGCGAAATAGCTGAAAGGCGATGATCCCATACCCCGCGACGATTGATTAGCTGTTTGTGATTCAGGTCAGTCACCACCTCAGGTACGCTATATTGGAACACACCGAAGGTGTTGTATTGAAAAGGAGTTTAACGCCCAACTGTTTTGCCCCTAAACTGGGCTAATGAAGAAGGGTATACACCATACAGTGTGTTATTAGGGAAATTTTAAAGGGCAGCGGCGCTACGACCTACTCTTATAGAATCCAACTGCCAAGTGATCTTTTACGGGCTTGCCAATATGTAAACGGGGCCTCGGTTTTTCGTCCAATCCGAACGATTTAGACAGCTGCCCTTGTCAGGCCCTCCGCCCTGCATCACTGACAGGGGAATGTTGTAGTGACGGGCTGGCATAGCAGTTAAAGGCGTTTGTTGCAGTTAGATTTAATTACCGATCGTCCCGTCTCCGTGGACTATGAACAATTGGTTAGTTGACTAGAAATCGAGGCAGCTTCCAAAATTAGGCTATATAAGACCACTTGCAGTTTGAAGTTACTGTATTCCCGGGCTATAATAACAAACAACGCATTTGGGGTCGTCCATTTTGTAAATTTCTTAACTGGGGCGGGAGGGGGAGGATGTCTTTAACCCGAACTAATTGAGTTCTGCCTCCCCTAGTTCAGCTCTGAACGTAGGTCTCATTACACTGGCGAGTGTAATGAGACCTACGATCAGAGCTGAACTACCCCTCCCCCACTACTTGTTTAACTGTCCGCGAGCCCGTAGCCTATGGTGTTGTGGTTTGATCGGGCACACATGCAAACCGAAACTTAACACTCATTTGCACGGGTGCGAGATTATCTTACATTTTTAGAATTTAAATACGCGTGCTCATAATACATTTTGTTTATATAATCGGGAAAAGGTGGGTGGAGGCAAGTCCAAACTTAATGGGGGAGGGGGCTGGATGCAGAAAAATAGCATCGGGTTCAGAGCGACGCCCAGTGCAGGTCAGAAAATTGTGAAAACATGGATTTGGTGCTTTCTGAGGCATATTCTGGACGAGTTATATACGTTTAATCAAGTATTATATCGGTATTATTAGTGTATGAATGATCTTATATCCTAATGTCATGGTAGCAATAAGCAAAAAAAAAATCTCAAGTCAAAATTACACACGGATCCCTATCTGGAGTAAAAGGAACCCCATCGAATGCAACAGTCGAATGAGCACACAGAGAATGGCCAATGGTACTATGAGACCTTGTACTCAAACCAAAGTGTGGGGGACCCGGGGCATTTGTCCGACTTTGCCTTCAATACAAAAACGTAGTTGGTCGTTTTCTGATTCCCACCTATAATGTGAAGTAGAATTTGAAGTGGAATTGAATCCTTTTTTGCTGTAACATCTTGATGGCCCTAAAAACATGGCCCAGAAATATTTTTGACTTTGTCCGACCGGCGACCTTTCTTTGAAACCATTTCTGTTTTGGTAGGTACACCAACACTCTATTTCGGTTAATATAAATTTTTCACCTTCACGATGAATAAAGTGGGATTTCTGATGAACAGAATCACTTTAATCGATAATTATAAAACAAAATATATTGTTCTGGGTTTCCTTTTCCAAGCATTTATTCGTTTAGAATGCATATCTGATAAATATATTTAATAATTATATTTGATAATATAAACAACATTTACATTATATCTAAGCTTGTTATAGTTTTATCTTAAAATAAATCTTAAGATAGAACATCTGATAGCACTTCTTATTTAAAGAGTTCTCGAGACTTAACAATTTTTATTGTGCTCTTGAATAGCATCGATCCAGCGTGGGTTTCACTTATCAGTGGTCTAGGATGTAGGACCCGACAAGAAATTGTGTCTAGTCGTTCGGATGGTTTGATAAACCTAGATTCCGTGTTATACACTATATAAAATTTATATAAATTAATGGATTTATTAAATTTCCAGTTTTAGCACTTTTGATAACCACATTAATAATTCTGAAAATAATTTCATCGACAGCCACATTCTGATGCAATCATGTCCTCGTGATGCCGCACTACAATTTCATCGTACTCATAATATAACATAGTCAGTGGCCGTAGTTTCGTAGGAACACAACACGCAGCTGGGGCAGAATTTGTCCCTTTCGCACGCATTAAGGCTTGCAACATCGCATGATTTGTGGGCTTGTATTTAACGTCAATGGGAGAGGCACATTCTCCGTAACAAAATCGAGCATTAAATTTTTGAGGATGAATAACCCATTGCCCCCAGCCTATGACATTGAAGTCCACTTCAAAATTGTAAAGTTTGCATTCTGCCCTGTTCCTCCTACGCCCCTCTCTCCCAATCTTATGCCGTTTCTTTCTGGAAGGAACAATGTTTAAACCCAATTCTTTATCACGTTTTTCTTGCTTCTGATTTTTGTACACGCTTGATAAAAACTGTTCATCTTTCAAGTAAAATACTATTAAAGCACCAAAATTCATTAAACCTCGGTATCTGGTTAATTTAAGCTTTTTGGGTACTTTAATGTGAATAGAGAGATTTCCCTGGTATCCATTAAACCAAGGTCTAACAACCCTGCTAACATCAATAACTTCGTGTTCGCCTTGTGATTGGGTTTTTACTCTTAAAACAACCTTTTTAACCACGGAATCGCCTCTCTTTATCTCAATTTTAAACCTCATCTTAACTCCTGGCACATATTTGACAGGGTGTCGTAAAAATCTAATCTCCGCGGTCCTTAAACGTTCATTATTTGGTAGCTCTGGTATTTGAAAGTAAACAATTTTATTAGATTTCCTTGTTGAATTGGTTTCAGCTGAAGGTAAAAAATAAATAAGATAAAAATACATGTAATATATAGATCAATATCCAAACAAATATTGAATAACGGTAAAGGAATGTTTATGATAGTTATGGACGTGGTTTGGCATTACATACTAGAATCGGAGTTTTTATTAAATATATTCATCAGATATTGAGATGCAAAAGAGGAAAACTGATTCTTCCACTTGATATTTATACCGGTCATGGTATATATTTTTCCTTTTTGTCAAATTACCAAATATAACGGTAAATATAAATCTACGGCTTTAAAGTACCAAATTTTTAATGAGTTCCATGAGAGATCATGGGTAGTATCTATACTTCAATTAGAGTGAGGTACATGTACATTATTTAAAATGACTGCCCCTCTTTGGTTTGATTATCAATGTTATGACCGATTGTGTGTTCAGTAAAGGCTCAGTACCACTCTTGTTGCAACTGAATAATATGTCCCAATCTTTATTCTAGTCAACAAATTGTATTATTTTACAATATTCCAACTAATTGATGATACAAATTTCATCTTAACACACCTAATTTAAAAATTGGAAGAATTCAACTAAATGATTTGAAAAGCCTAACGTAAACCTTTCCAAATGTGACTTGTATTTTAAAATATTTTCGAACTCTTTGGACAAGTAAAATAGAATGTAATGGATAATTTACACAACAGGTAGGACACTTAAACATCTAGTACTTAGAATAAGGCTATTTTTTTTATTTTCTGGAGCTGCCAAGCCACCAAGGGTGTTATTGTCCCTTTAAGTCAAGCAGTGACAATTCCATTTTATTACTTTTAAACATAATTGACCATGGGTTAGTTAATGATGCATCAATGTTTCCCAGAACACAGATATATGCTAATATATAATAAAAACTGTACATACCTTTAGCAGAGAAACTTCGAATTGTATCTGACTTGGAAATATCGGGCTTAACCCAAGACTGGTCAGATCCCTGTGTTATCGTTTTTCCTAGCTGCAACTCATTAAATAGTTTCATCAAAAACACAGTGGATGCTTTACGATAATCTACACTTGATTTACCACTATTAGAAATTAATTCTAAAATATCTTTTTTGGTAGTTAAGTGGTCTAAATCCTGTTGAGTAATAAAGTTAGATTTTTCCGGCAAAATATTTGGCTGCATTTGCTCTTTCAAACCACGAGCCTTAACTTCCAAGATATTTGCAATACCACTAACGACAACAAATAGATGTAGATACATTGTTGATTTACGTTGGTTGTAAGTTTCACCTATCCTTTAGGAATGTTTCATTGACACTATGACCTGTTGACGAATAGGGGTCGTTAAATACACCTTGATTTGCTTGCATTAAGTGGCATTAATTCTAGACAATGACTGCACTGTGTAGCGGGTTTGGGGAGATTAAGAGACGATAACCTAACATATTAAACTGTTTTCCTCTCTAATCAGACACCGTTCTTATCATAAGTAGGTACAACTCAACGTGATTAACTAGAAACAATAGAATCGTTTAATCGTCACAATAGGGTATGTCCATGCAGATGACCATTGCTGTAGTTAAGGATTTGGCATAAATAGAAAAAGAAACAAATGTGCGATTCCATATGTCGTCAGTCTCGCAAGAAATAAATCTATATATTTTAAAAATATCACGCGTCTCTTTCGTTTATAGAAACAAATACACGTAATATTCAGGAAACCATGAGGGCTGGAGTAGAGACATTAATTACCATCATACCACCCCTTTCCCGTCACACACACACACACCACCGCCACCACCATCCCGTCAATATTTTTAAAAACTAAAACCAATTGCTTTGTGGAGAAGCTCACATTTTATATCAATTTGTTAGATATTATCGAAAGTAGCAATACCCCTAAAATGCGTCTTTTACTCCCTGTGGCTTATTCGGTGTAATATTATGTGTAAACTAAATATTTTGTTGAGTGGAACTAAACGAAATATATTAATATATGAACTTGTTTAAAATGCTATACAATCAAAATTTACTGTGCCGAGCGAAGCGAGTTTTAAAATGTTATAATTGCATTTCGAACAACCAAAAGATTAGATTGCGTCCTATATCTTAAATTTTATATCATAGTGAACGTCCATCAGACCGAGCACGATGTAAAAACAAATACAATCCTGTCCATTGACAGTATATTTTATCCTCCAAATTCCAACTTCCAAAGTTAAATTGTATTTTTTGTAACTTGTAGACGAGAAAGTGTTTTTCATATTTATCTGTATTTTACGTATCTTCTTCATAATGTCTACTTATTTTTCAATTGAGTACTGTATCGTATATATATAATCTTTATACAACACATTTCGCACCTAATAAAATAAAATACCAGCTAAACACTGTATATAAGAAAATCTCAAAACTTTTTCTCGGACTACGACGGGATTCGAACCCGGTAATTTCTAGTTGAGAATCGGGTTTCCCGCAATCGTGAGAATAATATTCCATATTGATACTTAAAGACAGTTAAATTGCAATTAGTAAACTGGTTGTACATATTCTTTCTAATAGATCTATAATATAATAAAAGATAATCCGTTTTAATCGATGTGTTTAATCAACAGATTATCTTCCTAATATCCCAATCACTGCTCTTTACTGTTTCGTTAAGACCTCGTGGCGTGGGAAACGGTTTTCTGATTAGGAAGTTCAGTGACTACCTAAAATTGTATTGACAAGTCAATAAAATAACAAAATAGTTTTCAGTTTTCATAACTAAGATAACATGCAGACAAAAATCCCTTTAAATCTCCAACATGCTTTAATGTAAACCTGTCTGTTTGGTATTGCAATGAAGTCATGGCCAAACTCGACATCTGATTGGATTCAGGTCGGGAGTATTACAAAATATCGTTATGATCCACATAGGCGTACGAGGCCGAACTTGTTTGGGGGGGGGGGGGAGCATATTTTCCTGGCAAATATATTTCTTTAGAGTCCGCGGAGCGGCGGGCGACAAATCCGACGGAGTTCGTGGGGGGGGGGGGGGGCTCCCCCATAAAATTTTGAAAACCAGACGGCCGTAGACGCGATTTTCAGGCATTTCGAATACTTTCTAATAATTTGGATTGGGTAGTAAATTATGTCAGTTGCAGCATAAAAACTGGTAAAAGGTCATCAATTGAACTTGAAATTGATTAAGAGAAACTAATCAAATTTAAAAACAATTTAGTAAAATTAGATTCAAATATTACATAATGTAATAAAAAGCTAATTTAATGATATTTAACATGCATATTATAATTTACATGTATATGTGACTACAAGGTACAATATTATTACGTACGTGTTCATCATTGATTGGACTTCTTTCTTTCCGCTTCCATATTATTAAAAATATTCAAAACCCGACAGACGGCGCGACGCTTCCCAACAAACTGAGCATTCATTTCCGACAAAACCATAGCCTTCCCCGACAAGGCCATACCCCTACCCCAACCCCATTTTCCAAAACTCCTCGGCTAATGACCGATCCCTCAATTCTGAGCTCTTTTCAGATTTCTATTTTTTTCATACGCCTATGATGATCCATGATATTTAGCCACGACAACAGGGTCTCCATGTACATAATCTTGTCTTGTTGTTGAGAGGAATACTTTTTATTTCTGTCCTCGATGCTATACATATCAGTCAGCATGTGCTAATTCATGGTTTGAACCTTTGAGGTTATTACCATGGGCGTCACACATTGTTTTTCGGGGGGGGGGGGGCTGAATATACTTGGACCCCCCCCCCCCCCCCCCCAAAAAAAAAAAAAAAGAATTGGCAAAGTTAAGTAAAGGCAAATAAAACTCTAATTTTAGGAATGGAATAGCAGTAAAACGCGTTTGCGGCCATCAAATATTCCATAATTTTCTTGAGGGGTCGAAGAAAACTGGCCGCAGCCCGTAAACCTGCTTCGGGCATTTCTAGTTTTTCTTCCCTTACTGTCATCGAGTCCTAATAAAACACTTATTTCACTTTTCTTTTAATTGAATACCACGAATTTGTACTGAGTTGACTATTGATTAAAACATTTTGTCTGGGGCCACTTTGTGAATGCAACTGCAACAGTGTGATTGGATACAGAACCATTGGATACTTTTGGACTTGCTCACACAGGCTAGAATAGCAGAAAACGCATTTGCGGTAGTTAAATTTTCAAAATTTTCTCCGAGAGGGTGAGTCTCCCATAGCCTGCGACGATTGATTGGTTGTTTGGAATTCTAGGCAGTCAGGTAGGCTATATTGAACCAAATTGAAGTTGTTGTATTCACAGACTAGAGGCTGGAATAGCAGGAAAACGCGTATGTGGCAGGTCAATTTTCAAATTTTTTTCCCAACGGTCCCGTCTTCGCGGGAGAAAAACGAGTGATTGGAATTCGAGTCAGCAAGCCACCTTAATTAGGCTATATTAGGCCACTTCGAAATAGCTTTGTTCATGGGCTCAAATAGCAGGAAAAAATGTTTGCAGCCGTCAAATATTCCAAAATTTTCTTAGGTGGGGGTAAGTAAGCCACGCTTCTTCGCCTCTCGGGGAAGACCGGTGCCGCTGTCTGTAAACATGATAAACGTTGTATTGGTGTGATGTTTTAGTTTAACCCCGTAAAATATGCCAAACAATGTTAACAGAAGACTTTAAACAAAATTTATGGGGGTACCCCCACCCCGTTGCGGACCCCCCCCCTCCCCTCAAATATATATTTCACGGCTACGCCCCTGGTTATTACCACAAAATATTAATCGAAGTACGATTTATATTCATTCTATAGTTTCTATAGTCCGTTGAAATTTTTTCTTATTTTCCCATAAAATCTGCTTGCTTCAAAAATCACTTCTCAGAACACCCCGTGTCACATTCAAGTGCCACTGACGAGGACAGTTGGTCTTTGGGTACCGGATATGCACAAACCTTTGTTGCCTGGGAAATGCTTGTGTATTCAGTATTTGAACAATAAAGATCGCTTGAGGCAATGATCGTTGAGGTAAAGTGTCAAACGAACGGACTTGCGAACCTCGACGAATCCCACTCACGAGCGCCAATGTAGGGTGTACTTATGGAGGGTATGGGGGACCTCCCTCAGAAAATTTTGAAAAATGGACTGTCGGAAATGCTGTCTGTCAGTATTCAGTCAGGCACCGATCGTCGAGATAAATAAATCTGACCACATACCGTCCGTCGCCTGATCACTAGTTTATACGATCAGAGACCAAAATGGCAAACGAGCGGACTTGCGAACCTCAACGAAGTACCTCTGTGAGCGCCAAAGTAGCGAGTCCTTGTGGGGATTTGAGGGATCTCCCCAAGAAAATTTTGACAAATAGACTGTTGGAAATGCTGCCTGACAGTATTCAGGCACCGATCGTAGAGATAAATAGAGCTGATCGGATGTCGTCTGTGGCCTGATCACTATAGTCTTGCCTACCCCAGAGCTGAAAGTGTCAATTGAAACTCAACGAAGTCCCAAATAATTTGAAAAGTAGACTGCCCGAAATGCAGTCTGGCAGTATTTCAGGCATTGATCGTCGAGATAAATAGAGCTTAACAGATACCGCCTGTCGCCAAATCACTCCACGTTTCTCAACCTTTTCTCACCGCTCACCCCTAAATGAATTCTCAACCAACCAATTTACCCCCAGATTTTTGAGGAGGTTACTGACCGCGGAGCCGTGGCCGGCGAAGCTGGTCACCGCGAGCGCCGTAGGCGCGAAGCCCGTCGAGGAGGGTCACGTTGGGGGGGGATCTCACCTCTAGGAAATTTTTAGAAATTGGAGCCCGCAAATATGATTTCCAGCCATTTCAGGCACTCTTCCGGCGTTTCATAGGAACTTGGAAATGGCCCTTTTCTATAGAAGCCATCCGACATGAACCGCGGATCCTTGCACGGGCCTGCAAACCCTGATCACATTGACATTGAATATGGAATGAATACGGATCGAAGGTGAGATTCAATAATCAGCAAATTTATATTTTAATGAAAATACGTTGTTTCTAGTTCAGTGCGAAATTTGCTCCTGGTGATTGTCACAAACGATGTTTTTTATTCTCGGGACAGTGTTTGAGAGTGCTAATCTCAACTGCACAACCTTTATATCATGATCATTTTTGAAGTTACTGGGAGTGTGGTCATTCACCCCCTGGATGCCAGCCATTCCCCCCTTGGGGGTGAATTCACCCCAGGTTGAGAAACGCGGCACAAGTTTATTCGACCAGAGAAGAAAGTGTCGACCGGACGGAGTAAGAGTGACTCAAATTGAATGAATATTTTCGCCACTATATTTTGTAAAATCGACTGCTGGGAATGCAGCCAGGTAGCATTTCAGACAATGGTCGTTGAGATAAATAGAGCTTGCCAGATCACATTATTTTTTGAAAATTATTGTGGGGGGGGGGCAAATAGAGGGCAGGCCAGATTTTTTTGGGTGCAAATGCCCCCCCCCCCCTTGGCGCCGCCACTGGGACTAATAAAAGTGATCATGGCATAAATTATTTGATCATGGCATAAGTTACTGACCTATAACTTCCTTAATTTCCAATTGAAATAACCCCAAGCATATAGAGTGGGAGCCCGGGGGATCAACCTAGCTGAAAAATGTACCAATTGTCTCCTATGTTTTATTAAGAAAATTATTGTTTTTGCCGGGACTCGTAGAATACTAATACCTAGCACGTATGGAAGATGCAATAAACAGCGGTTGCAAGGAATCGGTTTTTGGGCAAAAACGTTTAATGGGTCTAAAAATACGTTTTTGAAAAAGAACAAAAAATATTATTCCCCCAACGGCAGTTTATTGAGATTTTAGGATTGAATTTTCAACCTAGCTTCAATCATCATTATTAAAGTCGGTCCAATAAAAACAGTCTCGATTATTGCACATTAAGGTATACCTTTTACATGCACATTAAGGTATACCCAGCGCCTCAGTTTTTCATACCATCCGAACGACTAGACAGCTGTCCTTGTCCTGCATCAATGACAAGGGGGAACCACGTCGGTAAATCTTGACGAACTTTCTTAACTCAATGGGTTATAGTTATTAACATATTATTAACAAATTTAATGTAAACAGTGAAAGTGAAACATTGATTTTCACTGTTTATATCTTGGCAAATGTGGGCATATCTTGCATGGCAGCAGCTTATCTGTATTTGTGACTTGTGGTATAGAACTGTCTACAAAATCTTTTTTAATATGAATTTTGGCATGTCTGCTAAGACTTACATTATGGTTAAATGCTTTACAACAAACATCACATGTATATGTTTTTTTTCCAGTATGAATTTGAATATGGCACCATAAATATGTGTGAGATGCAAATGATATATTACAAACATCACATTTATAAGGCTTTCCTCTAGTATGCACTCTTCTGTCACAGGTTGGACGACATTTACTTCGAAATGATTTATCACAAACATCACACAAATATGATTTAGCACCTGTGTGAACTTTACTGTGTTCATCTAGCTCACCCTTTGTTTTAAATCTTTTCTCACACACACTACATTTGTGAGGTGCTGCTTTAGTATGTGCCATCATGTCTATTTTAAGAGTATGGTTTGCGCTAAACGATTTACTGCAAACTGCAGTAGAAGGTCAGATTCCTGTGCAAATTGCCAGTGCCACTGCCTAAATTTAGTTCTTATCAGTAAAATCATTTTCTTCACAATCAGTCACAACTTCACATTTATCAGGCGCGGATCCAGTGGGGGGGCGCACCAGGCGCACGCTCCTCTATTTTTTGAGGTGTCGAACAATTTTTAGCTCCATATATTCTCGGTTGGAAATCGTAATTTACAGTACTAGTTCGAAATTAGTCCTTGTGGGCATTTTTTACACTCAAAAACGCCCCCTCTTTCTGAAAATCCTGGATCCGCCCCTGTTTATTCTACTCTAGCAGCATTTTTATATTACAAAATCAGTTTATTACTAAGAGATAATTATGCAACATTTATTTATAGTCTGGTAACGATTCAGATTTTTGAGGCTAAAATGGGTATTTCCGGTTACAATTTATTAACTTGCTCATGATTGGTCAAAAGAGAAAGAGACCACTGAAACAAGTCGATATGTTTAATAAAAAAAAATAAATAGTCGATATGTTTAATAAGAAAAAATAAATAGTGGCATACTCCGCGCAGTGTTTCGTTTGATGAGAGCTAATCTCACTACTCACTGCTGTAAAGAGCGAACATTCTTGATCTATAGATATTACGATTGGTCAACAGTCTCATTAACAACCAGAAGCTGACGGCGTTACAAAGGGTTTTACTTGAAAAACAAAGCGCCAATTAACCAGTGCATAGCAGAAAATTACAGTAAAACTAACTGCGTGACAAACGAGGATGTCAAATCGAATAAAATGTAAACAATGCTGTTGGGAAACTAACATACTTTCACCGTTTTTAATACCTTAAATCAATGTCCAAAGTTTTAGGGAAGACCCAGATTAAACGAAGGACTGTCATGTTGCTGTACAACAGTGATTGCTTTGATTGAACTGGGAGAACAGACACACTCCCGCAAAAGTTCAAGAATCAGAAGCCAATCCAGCAATGGCCAGAGAGGGATTTCTCGGGCCATTGCTTCGGGAATATGAAATAGTGGAGGCATTTCTTTTAAGCAATGAAAAAACCGTAATCTAAATGCCATTTTTAGCTACAAGAACGTAGCTAAAAACGTTGAGATATACTGATGCATTTGTTTTTCGCTACGATTGGATGCGTGGCAAACTCGATCAATATCTTTATTGATGCATGTAACATCTTTAAAATAAGATACGTTTTTGTACCATAATGACAAATTAAACTTACTGAGTTCAATTTACTGGCACAACTATCGCCTAACCCAAGCGTGGTTTTTATCCGACATACATACACCGCCATCGAAGTCCATTCATACTTACGTTGCTGTAGACTTTAGACATGCACTAACACTTGTAACACGCCAAATCTTTGTCGGTAATAGAGCAAAAACATCCATTTATTTTCTGGTCCAAAATAATTTCTTGTTTTGGTTTTAATTCAACCTTAACGCCGTAATTTGATTTTTTTTTTCTGGAATGATGCGCGGGTAGAACATATTATTAATGTCATTGCCTTTTTGATTGGCTGTTATGAAGGTTAGCCCCACCTTCATGATGACATCATCATACGCACAGATATATTTCTATGGTCATGGCATCATAGAACTAATAAATCATGTCTAAAATGATGCGTTCTTAGTAACGGCTTAACGTCTCGATTATACATACGATGATTTATACCAGTTTCTGTTAGGATCATATGCTTAATTTTAGTTGGGTGTGGCAGGAATATTATAAACAATAATAGTCAATTTTGCTTACGGATACACGATGCGAATCGTACCCACCTTTGCTACGTTGAACTATAATAGGACCATCTCTTATCTCGAAACACAGGGTTGAGAGATGAGGTTTGCAATCTATGTCATTATGTGTCGGATTTTCACTGATTTAATCCACACACACATACACCATCACACACACCCAGAGAGAGAGAGAGAGAGAGAGAGAGAGAGAGAGAGGGGGGGGGGGAGTTTGGGATTAGGATTCATTTGACAAAAAGGTAATTTCTGGACTACCGCATGTTTCAATTTAACCATGGCAAGGTCGACGGTAGCGTAATCCAAGAACAACCAAGCGCCTTCGGACTGTTTGAGGGCTGATCTGACGTTACCGTGTTCCAACAGTTCCCTTGGCATCTTTGAATGGCATGTAGTAATTGGTACATAATCAAAAAACACACTTTTATGGAATAACAATTACAATGGTTTATTTCACTGCGACGTTTCAACCAGATTTCACAAGTCTTTTATCAAGCATATAGCAGTAGCTGACTGGAACCTGTTGCGCAGATGCTGTAGTCGAATGTGGCGATCTTGAGCAGCGTTTGTTACGGGTGGGGCTCCAGGTCTGGTCGATTGGCAACTCTTCCAGTGGCGTGGAAGCGTTGTCTGAGGCGAGCAATGGTCGATGGGTGGACAATACAGTGTCTGGCGGGCGACCGCTGTCTGTGAAGCCCCCTAATCCGGCATGTTCCTGTTTTTTTGTGTAAGACGTGGTATTTTTCCGAAGTGTTGAATGTTGAAATTTTGATCTGTATTTACAGGGCCAGAGTGCAGGAAATGCATGTGCAACACGTGTGACATGGGACTGCTTAAAATCGTGAAAAAAGACAAGTGTTGCGTTTGCAGGAACAAAGTTCATTACCGAGATAGGAAAACTCAAGAAAACGTTTTCCAGAGTAATTTCACTAATTAGTCATTGCGTATTTAATGGCTTTGGGTATAGTTTAGTGATCCTACCATATCGCGATTTCTCCATATTTTTGGTATGTTTATGGTAATATATGTCGACAAAAGAGCAAAGGAGGCTTATGAAATTTTGCAGTTTATTTATCCCTTGATTCTGTGAAAGCTGGTATGAATACTTTTTAATGCACACACTAGAGCAGGAGCCCAGGCGGTTAACCTAGCTGAAAATTGTATCAATGTTTTCCTTTATTTTATCAATGCATGTATATCTGGCATTATAAAAATGTAAGTCTGCCGGGTTTCTGGTGGTGGGTGTGGTATTCCACGCTCAAAATGCGACACCTCTCAATTAGCCTAGATTAGCTCAAAAATGTACTACATGAAATTCACACAGCAGTGTACCGTACATCTTCAGGTATCCCAAAAACACTCTGACAGACATTTCTAGTGGTGGGGTACCCCTGACAGAGCTATGTAATTACCAGACATTTGTAGTATTAGAATATCCTTGACCAGAGTTATCAAATTTCCAGTCAACAGCTATAGGCTGGATTAGCTGAAATTTGTACCACCTAAAACAACTTTGTACGGCAAACTGCGGTGCAATTTTCATGTAGTACACTTTTGAGCTAATCTAGACTAGTTGAGGGGTATCGCATTTTGGGCGTGGAGTACCACACCCACTGCCAGAAACCCGACAGACTTACATTTTGATGATACTAGTCTCTATCATCCATACAAATATTCTACGAATATTAGTCTGGATGGGTCCTCAAAATTTGACGGAAAATAGGCCATTGTCTGGATTATCCAGTCTTTTAAGTTACCACGTACTGAATCTATCAAAACAGCTCGCTTGTCAACGACGACACTCTTTAAAATTTTGTTTGTAAAGGTTTCAATTGAAATGGTAATTTTCTCTCGTCATGAATCAGACGTATGGCTTCTCACAATCTTCTTAATTCTTCATCGCGATCCATGCTTATTCCTCGTCTCTATTTTGTTTCTAATAATATAGATGTGCCAAGTGTGAATTGTGGGATATATTTCAACCACGCTTTATAGAATCTAGCACTCACCGAGACTTTAGCCAAAAGGTTCCATTGCCCATGCGTAACCAAATGTTTGGTTTTTTTATGTGGTAGATTACCCAATAATTTTCGTCAAAAATTGAGAACCGACCCATGAGACCCTCCGTGCGTTGAAGACTAGGTGGTTCTGGGTGACCGAGACTATGATGATACCTGACATACAGGCATCGATAACATGTAGAAGAAAATTGATATAATTTTCAGCAAGAATGACCCCCTGGGCTCCCAGTCTATACCCCGTTCCTTTACTTGCTAGGACCCCCGCCAGAACATTCTCGGTGAACTTTGATGGAGAGAGCAAACGTCATATGCACTGAGTCACCGTAGCCCTCACTTTATTTCCTGCAACACTGACATGGGGGAATCACTTCGGAAAATCCCATTGAACTTTCTTGCCTAGTACACGACCTCCAGGCTTGTGATCCAGCGTCTTACATACTTTGCCACCGTGACTCCTATCTTTGATGAAGTTAGAGAATAAACGACCTACTCACTGAGGCACTGAGGCTCCGACTTCATTTAGATTCTGGACACGAGAAATCGTTTTTTATGCCATCCGAACGACTATATACATAGTCCCTTGCCAGGCCCCCGTCTTACACCACTGACAAGGGGGAAATTCACCAGAAAAATCCTGATCGATGAACTTTAATGAAGTAAGAGAGCAAGTGTCCTACTATGCCACCCGAACGACTATATACGTTGTCCTTTATTCCTCTGCCCTACACCAATGACAAAGGGAACCGAGCATGACAAATCACGATGAACGTTGATGGAGTTATAGAGAGCAAATGTCATTATACTCGCTGAGCCTCCGTAACTCGCCCTTTTCATTTCGATTCCGGACACGTTGACTATAAGTTGTCCCTTGCCAGTTCCTCCTCCCTACACCACTGAGAACAGGGCCCTGTTTCACAAAATTTTAACTAAAGATAAAATCCCAATTTTAACAGATACTTCAGTTTTGATTGGCTAAGAACTAAAATCAATCTAATATTGTCCAATCAAATAACTAAAATTCAGATCTTATCTTAGTTAAAATTTTGTGAAATAGGCCCCAGGCCCATAGCTAGCAGCCCTGGAAATATTCGGCGCGTCCAATAGGCGCCAATGAATATAGTAATTTCGAAGTGATCTATAAGGTATGGCCTCCTCGAGAAAATTAAGAAAATTTAACGGCCGCATATGCGTTTTTCTGCTATTGTTCAATCGTTTTGCAATCCTAATCCCATCTATGGTGACCCGAATTCCGATCACCCAATCAGATTGTTGCATTTGCATTAACAAATAATAATCGATGCCCGAAAAATGTCGCACAAAGTAGTGTGGCTCCAGACAAAATGTTTTAATCCAATGTTAATTCAGGACAAATTCGTGGTATTCATTTAAACGAAAAGTAAATTTGTGTCTCATCAGATTTCGGGGACTTTATTTATTTTGCCAACTAGATGGCATAATAATTTTTGTTTTCATTTTCCCATTCTGCCTGAAAGTCAGATTGCCCCCCCCCCCCCCGGCCGGCTCGTACAACTGGTTTTATCGATGTGGTAGGGCCTTGGGTGAGAACTGAAATACTTAATGCTAGACATAGTGAGACTAAAATTTGTTCGGTTGGGTGTTATATAAAATGGGGCAAAATTTCACGCAACTTCCTCTTTGTAAAGGTTTTACATAATTAAAGTTGTAGGTCTACCTTCCGAAAACTATCCCTAAGAGAACTGACCTTTTGTCGACGTTATTAGGTTTAGAACGACACATCGATGACCGACTTCAGAATATTCGAAGGCATATCTCACAGTGCTGACTACAGGATCGAGCTTATAATATATATAGCGGCCCACCAAGAGTAGGGGACCGGGCAGCGTTTTCTGTTCTTTTAGTCTTAAAATAGCGTTATGTAAGAGCAAAATCTGCTTATTACAGCAGGTCTTTCTTAAGGCCTGAAATGTTATCTAAATAATCAATTAGACATTAATTAACATATCCAGACCATAATAAACTCTTGATGTCAAGGCTAGCCTTCGATGTTGGCGGATTAAATTCATATATGCCGCTTAATGCCGTTGATAATTAAATCAATCAAGTGGATAATCGAGACTATGCTGTTTGAGTAATGATGACCGAGGCTATGTGAATATTTCAAACGCTTTTTTCTCGGCTAATAGTGGATCAATTTGACTGAAATTTTCAGCAAATTACCTTTACACTATCTAGTTTTTAACTATTATAGTGAGAACTTTCATCTCTTTATCTTATCTCCCATAATGTAAATGTTAACACTACGCACACCCTGCGCGTCTCGGAAATGAATTTATGAATTTTTGATACGAGGGGCCGAGGGTGCCTTAAACTATATGAAAAAGGAAATAATGACTCAATTTACCATGTAAAATTTTGACGCTCATATTACAACAATGTATTTTGCGTCTCAACGCGAATTATCCTTTAGGTTAAAATCCTAGTCTAATTTAACCTCAAGTGTCCCAAGTTATAAAACCTAGCTAATACGACTAAAAAGTGTTATTAATTAATTTATCGTGCTTACAATTAATGTAATTGCCTCAATGGATAGGTCACAAATACCAAGATTTGCGTGATAAGTAAATAATACAATAGAACGAGATAAACCTCGGATAGTTTCCAACTAAAGACAGGATATAAATAAATATCTTTTACAAGCTAATATCGATATTGGTAGTCTTGGTTAACCAGGCGTTCACAGGTGCGCGCGGGATTCTTGTATGACTGTCATTAGATCAAAGCACTCCCCGCTCACCTGTGAGAGACTGGACAATCCGTATTAACTGTTAAAGCTGATAAATCGATTGAGTTGTCGTCTGCAATTACAGGACAGAACATGTTATATCTCCAGAAGGGAAACATTGCATTAAATTTTGAAATAGACTACCTAGCTAAAATGCTTACGTGTATTTTGTAAACGAATTCATTTGGATTTTTAAAGAACGCGCACCTGAAATGATTACAGATGCATGGGTGTGATGGCAGGTGGTGACAAATTTATATGAACGACGACGACGTGTCTCTTCTTGAAATGATTCCTGACAATGACGTCATGCTGCAGTAAATGATGTGGATGCTGATTACATTTTTATCTCCATCCAGGTAAGAATATAAACGCACGTGGAACATGTTGGAATGGATTCTATTCATTTTGTAAGGAATTTAAGATCTATCTTTTAAATGCTTAGATTCATTTGATACGGACATTATGGACGAAACAATTAAACGAATGATTATGGCGTGGATATAGTTATAAAAGAAGTTAAACCATATATGTATACAGATGATATTATTACTTGATATTATAGAACAAGTTTATGTATTTATGTTTTAAAATATAAGTTAGCTATAACTTCAGTAATCGTAACCTATATCGATTTAGGTGTGATATTTCATTCATTCATTCATTATGTGTATATCACTGATTATTTCAACACAGTTTACCTATACACCAGATGTATGAACATTATTAAATATTAAAGAATGGTTATACCTATATCCTTGACCCTAGACCACATAAATATAATATACATTATTTATACTAAAAAAAACCTTGAATGTCTTTGTTGAATGTTGGATAGTTCTTCATTTGGGCAATGGAATAAGAAGTGAGTGAATGAAATTACAGTTATATTTTATTGTTTTTACAGGATTGCAATTATTTAATTATTAAGAGAATATAATATCAGGATTTGACATATATATATCCATAAGGACAGTGTGAAAAAATGATTTACAACAAGATAATTATTTCTTTTAAATGAAAGACAACATAATGGGCCATGATTATTATTGGGTTTTTTTTTACATTAGCCCTATTGGTGCTCTGTAAATATTTTTGTGTTGTTTTTTGCAGGTACATGTATCTTTATATAGAACAATATATCACAGTATTGTATTGAGATAATCCTATAATTTATAATCAATCCCTGTAACAATTAATGGATTAAGGATATATTACACCCATGAATAATTATAATCTATTTGGTGGTTAAATCTGTTATTGCCCTGCCAATATATAGGCCTAACACCAGTTTAACTGTAACCACAGAGTTATTTTTACTCTGTCCTGTAACAGTTTATACTAATAGTTATAGTGACAGTTGATCCTAATTTAATGAGATGAAACTATTATTAATATAGAAATTTACTATTCCATGCAGGGGCGTTTTAAGGTTTAACATTTCGGAGGCTATACTATTTTGAAGGCCCTCTTTCGCGAGGGGGGGGGGGGTGATTGATGATTTTTATGCCAATGCAATGACTGCATTCTCATTCAGTAATGGAGTCGCAACAGTAACAGTGTGTATAGAAAACGATTGACTCGGACTCAGGACCCTTTCCCTTGGCCAGAGGGGCCTTTTGCCAGAAGTGGGGCCCTTTTGTCTGCCTTTAGGGCCCCCTTAACTATGGTACATTTTCATTTTTCTCATCGGTTTTAGCATTTTTCTCCCGTTTTATTTTTCCAATTTCTTTGATTTTTTTCGCGAGGAGGCTGGCGCCACCAGCACCTCAGCTATAAAGCGCCTTTGATTCCATGTTTATTATATAATATTATTAGGGATTATTATGTAGGTAAATTACAGTAAAATAGGATTTTATTATTATTTGAACTAGCTATATTTACAAACTTTAGGATTACAAAAGCAGAAAGGGATTTTTAGATGGTGTGAGTATAGTCTGCATTGTGCATGACATCAGTCACTGTTCATAGTCGATTGGTAAACTTAGGGCCAAGCGCTACCATCAGAGTTTTGAGTCCTGTGGTAGAACTACAAGTATATAATTTGGAATTCATATACAATGTACATTTCAATAAAACATTTGTCAGTAAATAGAATGTTGGCCTTGAACATGAAGGTTTTGAACATGTATGTAATATTTGTAATATGATACTTTTATGAGAAGGTAGAGATATAATTTGTCCCTGGGAGGTAAAATGAATAATTTGCTAGTTTAAAGTATGTATACTGTATAGATCTAGTGTTTTGTATGTTAGAGAGAGAGAGAGAGAGAGAGAGAGAGACTAACACATGGTTTAATTTTATTTCAATAATTTGGTTGCGTCTAGGGGTCTTTAGCAGTGGGAAGAAACCACCTTAGAGGACTTGGGGAAAACCCAAGAGGTTGGACAGGTGACCCTACTCCTTGTCACATAGAACTAGGGATTTGAATCCACGCCAGTTGACTCAATGCCAGGCTTTATGATACAGCACGCACATGCTGACCATTATACAATAACCCCCCATACCAGTGTGTTTAGTGTATAAGATAAGATAAGATAAGATTTTATTGTATCATAACACCCATTGCAGGCCGCATATATGAACATAGACAATGGCTGGTGTCAGGAAGTGGAGGTGTTTCCCTTAAAGCTCCAATATGCCAACTACCATACATGACTAAGGTTCAAGCAACATTTTGCTTCCCCTGCAGATGATATAAACAAGCCAGTGCCACCTATACCTGCTAAATAAAATCTTTTGAAGGTCCTTTTTTAATCTAATTAAATTCAACCTGGAAAATTATCTACCACCAGTTAAATTACAAAGGCTTTTATATAACAAGAAATTAGCTAGGATTTGACTTGAAATTGTAGGTCTCACATTTCATTTATTAGGTATTGAGCTAGTTACCTACAATGCCTTGATTCCCTGTGGTAAACACTACCAGTCAAAGGGATATAATTATTGCAATGTAGGACAACATGTGATGTAAAATAGCTGTATTTATTGCATATAGAAAAACATGATAATATCTTGATGAGTCATTTGGTCATTAGAAGAGGTAGGTTAAATCTGTGTTTCTTATACCTTTGATTGTTTGGCACTGGCTTTCATTTTTCTCTGCCAAAATGGATGATAATTTTTATGTAAAAAATTGTTCATCTAACAATTTTATGTCTCAGTTAGGCTTATTATAAAACAATTTCCGATATATGCAATACAATATACAACTTTAAAAATCTGTCTTTACATAATAGATTAGCATAGTTTGGATTTAATAAGATCAGATTATATTTTTGGTGACTTTAGTCTATTTGAACACCATATATATTGCACAGTGCACAATATATTTTCAGTATTGACAGGTCAAATCTCATCATAGGATTACCAATTTTCCATAAATTATGTGTTGTGTGTACAATAGGCCTATTGTTATTTTCAGGTACCGTAAAGGTATCAGAATCTGAATCCCTAATAGAAGGATATCAATTTCAATTATATATTTGTAAAGAGATGCTTACAATTATTCTTGTTGTACACTCTTTTTAGTTCATTTTAGGGACGGTAATATGATGCAAATGGCTAAATGTTTTCATGCTCAACAATTAGAATTTTTTTAAAGTTTTTTTTCCACCAGTTCTCAAAAAGAATCGCCAGTACCCCAAAACATTATTGCCAAAATCAAATTTTAATTGCTACTTTCATATTTTTATCACAAATTGCCACTTTGGCGAACGACAGTGTGAGCCCTTAAAAGAGATAAAAAGTTTCTTAATATTTTCAAACAGGCAACAAACAGATCTTTTGTCTGCATTGCCATTCACTCCAGACACACAAAGTGTTTAACATTCTTTGTTTTTGTCCACTTGAAGCCCACACTTCAGATTATTGATGTAAAAAATTCTTTTTCATATCGTCTATTATTTTATATTGATAAAATTGTTTACGTCATGCTTGATGACATTATAGAGTGTTAACAAGTACAGAGCACCAAAAATAAATTAACCAATATCCAACAGGAACTATAGGAAATTATTTTTAATGCCAAGATAAAATAGTTATGAAGGCATTCCGAGGCATCGTGTATGTTGGTAAGGGTTGATTAACCAATATCTATCACAGAATTTTTAATAAGAAAAGGCAATTATGAGTGGATTTTATCACATTGTGTCTTTGGTTTACTTCAAGCCAAACATGCTACCGTATACATCTTTATCCAGTGAGCTATGGGATCAGTTTCATTATTTCAAAGTAGCCTTCGTGATCTTAATGATTTGCCAGACTTGAGCTGTTCAATGAAAAGCTTGTCTCTATTCTTTACATCAGGTTACTGAAAAAAAGCTGATTGCTCAGTGATAAAAATGGTTATAATTCTTATTTCAACCTAAAATTGTTATCAATTGTAAAAATATTATTCTAAAATTGTTATCATTTGCTAGAACTTTTACACCTAACATTATTGTCATCTATTAAACTTTAGACCTAAAATATCATATTTTAAAAAAAATGTTATTGTCATCCATTAAACTTATTATATCAAATGTTATCATTTGTGTAAAAAAAACCATTATTGTCATCTATTAAACTTTAGACCTCAAATATTATCATTTGTTATATATATTTGTTAAAAGAATATTATTGTCATCCATTAAATTTTAAATCTCAATTGTTTGTCAAGAACTTAACCTGAAATTATTAGCATCTTTTAAACTCTTAACCTAAAACATCATTTTCAATACCTTAAATCAACGCCGGATTAACCATGGTGGGGGCCCTGGGGCCTAGAACATGTGGGGGGGCCCTGATCACTGACCGCGAGCGCCAAAGGCGCGAAGCCCCGCATAGGGTGGGGTGGGGTTTGGGGGTTTTCTCCCCCCCCCCCCCAAAGAAATTTTCAGAAATTGGAGGCCAGAAACGTGATTTCCTGGCATTTCAGGCACTTATGTTGGAGCCATTTAGAAGTACTTCACCCAGAAAAAAATAAAATTCTGCCACCAAATTAGCGCATTCTGGCATTATTTCAGTGGACCAATCCATGCGAGTGCTATGAAATGATGACATTTCTAGAGGATAAAAAAAAAAAACATGTGTTACACCCACCACCGGATTACACCGAATTCTCGGATGTTGATCGCAACACACCGTGGATTGAGGGTGCCCCAGGGACTTCCGATGGAGGGCCGTCGAAGCATCGGAGGGGCCCCGTCGACAGGTCACCGGCCTTAGGAGTCGTGGGTCCGACCATGCCTGAGGCGCGCAACTGAGATTTTTGTGGGGGGCCCCCTAATGTGGTGGGCCCTGGGGCCTGTGCCCCATGGTGCCCCATGGTTAATCCGGCGTTGCTGCCAATAAAAGTATGTCAATTTTGGTATATATGGAAAGTATAGATATCCAATCTTACTAGAAAAATATTGGATTCTCTGAAAAACACTCATTGAGTGTATACAGGACAAATATGTAAGGGTTCCCCTAATCGACAGCCCGACGATTAGGGCTATACCCACGTGTGACGTCGAAGGCTGCACGAGCACATTGAGTGCTTTGTGTACATGTTGATAAACTCTATAAAGAGTTAGACCTACAACACTTTCTGAGATAAAAATCACGGAAAAAGACGCAGGCAGTGGATAATCTGAGAATTTAATTAGGATTCGATATTTGTGATAAATAGTCAGCGATTACAAACAACAACGTCTTGTGTATGCAATGAATTATCCCCTGACGCAAACACGGCCTCTTTTGATCGATTTTCATAGCGGGGTATACTTGGCAATTGCATTGTTTTGAGAGGGATTTGAAGCAAAATTATGATAAATTAATTAGTTTGAATATGTTTTTAGTCCTAATATATCATCAAATCACCCAGTTTGTACCTGGGAAAGCAACTTTAAACAAGAATTTTAAACCTAGAATTAGTAACATGCTAAACTTTTTAACTATTATTACTTTTTTTTTTAACTTGAAACCTAAAACTGTTTCATAAACATGAAACCAAAAATTATTAAACATTTTTGGTTGAAACCAGAGATTAAAATGATTAAACCTGAAACCTAAAATTATTTACCATATTTGGTTAAAACCTGAAATTAAAATTATTAAACATTAAACCTAAAATTGTTAAACATGAAACTAAGAAATCTAATTTATTAAACATTGAACCTAATATTGATATCATTTGTTTAAATTAATTTTAATGTCGCTAAGTTTCTAACTCAATATCATCCAAAATCTTCAACATTGAAATCACGAATTATTTGTCAATTTAAATCAACACTGATGCTGTGATCTTACCAGAAAAAGATGGGCTTCTGATATCCAATATTTAAGACAAAATTAACATTTTACTATTGGTACACGAATTGAGTATCATAATGCGTTTCAGTCCTAGTTTTAACAAGAGATTCGAGGGGCGAGGCTAAACACATTGCACCAAATCAAAGTTAGCTTTTTTTTGTCTTTTGTCCGGCCAGGTTATTTAGGTACATGTATATATGATTGTCTATATAAATGTAATTATTTATAGCAGGCAATCCTTATAATGAATGTCGTGAATGAAAAGGTCTGTAGTATATAGTAAATATGCCATATGAATTATTAATAAGTATTTATGACTATATAGTGATTTATGAATAGTAAATATTCTATAGATTAAGGATAAACTATAAAAGATAAAACAATGTGTGAATGAAGTAGAAGCATAATTGGCTGAATGGATTGGTACATTAATAATAGATCAAATTGATTTTGAGTATAGTCCACCTTAAGGCGGGGATCCAGTAATTGAATTGAGTCCATGTGAAATATTTTGCATGACAGGTGTTATGACATCACCTCAGTATCACATCATTCTTAGAAACAACAATGGCAATATTCTACACTAGATATTTTTTGGGGGTACTCTTATTTCGTAAATCAGTCGACCCAGAAACGACATCGTGGATAACTAATCATTGTGGAATATCTGTTTCAAGTGTAATAATTAAACCAATCTATAAGAATCAGATTTTGATAATGATAATGTGATTAATTTATATTATAGGCAGGTGAAATAATCAAACCCACTTATCAGGTTTAGATTTTTAAAATGATATGTGATTAATTTATATTACAGGCAGACAAAATAGTCTTCAAGGGTGCATTATTCATCCAACAAATAAATGAGGACAGAAGATAATTGGAAAAGTAGATACAGAAATAAAATATTGCTATAATTATGGCATCTGTAAATCAAACCAACCAGTCACAAGGGATAAATGTCTCAGATCTACTTGCAGAAGATTTAACATCACGGGTTCCAAAAATTGTATTTCTGTTGCTCTTTGCTGTGTCTGGATTGGTTGGGAACAGTTTACTGTTGTTGGTGTTACTCCGTGGAAAGAAAAGTGTTTTGAATATTATGATAATAAACTTATGTATTGTAGGGTTAAGTGAATGCTGGATGAACATGTCTATTGTGTTTGGAGCACTTGTTTCTGGTGGATGGATATTTGGAGATCCTTTGTGTAAAATCAATGCGTTTTGTATGACTCTTGTTTTCATAGAGTTAGTTTTAACCCTGTTGTGTATTAGTGTGGAGCGATTTATTTCCGTAAGATATTCTGCTGGTTCGTATAATTATTTAACAATTCCCAGAATGCTTTTAATAGTTGTGTGTACTTGGATTCATTCTGCTGTATTCAGTTTACCCTTACTCACATCAGCCATACCGACAACCTATCGTACACCACTTCATCTGTGTTCCTTGACTGACTCCTCATCATTGACCTATATATGTTTAACCTCAGTAATATGTTTTGTCATACCGATCATCTCCATGTTTATTTTATATTTGTTAATTATTCGATCTGCTTTTAAAGGAAGATTTGTGGTAACTACGACCCAAGCTCAAAATGAGTACGAACAGGGGAATCAACTGGATAATCAAAAAGAAATTCACATGTGTAAATATGGTGGTCTATTATTTTGTGTTTGGTTTGCGCTTTGTGTGCCTTATATTATTACTGCTTATATCCGACAGTATCAATACAGCTATGAATTTCAAGCCAGTAATTTTCTCGAACTTGTTGACTATCCTTGGACAGTCGATGTGACATTTGTTTATATGAGATTTTTGTATGCTGCAATATTTCCTATCTTGACCTTTTCCTGGATCAATTTTCTGTGGGCTAATTTAAAAGATTTTATTTTGTGCAGACGAAGTAACTCGATTGGTGATATGGTTCCGTCCAAAAATTTGAAGAAAGAGATTAAAAATCAGCCTGTGAGAGGACTAGTTATACGGGAAAAAGCTAATAGTCCAAGCAACCAGTTTTTTAATGTCCCAGTGCTGTTTGCAACATCAGATGGAATTCACATCGAAACATACAACCGCGAAAACAGTATTGACAATGTCAGGGTAAAAAACAAGGATACTAAACTTCCAGTTGAATCATCAGAAACAAAGAAAAATATTCCTGAAGGAAAAGCTTGTGATGTTGGTCCACTTGACACATATTTTATATATCACGATACAAGTGATTATGATTCTAGCAGTGAAGCAGATGCATTTTCATCCTCACAGCCTGTGTCAACAAGACAGGTGAATCAAGAGATATTGTCACAACGATCAGTGTCTCAGCCAGAAGTGCATAAATCAGCTAGTGCCTCCCAGACAAGTGGTCTAAAAGATGTTAAAAGATCTTTAGGAACTGATTCTGGGCTAGATATGAGTGTCACAGGAATGGAAGCCTCCATTAGGAAGAGAGACAAGCCGATGGACACCTCAGGGTATCGACGTAACAAATTTTCAGATGATAGGGATGTTCCATGGGCTGTAAGAAGATCCAATACCTCTAAAGATAAACTACACGCTTCTGCTGCTGAAGATCAATCAGGTGAAAAAGAAATGAATGAATCAGAAAATATTGACATTGAGTCTCAGTATTTACAGTCCATTAAAAAAGAAATGGAAGATGAAAGCCAGGCTGTGTTAAAAGATTCCGATAATTATGTAAGTGTGTCTCAACGTGTGAAAAGAAATACCAATATTGAGGGGCGTTTCCCTTTTCCAGATTCTCACAAGCATGAAAATCACAAAAAAAGCAAACCAAAGGAAAACATCGAATTAGCTTCTAATATTAACGACCTTTTAGGAAATTCAGGATCTCACTCAGTTACCTCATTACCTCCAAAATATCCAAATTATATTTCCCTAGCTGGTGACCCTCGCAAAAAATCACAGAAAAACGTCAACTCAATCAACCTTGGTGAAACATTTAACATAGTGCCAAGTGATGAGGGAAATGATGCTTCAAGATCAAAACCAACTCAACCTTTAAAATCTGCCGACTCCTTAAAAAAGATGAAATGTCATCAGCGCCAAGATACGGCAGATAGTCTGAAATCATTGCTTGGATCTGGAAGTTCATGTGAGTTGGCTAGTCTGAAAGCTGAGTCATTCCCAGACCTAGAGAAGACAGACACAACAAACCCTGATGACAAAGATGGTGGTAGAAACTAAATATGTTTACGACTGAAAATAATTTTAAATGGTAATTATGATAAACTTATTACTTATAAATGAATAATATTTTAAAAAAATGAATGAATGCAAACATCACTACCTGTGTAGACTTTTACCCACAATTGAAGCATAACAGGGGCGAATCCCAACCCCACCCTGCTCAGCTAAGGTTGTGTGCTTTATCCTTTATCATCAGATGGTGGGATGGGATTGTCATTCAAAGCATGAAATAATAAGAGAGACATGTGTTATATCACAGTTAATGCTTTGCATCAATGAAATTTAATCACAATGTGATCCTAATAATTCATAATAAAAAATGATGTTACAGAGTGTTGAATTATCTCTCTTTTAAAAAGCTCAGTGCCTACTTAATTTAGAGAGATGATGGCACCATACATTGTCTACTGGCAAATTTCCTTAACAGGAGCTAGTCTGGCCATCCCCCCTGCAAAAATTCCTGGATCCGCCCATGCACATTGTTATGTTACAAGTATATTCATGGGAATCCAGGTCTTATATGTACTCTCTCTCCTGAGGTTGTATTAAACCCAATACCTTTCAGTTATATGTAACAGAAATCAATATTATCTTGTTATTGAAGAAATTTGAGTTAATGGTAAAACCAAGTTAAGCTTTTATAGATCAATGCACTTTATATATCTATATTTATACTGAACACAATTTATATTAATATATAAACTTATATATGATTGTACAGATATATAACTGGCTTGTGTTTTTAAGTTCTAATTGGTCTATTTTAAGATGACTAAACCATAGAAGTACAGCTTTAGGCTAAATGGGCAAAGACGATACATAATCAAAAGTACTTTTATTTCTGATCAAAAAATAAGGCGGTCCAAAAGTTATTCAAATCATTTAAAGTTTACATTGGCTTTAATTGACTACCATCTTTATTTATCTTTATGATTAGATCAGACCATTATTGATGAATGTTATTGGTTATATAACAGTCTTTAAATTAAAATATTAAATATAATTTTTGACTTTATACACATGTATATGTGAACATTCTTTCTCCTTTAATACACATGTGTTTCGTACCTCTCATAAAATAATTTTAGAATCGTTCTGCTTAAAATATGTTGAAACACAACAAAAACAGATTACCTTTATAATTATAGATCAATTCCGAATGTAACAACATCAGATCAATGATAACATTTGATAATAATATTTTCATGATTGTTTAAACGCACCTTATCAAATCTCTCATACACAATAAATGGAATCCTGACAAAAATCAAATTTTAGCTACATTACATGCATGTCTCGCCAGCACATTTTGTGGTGTGTTTTCATTGCATCCAATGAATATCCTGACATACCTGTAAGAACAGTAACAACATTTCTTAAAATTGGTTTAATATGGTAAATAAGAGTTTTATTACTGTTTTTGTACTAAGATTACAGAGTAATATGCGCCTAATAAATTCCAAAATACAAATAGACAATGGTATTTTTTCCTCTGAAGCAGCCCAAGGGTCCTTATTAAAAAACCGCAAAATTGTTCTGATTAAAGAAGATTTTAAACATATCCTGGTCTGCATGTTATGAATGATGTAACATATATATATATATATGTATAAAAAAAATAGAAAAATATGTCCAGGTAAAAAATTCTCCACTTTACTTCATTCTGACATACATTAAATTATATAAGCTAGCTGTCTGCCCTTTATAGGCGTCTTCAGATATTATAATGTATACAAAATATTGCAAATACGGTACATATATACATACATTCTTAGAACAATAGATTTCCGTGACAATGGATTATAAATAATATTAAGTAACATACAACAAAAGGTTAAAAGTATATAATACATAACATGACATTAATCTACATAGTCTTCCTGGTATAGTTTGACAATAGACCATTTATGTAATCTGGTTATAATAATTTACATAGTCTTCCTGGTAAAATTTGACAATAGGACCATACAGGAGTGAAGAGATTAAAAAAATGTCAATAGATCAATTATGTAATTTGGTTGTAAACTTGTTATATCCACCTTATTCTCTAATAAACCGACTATAGAGAAATAAAGATATTCAGGGTTTAAAATCCCCTTAAATGGTGTTGAAGTAAAAAGTGTGAAAATATATATTAAGATTTTATCTAAAATTAGAATATTAACACAGAGGGAAGGGGGCAAATTAAGCATTTAAATCCGGTTTGAACCGGTCAATAAAGGGTGATTCCATATTCCTTCTCTTGATAGTATTGTCAATATTGACTTTATAAAAAGGAAAAATACTGAATTTAATATTTGAATTCTTTGTAAACTCTGTTGCCTATGAACTCGGATACGTGCGCGTAATTCAGTTGAGCACTCTCCTATGTAAATCTTCATACAATTATTACAAATAATTAGTACTATAATTCATATTATGATTAATATATATGTACTAGCAGGATACCCAGCTTTGCCCGGGGCACAAATTCACAGGGAGCCAAAATTTGTCCGGCCTAAAAAATTCATGTGGTCATGCTGGTTAATTTGATGCCATGGATACGTTGGTGTAGAGCATTGTGACAGGAAGTGACGGGCGAACATACACATGTATATACATACACTCTGATATCTTTGATTTTATTCATATAGATTACTTTTTGTAATGATTAAACAAATTGATTTGAGTGCAGTATTGCACAATATTTTACAATACACAGATTGAAAAGATATTGTGTGACCTTGACATTCCTTTTATTATATCACCATCATAAAATTTTATGTGAATAGTGAGATCTCATGAATTAATAAAGCAAATAAATCTAAGTAGGCTACATAGCTTGATATCACACAACTTAATATTGGAGAAGAAACAGGTCAAGTACAACTACTGTTAGATTACATGTAAATTAATAATCGGTACCCACCAGAAGCTTCTCTATCAGGGGGGGGGGGGGGGGCTGAATTAAAACAGGAGGCCTAAGACATTTCTCCCCCTCCCCCCTTCCATTAAATCCAGTACTGTCCGTGTTGTAATAAAATTCTGTATTTCATAATATTTTTTGCCAAGTTTTAAATCCTTTTTCGACTGATTAAGTGCTTTTACTATAAATAATGATCACAATTCATTTTTGGGGAATATTGATCAAGAACTTGATGCTGCGTGCACAGGTTAACATTGTAAGTCATACATGTATTGTTGATTATATGCATTTATATACATTGCTGTGACCTGAATAATTGTATATTGAAATTAATGCGACCTTTCATACTGTTGAATAAAATGTGTGGATTCATATATTGTAACATAGCAATAAGATTTACTAGAAAATGAAGAATTGTAAAATTATTAACACTTTGATCAGCCTATTTTCTTATTAATTACTACTGAGTGAGTGTTATGTTTGATGATACCACTGATTTTTATACGCCCACATTTTCATGTGGACGTATTATGTCGTCGCCCCTGTCCGTCCGGACGTCCGTCCGTCCACAATTTGTTTGTGGACTCTCTACAGGTCACAATTCTTATCCGATTTTGACGAAACTTGAAATATAGGTTTATCCCCAAAAGATCTCGGCTGCTTTCGATATTGGCATGTATCGGATCAAAACTTCATGGATTATGGCCCCTGATTGTACGAAAAATCACGTTTTTAGCTTGTGGACCCTATAGAGGTCACAATTTTGAACCGATTTTGATGAAACTTGGCATGCATGTTTGTAACCCAAAGATCTTGGTTCCTTTCGATATTTGCGGCTATCGGAATGTAATTTCCTGAATTATGGCCCCTGATTGTCCGAAAAATCACCCTTTTTAGCTTGTGGTCCATCTGGAAGTCACAATTATTATTCGATTTAAAAAACCGTTTGATTATATCACCGTCACACCCTAAGGAAGGTTGAGTTCGAATTTCGGGAAAATCGGACGAAAATTGCCATACAAAATGGCCGCCTTTTGTACGCGAATACTGTTAAAAAATGGTATATCAAGGTTGTGGACCCTGTGGAGGTCACAATTTTGATTCGATTTTGATGAAACTTGAAATTCATGGTTATAACCCAAAGATCTTGCTTCCTTTCGATATTTGCGCATATAGGATCGTAACTTCCTGAATTAGGGCCCCTGATTATACGCAAAATCACCTTTTTTTTAGCTTGGAGGTCACAATTATTATTCGATTTAAAAAACCGTTTGATTATATCACCGTCACACCCTAAGGAAGGTTAAGTTCGAATTTCGGGAAAATCGGACGAAAATTGCCATACAAAATGGCCGCCTTTTGTACGCGAATACTGTTAAAAAATGGTATATCAAGGTTGTGGACCCTGTGGAGGTCACAATTTTGATTCGATTTTGATGAAACTTGAAATTCATGGTTATAACCCAAAGATCTTGCTTCCTTTCGATATTTGCGCATATAGGATCGTAACTTCCTGAATTAGGGCCCCTGATTATACGCAAAATCACCTTTTTTTTAGCTTGGAGGTCACAATTATTATTCGATTTAAAAAACCGTTTGATTATATTACCGTCACACCCTAAGGAAGGTTGAGTTCGAATTTCGGGAAAATCGGACGAAAATTGCCATACAAAATGGCCGCCGTTTGTACGCGAATACTGTTAAAAAATGGTATATCAAGGTTGTGGACCCTGTGGAGGTCACAATTTTGATTCGATTTTAATGAAATTTGAAATTCATGGTTATAACCCAAAGATCTTGCTTCCTTTCGATATTTGCGCATATCGGATCGTAACTTCCTGAATTATGGCCCCTGATTATACTCAAAATCGCCTTTTTTTTAGCTTGGAGGTCACAATTATTATCCGATTTAAAAAAAACGTTTGATTATATTACCGTTACACCGTAAGGAAGGTTGAGTTCGAATTTCGGGAAAATCAGACCAAAATTGCCATACAAAATGGCCGCCGTTTGTACGCGAATACTGTTAAAAAATGGTATATCAAGGTTGTGGACCCTGTAAAGGTCACAATTTTAATTCGATTTTGATGAAACTTGAAATTCATCGTTATAACCCAAAGATCTTGGTTCTTTTCAATATTTGCGCATATCGGATCGTAACTTCCTGAATTATGGCCCCTGGTTATACGCAAAATCCCCCTTTCTTTAGCTTGTGGTCCCTCTGGAGGTCACAATTATTATCCAATTTAAAAAAACGTTTGATTATATCACCGTTACACTGTAAGGAAGGTTGAGTTTGAATTTCGGGAAAATCGGACCAAAATGGCCGCCGTTTGTACGCGAATACTGTTATAAAAAATGATATATCATGGTTGTGGACCCTGTATAGGTCACAATTTTAATTCGATTTTGATGAGGAAGGTTGAGTTCTAATTTCGTGAAAATCGTACCAAAATTGCCGGACGTAATGGTCGCCGTTTGTACGCGAATAGTGTAAAAATATGGTATATCATGGTTGTGGACTCGCTACAGGTCACAATTCTTATCCGATTTTGATGAAAAGTCACATTTCTAGGTTGTGTACCGTCACACCATAATCATTGTCGGTTTCGAGTTTCATTAATATCAGACTGGAACTGACCAACTAAATGGCTGCTCCCAATACAGTATAAAATACAGGACTTAAAGATGTAGGAAAAATCACTTTCGGTATTGCTTGTTCTCCGTCCATCTCTCGAAAATGTGGGCGTATCCTGCCTGGCAGTGCCAGCCTATCTTTTGGATAACAACTCAAATCTGTACTTTGAGAACAAAAGTTGGTACCAGTATTGAACTTAATCTCACTGATGATACCTCATCAAATTTAAAGCATTCATTTCTTGCTTGGATTATTTTTATATTTGTACAGTATACACATATAACTATTATATAGAGGTCAAAGAGCCACTTTAAATCAAACCCAAGTTCTAAATATAAAATAGTATTCAATTAGGTTATCTTATTTTGCTTACTTCAAACAAAAAAGCAATCAACATGTTTAAGTCTTGCCTCTGAAATATTCAGATCTCCCAATTGTTTGGCTCCAGTAGAAAGACAAAAACTCTTCATACATGAATTCAACAAACATTCAATCAATAAATCTCCTACCAGATTATTGGAAAAATTTGACTGATTTGGCAAGCATTCAATACATTAGACTATTGATGTTAATATTTAAAATCTGTAGAATAATGTAAACAACCAAGGTACCGTAAGCCAATTGTCAGTGTATTGTACACACAGTTATTTCATCCGTTATTTTGTAGAAGAAAAGATTATTATATTTGTAAAGACTAACATGCTAAGCTTGTCCTTGAATGAACATTGAAAAAAACATTCTTTATTCTCTTAGGCCACTGAGTGCATTCAAATTAATTCTGCTAGAAGTGGTTTCGAATGATCTGACATAATTATTATTTTATTTTATATTTTTTTTTTTTTTAATGATTAATTCCTATACATCAAAACTGACAGATTGAAAAAACTTGAAATGAAAAGCAGGGAGAAACCAGCCTAATATATAGGCTACTAATAATGACAATATGCATGCATTTGAAAGTTCCTGTCACTCCCATTTAATATTAAAGCAACTGTTTAAATAATTTTGTGCCCATGTTCCAAAATCATGCATACACCACTGGATGTATTTAAATAAGCCAAATATTTGTCCTGTGGTATAAGCAATCAGCCATGATCAGTTGCAATTGTATTAAATGTACTGTGTCTGTTAGAGGATCTACAGTAATAAAAGGCAACGTAAAAGCCTATTGTTGTTCTGTAATGCAAGAGTTGAAAAGTATAAAGCTTTCTATTAATTAATAATAACAATAGACATATTGACCATATACAGTAGTACTAGGTTTTACCATTAACTTCTTGAAAACCGTGTGTCAATATGAACTAGATATTATCAATAATATTGACCATAAAACACAGAAGGACCCTTCCCCTCTGGCATTTTATTACCCAGAGATTGTATTTGTTTCATTCATATTTTTGATCCAACACAAATCTAAATGTTTTATTTTCAAGTCATGTTAGAATGGGTTTTTTTTTATCCAGCATGGTCAAATATTCACCTTCATGGTATTTCTAAAACTGATTCTTAAGATATTTATTAAAAAAATAAAGACATGACATTCTACCCCATTCCATTCTGTTTTTTTAAAATCTGAAGTTCTCAGAACCACCTTATTTCTTAGAATTTAAACTTGAGGTAAATTTTTCAGACAATTGAATTTGAAATAAAATGTGATTTAACATCCTACTGTTCTGCTCCAAACTGGGCTAATGAAGATGGACATTGGCGCTATGGCTTATCCATCTATCGAATTCCAACTGCCAAGGGATCTTTTATGTGCACAGTCAATGTATACACTGGTCCTCGGCATTTCATTCCGTCTGAACTATAGCAAGCTGCCTTTGTCAGGCCCTCCGTTGTGCATCACTGGCAAAAAGGGAAACTACACCCAAAAATCCTACTGTTCTGCTCCGAAATGGGCTACTGAAGAAGGGCATACACCATACAGTCCAGACAGTGGCCCTACAGCCTACTCAAATATCGAATTCAAACTGCCAAGGGATCTTTTACATGTATAGCCAATGTGTACACAAGACCTTGACTTTGCATCTCATCCAAACAACTCGAGAGCTGTCTTTGTCGGGACCTCCATCTTGCATCACTGACAATGGATGAACTTTCTAGGCGAATGCAGGGATCAAAAACCTGACCTCCAGGCCCCCAAATTTATGCTAATCAGACTTAAATGAGAGCCAGGACTAACAGCTAGATCCAGGATTTTTAATTGGATTCGAAATTGTAAGAGTTTCATAACTGACTATTTTCTAAATGCTGGTCAAGTAACATTAATAGGTTATTTAATGTAAATAGATCATGTATTATAGTATTTCATTTCAGGTACCAGTGAACCATGATGTTTTTTATCAACAGAGAATTTTTAACTCAATGTGAACAGCTTAGTTTATACATTAAGTTGTCAATTTTGACAATTCTACCGAAGATATGATGATAACTCCCAGAATTAGTCAATGAAATAAAAGACATAAAAGAATAACATTATTACAGCAGGAGCAGGTAACTCGTGGAAGCCAGTCTGCTCTGTAGTATAGACTGAAGTGGATGCTAGAAACAGCCCATTGATTTTATAGTTATTCATTGGTTTATAATTCCTGTGTGTTTGTCTTGTACATTCCTGTGTTTATCTTGTGGTCCTCCTGCATTTACTACCGGTGTAATTCTTTACACGGGTAGGGGTGCAATAGCTACCATCAGAGTTATCTTTTTAAGCCATCAATGTTAAAGAGGCATTATATAATCTATAAATTATTAATTAGAGATTTATTAAGATCACAAGACCATAATCAACCCCATAGAACATCAGATGACTCCGATTTTAAGTATATATGTAGATTAAAATGGTTTGATGGAGAGGGGAGACCAAGTCTCCAACAACCAGCACTGTGGTTAGATAATGATGATCATGTCAAAACCACCAGCAGTGGTAACTTCGCTCTGTGTTAAGTAATTTGAATGAAATTTTCAATAATATATGCTCATTTTGCATTTTCTATTTTTGAACTATAGCAAGAACGAACAACTTTTGATCTAAATCTTACATAATGTATCTTTAAGTGTGGATCCAGGCATACTCCGCGCAGTGTTGCGTCTGATTAGAGGTAATCCAACTACACACTGCTATTATGAGTGGATATTGTTGTGTTAAATTTTGATTGATCAGTAGTCCGTCTACCAACCAATCACGAGCTGCCAATACTGGACCAAATATGTTTACATAACGTATGCGTCATGACTCACGATTTTATTATGCCTAATTAACCCGTGCATAGCAGAATACTGCAGTAAAACTAATTGCGTGAAAAACATGGCTATCAAGTCGAATGAAATGTAAACAATACTGTTTGGAAACGAACATACTTTCACCGTTTTAATACCTTAAATCACTGTCCAAAGTTTTAGGGAAGACCCAGATGAAACGAAGGACTGTCATGTTGCTGTACTTAAGTGATAGCTTTCATTGAACGGAAAGAATAGACACATTCCCGCATAAGTTCAAGTAACAGACGCTATTCCAGCAATGGTCAGAGAGGGATTTCTCGGGCCATTGCTTCAGGAATATGGGATCCAGGATGCCATTGAGGACTCGGGGGGGGGGGGGGACTCTGGGGGAGGGGGGGCGGTGATCAACTTAAAAGGAACACATTTCTCAAAAGGCAAAAATTGATATTCCTTAAGAACATTCAACAAGAAACACCAGTAAAGGGCCATTTCCATTTCAAACTTTAGTGAATATTGTTAATTTTGTGTCTTAGTACTGTACATTGTACTTATATATATACCTGTATATTGTATGAATATTTATACCTCACTTATACATGACGTAAGACATTTATATGTGCTTTTTGTTCCAAGAAACTTTAAGTAAATATGCTCATTCACAAGGTCTTTGTAATGCTCACCAATTCCGTCCATTTAAGAGAAGTATATTTAAGATATTTGTCAATTAAATAACAACAATGTGACTATAATGTAGGTGCAGATCTTCCATTTAAATTTTATTCTATTGGATCAGGGTAATTTTCATACAGTAAAAATAACCTAAATGTACCAGTAATTATTAAGAAAATATGAAGACTTATATTTATCATACTCTCCATGTTCAGTACTACTTGCCTATGTTTTGCATTATTGGGGATATTTTACAGAACACAGAAGATTTATTTTGGATTTGATCACATGGATCATGTGCAGAACATATATGTATAATGTGGTTGTACTTTAATTTAGAATCTGATACTGTTTCCATGAAAGAGGTGCCATATCTTCTAAAGAAGACTATACTGTTTGGGGATTTCTGTTGTTGTAGTACAAGGCTTGTAGCTTGTAGTATAACAAGATAGGATATCAAATTAATTACTGCTGGTACTAAAAGTATGTTAAATATTTAATATACAGCAAGATCTAAAGGTTTCTCATATTTAATTATTAAATAACTTTTATAGATATTATCACTGATTTCATGAAGTTTCTACTATACCTAACCACTACATGTATGTAACTTCTTGGCTGATTTCATAGACTCAACTAAACCAGACCATGAATCTAAAAAATAATAGTGTCATACATAATATATTTATAACTGGAAAATAAAATTCCATTAAATTATACAGTTATTTATCACTTATTTAATAAAAAAAAAATGATAGTTACCGGTAAGTTTTATTTTCTTTATTTTCTTTTTTAATTCTATTATGTTAACATTATGCTGGAGAACAGTATTGTTTCAACATAGTATATCGTTCCGAACGCAGGAAACAGGGCTAAAAATATTCTTAAGTTTCATGAAACTGACTGACCACATCAGATAAATAACAAGTACAGGTATTTCTGCTGAAGTTTACAAATAACATTATGGGTTGTACTTGTGGTTTATTGTGATATATTATTTATTGCACAAGTAAATTTAAATTATATAAATCACTGTACTATATATTTTTGTATGAGTTGAAATAAAAGTGTCAATTTTTTTTATTAAAGTTTCAATTACTTTGTTCCTCATTGACAGACTTTGTTCCTCAGTGACGCAGGGCCCTCAAGAGACGGATTTGGGACCTGATGTTGAGCATGTTTATTGGTCGACCCAGAGAAAAACCCACGAGGTTAGAGGTTATGGTTGAGGTCCAAAGCATAGTAAAATGACATCCCCATGTCAATGGGGGCAGCCATCTTTAAATAGACAATGGTCTGACCATTCGTGTTTGCTTTTAGTTTCAACCACTAGTCGTGAAATAAATTGCACCACTACACTCTGCCACCCATTTTATGACAAGCTCTACACAATATGATGTAAAGATAGGTTGCCAGGCAATGAAACATACGCCCACAGCAGCTAAATCGTCCAGGCAGTCAACAAGGGTTGTCGTATATTTTTTTATTTTTTTCGGTAATGAAACATTTGTAATACAACAAAATCTGATTAAGAGTAACAACTCATTATGTAATTATCAGAATCATTAGAATTTGTTTGCTTTTTATAATGTTTTGCCCCACGCTAACAATTAGTATATGAAAATTTAATATCATGGATTTAGCTGTATAGTTATCAAAATTCATTGAAAATCAAAATACTTGTTCGTTTCAACACCTTAAACTCTGTGTATCAATCTGAAGTCTGATTATCTGATGATAAGTTTGGCCTCTATAGTGTCACAAGAATTTTTTTGAAGTGATTAAGGGAGATAACTCTGGCAGTAATTATTGGAAATCGCTGAAAATCAATAGACGTCTTCGTCTCATGACTGTAAACACTGTGTATAGATTTCAGGTCAATTGGATATTAACTTTGGCCTCTAGAGCATCCACAAGATGTTTTGAAGTGATCAAGGGCCATAACTCTGGCAATAATTATCAAAAATCGCTGAATATCAATAGGTTTCTTCGTCTCATGACTTAAACACTGTGTATAAATTTAAATTCAATCGGATATTAACTTTGGCCTCTAGAGCGTCCACAAGATTTTTTGAAGTGATCAAGGGCCATAACTCTGGTACTAATTAACGGAAACGTTCAAAATCAATGGGCTTCTTCGTCTCATGACCTTAAACACTGGGTATAAATTTAAAGTCAATCGGATATTAACTTTGGCCTCTAGAGCGACCACAAGATTTTTTGAAGTGATCAAGGGCCATAACTCTGGTACTAATTATCGGAAAATCAATTGGCTTCTTTGTCTTATGACCTTTAACACTGTGTATAAATTTAAAGTCAATTGGATATTAACTTTGGCATCTAGAGCGTCCACAAGATTTTTTGATGTGATCAAGGGCCATAATTCTGGTAGTTATTATTGGAAATCGCTGAAACAATAGGCTTCTTCGTCTCATGACCTTAAACACTGTGTAAAAATTTAAAGTCAATCGGATATTAAATTTAGCCTTTAGAGCGTCCACAAGCAATTGTGGAAGCCGGACCTACGGACGGGGCGACGACAATATACGACCACATTTCTATGTGGTTAAAAACAAAGTCAAAAGTATCACAAACCTTTGACTTTGTTTTTAACCACTCCTACTACTGGTATCACTGTATCAAGTTTATTATGACTTTGATCCCGTCTAAGTTTATGTTCTTCAAATGGTTTTGGATTCCTCTCACTTTATCATTCGGATTCACATTTCAATGTGGGCGTATAAAAATATGAAATACTATTAATGCTGTGATTGCTTTACAATGATTGTTTTTCGTGAGCCAAATTATGTTTTGCGACAATGAATAACAACTAATAAACTAAAGACAAAGGATAGCTAATAAATAATACGTTGTGCTCACTTATACTGGTTGCATGGCTGAACATAATTCAGGGGCAATAACTCCTTGACACCAAAAAACCCTCATAAGTAACACATAATAAAACTCAAAGCTTTATTTATTTTACCAAGTTTATTGGTCTAAATATACTAGAATAATAATAAATCACAGCATGGGTGTAGTCCTAGTATGTATAACTTTACACATGCCTATCAAATAGGGAGACAGAGATCATAGTTGATATGCAACCACAAAATCATACATTCTAAGTTGGAAGTGAAAAGCTTTATACAGATTAACTTTATATCTAAAAATGCTTGCCCACAACATGGACCATGTTCCTGATTATTCCATCTGTGCAGTTATAGGTCCATTGAAATACGACACTGGGGTTGTGGTTGGCAACAATGGTAGTACCTGTCAATTTATACAACTCGATTCATTCAGGGCTACAAAATTATCAAGACTTATGTTATAGTAGGGAGAGTCAAGATGGTGATATGTCCATTCATTAAGTGGATTGTCACAAATATTATAAACATCACATTCAATACTAGATATTCTTACATGTAATAAGCATTCCGTTGAGACTAGATTTAGGAACAAATTATAATAGAAATAATATGATAAAATACATTATAAGTGCCAAATTTTATGAGTATCAAGCAACAAATGCATGTAATTACATTATCATTTTCATGATTTGTACACCATGTTTCTATTGGAATAAGTTTTCACATTCGTTTCACATATTGGCCATTATTTTATAGCACAGAAAAATTTATAAAATTAAAAATATATAAAATATTTCGGCTGTAAAATGAAATAACAAATAAAATATATGACTAGCAAATATGATTACTGCTACTTGTATATTTATATTAATAATGCAACCAATATTATATTTAGAATATAAAATAATCACTAGATTCATAAACAATCAAATTTTACCAGATTTGATTGTTTATGAATCTAGTGATTATTTTATATTCTAAATATAATATTGGTTGCATAACTTAATGTTTTAACCTACATTTCAGTAATATTATTAACATTGTCTTACAGAAACTTTCAGTACTATTATTACCCTTGTCTTACAGAAACTTTCACAATAACAAAAAAGTCGGCTAACAGTGCTTTATGTAAACTCCAATGTCCATGTACCATTGGTGTGCCTAGTTGGCTTCTGTTATAGGACTGATATATTTTCCTTGATCTACATGTATGAGTTGCTTCCATACATATTCTGCGGTAAAAGTTGAGAGGAAGAAATCACATCCATGGATTGGGAGTACACTCTCTTTTGGGTTGTCACTTAGGTTTTTTGTGAAACAATATTCTTATTTCAAACTTGCCAAAATAAATATTATTTAATGATTTGTTGCTCTCTTATTTTGGAAATCCAGTATATGAAATTGATCATGTGTAAGTATAATCAGAAAAATGGTTTCATTATCCATTAACGGAGGATTTAACATTAATTGACTTTCTGGAAATATTCTTTTGAACCGTCTGGTGTAGGTTTGATGGTGGCTGATTCAGGTTTCCAATTAGCAGGACACACTGAAATATTTACAAAAGAAAAAGTTTTCTCAGTTAAGTAAGTGTTAAATCTGCCTATAGGAGGTCTGTCTACTGGCTTTAAAGGTAATGCAAATATAATTCATAAACTCAATGACAGACTTTATGATACAGCGCATATGTGCTAACCATTCTGCCAGAATAAAGTAATTTGAACAAAATTTTCAATATATTTAGTATTCATTATCTATTTTTAAACTATTATCGCAAGAACATCCATCTTTTTATCTAAAAACAGATCATCTCCTTGAAGTACAAGGGTGAGCTGTTCTGTCTAATAACTAGCCAATGACAAAAATGACAAAGAACAGATGATAACTTTTACAGGATTTGGATCTTCACATAATGTAAAGATTTAAATAGATAGATATAACATACCTTCTCCATGTTTATCAACGAATTGAAAAGCTTGAATCAATCGAATAGTTTCCTCTACAGATCGTCCAACAGGCAGATCATTGACAGTAATCTGACGCACTACACTGTTAGGATCAATTATAAATAAACCTCTGTAAAAGAAAACAATCACATGACTATGATCCCAAGATTACTGTCTTGGATATTTAGATCATATATTTAACCTTAAATATCAGACAAAATCACCAAAGAATACAGATGTAATAATTTGCCTAAGACAAAATATCTTGGGTGATGCTCGATTCACAGTTCTGGAATTAAATTCCAAAACTGGTGTCAATCGAGTGAATTGTACGAGAATATCCATTCCGTAATGTCGTTAGAATGTGTTGTTCAGTTTACGACTGGCTAATTTATCTAGACCGCGTAGCTGACATCATCACTCAGCTGATATTTATTTTGGATTACGCGGGTATATAACGGCGATATAATTGACAATATTGCCATTGGTAACTTTATTACTACCTGCGATTTAATTATTATTTCTTTTCTATGGCAATTTCGCGAAAAACTAGGGTTATTTGCCGCCGATGTCATTGTGTCTTTTGATCATCATTTTTTGTGTCACGGTATACCAATATTTCAATATTTTGGCGATACAAATACCGTCAAATTTTTATATCGCGGTATATCATAATACCGGTTATCGTCACAACCCTAGTCTATTTCTCTAAAAAGAGATCTTCATTTTCCTATACTTTGTAGTGATCTAAACTAAACTTTGCATGTCTATTGGCACTTACCTTAATGCTACACCCTCTTTATCTAGTAAAACATCATAATCTCGAGATATCTGTTTATTAAAATCCGATAATAATGGGTATTTTAATCCTCCTAATCCACCAGTCTGAAACAAATAATACTTTAGATACAATCATAAACTTGTATGGTTCAGATGCTCAATTTGCAAACTCTATTGGGAGAGTACGGGACATTCAATGTCATCTTAACCCTTTGAACACTGACAATATTTTGAGTGACGCATATCCCCCCCCCCTCACTTTACAGCACAATTTTGCAAAAATGATGTCATTTTAAATGGAACTAAATGCTAGGTGTGAATTTAATATTATATGTGTTTGTAATTATGTGAAATGATGGAACAAAGATAATTTACCAAAATATTTAACTTTTAGTCAATTCAATCTCCAATCCATAACTTTAGAATGAATGCCAATCATACCAACAGCTTTGAACTCTAATAATATCGCGACCACGTCCTATTCCACAATCACAAGCCATGTAGATCAATATTATTTACAAATTGATTACAAGTATGAGTGTTATCATCGCTGTCATTTTCGTTGTTATTTTCATCAGAATCTTTCAAAATCATTTCTATTGACGTAATTCGGGCCACCAATATTATGTGTCATAATAAGAGCTAGCGAATTCGTTGTATTTAGTCGTTTAGAACACACAATTCGTCGAAAAATTTGTCAAAATTGAAATGTAAACAAGTGACAGGAAGTCACTATCTAAAACAGACTCAACGCAAACAGTAAATGGCATTTTGATTGGCTATTTTGTAATTGCTAAGGAAGCCTGTCTGAAGACAAGTCCAAGAAGCCGTAAAACCGACATTTCCGATTTTGTGGGTTTTTTTGGTTCTAAAGAGTTAAAGATACATTGTTCAAGAGCTAAATTTGCATAATGCAGGTCTTTCTTTCGGCCTTACATGTTATATAAAATATCAATTAGACATTAATCAAATTACTGAGACCAAAATCAACTCTCGATCTCATCAGTTGTTCAGGATGTTAGCTAGATTAGAACGGTTTGATCATTTAATGATTTAATTTACAAACGTAGAAGCAAGACCAAGTCTCAAATATACCAGTACTGTGGTTACGATAATAAATGATCAACGCACATATCTTATCAAAACTAAAACAGTGATAACATGGCTCAGAATAAAGTAATTTGAATGAAATTTTCAGTATATTCATATCGCATTATCTATGGTCCAAGGAACAACATGTCAAGCTTCATGTCAATCTTACTTCAATTGGTGGAGCCTTATAATGTTTTAAAAGTTTATCACTCACAAGAATAACAACGAGATAAGTAGCGCTTGGTTTCCGGGTTGGAGAAATCATGTTTTACCTTTCTTGGTGTATTAATCCAAGCTAAATGACTGAACTGTGAATCTGTTGAAACACCAACTACAGCTGTATCTAACTGTTGAAATTTATCCATGTTTTCACTAAATGCTATTAATTCAGTTGGACAAACAAATGTACTGAAACATATAGAAAGTAGATTTTAACATCTAGTAATTTGCAAGTCATTTTCAACAACAAGTGATTTGAATATCTGAATATTCTACATTATCAATTCTGGTCCATTTTTCTATTATATAGTAAATTGAATCTTTCAAATCTTTCAAAAGTTGGTTCTTTTCTTTCCAAATTTGATGATTCATTAATTTTTTTAAAATATTTCATAATTAAGAGACAAACAACAGTTCACATTCCATTAGTTTTAAATAAACAATGAATCTTGAAAAATTAGTTCTGATGGCTTTGACTATTTCAATACATGTACGATCAATGTCCAATGTTATTTCACTTGCTTTTCTTCTCATCCGATCAACTATTTCAATTTCAGAATGTTTATTCCTTAATTACCTATATACACCCGGCGTGTGTATTCATTAACGCCTGACTGATTCCTTAATCCCCTTAATGGAGCTTGAATTAAAATGAATTACAACAAATATTATCCCGTAGTCAATTGTTTTATTTAATTAGGGGGATTAAGGAATCAGTCAGGCGTTAATGAATACACACGCCGGCTGTATATAGGTAATTAAGGAATAAACATTCCGAATATGCATTCGGTCACTGTGACGTCACTGGCGTCTGAGGGGATTAGGAGTGTTTTCGATAACTGGCAAAGTCGTTTTTACGGATACGACTTTGAGTGAAGATAGCTAAATTAATTTTAGTCGGATTGATGTGAATTTGCCGTAAAGTGGATAAAATAACCATGGACTATCAATCTAGAAAAAAATTTGAGGCCATTTGATGTGCTCTTTAAGAGTATACTCAAAATTGTTTGCTTTATAGAAACTAAAATATAAAATTTTTGTTGTTTTAATGTATCAAATACATTAATAAGAAACTATGCAATTTTTTGTGTTTCTGGATCAAAGATATTTCTCATAAACAGTGAATGAAAGTTGAGTAAATTATTAACTAAAGTCTGAGAATGCTTTGTGAAACCGGGGCCTGAATTGAAATGATTGAATTTCTTTCGCTTATTGTCATACGATTATAATTCCGTCAATTGAGAATATGACGTACAAACAATCGAACATGCCAATTTTGTCAGTACTTTAAGCTGTACCCTACAACAATTATATGGAAATCTTTGCTTTGGAGCACCATATTGTAATGAGTGACTTGATGAATCATTGTATGAAGGAAATTATGTAATTAAACTTACAAATCTAAAGGATAGAAGAATAGAACTAAATATTTTCCTTTAAAGTCTGACAACTGGATATCCTTAAATTGTCCATCTACAACAGCTGGTGCCTGGAAGTTAGGTGCTATATGTTGAACGCGAACTGTATTCAGAGGAGCACCTGAAAGATAGTTCATATTGTTAAGTCAATAAAAATTATTTTAAGTGAAGTATCAATACAAGCTTGAAAATATAAGAACAGTATTGATGTGTTTCAGTATGTCAGGTGACATCCACAATCAAGTTACACCATGAAGGATTGCATATACATGTAGTAACAAGCTCGGATCCAGAGGGGGGTGCACCCGGTGCACGCCCCCTCTATTTTTTGCGGTGGCGAACAATTTTGAGCTCATATATTCTCGCGGGAAAGGAGAACGAAAATAGTTTAGGTTGGAAATTGTAATTTACAGTACTAGTATGAAATAAGTCTATGTGGGCATTTTCGTCCACTCAAAAATCATGGCCGGGCTTCGCACTCCCAAGTGAGTGCAGCACGCCACCCCTTTCTGAAAATCCTGGATCTGCCCCTGAGTAACATCCAATACCTATTAAAGTGGAAAAACTAGAACATGAAATATGATATCTGGGGCTGTACTTCAATTTGCCCTGGGTCCATATTCGATGACCAAAATATTCATAGGATCATGCTGGTTTGTTTGATAGCACATTATGTGGGAGCAGAGCACGGTGACAAAGCTTTATTTGGCTGTGTTTTGCTTTCTGTTTATTTTTTGAAATAGAAATCATTCCAGAGCTTTCATTGACATTTCAGAAAGTGTAGAGTTGTTCCCAGGCAGTTGAGGTGAACTATTTTTATTTAACAGGGAATAAGTGATAATTCATATTATAACAGTAAATAAAAAAAATGTTCCATAGAAATTATAATAATATGTATTAAGGGGTTAAGGAATAACTGAGATTTTGTTTTTATCTGGTATACTTGATGATATATCACCTAATTGAAGGATTTAGTTTGTATATCAGGGGAACATATTTTTAAAGACTGGTTTCTATCTGCCTCTGCGATACATAGGCAATTAAATGTAAAATTTAAGACTCGAACCCTCTATTTTTTGTGTACAGTAAGCTGAGCCAAGAATCATTTACTTATTATTACAAGTGATTGAAAATTTTTTTTGTTGTTTTGAAGATGGTTTAGAAAATTAGGAAATTTATTGGAAAAGACATTTTTTAAAACCTGTAATGGGCTGTCCAGAAAGAAGACGAAGGGAAAGATAGGCTGGCACTGCCAGGCAGGATACGCCCACATTTTCGAGAGATGGATAGAGAACAAGCAATACCAAAAGTGATTTTTCCTACATCATTAAGTCCTGTATTTCATACTGTATTGGGAGCAGCCATTTAGTTGGTCAGTTCCAGTCCGATATTCATGAAATTCGAAGCCGACAATGATTATGGTGTGACGGTACACAACCTAGAAATGTGACTTTTCATCAAAATCGGATAAGAATTGTGACCTATAGAGAGTCCACAACCATGATATACCATATTTTTACACTATTCACGTACAAACGGCGACCATTTCGTCCGGCAATTTTGGTACGATTTTCACGAAATTAGAACTCAACCTTCCTCATCAAAATCGAATTAAAATTGTGACCTATACAGGGTCCGCAACCATGATATATCATTTTTTTAACAGTATTCGCGTACAAACGGCGGCCATTTTGTCTGTCAATTTTGGTCTGATTTTCCCAAAATTCAAACTCAACCTTCCTTACAGTGTAATGGTGATATAATCAAACGTTTTTTTAAATCGGATAATAATTGTGACCTCCAGAGGGACCACAAGCTAAGGAAAGGGGGATTTTGCAGTATAACCAGGGGCCATAATTCAGGAAGTTACAATCCGATATGCGCAAATATCGAAAAGAACCAAGATCTTTGGGTTATAACCATGAATTTCAAGTTTCATCAAAATCGAATTAAAATTGTGACCTTTACAGGGTCCACAACCTTGATGTACCATTTTTTAACAGTATTCGCGTACAAACGGCGGCCATTTTGTATGGCAATTTTGGTCCGATTTTCCCGAAATTTGAACTCAACCTTCCTTACGGTGTAACGGTAATATAATCAAACGTTTTTTTAAATCGGATAATAATTGTGACCTCCAGAGGGACCACAAGCTAAAAAAAAGGGGATTTTGCATATAATCAAGGGTCATAATTCAGGAAGTTACGATCCGATATGCCCAAATATCGAAAGGAACCAAGATCTTTGGGTTATAATCATGAATTTCAAGTTTCATCAAAATCGAATCAAAATTGTGACCTCCACAGGGTCCACAACCTTGATATACCATTTTTTAACAGTATTCGCGTACAAACGGCGGCCATTTTGTATGGCAATTTTCGTCCGATTTTCCCGAAATTCGAACTCAGCCTTCCTTAGGGTGTAACGGTGATATAATCAAACGGTTTTTTAAATCAAATAATAATTGTGACCTCCAGAGGGACCACAAGCTAAAAAGGGTGATTTTTCGGACAATCAGGGGCCATAATTCAGGAAATTATATTCCGATAGCCGCAAATATCGAAAGGAACCAAGATCTTTGGGTTACAAACATGCATGTCAAGTTTCATCAAAATCGGTTCAAAATTGTGACCTCTATAGGGTCCACAAGCTAAAAACGTGATTTTTCGTACAATCAGGGGCCATAATCCATGAAGTTTTGATCCGATACATGCCAATATCAAAAGGAACCGAGATCTTTTGGGGATAAACCTATATTTCAAGTTTCGTCAAAATCGGATAAGAATTGTGATCTGTAGAGAGTCCACAAACAAATTGTGGACGGACGGACGTCCGGACAGGGGCGACGACATAATACGTCCACATGAAAATGTGGGCGTATAAAAATTGTAAAAGCCATCCTCTCCCTCTAGCAGCTGACGCCAGTTGTATAGTCGGTCCTTTTGTTTCACAGACGATCCCACCCACCTTGCTTCCAGCCTATGGGCCCGACTCATGTATTCTTTAAATTATTATAAGAATCTACACTCAGTCAGTGTATACTACGTCGTGCAAATGTCCCGGACGTTTCGAACCCTACTAGGAATGGAGGCAGAGCTGGAATCTCCGTAGGGTAAATATTTCTAGTTCTTGTAGTGTACATGAGAGAATAAATCATGATCGGTGGCTTGTAGATTTAAATAGATCAGATTTTGTATCATTTGCTGCCTCAGCGATTAGAATTGTTTTCCGGAAAACGATGCTGAAAATACCCCCCCCCTCCCACCTCGTACGCCTATGAATGTATGTGAGTAATAGGGACTAAAGGTAGAGCTGTAGCATGCTAATCCCCCTTGCCTTTCTTTGGCTTGATTAATCACATCAGTGATCTACATGTAAGTTTGAGGACAAATTTACCTCGGGTTGGTTAAGCTAACCGTATACTTGAAGTTACCTCAGTTCATAATTCCGCTTTGGATTATCACGAGGGACATGCCACGGCTATATCTCTAATCTAAATCATTGAGTCGTAATGTATATAAGGAAGGAAATAAGTTTATTTACTTATTTCTGGTTTTATTTTTTGCCTCAACCAGATTAAAGAAATTACTTAATAAAAAAACCCAAATGAATTTATGTCCATATCACTTAAAAACAGTTTGTAGAATGAATCAGCACAGATTATGATTTCTGTATAATATTTGTTTAAGAATTAAAGCAATGTAGACTGCAATGCTCGATCTATATAATTATATATTTTAGTACTGTGCAGAGACTATATTTAATATAAAGCAACTACATAAGAATTCACTTGAATGGACTTGAATGTATTACAACAGTATATAAATAGAATGAAGTCTGAAATTATACATATTTGGCAGTGAAAGAGATTTAATATCTTCACTGACAAGTACAATCACTTAAATGAACAATATGTAACAGTAGTGTTATAGAAAAGACATTTAACACATTTCAGGTATGTCTTCCATTTCCATTAAAACATACTAAACATCGCCTATATTGATAAGGCAATTATACTGTAGCAGCCAATTGCAAGTTGTCTGTGGTAAAATCAATATTGTATCACGGCATTACTTTGCAAATAAAAAATTTGGATAGTGCTTTAAAAATTTTCAGAAATATATGTTGCTACCAGCTAACAAAACATTCATATATCTACAGCAGAAGTCATTTATAGTGAGATCAAACACTGTGTATACAATTGAAGCCTGATTATCTCCATCTTTAATCAAAGGCTTGATCTCGCCTTAATTACATACATTTCATCTTCAATCGAAGGCTTGATCTCGCCTTAACTACAAACATCTTATCAAGCGATGTTGTTAAACTTGCGACGTTGCTTCAGGAACATGCATTATCTCTGGCCTCTAGGCTAGAGCATTGAAAATCACAGGACTTGTGTCAGCTTATCAAAAGCCACAGTAGATACAAAGATGGGTTGCCAGACAATGAAACATACGCCCACAGCAGCTAAATCATCCGCGATAATAATTTTCTTTCTTTGGGGAAGTTTACATGGTTCAACAAACTGAAACAAGTGTCTTAACTCCATAAGTAATTTACAGAAATTGTTGAAATTCAATCAGCTTCTTTGATGATAACTTTTGTTTTTCAAACATTCACAAGGTCCCACAAAGTGGAACAATGGCCATAACTCTAGGATTAATGAGGGAAATAGTGGCTTCTTAGTTTCAGTAATTCAAATGATGCATATAAATTTCATATAGACCAATGATAACATTTGTTGTTCACTACCACAGCAATATATGTCCACATTCCTGCATCACTACCACAGCAATATACATCTACATTCCTGCATTGATTGATATGGTACTTTTTAAAATGAAAAGAATAAAATAAGAGATAGCTCCAATGACTGTAATATGACAAATGACAACAGTCAAAGAAGGCTAGGCATTGGGTTTGTTTTGCCAAATTTACAGACTAAATACTAACAAAAAAGTGGGTATGACACAGTCCCAGGGGGTCAGGACATGCACAAAATAAATAGCTGTTATCCTTATGGTATCAGGAATAAATGTGCCAAGTCCCACTTTAAAGGGCCAATCCCAATAATATTTTAGGAATTAAAATAAAACAATCCAACAGTGAGGCTGATGTTCCCCACCGATACCCAAAATAAATAGAGGATACATATTAATTAATCTCACATTTATTTTTGTCAAAAGTATCGAGCAATCAAACCATACTGTAAGTTTCATCACTGACTATCAGATAGAATCAAGATTATCTCGTCCCAAAACATCGACCAATGAAATTGCTTAGCTTTAGTTCAAAATGTTAATCATCTGACTCAGTCAAAACATTCACCTGATGAACTTCTATATCAAGTTTAAAAATAAAATTCTACCTAAATCAAAAGAAGAGTTGTTATGTTCCAAAGTGATCAGTCAAATTGCTTATCGCTCCTAAGCCGAAGCAAAAATTTCTCTTAAAACAGAACGTAAAATTTTACCAAATATGTTTACATAACGTTGCATCATGGTTCACGATTTCATTATGCCCAGTTAACCAGTGAATAGCAGAATATTGCAGTAAAACTAACTGCGTGACAAACAAGGCTATCAACATTGACATAATGTAAACAATACTGTATTGGGATGAACAGACTTTTAATAACTTTTAATAACCATTTTTAATAACTTAAATCACTGTCCAAAGTTTTAGGAAAGACCCCATATTAAAGCCCCAATAACACTCTTGTTGTAACTGAAAAATATGTCCCAATCTTCATTCTGGTCAACAAATCGTATTATTTTAGAATATTCCAATTAAATGATGATATAAATTTCATCTTAACACACCTAATTTAAAAAATTGAAAAAATTCAACCAATTGATTTGAAAAGTCTAACGTAAACCTTTTCAAATGTGACTTGGATTTTAAAATATTTTCGAACCCTCTGGACAAATAAAATAGGTTGTAATGGATAATTTACACAACAGGTAGGACATTTAAACATCTAGTACTTAGAATAAGGGTATTATTTATTTTCTGGAGCTACCAAGCCAGCAAGAATGTTATTGTCCCTTTAAATGAAGGACTGTCATGTTGCTGTAATCAGGTGATAGATTTGATTGAATGGGAAGAATAGACACACTCCCTCAAATGTTTTCAAAAGCCAATCCAGTAATGGCCAGAGAGGGATTTCTCAGGCCATTGCTTCAGGAATATGAAGTTAACGTGTCCCAAAGCATCAACCAATCAAATTGCTTATCTCTACTTACCCTTAGCAGAAAATGCTCATCTTCAAACTCCATCAAGGCATCAACCTAATAAACACCTACATCACTTTTTAAGATTTTAGCTCAATTAGAAGGAAAGTTATTGTGTCCCAAAAAAGTGTGACAGACGGAAGGACAGACAAACTCATTTTAACAATACGAAGTTGTAACCAAAAAAAGGTGTGGCTGTAGCATGCGAATCCCCCATACCTATTCGGCATCGTCAATAATTTCTTTTGTTGTGACTTAGCTTTGTAGTTAAGAGGGACATGCCACGGCCAGATCTCTAACTCCAATAATTTCTCTACACTCCTTATAAACCAGGAAATATGTATGTTAAATTTGTTCTGGTTACGATTTTAGTAATTTACCCAAATTGACAATATGTCTATAAAATAAACCAAAAGATTTAATGTTTATTTCAGATAAAAATTCTATTCAAAAGTAAAAAACATAAATTATGATTTGGTTTAGTAACAATTTGAAAATGAAATCAATTTTGAATAACCACATGCATGATGTAATTCACATAATAAGCCCATTCTACATGTAGCCTACTTCCATGTGACCTTCTACTATATAATGTCTTATGACAGTTTTATGTACGGCCAATAGCTATATTCTCAAACATTTTGTAGTGCATTATTTATATGGGTGTAAACGGCCACTTAGTAAACTGGCTACAGTTTGGTTGCAAAGATGATTAAGTTCAATAAAGCAGAAAATAGAAACAGTTGACATGGGCATGTCATCATCCTCATGTTTATGCTTAGTAGACATTTTTCTACCCCAATTGTGTGATAAAAAAAGATAACATGCAACAATTTTATGTGAAGTTTCAGGTAGGCCTATAACGAGAGAGAGAGAGGAATGGGGTTTAACGTCCACTCGACAAAAACTAGGTCATGTTGAGACTAACATATGGTTTCATTTTATTTCAATGATTCGTTTGCGCGTAGGGGTCTTTAGCAGTGGGAGGAAACCGGATTGCCTGGAGGAAACCCACAAGGTTGAGAAGGCGCCCCCTATCTCCATGCCACATACGCTCACGCCAGGGCTCAAAACCACAGCCGCAAGCCAGAGGTGACCAGAGCAGCTAGAGGTCGAAGCGCGGCACTCTAGACCACTAGGCCATCCCCCCCCCCCTGCCTACAACATTACCTAAATCATACAATATATTATTATAACAACTTAAAGATACATTGTGGGAGGTTTTTATAAAGATGATGAAAGAAGAATATATTGAACATTTCAGTCAAATTACTTTAGTCTGAACAAAGTTATTACCATTGTAATTTTGACTAGAAATGGGAGTTAATTGTATGTTCACCTTTTACGGGAATGGCCGATAGTTAGAATGACAGGTGTTAACTGCACCTACATAATCTTGATTATCAAGTTACCTTTTTAATGTCTGTCATATTGTAAGTCTATTCGGTTTGAGACGGGACTGCAATTCAATTCGTATTACATTTACTTTTTACTACAAATTAAAAATAAGACTTATGATATATAGATAAGAAGAGAAAGTCTGTAATAGGATTTTAAAGTTTGAAAGGAATGGACCAAATCAATGAGGAAGCATTTGTACATAATTATAGCCGACTTCTTGTTAGCTTGTGTGTACTCGTGTACTGTAACTGGTAGGTCTACGTGAGTCCCAAAACAGACAAATAGGAAACAGTGATCCTATGGGGCTACAATTCAACTGGGTGATGTTAGCTGCTATGTTTATCAATTTCCATACTTTTACCCTTAACGAGTAAAACAAGGAATTGTATAATTTGTCATTATCTGTGTTGATTTATTGGACTTTAGTTTACATGTCATTTGTTCAGGCCACGTTCAACAGTGGCCTCGCTTCATACACTATATCATTTAGCCTCCATCTAAAATTTCCGGAAGTATGACGTCAACGTAACGGTTAATCTCTGCTCACAACGCCATTTAAAATTAAATTAATGAAATCATGTTTTAAAAAAAGCCAACCGTGGGTCTACAGAGTTGATTTTGTGCTTGTTGCGTAAATAAAGATCTAATTTATAATTTCTATGACATCTGAAGCCTAAATAAAGACTTGCAATAATCAAATTTAGCTCTTGCATAATGTATGTTTAAAAAATCTGTCTTTAAATAATACATTAGATGTAGTATTAGCACAGTATTAATTTACAAAGATCAGATTTTATTTTTGGTAACTTTAGTCTATTTGTACACTACTGCACAATATTCAGTATCAACATGTCAAATCTCATCCAAATTATAATAAGAAGGCATTCAACATTTTCTTTCATTACTTTTTATTTAGGACTTTATTTGAAAATGTGAATCTTTGAAAAGAAATACATTTTAATCAAAGATTAGTGTTAATTCACAGCTAATCACTCAGTCAATTAATCAATCAATCAGTTAGATTAGAAGACAATAATCTTACTACACTTTTATCTTAATCTCAAGGTAACAAGTGACAAACTAAACAATGGCTTTCAAGTATCTCATCATTTTATGGATTTAATTTTTTTCGTTTTAGAATCATGGTGAATAATTGACAAGTTATAACAATATATTATAGACAAACTATTTTGATTGATTGAGAATCTTATAAAATTACTTAAAGGAGCTAAATCGATAATTTTCTGGACCCAGAAATTTACACAATAATGTAATATGAATGTATATAAACAGATTTACATTCCATCGTTTCTGTTTTTACTGTAATTTCTAATCAGTTATGTTTGACGAAGTACATCAGTTTTTGTCACCACTGAACGTCACTTGAAAGTCTTCCTTAATAATTTTTAGAAATAACAATTCATAAACAAATATCTATTAAAGCGAATCAAGGATTATTTTGAGTTTGGTTTTGTAGGCTCTCCATGGCAGAAAATAATGTCGTCTTTTAATTTCTATGTGAAAAATGATTTTATTTACATATATAGTCATAAAGTAATGTGTAATGGTAATTAATTACTTTCAATGTAATGGTAATTAATTAGATTGCTGAAAATGAGAAAGTAATCGTAATGATTACATTTAAAAAGTAGTGGTAACGTAATTAATTACATTGGCAATGTAAAACTGCATACTTACTGTTGTGGAACGTTCTTTCTTTTGCAGGAAATTTGCCACAATTGGTACCGACAACATGACATGCTGAAACCCTTGTACACAGACCAATCCGGCTTGTTTGGGTTATCTAGAAGTTAAAATTGAAAATTATTCATTTGAACCTTGATCTCTCCAAAATTAGTCTAATAAGGATTGGTTGCCTGGCAATGAAAAATCCTGATTAAAGTTTGAAAATATTCAACAGAAAACCCTGCACTGCTTTGTTTGAAATTACAAGCCTAGAGAGTAAAAACAGTACGTTGTGTCATGTTCTTGCAAATTTTACCACATCTAAATGCTGCTAGATTACTTCACAATTCCCAAACTTATAGCTACATGTACATTATAAACAATCATGACCGTGTTAAGCAGCAGTTTCACATTGGATCATTGGCATATATTGATATATGATGGCAGATGGAATTTCCGCTAGGACACGATTATCCAGGTCTAACATGTATTGCGACTGGAACATGGCTGAATTTCATTTTTTGATGGTCGAAGACTACCATTTTTGGATGTATAAAATGATTTATTATAGCTCGGCGGAGTAGTGCACTGAAGTAAATATTTACATTTTACGTCACTCTGAATTGTTGTATTTTAGAACTTTTTGTGGACTTATTCAAAGAGTTTACCGAAAATCACAAAATCGCATTTTAAGGTCAATAATATACCAGATTTTAAAAGACTTTAAAGGAGCTAAATCTATAATAATGTAATATGAATGTATATAAACTGATTTACATTCAATGGATTCCATTTTTACTCTAATTTCAAATCGGCGTTATGTTCGGCGAGTTAAGCCAGCAGTTTCAATTGAATGCAAATTTCTAGTGTCTGGTTATTCCAGTCTATATACGCGGTTTGATTTGGTGCAGTGTGTCTAGCCTCGTTCCGGCGAGTCTCTGGCTATAATTGGGGCTGAAACGCATTATGGTACCAATTCGTGTACCGATGGTAAAATATTTATTTTGTCTAAAATATTGGATATCAGAAGTCCATCTTTCTCCGGTAAGATCACAGCATAATTGTTGATTTTAATTGACAAATACTTTGTGTTTTCAATGTTTAAGATTTTGGATGATATTGAGTTGAAGACTTGGCTACATTAACTCTTAACTGACCCACGGCGACTTTTGTCAAAACCTATGACTTTACCGTTACGTACCCACAGCCACTTTTGTCGACAAAATCAGTGAGCCGAATGCAACGTTCCTAGCGCAATGAGAGTTACTTCCCTTAAAAACAGGCGGCCTTTTCTCATTTGTTTACTTCCTGTTTGACATTTTGACAGTTAAACATCTTACTGTTTCTTCTTGAAAAGTTATAATAAAACGGTGATATATGTATGCCTATACAACAACGTTCTCCTTACGACGGATTACCATCCCTATTGAATGACAGTGATTCAGATTTTACCGGTAGATATTTATAGTTCTACGTTAGAACGTGATTAGATTTAGAAGCTAGAGGCTAATCCACTAAAATTTTAATTACTTTTAAATTTCAATAAGCTTAGAAAGAAATTCATGATCAATGATTTTTAGTTCACGAAAGCCGAACAAAAAAATAGAAATAACCATTAGATCTATAGGCTTACATGAATTTCGCATGAAATGTCTAAATAAATTTTAGGCCTATTGTTTAAAATTCATATTTATGAAAATGGCATTTTAGATTATTTCATCCATTTACACGAAGGGTCTGTTTATTTAGTGATAATTATGACTTTAAAATCCATACCTATTTTAACACTATTGACCATTATGACATGGGTTTTTATGATGTTATTACGTCAAAGCTCTGGGTCATTTAAGAGTTAAAAAAGATGATATTTTACGCTTTGGGTGTCAAAATGTCGCTTATAATTAACTTTACTTTCGATCTACCAGGTGGGATTATCGATAAATCTTTTTAGCATGTACTTATGGAATACTTCTAAGAAAACTTATCGTTTTTTGGCATTTCCATGGATACCAGACAGAGACCACAGCCTATAGCCAAGAATTGTCCAGTGGCTTTTTTGGACATTTGGACTTTTGTTGTCATCAACACCCTTTATTATTATCTTGCTTTTGGGCGAAGTTTGGAACATAGTTGGTAAATAAAATTGGTATTTTTTTGGCTATCAACATGTAGTTTATCTCCCCTAATCCCCCAAAATGTCATATGTTATCAAAAAAAATAGGTTGCCAGGCAACGAAACATATGCCCACACAGCAGCCAAATCGTCCGGGCAGTCAACAAGAGTTATTATCTTGCTTTTGGGCGAAGTTTGGAACATAGTTGGTAAATAAAATTGGTATTTTTTTGGCTATCAACATGTAGTTTATCTCCCCTAATCCCCCAAAATGTCATATGTTATCAAAAAAAATAGGTTGCCAGGCAACGAAACATATGCCCACACAGCAGCCAAATCGTCCGGGCAGTCAACAAGAGTTATTATCTTGCTTTTGGGCGAAGTTTGGAACATAGTTGGTAAATAAAATTGGTATTTTTTTGGCTATCAACATGTAGTTTATCTCCCCAAATCCCCAAAAATGTCATATGTTATCAAAAAAAAATAGGTTGCCAGGCAACGAAACATATGCCCACACAGCAGCCAAATCGTCCGGGCAGTCAACAAGAGTTGTTGCATTTTAAGTAATCATCAGAAAATCATAATTCAAACTCACCCATAACTACGGTGTAACCGTGATATAATCAAACGTTTTTTTTAAATCAGATAATAATTGTGACCTCCAGAGGGACCACAAGCTAAAAAGGGTGAAATCAGGGGCCGTAATTCAGGAAGTTACGATCCGATATGGGCAAATATGCAATGGAACCAAGATCATTAGGTTATAAACATGTATTTCGAGTTTCATCAAAATCAGTTCAAAATTGTGACCTCTATAGGGTCCACATATTTTCACACAATTCGCGTACAGACGGCGGCCATTTTATCCGTCAACTCTGGTTCGATTTTCCCAAAATTCAAATTCTCTCTTCATTACCATCAAACCGTGATAAAATCAAACGGTTTTTAAAATCGGATAATAATTTTGACCTCCAGAGGGACCACAAGCTAACAAAAGCGATTTTTTGGACAATCAGGGGGCATAATTCAGGAAGTTATGATCCGATGGGCGCAAATATCGAAAGGAACCAAGATCTTTGGGTTATAAACATACATGTCAAGTTTCATCAAAATCGGTTCAAAATTGTGACCTCTATAAGGTTCACAACCTTGATGTAACATATTTTCACACTATTCGCGTACAAACGGCGGCCATTTTGTCTGTCAATTTTTGTCCGGTTTTTACGAAATTCATATTCAACCTTCATAACCATGGAACGGTGATATAATCAAACGTTTTTTTAAATCGGATAACAATTTTGACCTGGACAGAGGGACCACAAGCTAAAAAGGGCGATTTTTCAGACAATCAGGGGGCCATAATTCAGGAAGTTACGATCTGATGGGCACAAATATCGAAAGGAACCAAGATCTGTGAGTTATAAACATACATGTCAAGTTTCATCAAAATTGGTTCAAAATTGTGACCTCTATAAGGTCCACAACCTTGATATAACATATTTTCACACTATTCACGTACAAACGACGGCCATTTTGTCCGTCAATTTTGGTCCGATTTTCACGAAATTCGAACACAGCCTTCATAACCATAGAACGGTGATATAATCAAACGTTTTTTTTAAATCGAATAACAATTTTGACCTCCAGAGGGACCACAAGCTAAAAAGGGCGATTTTTCAGACAATCAGGGGCCATAATTCAGGAAGTTACGATCCGATTGGCACAAATATCGAAAGGAACCAAGATCTGTGTGTTATAAACATACATGTCAAGTTTCATCAAAATTGGTTCAAAATTGTGACCTCTACACTGTTCACAAGCTAAAAAACGTGATTTTGCGTACAATCGGGGGCCATAACCCATGAAGTTACAGTCCGATACATGCCAATATCGAAAGGAACCGAGATCTTAGGGTGATAAACTATATTTTAAGTTTCATTGAAATCGGATAAAAATTGTGACCTGTAGACTGTTCACAAACAATTGTGGACGGACGGACGTCCGGACGGACGGACGAACAGGGGCGACGACAATATACGTCCACATGAAAATGTGGGCGTATAAAAATTGCAGTGCAAGCTTTAAGATGTGCACTATACTGCTCAACGCCCAAAAGTTGTATTGCAAAACCTGAAATAACTGGAATAAATCAAAATGATTTTGATTTACAACAAACCAGAGAAAAAGTGTACAAAACATCCTACTGTCCAATAAGTAGACGGGCATATCATACAGTTGGCTATCCCAAGGGAATTTTGGCAAGACATCAATTGAATTCCACCTGTCAAAGGTTTTTTCACCCCAACGTCTACACTGAACCTGGCTTTCAGTATTCAACCAAAGTACTAGGTGAGTGTCCTTGCCCGGCTCTCTCCCGCTATCTCAAGCTGCAATGCAATACTGAAAATGACAGCCAAAGGCAAATGTAGGGTCACCCACCATAAATGAATATCTCCAAATATCTCGACAATTACGCCACAATATTTATATTTATACCAAGCCTTAAATCAGTTTCACACATCTATAGTCACTAAATAAACGATCATGTTGTACTTAATAAGGTATGACCATTATCTATAAATAATAGACTGAAAACTGGCTACGAATGTCATCCATAACATTCAGACACTTTTGAGTAAAAGATAGGTAACCTGCCCTTGTTTTGAAATTAGGCTCGCTTAACCAGTCTACCAACCATTATACGTCTAATTGACAAGTCGGGATAATCAAGATTACTTTGCTAACAAAAGTTTTTCAGGGATATTATTTGTACTAAACCAAAAGATGCCGCTCCTAACAGTACATTCAGGGGCGCAGATCCCGATGAGGACAATATTTTTAGTGGTGGGGACATAATATACTGTGTCCCCACCACTTATTTCCGATGTTTTGCTTAGTGTATATTTTTTAAAATTAAAATCGTTAAGATTCAGTTGGACGATACCCTGAACTAACTCCTGATTTAGATTATGAACTTGCTTTTTTTAAGTGAAACTATTCAGGTACACATCAGGGAATTCCATGAAATATTCAAATCAATGAGCCCTGATGTTTCTACAAGTTAGGTGATTACTTCGACTCGTTCTGATAAACCCAGCTAATGTAGCTCGTGTAGTGCGGAAAGATCTATCACTGCCCCAACATGCCTAAAGACTTGGTTACGCAGTTCGATGAAACAATCGCGACTTGAGAAATTTGAACCCCGAGTTATTGCAGAAAAATTCTTAAAGAACAATCCAGATACAACAAGAAGAAAAGTATTTAAACGTTATAAGTGATCCGGATTGCTCTTCTGGTTCTTGTATAGCTGTATCGGCTTCTTTCAGGGCACACGCTACAAGTGATTGCCTCTCTAAACCTTTGAACAAATTATAAAATTCCAAACACGTAATTTCTAACATAACGTCACAACTGTATGTAACATTCAAAATATATACTATAATACAACGGGTACTACGTGAATCATTAAAATAACTACGGGAACAATATAAATAGCTAGATTTAATGTTTGAAAATACGAAGAGTTATTATTTCAATGTGGTCGCCATTGCCATCAGATTTTTAATCACCAATGAATAATACAGTAAAATGTTACATTTATTTCAATTTGGATTGAATATTGATATGTTTAGCTGCGTGTGTGGCTTGTTTTAGTTTATATAAATTAAAAGATTTGTAGGCCTGTACATTGTGTATGTAATTGAATACACATTTTGTTCTAAGACTTTACGTCTTCGAACACTGGGAATGGAGGCGGAGCTGAAATCTCAGAAGTGTAAATATTTCTAGTTCTGAGAGAATAAATCGTGAATGGTGGCTTCAAGATTTGTCTTTAGATTAGATCTTGTTTGCTGCCTCATGGATTAGAACTGCTTGCCAGAAAATGATGCTGAAAATACCCACAGAGTGCGTTTTAGAGCGTCACTGCTGTAATAACCAAGATGCTAAATTTTACTACTTAGTCTGGGAGCTAGGTGGGTTTTATTCAACATGAAAGGTGTGGAAGGTTTGAAATGCTAGTGGTGTATGGCTGGGTTAGGAGACCCCAGAAACCCAATTCTTAAGTTGCACCAGTGGTGGGTGTGGTAGGAGGGGCTACCCATAGTACCCCCAAAAATCGGTTTATTCAACATGGATGGTGCGGAACCCACTTCAGTGGCATTTGATAAAAGATTGTGCCCTGAACCAGGAAATATAACTTAAGAATGGAATTTTTGGTGGAAAGGTCACTTATGAAGAGGTCAAAGGCCACCAATTTGGAATTTTTCGATTTTACTCTGAACTATTCTTTTGTTATCTCGTGCTCTATTTCAGGTATTTAAAGTTCCAATTTCACATTTTCTAAGAAAGTCAAAACATAATTATTTCTATGTCTTTTGCTCAAAAGGTTGTCAACTCACTATTATACGGTCCTGGGCAAAATTTTTGGGGCATTATAAAGGGTGACACAGGGTGATTGAGGAAATAGTTACCCAATTACCTCCCTTGTTTTCCCATTCCTCTCCATGGACGGCCATCTTCAAACGTTTGAATTTGAAGTTGAAAATGATATTTTTGCCAATTTCTCAACTGGCAGTACTGAATTATAGGATTAATAGGATTATTCTTTAACAAGGTAGGACTGTTTATAGGTTTAATCTATTTTTGGGCTTTATTTTAATACATTTTAAAAATATAACTTAAAAAAATGCTATTGGAGCTTTAACACAAAACTGCACAGACATGTTTTATACGACTACAAGCAACAATATGACATAGAATTAATTAAGTTATAGCTGTAAGTATCACATAATCTCAAAAATAATGAAAATATCACCTGGCCCCCATCGGTAATTAAAATTTAATCAACATGAAAAGTGTGAGTGTGAAACCAAGCCTAAATTGTACGGAAAGGTATTAGAAATCATTATCATCAACTTAAGAAAGAAATTTCTGGTGGCCAATGTACTTAAGAAGATGATAATTCTGATGTGCACCCAATGACCCCCAATTAGAAATTAAATTAACACTGACACATATTAATTAATCGCACATTTATTTTTTTCCAACGTATCAAGCAATCAAACTGCACACGAAGTGTCATCCAAAAGTGTTTTATAAAGAAAAATGCTAAAACCGACGAGAAAAATGAAAATGTACCCTAGTTAGGAAGACCCTAAAGGCAGACAAAAGGGCCCCCACACTTGACAAAAGGGCCCCTCTGGCCAAGGGAAAGGGCCCTCATGTCTGAGTCAATCGTTTCTATACACTGTTACTGTCGAATCCATTACTGAATGAGAATGCAGTCATTGTATTGGCATAAAAATCATCAATCAAGATGAACCTAAGTTAACTCGTCCCAAAGTATCAACCAATCAAATTGCTTATCTCTGCCTACCCTAAGCAGAAAATGTTCATCTTCGAACTCCATCAAGGCAATGACCTAATAAGCATACACACCAATTTTGAACATTTTAACTCAATTAGAAGGAGAGTTATTGTGTTCCAAATTCTCGGCAAATCAAATTGCTTATCGCTCTGCTCACCCTCAGCAGAAAATGCTCATTATCGATCTTAGTCAAGGCATCATACTGTAATGAAACTATACACCAAGTTCCATCACTCTCACTTAATTAGAACTAAAGTTATCGTGTCCCAAAGCATCAACCAATCAAATTGCTTATCTCTGCTTACCCTAAGCGGAAAATGCTCATCTTCGAACTCCATCAAGGCATTGACCTAATAAGCATATACACCAAGTTTGAACATTTTAACTCAATTAGAAGGAGAGTTATTGTGTTCCAAAGTCTCAACCAATCAAATTGCGTATCGCTCTGCTTACCCTGAGCAGAAAATGCTCATTTTTGAACTTAGTCAAGGTATTACTGTAATGAAACTATACATCAAGTTTCATTACTCTCATTAATTAGAACTAAAGTTATCGTGTCCCAAAGCAACAACCAATCAAATTGCTTATCTCTGCTTAAACTAAGCGGAAAATGCTCATCTTCGAACTCCATCAAGGCATTGACCTAATAAGCATATATACACCAAGTTTGAACATTTTAACTCAATTAGAAGGAGAGTTATTGTGTTCCAAAGTCTCGACCAATCAAATTGCATATCGCTCTGCTTACCCTGAGCAGAAAATGCTCATTATCGAACTTAGTCAAGGTATTGATGTAATGAAACTATACACCAAGTTTCATCACTCTCACTTAATTAGAACTAAAGTTATCGTGTCCCAAAGCATCAACCAAAGCATCAACCAATCAAATTGCTTATCTCTGCTTACCCAAAGCGGAAAATGCTCATCTTCGAACTCCATCAAGGCATTGACCTAATAAACACATACACCAAGTTTGAACATTCTAGTTCAATTAGGAAGAGAGTTATTGTGTCCCAAAAAGTGTGACGGACAGACAGACAGACAGACAGACGGACGAACCCATTTTAATAGTCCCCCAACTTTCTTCGAAAGGCGGGGGACAATGAAAGTCGCGAAATTGGAACAAGGTGTAAAATGTAGGGAGTGATCATAGGATTCACAACCACTAACTTAAAAATGAATATTTTGGTGGTAAATAAAATTAAGAACATCAGATGTGACCAATGCCCCCAAAAATTCAGTGACAAGCAGTGAAATAAGGCCGAAATGCTAAGTTTCCTCTTGATCTCTTGATACCAAAAGTGATCTATGTCATGTTATTGCAGACTTCAATCAAGACCCAATCAACCAAAAACTAACATAAGAGAGGCAACTGTCTTCATCAGAGGAAGCAACGTCGAAGGTATGCTCATGGGTATCCAGATCAGATTCATCAATGTCCTCTCCAACCAATGACTCCCGGAGTTCAGGACCAACCATTAAACCCATATGATTTTATACTGTCCTTCTCTCAACTCCCAACCATCTTCTTGCAATGGGTACTGGTTAATTCCGGATTTGTTAGCTCCCCCCCCTCATCTTTGCGTCCAAAAAATACCCCTTTTGATTTGTAGTGACACTACCTATTCGCAGGGAGGAATCATGGTATTATTGACTTGACGCCCTTTATTTTCTCTTGCTTTAGACACATTATGTCTTCCCAAACACGATGTACTGTTGGGTGAGGAGATTGCTTGTCCCTTAGCCCCATACACTTGGGTGGTGACTGATATCAGGGCTTCTTGATCTCCATCTGCTCGCTTCCCACTCGCCAGGCCGTAAATGCCCTCTGAACCGAAGTGTCTTCTAAAAGCTGTGCATATGGCCGAACCTCTCCTTTTCTGTGAAAAGCTGATGTGCAGCCTGGCCCTATGAAGGCTTGGAACCTTGGCAAAGCATCTCAGATAGGTTGTATAGATTATTTTTTGACGATATTCAAAAATCCCTCGACATGTGTGAATTTTTCACCAAAAATGAATACAATTGGGTGGTCGCAGCTGGATGGATGTTGGAATGTCATCAATATTAGCTTTACACAGAAAAGGAAACGTTCGGCCATTTGCACAGCTTGTAAAAGACACTGCGACTAGACGAAAGCTAGCAGATGTATGGGACTAATGGACAAGCAATATCCTCACTATACAGGCATCGCTAAGCTGTGTTTGGGAAAACGTAATGGGTCTAAGGAAAGATGTAAAAATCTTCTGGAAAAATTGAATGGCATCGATGGTAGCATGATTCCTCCCTACAATTTGGAAGTGTCACTACAGATCAAAAGGGCACTATTGGTCGCAAAGATGTGGGGAAGTGCTGACAAATCATAAATTAACCAGGACCCATCGCTAAAAGATGGCTGGGGGTTGAGGGAAGGGTGGTATGAAATCATATTAATGGTCCTGAACTCTGGGAGTCATTGGTTGAAGAGGACATAGGGGAATCTGATCAGGATACCTCTAATGATGAATTTCGACATTGCTTCCTCTGATGAAGACAGTTGCCTCTCTGTTTTGGGTTGATTTGGTCCTGATTGATGTCTGCAATAACATGACATAGATCAAGAGGAACCTTAGCATTCCGGCCATATTTCACTGCTTGTCATTGAATTTTTGGGGGCATTGGAAACAGCTGATGTTCTTAAGTTTATTTACCACCAAAATATTAATTCTTAAGTTAGTGGTTGTGAATCCTATGATCACTCCCTACATTTTACACCTTGTTCCAATGTCACGATTTTCATGTTAATTAAATTTCTTATAAGGGATCATTGAGTGCACAACAGCATTATCCTCTTCTTAAGTACATTGGCCACCAGAAATTTTTTTCTTAAGTTGATGATAATGATTTCTGATACCTTTCCGTACAATTTAGGCTTGGTTTCATACTCGCACTTTTCATGTTGATTAAAATTTTAATTACCGATGGGGTCAAGTGATATTTTCGTTATTTTTGAGATTACGTGATACTTAAGCTATAACTTCATTAATTTAATATGTCACATTTTTGCTCCTAGCCGTATAAAACATGTCTGTGCAGTTTTGTGTTAAATACCTGAAATAGATCACGAGATAACGAAAACATAGTTCAGAGTAAAATCGAAAAATGGCAAATTGGTGACCTTTGACCTCTTCTTAAGTGACCTTTCCACCAAAAATTCCATTCTTAAAGAGCACATCAAATGGCCTCAATTTTTTTTCTAGATTGATAGTCCATGGTTATTTTATCCACTTTACGGCAAATTCACATCAATCCGACTAAAATTAATTTAGCTATCTTCACACAAAGTCGTATCCCGTAAAAACGACTTTGCCAGTTATCGAAAACACTCTTAATCCCCTCAGACGCCAGTGACGTCACAGTGACCGAATGCATATTCGGAATGTTTATTCCTTAATTACCTATATACACCCGGCGTGTGTATTCATTAACGCCTGACTGATTCCTTAACCCCCCTAATTAAATAAAACAATTGACTACGGAATAATTTGTTTTATAATTCATTTCAATTCAAGATTCAATTTAGAATTTGTTTCATAATGTACGGTCGTGCTGTTAATTAAATAAAACAATTGACTACGGGATAATATGTTTTGTAATTCATTTTAATTCAAGCTCCAATTTAAAATTTGTTTCATAATGCACGGTCGTTCTGTTTTTCCACGGCAGCGATTTTAATACCCTCTACCATCGTGTGCAGCCAAAACGATTCGAGATACATTCTCACCAGAAGAGTATTGTTGTTCTAATTTACAATTTGTTTCATTATGTACGGTCGTTCTGTTTTCTCACAGCAGCGATTTTAATACACTCTACCATCGTGTGCAGTCAAAACGATTCGAGATAAATTTTCGTCAGAAGAGTATTGTGGTTCTAATTTAGAAGCGTAGTCATCATTTTTTTTACGCCGGCCAGATCAATTAGCTATGCTCACCGATGTTTTTGTAATAATGAATATCAAATACACTAATTTAATTGTAAAATACCTTTATTCTTTAAAAAGTTAAATGATGTTAGATAATATAATCTTATCTTATCACAAACTTATATCTATCGAATGATTTATATCTAGATGTTTAAACACCAATCAACAAATAATACAAGGCTACTTTATTACAAAAACATCGGTGATCAAAGCTAATTGATCTGGCCGAGGTAAAAAAAGATGATTACCTATCAACATTCTTTTAAGAATTAATTTATGACCCAGTCTCTGTGCAACTTTAGTCTGATTGATTAATGACAGCTATAAACGACACTACACTTGCGATACACATAGATAGTTAGGTGACTCTTCTCGTCATTTATGATATACGTTTATGATATATTTTGCGTGACCACATCTTTTTACTCCTGTACTCTTTTACTCGGGGAAATTCGAACATCAATACTCTTCGGACGAAAATGTATCTCGAATCGTTTGGACTGCACACATGGTAGAGGGTATTAAATCGCTGCCGCGAGAAAATAGAACGACCGTACATGGTAGAGTTTATTAAATCGCTGCCGCGAGAAAATAGAACGACCGTACATTATGAAACAAATTCTAAATTAGAACCACAATACTCTTCTAACGTTTGGACTGAACGCGATGGTAGATTATATTAAAATCGCTGTCGTGAGAAAATAGAACGACCGTACATTATGAAGCAAATTCTAAATTAGAACCACAATACTCTTCTAACAAAAATGTATCTCGAGTCGTTTTGACTGCACACGATGGTAGATTATTTTAAAATCGCTGCCGTGAGAAAACAGAACGTCCGTAAATAATGAAACAAATTCTAAATTAGAACCCCAAAACTCTTCTGACGAAAATGTATCTCGAATCGTTTCGACTGCACACGATGGTAGAGTGTATTAAAATTGCTGCCGTGAAAAAAACAGCACAACCGTACATTATGAAACAAATTCTAAATTGAATCTTGAATTGAAATGAATTATAAAACAAATTATTCCGTAGTCAATTGTTTTATTTAATTAGGGGGGTTAAGGAATCAGTCAGGCGTTAATGAATACACACGCCGGATGTATATAGGTAATTAAGGAATAAACATTCCGAATATGCATTCGGTCACTGTGATGTCACTGGCGTCTGAGGGGATTAAGAGTGTTTTCGATAATTGGCAAAGTCGTTTTTACGGGAGGTCTATTTTTACGACTTTGAGTGAAGATAGCTGAATTAATTTTAGTCGGATTGATGTGAATTTGCCGTAAAAAGGATAAAATAACCATGGACTGCTCACACAGAAAAATTTACAAAACCATTTTATGTGCACTTAAAGTTATATTTCCTGGTTCAGGGCACAATCCTCTATCTAATGCAACTGAAGTGGGTTCCGCACCTTCCATGTTGAATAAACCGATTTTTGGGGGTACTATGGGTGGCTCCTCCTACCACACCCACCACTTGTGCAACTTAAGAATTGGGTTTCTGGGGTCTCCTAACCCAGTCATACACCACTAGCATCCCAAACCTTCCGCACCTTTCATGTCCAATAAAACCCACCTAGCTCCCGGACTAACTATTCAAAATCGTCAACAACAGATTTTTTCGGCTATAATAGTTGATAGATTTGTAGAGAATTGCACGTGCCATGAGCTATTTATAGTCTCATAGACTCCACGGGTGGCTATTCATAATATCGAGACCCAGCCACTGAAGTGTTCACATTAATTAGCCGTGTCACGTTCAACTTTCTGTAGAGTGCACGGTCACCCTAGCAAAGGAACTTTACTGGTCAACACAGGGACCGAAACAGAGATGTCCATTGTAAGCCATCCAGCTAATTTTTCAGTTCACTTTACTAACTTAACTTTACATGTTTGTAAAGAGAATTCCTAACTTTAGCATAAAATGCCCCGGCGACGGCTCCACTTGACTATTAATATTCTGTATAATTTTGTTTTATTTTGTTAATGTAAATATGTTATACCGGTAATAATAATATTCTGTATAATTTTGTGTTATTTTGTTCGGTAATATTATAATATTATAACCAATTAAATTAATAATAATTTATTATTGAATATGCATATTCACATTGCATCCGCATTTATTGTTATTTTATGCAATTGCATGAATATTGCGTTGATTTGTTTGTATTTATAATGTAGACTATTTAACAATTACTTCGATATTTTGCCGAAATTATTATTTAGATCAGTTTTAATTTTTAACACGGAACGCTTTAAACTTTCTCACCGAAGATAACAGTAGCCTGCTAATTGATGCCATTTTCACGTGTGTTGTGTGTTCTTGAACTTTAACTTCCGGGTGCCAAATAAAGGTGAAGGTCGATTTATGAAATGTGCCGAGTGAGTGAATGAATTTACAACATAGAAGATTTCTTTTGTTATTCATTTCATTATTACGTAAGCTGAACTAAAACTCTGCCTATATATCAATGCACTCTATAAGTAAATGGAGAAAACATAAATTCTTATGGTGGTCTTTTTATTGTCGTTAGAAAATGAAAATGGAAATTTATCGGAGTTGAAAAAAGCTAAAAAAAGTAAAAATAATAAAAATAGTCTTTTAGAAATGAAATTAAATGGGGTTTAACGTCCTATTGTTCTGCTCCTAACCTCGGCTGATGAAGACAGGCATACGCCATACAGTTTGCTATGAGTATGAGGGAAATTTTGGCCGGGCAATAGCGCTACAGCCTACAATACTATACATTGAAATCCAACTGCCAAGGGATCTTTTACATGCACGCCAATGTGTAGGCATACATGCCTAACTTACACGGGACTTCGGTTTTTCATCCGATCCAAACGACTAGACAGCTGACAGACCCTCCGCCCTGCATCACTGATAATGGGAAACCACGCAGGGAAATCTGTATGAACTTTCTTGGCCAATGCATCTTACCCACTTTTAGCCACGTGATCCCCAGAATCTTTTAGTTTAGCTCAATAAGAATACTATATAACATTAAAGTCTAGTCTAAGTAGATCTCGATTTTTACTCTACATTCTTTTAACTTTTAACCCACATATACTCGGTGACAATGAGGAGAGTCGTCAGTTGAACTTCTCTAGACGAGGGTTTTTTCTTGGTGCCACTGGGAACATTTGTTGTTATAGTTTCACAAAAGCAAAGTTGGGTCCAGAGTGCTTGATAAATTTAAAATTAACGCCATACTCCCCTCAGAATTTTGTTATTTCTACTTAATATTATAGATACTGGGAGACACATCTTCCTCCATTTTGGGATGGTAGTGTTGTGGAATGGGCCCTTGACAGAAATTATATCGGTTTGCCACATGTTTATATTTGTAGGAGCCCCTTCCCAATTTAGCCATGACATCCACAGTTTTTTTTTTGTTGGTTCTTTTTAGCAATACAATGGTGTATGTTTATATTTAATAGAAAGGTCCAAGTTGATTGACAAGCAAAGAACCAATCACACTGTTCTTTGATTTGTGATACTTCGATGGGGCATTTAATACTTATTAATAGGCAAAAAGGCCCCCCCACCCACAAACCAGGATGTATGGTAACACCATCCCTGGGTCCTTCGTTTCCCCACCACAAAAGTGCCATAGGCCGCATGTAATTAGAGAATTATTGCATTAAGATTGCACCATGCTGGTGTGTTAGTCCCAAAATGATATTGTTAGTTCATAACATAGAAGAACTAAACTGGAACGCGAAGGGTAGGTCTGTGGTATTTTTGTGTTTGGCAGATGTTAAACCCCATATCTCTCTCAATCTCATCATACATGTTGTCAAACTTGTTGACTGTCTACCAGCACCACAGATGTTAGGGCTGGACAATAATTTCACGAAATAAATGTATTGACAATATTGTTTTGTACTTTGGTAATTAAAAATATATGTGCCTCAGCCCTCAATAATCTAATTTGACGTCGAACCATGGATTATCGCCATTTCTCAAATAATACTCCCTTAAAGATCTCTGTATTTTATGAAATAGTGTAAATCAAATATTCATTCAGCCATAGGCGTATTTTATGAAATAGTGTAAATCAAATATTCATTCAGCCATAGGCGTACGGGCTCAATGACAGTTAGGGGAGCAGAACCTGAATTGCCCGGAAAAATTTCGGGCTTACAGATGCCTCCCAAAAAATTTTGTAATATTTGACGGCTGCAAACACGTTTTCCTGCAATTTCAGCCCGTGAACAAAGCAACTTCAATATAGCTTAATAAGGGTGGCTGACTCGAATTTCAATGAATCATTTTCCGAAGACGGAAATATAACTGCCACAAATGCGTCTTCCTGCTATTCCAGCCTGTGAATACAGCAACTTCAATTTGGTCAAATACAGCATACCTGCTGACCCGGATTCCAAAAAACCAATCACCAATCAGCCGTTGCAGTGTATGGGGGCCTTACCCTCCCGAAGAAAATTTTGAAAATTTAACCACCGCAAATGCGTTTTCTGCTATTCTAGCCCATATAATTATAAGTAACTTCAAAAGTATCCAATGGTTTTGTAATGGAAATCCCTCTCTGAATTCCAAGCATCCAATCAGACTGTTGAAGCTGCATTCACAAATACTAATCGATGCCCAAAAAATGTGGCACAAAGTAGAGTGGCTCCAGACAAAATATGTTAATCAATAGTCAACTCAGTACAAATTCGTGGAATTCAATAAAAAGAAAAGTAAAATTAGTGTTTTATTAGTGCTCGATGACAGTTAATGAAGCAAAGCTAGAAATGCCCGAAAAAATTTCAGGTTTACAGACAGCGGTTTTCTTCGAGAGGCGAAGAAGCGATCCTGACCTTGTATAGACCTCTCAAGAAAATTTTGGAATATTTGACGGCCGCAAATGCGTTTTAATTACTGCTATTCCAGCCCGTAAAATTAGTGTTTTATTAGATTTCGGGAACTTTATTTTGCCAAGTAGATGAAATAATTTTTTTCTCACTTTACCCTTCTGCCTGAAAAATCAGCTTGCCCGAAAGTTAGGGGGTATCTGCCCCCCCCCATCCCCGGCCCCGCCCTCCTAGCTCGTACGCCTATGCATTCAGCTCGGAACGTTTGTTGTCATTGAGCATATTTTATAACAGCCTACCATACTATTTGGTTTGCAAAATTGTTTTGTATGAACCAGGGAAATAAGTAGATACTTGACTCCCTTGTTCTGTGCATTTTTATTGAAACAAAGCAAACTGGTACTAAGCCAAATTGACGTACATATACTGGTTGAATCAGAATCAGATTCAGAGTAAAGATGGTTTCTAGCAATTTTGAGTCTTTTCCCAGTAGGTCCAGAATTATGGCTGCTGTCTGATAAGATTGTGGACAATCTAATTAAAATTCAGATCTATATTTCGTTTCGTTTTTTATACTTTCGACGGCTGAAGACACGTAAAACGAAATTTTGAACTATAAAAACGAAACGAAATAGGATCTGTGTTTTAATCAGATTGAGATTGTGGATAGATGTTAGTACATTGTGCTACTTGTTCTAATTCTTGACATACTTCATCAAAATTTAACAAATAGTTCAATTTCACAAATAATTAAGGATGTTTCCTATGAATTTTCCTATCTTCATCGCCCACTTAGAGTAGAAAAGTTGAAAATTAAACCCCATTTCATTCATTTATTCTTATGCATTTTGAGTATTTTTGAAACTACGAAATCTATGTGTTCATGTTGTAATGAGACCTGATGCACACTGATGTTAAAACCTAAATGTTTGGTTAATTAATGATTTTAAATTTGTTATTCTAGAAACTGTGGAGAAGCTCCAGGTACCTGCAGGTAATCATCAGTAGGAATGAGTAGTTATTTACCAGGAACAGCCAGTCTGGTTGAAGAAATAGACAGTGAGTTATCATTATTATTGATGAATAGATGTATTTATGTCAATTAAGAAATTTAGTTATGTTGAATGAAAAGAGTGTATGATGTACTGTTTTGATTTGCAATTAAAGAATCACTGTTCAGTTTTATAAACCAGCAATAGTTTTAGTTCATGATTTTATATTATTTTCATGATTTTATATTATTTTTGGTGAAGAACACAATTCATTTTGATATTTTGTATATATATCTGTCCAGTGTCCAATCTGTGATTTCAATAGATTGCACAGATTATGTATTATATAAAAGTTTTTAACCCTAATGATAGTAGACTGGGAGGGTGACCCACTTGAAAAGTGTACCAATTTTCTCCTATATGGTATCAATGCATGTTTATTTGGTATCATCAAAATGTAAGTCTGCTGAGTTTCTGGCAGTGGGTGTGGTATTCCACGCCCAAATTGCGATACCCCTCAACTAGTCTAGATTAGCTCAAAAGTATACCACATGAAATTTGCACAGCAGTGTACTGTACATCTTCAACTATTACTAAAACACTCTGACAGACACTTTTAGTGGTGGGGTACCCCTGACAGAGCTATTTAATTACCAGACATTTGTAGTGTTGGAGTATCCCTGACAACAGTTTTATCTAATTTCCAGTCAACAGCTAGGCTGGACTAGCTGAAATCTGTATCACCTAAACAGCTTTTGAGTTGCTCAGTACCACCACAGGAGTCCTGCATGACCACTGCCAGACAGTTTGTGCGGTGGGTTAACCTAACAGACACGCCCAAAATGCTACACCCCATCTAGGCTAGATTAGCAGGCACTGTTACCGTGTTCCAAACAATTAAAAATTGTGTGAATTTCATTTGGTACACTTAGTTGGAATGAGGGAGCATGTCATTTTGGGTGTGGAACACCACACCCACCACCACCAGAAACCCAGCAGACTTACATTTTGATAACAGATACATACATGGATACCATAAAGGAGAAAATTGGTACCCTTTTCCGCTAGTTTAACCCCCTGCTCTATAACTCAGTAATATATTTTTGATAACCATTTCCATTTATGATCGTTGTACTTTGTACACATATTTATTTTCCACTAAATTATTTGGAATTAATTTTGTATGAAGCTTATGTTTACATGTTTAATTCATAATGAGATATGATTAATAATCTGTGTTGTTTTTTTGTAGAGAAATTGTTAGTTGTACTACGAGATGGAAGAACTTTGATTGGATTTCTTCGCAGTATTGATCAGTTTGGTAGGTAGAGTTGATTGACTCACCTGGAGCGATGATGCACTGTAGATTTATAAGTACCAGTATGTGATCCATACACAGAGACTACCTTGGCTCCTAAATTTTATTAGCTAAATCAATAGGAGCAATCATTAATATATTGATATAAATTAGTAATTTACAACTGTAAATAATGACAAACTAAACTGTATTTGACCAAATAACCTACACAAAAAAAGGGTGTTGAATAGGGTCGTCACTCGTCAGTCATGTATTTCACCTTAAAATAATATGGTTGCCTGCCTCAAGGAGCTAAATCGCTTTTCTTTGGCAACTAGAAATGGACTCAAATGGGTCACAAGGTATATGATAATGTAATGTGATTGTATATACTCTGATTTACGTTCAATTATTTCTGCTTTTACTGTAATTTATAATCGGTTATGTCCAGCAATTACGCTATGGGTAAAAATTAAATAGCAGTCTTTGGCATCTGATTTGACCAATAAGTCCGGTTTGCAATCAATCTCGAAACCAGAAAAATTTTTGAAGAAATTTCTCTGGTGAATCGGGGTAGCCATTTTCCCAGAAAATGATACATAATTCCTACGAGCGAAAGTTCTCGTTTATTTGCGTCGTACGCCCCTGATTTTACGTGCCTGGATGACCGAATCACTTAAAAATATACCCACGCGTAGAAAAATAGATCTTTACAAAAACTTGAATTTGTTCGTTTAGGATCCAATTGTTTATGTCAGCGAGTTGACTTTGAATCAAGGATCATTTTACAACAAACGAAACGACGATCCGACCCATAGTTTTCGAGAAATCGACCCAAAAAGATTGACCAATCAGAGGTCAGAATGGGCGGGGCGTAGGTTTGAAAAAAATTGGAAAAAATGGACGGTCTAATGTGCCAGAGGCCTTCGGCTCCGCGGCTGCCTCTGGGAACGAGATTGGTTTGCAATGTCGAAGGCTGTGAATGATACTGAGTTAAAATCTTCGCTACTTTAAAGTACGTCTTGGAAATAGTATACTTTTCGAAAACAAACATAAAGAAAACCGTGTTTGCAGTGTCGAAGACTGTGAATGATATTGAGTTGCCTCAGTTAAAGATTATGACGTGCAATTCCCCCATATTATTCGAATTTTATTTCTACCATAACAGCCTGTAACTATGTTTTTCAGCTAATCTTGTGTTACATAGAACTATCGAGAGAATACATGTAGGAAAGAAATATGGTGATATAGATAGAGGAATATTTATTGTTAGAGGAGAAAATGTTGTTCTTCTTGGAGAAGTTGTAAGTATGAGATATACCATTCTTCCAAACCTATTGACAGAATCGGACCATCTGGAATATTCTTTTAAATATACTAACTCTCCTACTAGTATTACCGGTACACTGACATCAATACTACATGTATTAGTGATGTAGGGTGAGAAAGAGCTTTGGGACTTTATTTTAGTAATTATTTTTTCTATATATTTCCATATTACAATAGGATTAATTGATTTCAAATTTTTTTGATAAATGTGATTTTTTGAATGATATGGATTTGAAATCTATATTTGCCTTTTAGTACGATAGCTCAGTGAGTAAGATGCTGGCTGGCTAGGATAGAGGTTGCGGGTTAGTTGCCCTTGTCAATGGTGCTGGATGGAGATCCTGACAAGAACAGCTATCTAATCATTAGGATGGTATGGAAAACCAAGATCCTGTGTTCACCTTGGTGTGCCTTGACAGAACCCTTGACAGTTGTAATTCAATATAAAAGTAGACTCACTGCATGGTGTATGCCCATCATCATTATCCCAATCGTTGAAGAAAAGTAGGATGTTAATCCTAATTTTATTTATGAAATAATAGTGGGACACCACAATATAAAAGCAATTCTCAACATATCTGTAGTATATTTAGAAAAGTGATACATTTACTTTATATTCTTTTCTAGGATTTACAAAACGAAAATAATCCATCTTTAGAAAAAGTTCCTATTGATGACATTCTAGAAATGCAGCGTGCAGAACAACTTCAAAAACAACAAGAAGAGGACCTGAAGAAAAAGGCTTTGAAAGAACGTGGTCTACATCCGACAGATCATAGTGTACTTGATGACTATAGTTGAATAATAGTAGAATATCATGTGACAGTCATGTGATTTAACTGCCAGAAAAGAACGAAGTCTATTAAAATTTATTTGGTGTAAAATGTACTCTAACCTCCTGGTCAGGCTTTATGAACCTTTACATTTACATGTAGACATTTTTGTGAAACATTAGACGGTTTTACATTAATTTGTGCAGATTACCTTATCTGCCACAATGTGTACAAATTTGAAACAAAATTAGGTCACAATTGACTGGTGCCCTTTATCATATACTTGTAAATAAAATCAGGAGAGCTTGTCATGGATGACTTTGAGGGTAGTGGATATAACTGTAAGAGTGTATTTTACATCAACTGGTTTGAAGTAGAATATTTAAATTCAAGAAATAAAGAGAGGTGTTCTTTGTTTTTAAATTATTTTTGATCAATTTACAGTCTTCATGATATCAAGTGAATATTTTGATGACTAACATAGATTACAATTATCATATGTTGTTTCAACCCTTAGCATGATAAAAGTTATGCCAGTTTTCTTTACAAATACCAAAGACAAAATAATGAAACATATATCATGATTTTTCATTTGTTTTTTTTTTACATAATAATACATGGTGATAGAGTTTTGAAACAAGAGTTTATAATAAGTAATGTTTGGATGATAATTTGGAAATGAGGAATTGATATATTAATAAAAGATTTTGAAATGCTTGTTCTGAGATATATGAATATTTAAAAAAAAAAAGATGTTTGAGAAAAACTCTGTGATTTTTTACCTTGATTGGGGTATAATAATAAAATATTTCACCTTGGTTGGGGTATAATATAATAAAATATAAGAACAACTGACCTCACATCTATAATATTTTCTGTTGTATTCATTGCAATAATTATTATACTATTATCACGGTCATCTTTATATCATGTGATTCCTGTATAAAGCTATTATTAAAATTGGTCCAGGTTCAAAAACTCCATCCCATTGTTATAGGCAACTTCTGACCGATTGAAATCAAATGTTCAGTGTGCTTACTTATATTTTTGATGCTTTACTGAACCAACATTTTCTTTGGACTCTTTGTGTTAAGATCTGCCTCTTTGGTTTCGTAAGAGTGTTTCCTTTAGTTTACATCTTTGTGATGTTCAAATATGCTTGTGTCTATATCATGTTGTTTTGATTGATCTTAGCAATAAATTAAGATTTATTACCGAACGAGTTGGATACTTATTGTTGAGTCATGTTTTTGTTACCGTACCATTCTGAAAGTGCTATCCATATTTTTTATTTGGTTTTGTGTATTTGAAATTTGACAATTTTTACTTTTACAAAAGATTATGGTATATGTTTATTATAATCTGTCTATATTACCCAGGTCTCCTTGAAATAAAAGTTATGTAATGTAGTACAATTATTTTCTAATCCTAACAAGATACCCTTATATTTTACAAGAGATGGATGGAAAAAAAGAAAATTAATAGGGCTCATCCTCTGTCCTGTTCGATAGGGTCCAATACAAAATTCATCACATCAGAGACTACAAACTTATTTGGCAGGGTCATAAAAAAATCCTCTTGCAACATGGAAAATCTATCTTTGTTCTTTTCATTGAATAATCGGGTGGGTAAGACGCTGGCTTGCTATCCTGGAGGTCGGGTGTTCCATCACTGCATTGTCAAAATAGTTAATCCAGATTTTCCGGCTTGGCATGTCCTCGTCAGTGATGCCTGACCAGGACAGCTGTCTACTCATTCGGTTGGGATGGAAAAACCGAGTTCCTGTGTACACTATTGGTATGCATGTAAAAGATCCCTTGCCATTTGGAATTAGATATTAGAGTAGGTCATAGTGCCGCTGCCCAGGAAAAATTTCCCTCATGGCACACGGTCTTCATTAGCCCAGTTTAGGATAACAGTAGGATGTTAACCATTTCATTTCTAGAAAATCGGGTGGAGCTTAAGCGTGCAATAACTAGACATGTTCAATGTTAGTGCAATTTTTTGCTGGGTTACACTAGTTTTAGTAGAAATCGGGTAGATAAGTGATGTCGGTTTTCTGTGCAATAACTAGCATGTTAAGCAAGTGTCAATGTTACAATTCATTTATGCACGCTTCATTCAACCTCAATGTTTAAACCGGTTATCTCATCACGAAAGTCGTGCTATAAATATAACATGTATTCTGTTGCACATTAAAATCAAATTTATCCAAGATCTGGCTATGCTAAACACCTCATATTTCCGTACAACCTCTAACTACGGCCATATGTAGGTACTATTCTTCAGGTGTGGGGCCAAAAAACTATCAAATAAATACTGAATCATCAGTCTACTTTTGCAAATAAAATCAAACTTTAAACTAATTGGTAGGGGGTGGTTTGAACCCAAAGATTAGACGTAATCCTTCAAATTTTGGCTTGACATCCCCCCCCCCCCCGCCAACCTTTGAGACCCTTCAAGGATTCAATTTTGGTACATTCTCTAAGTTTAAACATAATTCAAGATTCACAATTAGAAATAATTTATTAACCATAATGTCAGGTTACAATTGCACACCTGAACCCTTCAAAATACATATCTTCCAATGTTGAATTACAATTATTCAATTTATTATTATAAAGAAATTCCATAACCTATGCTGTGAGAATAGCCTTTGAAATTTACAATACAAACAAATTTATCGAATGACTGCCAAAACAGCCAATAATTTTTAATAACAGGCTTAACATTGTTTAAATAACTAATTTGCGATTTCACTATTATTATAACTGGAATAATATATTTTTTGATTTGAAATTGACAGGCTCCAAAGAAATAAAACTTTATATAAGCAATACCATTCCTAATTATTGACATGAAACAATATTCATTAATAATAATATGTACAAATTACATTACCACATATTCTTGACCATAGAATTATATTCAACAAAAAGTGCCCTGTTTAAAACAATGTTATATAGGCTTCCACCTGCTTGTTCAAACTGGTGATTCCCTTTGTAGACTAACTCTTTTAATTATAGACTTATAAATGTGACATTTCACTTTACTTGACAAGTACTCACAATTTAAAAGGCTTATATATTGGGTATACATGGGCACTGGAATAAAGTCTGCACACTGTGAAGCAGAAGTGATAAAAGTTAGAATACATGAACACTGGAACTAATTAATAGTCTGGTCACTTATGTCACTTGTTTTGAAGTCAGTCTCGCTACCGATCATTCTACTTGACAGGGCGGGATACTCGAGACTACTTTTTTTTACGAAACATAACAGAAAGGTGGAACAAGAAATTGCATTTCAAAACGCTCACTTTAGGCAACATAACCAAAAAGCTAAATTTTTTACAGCTGAAATAGTTGATAGATGTGTAGAGATTTGCATGTTTGATGGCTATTTATAGTCTCAGACTTTACTGCTTAGCATTTTCACTGCCTAGAGAAATCACTTTGAGACAAGCCACTGAAGCGTGCACATTCGCTGTGTCGAGTCCACTTTTTGTGGAGGAAATTTTCAGTGCATGGGTCACCCTACCGGTGTAGACGGGAATAACCAGGCAACAAAGATTGCCATACATTTCAGACTCTCTCGTATTTCGTCAAACATAACTGATTAGAAAGTACAGTAAAAACAGAATGATTGAATGTAATTATTATGTTTGACAATTATCAACTTGATCAGCTATTAATCTGATGATATCTTATATCTGTGGTGTTCTATCTAGACTCCAGTTTAAGGGATTTCCGGGTTTATGAATAAAATCTCTGATCTAGTGGACAGTGGTATACATAATAACTGTACATTATAAGTAAAGCACTATGTAAATAGGTAAGCAGTATTCAATATATTTATTTAGTTACAACTGTCCACCCATCCTCTTCTTTCCTTCCGACGCTCTCATCACCTATAATACACAAAAATAACTTTTTATATTTTTACATGCAAGTGAAATAAGGTTTACTTCAATAATCTCCTGGCATCTTCAGCAGTATGAGCAAACCAGAGAAAAAACACATGGTTAGACTGAGGACACAAACGATAACATCACTTACTTGCAATGGCCAGAAAATTAAGATTCAATAATTTTGTTGTGGTTTAATGAAATCCAGTTTAACTATAGAAGTTAAATCAGTGTGATATTAATCCTAGTTTATAATATCTGCTAATCTTACCATCTTATAAATAGTATATATTTATAGATATCCGCTGACCAGCAATTTACATACAAATCATTTTTAACTTGCTGGAACAATAATACAACTTGAATACAACACTATTTCAATATATTCATTTACATACTTCTACACCTTTATTATTGTGGAACGGTTATATATTTTTAAATATATAGGTTTCTTTAATATCAGACTAAAATTGTAACCTCTAGAGAATCGACAATCTAAACAAGGCATTGACCTAATGAACCCATACACCAAGTTTGAACATTCTACCTCAATAAGAAGGAAAGTTATTGTGTTTCAAAGTCTCGACCAATCAAATTGCTTATCACTTTGCTTATTCTGAGCAGAAAATGCTCATTGTCAAACTTAGTCAAGGTACTGGTGTAATGGAACTATACACCAAGTTTCACCACTGACTAAATTAGAACTAAACTTTGGGGCTATACTTCAGGAAGTTACAATTTGATATGCACGAATATCAACATGCATTTCAAGTTTAATCAAAATCAGATGAATATTGTGACCTCTATAGGGTCCACAAGTTAAAAAATGCAATTTTTTGTACAAGCCGGGGCCATAACTCATATAGTTATTGTTCCGATACATGCCAATTGCGAAAGGAACAAAGATCTTGGGATGTTCCCATGGATAGAATGACTACAATATATGTCCACATGAAAATGTGGGCGTATAAAAATCCCCAGTAAGATGGATGACAAAACCACACATCACTAACAAACCCCAAGATCAAAATCGAAACACTTTTGCTAGTCACAGATATGCATTTGTTAAATATAAATTAAATGGTGTTTAATGTCCCTACGGTTTTGCTCTGAGTGGGCTAATAAAGTGTGCTATACATTGTAAATTGTCAGGCCCTCTCCTGCACCACTGACAAGGAGAATCTAGGCCATTGACATATTTTAGATGTGATATTTAAAATCCTATTTTGGCATAAATTTGCAATTTTCCTTAGAAATAAAATATTTCAATATTCTTACCTTTACTTGCTGCTTGAGTTGGACGTTCCCCCCCTTCTTTTGCAGCCATTCTAGATCTCCATCCTCCCCCTTCTTCTGAGGCTCTGGGTGTTGCTCTCCAAGCCCCACCCCCTTCTCTTCTTGGTGTAGCTTCATCATCACGTCGACCACCACCACCACCACCTCTCCAGCTACCTTGTTCCTCTCGGGGACTTCTATCTTCACGGCCAAAATCTCTCCTTGGTCCTCTATCATCTCTGCCGAAATCACGTGGGCCTCGATCATCTCTTTTAAAGTCTCTTGATCCTCGATCGTCTCTTCCAAAGTCTCTAGGGCCACGATCATCCCTTCCAAAGTCTCTTGGGCCACGGTCATCCCTTCCAAAGTCTCTTGGGCCGCGATCATCCCTTCCAATGTCTCTTGGGCCCCGATCATCCCTTCCTAGGTCTCTTGGACCCCGATCATCCCTGTCAAAGTCTCTTGGACCCCGATCATCTCTTCCAAAGTCTCTTGGGCCACGATCATCTCTTCCAAAGTCTCTTGGGCCCCGATCATCTCTTCCAAAATCTCTTGGGCCCCGATCATCTCTTCCAAAATCTCTTGGGCCCCGATCATCTCTTCCAAAGTCTCTTGGGCCCCGATCATCTCTTCCAAAGTCCCTGGGACCACGATCATCCCTATCAAAGTCCCTTGGACCTCGATCATCTCTTCTAAAATCACGGGGACCCCTTTCATCACGACCGAAATCCTTTTTAGGTCCCCTTTCTTCATCTCTTCTCCACCCACGTTCATCACGATCTTCTCTTGCACCTCGATCAAAATCTCTATCGTCCCGAGGTGCCCTCTCAGCTTCACGTTCTCTCCAACCTCCACCACCTTCATGTTTTCTCCATGTGGATGGTTCATCTTCCCTACAAAATAATCTAGATTAAAACACTTTGACAGACTCTAAAATTTGACCAACAAACCCTACAATTCGTTTTTGATTCGTACATTTTATAGGACAAATATGAGCTATAAGCTCAAAAAGTATGGTGAATGTCTTATTCAGAGTATCGAGTTTATGAACTCAACTCTTTGGTCGTATAGAGCCTAGCAAATGGCTAAAGGGGGTGTTGAGGGAGAGAGGATATTGCCAGTATAGCTGCTGTTCCACAGATTTTCCAAATTTCAACTGTCAAATAATTTTTGAAATTTATTTCCATGTGCAAACAGGTGAACCGCTGTTTCTGTCCCTTCCAAAATACTTGGCAACGGTTTTCTTCAGAGTCAAGGATTTCATCCGAGGACCATTCTAGTTCAGAGTCCAGTAAAGCCACCATACCACGATGACAATCATCTTATCAATATCATTGTTTAATATTTTTTTTGTTGTGGTTTTAATGAAATCCAGTTTAACTATAGAAGTTAAATCAGTGTGATATTAATCCTAGTTTATAATATCTGCTAATCTTACCATCTTATAAATAGTATATATTTATAGATATCCGCTGACCAGCAATTTACATACAAATCATTTTCAATTTGCATGAATACAACTTGCAGCTAAATACATATTTCAGCCAAGTGAACTTTCCCACATTTATAATCCAACCACTGACTTAACAGAATAAGGTTGTTTTTCACAAGTTAACACATGCTTATCTTACCACCACCTTTCAATAAATGGCTGCAATTTAACTGAATGTCAAATAGAAATTCCTTTTTTTATCTACCGGTATCAAAAATCATAATACAGTGGACTCTGTCATATCCGATCTCTTTGACATCCGGCATGATTTTAATGTCCCGATTTATTTCCTTATTACTTCAGCCAAAAAATCACTGGTAAATCCGGACTCTGTATGTTCCGGATTACGACGACGACGACCTTGACATAGTACGACAGATATTATCAATGAACATGTAATATCAAACACAAGCGTGCGATTAACTGAGGACGATGAAGAAGATAAATTAACGTGATTCGAAGCTACATTATAAAAATACAATGTACTTTCGGTTTTCGAAGTTATAGTATTTCTGGTTTTGGAGAAAACTCGGTATTCCCACCCTCTTTGTGATCCGACATATTGTAACGATCCCCTACGATGTCGGATGTGACAGAGTCCACTGTACATCCAAGTTAAAATAAGTCTTACCCTCTAGATGGTTCTTTCTTCCAACTATTTTCTCGCTCCTTTTCGCGTTCTCGCCATCCACCCCCTTCTTTAGGGGCAGGCCTCCAGGCTTTTCTCTCATTAGGATCCTCATCACGCATCTCACGCTGTCCACGTCTCCAGGTATCTGGTTCTCTCTCGGAATCTCCTGGTTTTATACGGCTAGAAATATATAGATCACAAATTATATTACTCTTGATAAAACTACTTTAATCACCCCTCTAGAGAGTATCAGATTTCTCCATCATCATGAATACCAAGTCTTGAGCTTTCCCGCTAAAATTTCTACTTGTCAGAATTGAGTTGCAAAGTTCAAGGTTAGTTAAACGCAAAGGTTTCGATAGGTGTCAGTACATTTGACTAAAGTGTTTTGTGTCCCAACTTCTGATCAATCGAATCTGTTCAGGTGTCTGCAGTGAAACGCGAAAACGTAACTATAAGTATATGTCCAGTCATTGCTTCTGGAACATGTAATTAACATCATTAATATTCATAAAACATTTTATTAGTCTCTCCCCTATTCCTTTGCAAACAGAGTTTTAACTAGTAAATGATGAATACACTTACATATTACGTTGTTCAGGAGAAGCAGCAGGATGTTTATCGGATTGTTTTTGTTTTAGTTTTTCTTCTATCTCCTGTTCTTTTAATCTCTGCTTTTCTGCCTGTTCTTGTAATCTTTTATATTTTTCTTCATATTCTTTTTCTTCCTCTTCACGTCTTGCCCGTTCTTCAGCTTCCTTTGCTTCTCGCTCTGAAAAATATATTAGATAATGTACATCTGTGCTAAGGCGCAGCATGTTCTAAAGTTGTATAGATTATATAGAAATAATGAAGACCTAATAATGAAGACAACAGTGGAACACCATAACTTTTGCAAAGTAATTTTACATTAAAATTCATTTCTTAATCCCAAAAATGAACAATTGTACAGGAGAAACTATACATCAAGGCATTATGCAATAATTAATCTGCCTGTTGCTTATCTTTTGTTTACTGGTTTCAAATTTCATATGTTATATCAATTTTCATTTAGACATTCACACGACAATCCCATAATCAACTCTGCCAATCATCGGACAGCTTAGATATTGAAGGTCGATAGAACTAGTAAGATTTGTAGCTTAACATGTAAGATACCAGTGATGAGTCATTAAATAATGTCTCTCTTTATATTATCAAAACCTTCTTTAACCTGTTGCTTAATTAATGTTCACAGACTGTTATGTTATATTGGACAACGTCCCAAATCAGCAGTAAAATTGTAACCACAAATTAACAGTAAAATTACAATACCTCTTAACATTTGCTCATCTCTGATTCTCTGTCGCTCTTCCTCTCTTTCTTTATACCACTTTTCCCTCCTTTCTATTTTTCGTTTTTCTTTTCTTTCTTGCAATCGTTTCTGTCTTTCTTTCTTTAATAAAGTTTGGAATTCTGCCAGCTTGTCCTAAAAAAGAAAAACCCAAAGAAAAAAATTTAAAATTAACAGGCTTTATCCCACTCAACCCACTTCTGGAAGAATCTGTAAATTTCATGTTCGAGTGTATGATGTCCTGATAAATGATGCATGTTCTGTATTTCTAACTAAACATTGCCTCTAAAACCAACAAATCTTATTAACCTTTTGCATTTTCATATCCTCACAGGTCTTTTGTATACTTCATTATTTGTTGCACTTTTTATTTAAAAAACCCCCAACAAACTAACATTGAAGTTTTAATTACATTTTGTCTGACCTACACACCCTTAATATTTTAAGTTTGTTGCAGCGCTTCAAACTAACATGAAACGTAAATGTTGTGAATGTCATGTTTTTCTTTACCTCATATTCGGAAGTTCTTGTATCTTGTAATTTTTCCATGAATATATCTTTATCTTCCTTTATTCTTCTCAATCTGTTTTTCGTTTCTAAGGCATGTTTCCTCTCTTCAATCAAATTCTCAATCTATAATATAAAAATAAATCTTTAGCAACCCTAATCAAGCATATCGATAGAAAATCATATTGTACAGATGTCTTCAAATACCACTCATTTGATTTTAACAATGGCAAAACACCACAGACCCTACAAAACTTCACTTAAACAGGTATTATGCAAAAGCCAAATCTGCCTATTGGTCTTTCTTTAGGCCTTAAATGTTTTATAAACCATTAATTTATTTAAAGACAACACTAACATCAACTCTTGATGCCATCCAATTGCTTCGATTTGACAGATTTTAATCCGATATGTGGTTCAATGGCATTTGATGGTTAAAACCGTAAAGATAGGTTGCCAGGCAACGAAGCATATGCCTACAGCTTATTTATCCTTTTGTAGGTAATTAAGTGCACTTACAAGACATACAGATTAGATTATAATTTTTGCCGTTTGTAGGTTAACAAGTAATTGACAAAAATTGTTGAAATAATTTAAATAATGCATAAATTTCATACAATTAACTTTTTGTCATTTGAACAATCACAAGGTTCACAAAGTAAAACAAGAGCCATAAAACTAGAAGTAATTACTTCTAATAGCTGAAATTAAATAGACTTCTTCGTTTCACTAATCTAAATGATATATATAAATTTCATATTGGTTGAGCATTGACAAGGTTCAACAAAGTGAAACAAGGGCTTTAACTTTAGCCGTAATAAACAGAAATTCATTACGCTTCTTAGCTTTACTAATTTAAATAATGCATTATTTCACAAGGATCAGAAAATAACCTTTGGAATCAGAGGGTTCAAAAGATTCAACAAAGCCATAACTCTAGATGCAATAAACGGAAATTAAAGATCAATAGTATTCTTTTTAGGAATTTAAATGAAGCATATAAATGTCATACAGATAACTTTAGATGTTAGAGCGTTCACAATGTGCAAATAAGTGAAACAAGGGCCATAACCCCAGAAATAATTAAAAGAAATGATTGAAATTAAATCTGATTTTTTATCTCACCAACATAAACATATATCAATTTTAAAACAATCCAATAACTTATTGTGTTAGAGCATTCCTAAGAAATTGTTGATGATGGACGTGGCGTGGCGACTGCAATGTTAAGTCCACATTTCTATGTGGGTGTAAAAAAAAATATGGATGTTTGAAATTTGTTTATTATCTTAACAACAGTAACAATAACCACCAAGGCCACATTATCTATTTATCTTCCAATAATGCAGTTTGACTTAATGACAGACCTTATGATCTAGACCACACAGCCACTCTCTCTCCAATCATGGACATTTACAATAGTGCACGGTCTTAGTGTTACTCAATTCATTATCCATTTCAAAAATAGGTTGCCAGGCAAAGAAACATACGCCCACACAGCAGCTAAATCGTCCGGCAGTCAACAAGGGTTGTCGCATCTTAAGTAATTATCAGAAAATCATTAGAATCTGTTTGGTTTTTATAAAGTTCTGCCCCATGCTAACGTTAAGCATACGAAACATTTAATATTATGGATTTAGCTGTTCAATTATCCATTTTCAAGAAATTCAAACTCAACCATCATTAATGTGTAACGGGGATATAGTCAAACGTTTTTTTTTAATTTGGAATAAAATTGTGACCTCAATAGGATCCACAAGGTAAAAAAACATGATTTTCGTACAATCAGGGGCCTTAATTCAGGAAGTTATGGTCCGATGTGCCCAAATATCGAAAGGAACCGCATCTTTGGGTTATAAACTTACAATTCAAATTTCATCAAAATTGGATTAAAATTGTGACCTCCACAGGGTCCACAACCTTGATATATCATATTTTTACACTATTCACGTATTAGCAGCAACCATTATGTCGGGCAATTTTGGTCCGATATTTACGAAATTCGACCTCAACCTTCATTACAGTGAAACAGTGATATAATCAAAAGTTTTTTAAAATCGGATAATCATTGTGACCTCCAGAGGTACCACAAGCTAAAAAGGCAATTTTTCGTACAATCAGGGGCCATAATTCACGAAGTTACGATCCTACATGCGCAAATATGCAATGTAACTAAGATCTTAAAAACATGTATTTCAAGTCTCAAAATCGATTAAAAATTGTGACCTCTACACTGTTCACAAGCTAAAACGTGATTTTTCGTACAATCAGCGGCCATAACCCATGAAGTTACAGTCCGATACATGCCAATATCGAATGGAACGAGATCTTAGGATGATAAACCTATGTTTTAAGTTTCATTGAAATCTGATAAAAATTGTGACCTGCAGACTGTTCTGGACGGACGAAGACAATATACGTCCACATGAAAATGGGGGCATATAAAAACTTGTATTTTTGACTTACTCTTTCTTTCTCTTGTTTTTCCCAGAATGCTTTAGCTTCTACTTGATTCTCTTCTATTTTTTTCTCTAACAATGGCAATTCCTCTAATCGTTGAGCTCGTACAATATGATCAACCTTTAAAACAATAATCATGTTATTATTTCAATTCTAGAATATATTTAGTCCCCATACATAATGAAACAAAATAATCAGGCTCGTATCACAGTTTACGATCCATTTCTGATGGAAACATTGGTCATGGTTCTTGAAAACATTGACAAGTATAATGCATTCCTTTACTCTTCTCTGTAATAGTCTGATTTCCTCCAATGATCAAATCAACAAGTGAGAAATTTTTTACTTAGACCAAAGCAATTTCTACACGATAAAACAGGGCAGATCAGTAACCAAGTCAAACAAAATTACACCATTGTCTTTATTGCCGTGCCCCCCCCCTCCATATTCTTTTAACCTACTTAGGGTTAAACTAAATTCACCTTTGACAAATTAAAGAATAATTAACAGGGTTTTCGTGGTTCATCTAACATAATTTAACATGTCAAGTCTCCCAATGATGTTAACTATAACGAAAAATTTCAGACACAAGAATAACTTTATTAGTACAATACCTTTCTTTCTTGTAATTTTAATCTTTCATTCAATTCTTTCTTTTCCTTTTCTAATTGTTCCACTTGTTTTTGCATAATTTCATCAACATCGAGATCAGCAATATCCTAACAAAATACATCAATAAATCATTTACTAATACAACATTTAACATATATTTAACTCAAAGGCAAATGTAATTATTTTGTCATGTAATTCCAAAGCTCTTTAACGACAAGAATTCTAGTTGGGACATATTGCCAGGTCATAACCTAAATAAAAATTTATTTCAGATATGTTTTCTACTAACCTCTTCATCAAAATTCTCCAAAAATTTGGAACCCATTTCAGATTTTCTGAGTTGTTCAATTCTTTCTTTGACATGTTTACGTTTGATTTCTTGATGTTCAAGGACAGCTCTATGTTTTTTGCGTTCCTCTACTTCACGTTCTAACCGGGCCATCTCCTCCTCGTACGCTTTACTCTTCTGTGCTTCCATTTCCTCCATCTCTTCTTTCTCCTGCAGAAAAAATTTCAAGTTACAAATTCACTAGAAGTTCTTCTCTTTAAATAGATTTAATGCTGTGTTTGAGATCCACTTCGATCAGAAGTGATCAGTAAAAAGATTGGTAAGTATTGTTAACCGAGTAGACAATGAATTATCTGGATTAATTCAAAGCTTATGTTACCAAGAAACACCACAGATTAGAACGAAGTTCTTGCCTGTATAGTAGCCGTTATTACCCTGTAACCTTGATAAACAAGTTTATAAAGTAAAACGTCATATTTCTTGGCATTCTCTATATGCCCCTTTGGACGCTAAAGTGATGTGAAATATCACTCCAGTGGAACAAAGGCAATTTCTTCATTTTCACCCAATACATGAAATATTCTAAGAAAGATAAATTATTAGATCAACTTACTCTTTGGTCATTGAAGTGTTCAAGCTGTTCTTTACGATCTTCAATAATCTGTCGCCTCTGGAGGATCTTGGTGTGTTCCCGTTTAGCCGATGTTCGATATTCTCCCATAATCTTTACTTTCAGATTATCTCTTTCAACCTAAATACAATACAGAAAAAAAACACATGTATCTTTTAATCAATAAAACTAGAAAAAATTCTAAGATGGAGACCGATGCTACTATGACATCAAGAATTTGCTTGGAAGTTAATTGACATATTTAATTTCAAGGTTTTCGGTTCAATTCAGGGTTCGTACAATAAATATTAGAAGAGCAGGTCAAAACAGTTCAAAATTACTTACATGCTACAAGAATTTGGCAGTTTTTGCAAATCGTGTTTTCAAATTCTTTTTTTTTTAATTTCAAAAGTGATCAGAGCCGAAATCACATCTTTAGAAGCCGATCTGCTTCTAACTTGATAAATTATCATACCACAGAGCTACAAGATAAATTCTATATTAAACTAAAGAAAACCTTTAGTTTTTATAAACTTTATCTTGTTAAGTTATGATAATTTATTCAAGTATAAATCAGAGAATGGATTAAAGCTATCATCATTTCACCTCAAATCATGAAAACTGCTGAAGGGTTCTTTATTCGCATGGTAAAAGTTGTACTTGAAAACAAGAGAATCATTGTAGAAACGTAGCTCCAATTAAAATACAGTTATCGTTCCTCCATATAACTATTTATGTTTATCTTAATGTTGAACAGTTAAACTTGCATTATGCAACAGTAAAATCTGCCTATTACAGGTCTATCTTTAAGCATTACAGACCATAATGAACTCTCCATGTCAATGTTACCCTTCGATATTGACTGGATTCGAATTCTATATGCTGCTTAATACTCATTGATAAATAAAAAGAATTGATAATCAAGACTATGCTTTTTATCGTACTGACTTGAGTAATGGTGATCGAATCGAGGTGGAAATTTCAATCGCTTAAATCTTGGTTCATAGTGGATCAATTGTGAAATTTTCAGCAAATTACAGTAACATTATCTAGTTTTTAACTATCATAGTTAGAACTGCCAACTCTTTATCTAATCTCAAATAATGTATCTTTAATTTAATAATGTCTAGACTGGTCGATTGTTTACACCAGTGTACACCACACATGGTCAAGGCCTGGAAAACATAACAGTGCCTCGAAAAAATGAGCATATCATTTTGCAACATATGCAGGAGAAACACTGCCAGTTTCCCATTTAGCTGCTCTGTGAGGTCCACATGGGTCCATCAGTGTTGAACAGGTCACCATCTACCCACTGCCAGACTTATGGCTACGCATTGAACCAGTTCAAACTAAACACATTTTTATTGCACCTCTGCATACCTTGATTATTAATGACATTTTCAACATCGAAGCGTTCAACCAATTTTTAGACAAAATATACAATTTTAAAATATGCAGGATTTAGTTTATACTTTGTATTTAATTACCTACAGAATCGATATAAATTTCAACTGTGATGACATATACAAGTATCGACTTGGTAAAAGTTCATGTACTTCGAAATTCTGAAAATTGTTCTTTTGTGAGATGGTATATCATGATTGATCAATATATTATATGACTATTTTAATTATTAAGCTTTCATATGTAATATGAAAGCTTATTGTTTCTGTTAAGATTTTATTTTTTTTTTTTTTTGTATATTTTCTGCAAATCGGATTTCTCAGAATCTAACCATAGGATCTTTCTGAAATTTTGACCTACCCCCCGGGGTAACCGAAAAAAAAAGATCGAAAATCCAAAAAGTCGTATTTCAACCTGCCATTTTTAGTTCTTTCCCACAAATTTTTGACCAATTTTGATAATTTTTACTTCTTATCCTGTTATTTAGGATACTTGATATAATCGTGACGATGAATATGAAAGCTTTCATATCTGCATGGGACAGTAGCAGATCTAGTTTTATTCCTTTTTATACTATTACTAAATAAATATGCAAAGTGATCAGAGCCGAAATCACATCTTTAGAAGCCGATCTGCTTCTAACTTGATAAATTATCATACCATAGAGCTACAAGATAAATTCTATATTAAACTAAAGAAAACCTTTAGTTTTTATAAACTTTATCTTGTTAAGTTATGATAATCTATTCAAGTTTTTATCAGAGAATGGATTAAAGCTATCATCACATCACCTTTCAATACTTTTTGTTACATATTTTTAAGTTTTATCAAAGCCATGAATTAAATCTTTAGATTTTAATGCTTGTCTATATTATACATTAATTTACAAATTAAGATTATTTGTGAATATTTAAACAATGCACATTTTAGATAATTTTTCTACTAAAGCAACATTTTGGTGCCATTCCCTCCCAGTAATCTTTTAAATTCATACCTGTTTTTCATGAGGTACTATGAATGTCAGGGCTTTGTGAAGTGACCTGGCCATCTCTGTCAGCTGGTTACGAATCTGTTCACTTGGCATACTCTGTATATATGGACCTTCAGGCACATCTTCTCGCTGTGCAACATCAAGATTTGTACCAAAACTCAATGATCTGGTCTGATGGTTAATACGAACCTAAAATGTAAGTCAAATTTGTAAGCTATGTAACCTCATTCAGTTACTGAAACAAAACTAAAGGCAGAATTTAAGCAGTGTCACATAACTACTATGTCCGTGTATTAGGTTTATACTGTAAAGTCAATTCAATCAAAAATACCATGCTATTGCTAAAATTTGGTTTAGATTCTTAATTCAGCTGCAAAAGCCCAAACTGAATTTGTTTTTAGTTTTTGTCTTGTATATTATGGTAGCTGATGATATATAAATAATCATCAATGAGAAAGTAGTAGCTTTCAATAAACAGATTATAATATAGCATACTTGGACAGTACATCCATCTATAGAAGATAGTGAACGGCGTAGGATGCAAATAACTAATAAATTATTTACTTGTTGGAAAACCAGGTGTAAAACAAGCCAACAGTGAGGCTGATGTCCCCCGCTGAAATGCCAAATTAAATAGACGACACACATTAATTTATCGCACATTTATTTATTTCAAACATATCGAGCAATCAAACTGTACACGAAGTGTCATCCAAAAGTGTTTTATCCAAAAAAAAATGCTAAAACCGACGAGAAAAATGAAAATGTACCCTAGTTAGGGGGACCCTAAAGGCAGACAAAAGGGCCCCTCTGTCCAAGGGAAAGGGCCCTCGAGTACGAGTCAATCGTTTCTATACACTGTTACTGTTAAATCCATTACTGAATGAGAATGCAGTCATTGTATTGGTATAAAAATCATCAATCAAGATGAACCTAAGTTATCTTGTCCCAAAGTATCAACCAATCAAATTGCTTATTGACCCAAAGTATTAACCAATCAAATTGCTTATCTCTGCCTACACTAAGCATTGACCTAATAAGCATATACACTAAGTTTGAACATTTTAACTCAATTAGAAGGAGAGTTATTGTGTTCCTAAGTCTCGACCAATCAAATTGCGTATAGCTCTGCTTACCCTGAGCAGAAAATGCTCATTATCGAACTTAGTCAAGGTATTACTGTAATGAAACTATACACCAAGTTTTATCACTCTCACTTAATTAGAACAAGCCAACAGTGAGGCTGATGTCCCTTGCCGAAATCCCAAAATAAATAGATGACACATATTAATTAATCGCACATTTTTTTTTTTCAAACGTATCGACCAATCAAACTGAACACGAAGTGTCATCCCAAAATTGCTTATCTCTGCCTACCGTAAGAAGAAAATGCTCATCTTCGAACTCCATCAAGGCATTGACCTAATAAGCATACACACCAATTTTGAACATTTTAACTCAATTCAAAGGAGAGTTATTGTGTTCCAAAGTCTTGGCAAATCAAATTGCTTATCGCTCTGCTTACCCTGAGCAGAAAATGCTCATTATCGATCATAGTCAAGGTATTACTGTAATGAAAGTATACACCAAGTTTCATGTCTCTCACTTAATTAGAACTAAAGTTATCGTGTCTCAAAGCATCAACCAATCAAATTGCTTATCTCTGCCTACCCTAAGCGGAAAATGCTCATCTTCGAACTCCATCAAGGCATTGACCTAATAAGCATATACACCAAGTTTTTAGCGCCACCTGTAATATTACATACAGAGTTACACCCCCTGTGATTCGGTAGCTAAATCAGCGATGTTTTTTGGTTTGTGTGCTTCTTTGATAAAATAAAATTAATTCATCGATTTTCTTCACAAAAATGGATAAATATTATCGAAATACATCACTATGATAGACAGTAGTATTGAAGGTTGGTAAAAAATGACAAGTTTACAGAAGTTATGTCCGCGATTCAGCGACGGCCAAATTTACCGATGCAAGTGAAGTGTATTGCATTGGTGTTTGCTTCCAATGCATTCAAACGTAATATTAATTGATGTCAGCACAAAAAAAACATGAGATTTAACAAAAATGGATAAATATTATCGAATGCATGCGGACAATGATAGACAGTAGTATTGAAGGTTGGGACAAAATGATATGTTTACGGAAGTTATGTCAGAGATTCAGCGACGGCCAAATTTACCGATGCAAATGCACCCAAGCGTAATATTAATTGATGTCAGCACAAAAAACTCGAGATTTTATTAAGAGGCCACTCCTGTTAAGCAGTCAATCCTAAAATTTCCCGTGGGTGGCTGCTTAATGCAGATTCTACTGTAATACAAGTAAATCATACAGAATAACCACCATGAGAGATCAGGAATGATCTTGATTTCTACTTTATGACATGATTCATCCACCACAAAAGGGTTAAAGTTGAGCAAAGGCAGTGCATTGTTATAGAATTTTTTTTTAAAAGATGGTCTACAGCTTCGGGAATAATTTTCTGTTATTCTAAAAGATGACTTCGCTTCCTACAATTTTGCCAGCTTACCTGTAATTCTAGTGTTTTCTTAGCATCAACAATAACTCTCTCTAATCTAAACTGTGTAGCAAATGGTACCAAAGAAGCAAGACGGGCAAACTCTATTGTTTGATAAACTTGGGAAACCTGAAAATATAAGGCAAGAATTAAATAGTGATTGTATAAATATCTGTTATCTCTTTTATTTTAGTAAGTATTAAACTGTTTCTCCATGGTTGTGGTTTTAATGAAATCCAGTTTAACTATAGAAGTTAAATCAGTGTGATATTAATCCTAGTTTATAATATCTGCTAATCTTACCATCTTATAAATAGTATATATTTATAGATATCCGCTGACCAGCATTTTACATACAAATCTTTTTTTAACTTGCTGGAACAATAATACAATTTGCAGCTAAAAATATTTGTTTAAGCTTATTTCAATAAATTTAAGTTATGTATACAATCTAACCATTATTTTCATAATTTAAAGAGGAATCATCAAGAATGTAATTTTTGTTTATTAAAAATTATCAGTTTTAACTTAAAAGGCCTAATTCTAAAAAATTCAACCACTCATTAGAGTAACTTATTTATCATTAACTAATAAGTTAAGTTTGGAACATCTCCGATGGCTGCAAATAATTCAATTTGAAAACGACTATTTATTTAAACCAATAATTATATTTTATTAACCAGTGAATTACTAGAGGTTTAATGTAAATTATAGTATTTAAACACAACAATTAAATATGGAAACCGACATCAATCAAAATTTAGTTTCGCATTAATTAATATCTATATTGTAAGTAAGATTTAGACAATTATATTATATAGAAATACAATTACTTTTATTAAATCAAACTTTATTTTCATCTTGGCTCTGTTTGACGCTGAACACATTGAAATAATTTATTCAGTAACACAAAAGCCTGTTTAAACAATGTACATACTCTATACAATATCATGTAATTATCAAGTATTTAAACCATAAAATCAGAGACAACATTACTAGAGATATGACTATTAGGCCATATAAGGTTGATACCTTGTTTCTTCTCACCTGCGTGCTAAGGAATTTGGACAAAAAAAAAAAAAAATAAAAAAAATATGAAATAAGCAATCTTCAAATGTTTACTAATTCATATACTGAGCGCCATAGAAAACGCATCACTTAGTTTTTCGTATAACAATATGATCCTGTAAACATTAGACATCCATAAGTGTACAAATGTGTTGTTATTGATGTGTTCCCATTTGAATACTGTTCGCAATAAGAAGCAAAATAAAGATATATTTACAGAATCATTTTGCTATACGAAAAACTAAGTGATGCATTTTCTATAGCACTCCGTATATTATGCCAATTCAGGTCTACAGGCACTGATAATACACAGCTAGGAATTCGGTACATATATAGCGAAGATTATGTAACAATGCCTTTCATGAGCCATCAAATGAAAATACAGATCTTAAATCAATGTTGGCATGCTTATGTCCAAATCATAATATATTTTTTATTGGATGAAAGTGAAATGAAAGTGGTAATCTTATCAATATTAACCAATGAAAAAGCAACAGTCAGTCACGGCTTGTGAAAAATTAGCATTGGCAGGGTCTGGTGGAGGGTATGAACCGATAGTTTCTCTCAAAATCGATCAGAAAGCAACAGTATTTTCTTGACATGACAGTCATTGGTGTGCTGTATAATTTCTTTTACAACAATGATGATGTATAGAGATTTTGTACTCACGAAGCTACAAAACAATAACTTTTGTATACAGTGTATTCTTACATGGATCTATTTTATGGAATGGAAGCATCTTTTGTTGTGTTCAGTGATATTATTGCTTTGTCCATAAAATGTGACAGTTTTTTTAAAACATATTCAGAAATAACCAGTCAACCAATGTGAAGCATATCATATTAAGCTTTCGGATATTACATTTACGTAAATTAATATTTATCTAGTCTTGGTCACCCACAACTCCCTAGTCTTCAATGTACTGAGGGTCTGGGTCTGTTGCCAACATTTCACAAAAAGGCACATTGCCCTTGTGTAACCGGGCATTTGCCTTTTTATGTGGTTGATTATCCTGTTTTTTATGCCCATACCCGAAATAAATTTCATAATGCTTGCATTAAATCATTGTAAACTAACATCAATTGTGATGAAGAATCAGGATTAACAAAAAAACATAGATATGGTCCATAAAGAGAAATTTTAAAATAAGTGTGAAATTTATCTGGCAACGAAAATGGATTTTCTGAAATGGCAATTCTTAAATTTCATCTGCGTTGACATCTTGTTTTAGGGCTAGTTACCGCTTTTATACGCTGTGCATGATAATGTAAAAGATCGAATAATCTATCCAATTTCCTATCATTCGCAAATGTCATGACAACCACATTGTTTCCCATTAATTAATATCTATATTGTAAGTAAGATTTAGATAATTATATTATATAGAAATACAATTACTTTTATTAAATCAAACTTTAATTTCATCTTGGCTCTGTTTGACGCTGAACAAATTGAAATAATTTCTTCAGTAACACAAAAGCCTGAAATTTCACTAAAGACAAAACATTTTCCGAACCGATAAAGATGCTTTTTTTTCTAGACTTCCATTATATTTTGAATGGGTAATTTAAATAGTGCAAGTAGTTTTAGATAGGAGAAGGCTAGAAATGGTGTTTGATTTTACCATGATATTTAGAAGAAGATTGTTGTCACAAGATATGACTAAATCATATTTACTCCACCACAATGAACATTTTACCTAGAGACAACTAAATCTTATCCTAGTCAGTCTCACATATCCCTGCTAAGTGGAAATAAGGGCTTAAAAAGGGTTTGAATATTTTGTTCAGTTTTGTTAATTGTATTTACCTGTTTCAGGACTCTAGTTATGACAATATCTTCTAGAGCAGGGACATACTGACTCAATTCATCATTTTTAGATATAACATCTAACGGTGTAGTTACTCTCTTGTACAAACTTAGTGGATGAAAATCAACCTCTAACCACCTATAGAGGTTCTGTAACTCAGGATATACATTCTGTATAACATTATGCTTAACCTGAAACATAAAAAGGTCAAGTATTATATACTTTATATCTTAAAATTATTGCAAGCAAGAATAGCATCTTCAAGACAATAAAACTAAAGAGGAATTAGGAGAATAAGAACAATCTACCTATGAATTCTGTTTTGAATTCTACCTCAAAATGAACACATTTGGTGTAGATTGGAGTAAACTTATATCGATATTTCTTAATCTTACAAACACATGATGCTCAATGGATATCTTTAATTTTAGAAAATCTTAAATATCTTTAGTTTTTGTCCTGTTTATTATGGTAGCTGATGATATATAAAAATCATCAATGAGAAAGTAGTAGCTTTCAATAAACAGATTATAATATAGCATACTTGGACAGTACATCCATCTATAGAAGATAGTGAACGGCGTAGGATGCAAATAACTAATAAATGATTTACATGTTGGAAAACCAGGTGTAAAATAATAGAGAAATAGTAGTTAACATAATGTAAATAAATTAATTTGAAACTAATACAAGTAAATCATACAGAATAACCACTAGCCCAGCCTGAGAAATCAGGAATGATCTGATTTTATGACACGATTCTGTCCACCACAAATGGCTAAAACAAGACTCTAAATGGAACTAATTTTTTCAGCGAATAAACTCGACCACTTGTGTCAGTTATTAACTACGACTGTTGTGGTATTGTCACATTGCTGATCAGTGCGTGCCACTTTGGACATTTAGTGTTTTGGGGAGAATACTTTGTACTTTAAGTGAATAATAAGCCAACAGTGAGGCTGATGTCCCCCGCCGAAATCCCAAAATAAACAGATGACACATTAATTAATTGCACATTTATTTTTTCAAACGTATCAAGCAATCAAACTGTACACCAAGTGTCATCCAAAAGTGTTTTGTAAAGAAAGATAGGTTGCCAGGCAACGAAACATACGCCCACAACAGCTTAATCGTTCGGGCAGTCAACAAGGGTTGTCGCATATTTTTACTTTTTTTGGTATTGAAACATCTGAAAATCATTAGAATTTGTTCGCTTTTTATAAAGTTTTGCCCCACGCTAACAATTAGTATAGAAAACATTTAACATCATGGATTTAGCTGTTCAGTTATCAAAATTCATTCAAAATCAAACTACTTGTTCGTTTCAACACCTTAAACTTTGTGTATCAATCTGAAGTCAATCAATTAGTATAGGAAACATTTAACATTATGGATTTAGCTGTTCAGTTATCAAAATTCATTCAAAATCAAACTACTTGTTCGTTTCAACACGACAACACCTTAAACTTTGTGTATCAATCTGAAGTCAATCGGATGATAAGTTTGGCATCTATAGCGTCACAAGGTTTTTTGAAGTAATCAAGGGAGATAACTCTGGAAGTAATTATTTGAAATCGCTGAAAATCAGTAGGCTTCTTCATCTCATGACCTTAAACAGTGTGCGTAAATTTAAAGTCAATCTGATATTAACTTTGGCCTCTAGAGCGTCCACAGGATTTTTTGATGTGATCAAGGGCCATAACACTGGCAATAATTATCAGAGATCGCTGAAAATCAATAGGCTTCTTCGTCTCATGACCTTAAACACTATGTATAAATTTAAAGTCAATCGGATATCAACTTTGGCCTCTACAGCATCCACAAGATTTTTTGAAGTGATCAAGGGCCATAACTCTGGCATTAATTATCGGAAATCGCTGAAAATCAATAGGCTTCTTCGTCTTATGACATTAAACACTGTATATGAATTTAAAGTCAATCGGATATTAACTTTGGCTTTTAGAGCGTCCACAAGATTTTTTGAAGTGATCAAGGGCCATAACTCTGGCATTAATTATCGGAAATCGCTGAAAATCAATAGGCTTCTTCATCTTATGACCTTAAAAACTGTGTATAAATTTAAAGCCAAACAGATATTAACTTCGGCCTCTAGAGCGTCCACAAGATTTTTTTAAAGTGATCAAGGGCCATAACTCTGGTAGTTATTATCGGAAATAGCTGAAAAACAATAGGATTCTTCGTCTCATGACCTTAAACACTGTATAAATTTAAAGTCAATCGGATATTAACTTTAGCCTCTAGAGTGTCCACAAGCAATTGTGGAGGCCGGACCGACGGGGGCGACGACAATATATGACCACATTTCAACGTGGGCGTATAAAAATGCTAAAACAGACGAGAAAAGAGAAAATGTACCCTAGTTAGGGGGGCCCTAGAGGCAGACAAAAGGGCCCCACGCTTGACAAAAGGGTCCCTCTGGCTAAGGGAAAGGGCCCTCATGTCCGAGTCAATAGTTTCTATACACTGTTACTGTCGAATCCATTACTGAATGAGAATGCAGTCATTGTATTGGCATAACAATCATCAATCAAGATGAACCTAAGTTATCTTGTCCCAAAACCAATCAAATTGCTTATCTCTGCCTACCCTAAGGAGAAAACTCCATCAATAAGCATACACACCAATTTTGAACATTTTAACTCAATTCGAAGGAGAGTTATTGTGTTCCAAAGTCTCGGCAAATCAAATTGCTTATCGCTCTGCTTACCCTGAGCAGAAAATGCTCATTACCCATCCTAGTCAAGGTATTACTGTAATGAAACTATACACCAGGTTTCATCACTCTCACTTAATTAGAACTGAAGTAATCGTGTCCCAAAGCATCAACCAATCAAATTGGTTATCTCTGCTTACCTTAAGCGGAAAATGCTCATCTTCGAACTCCATCAAGGCCTTGACCTAATAAGCATATACACCAAGTTTGAACATTTTAACTCAATTAGGAGAGTTACTGTGTTCCAAAGTCTTGACCAATCAAATTGCGTATCGCTCTGCTTACCCTTAGCAGAAAATGCTCATTATAGAACTTAGTCAAGCTATTACTGTAATGAAACTATACACCAAGTTTCATCAATCTCACTTAATTAGAACTAAAGTTATCGTGTCCCAAAGCATCAACCAATCAAATTCCTTATCTCTGCTTACCCTAAGTGGAACTTCGAACTCCATCAAGGCATTGACCTAATAAACACATACACGAAGTTTGAACATTCTAGCTCAATTAGGAAGAGAGTTATTGTGTACCAAAAAGTGTGACGGACAGACAGACGGACAAACTTTCTTCGAAAGGCGGGGGACAATAACTGCTATTCATTCAAGAAATATATTCTATGACTTTAAGATTCATCAACAACCAGAAAACCTACCAAATCTTTAATCAATCCCTGTCTAGTTGGGGGGTTAGGTAACATTAGCAATGTTGCTAGATGGCGTTTCTTCTCCATCGTACTTTCATTCATCTCTAGAAGTTCTCCAATTGCATTTCGTGACGGCGGTATCTGTACAGCCAATGTGGCACATAAAACTCTTGATGCCATCCTGCAAGAAAAAATAGTTTACCATCATATGTCATGAATTATGGTCAGTTCAAATGTCCACTTCACAACATCAACACCGAGATCGAACCCACAACCTCCAAGTTAGTGACCCAGCTTCTAACTCGCATGGGGGTTAGGATGGTCGTATGGTTAGCATGTGCAAGCTGTATCATAAGGCCTGTCATTGAGTCAACTGACATGGTTTCAAATACCAGGTAGTGTGTGACAAGGAGTAGGGTCGCCTGTCCAACCTTGTGGGTTTCCTCTGGGTTCTCCGGTTTCCTCTCACTGTTAAAGACCCCTACGTGCAATCACATTATTGAAATAAAATTAAACCATATGTAAGTCCCGAAATGACCTAGTTTGTGACAAGTGGACTTTAAACCCCACTTCACTCTCTCAACTCGCTGTTGTGGCAGTATAATGGAGACAGAAGTTTAAACTGAGGATTACTGGGAAAGATCTAGCAAAATGAATACAATCTAAATACCTCCCCCCCCCCTCGAAATCTAATTTTACTTTCTATCCTAGCGTTTTAGAGGCTACATGAAATGAAATTCTTTCAATAATACAAAGTCTTTCTTTTATAGATAGGTTGCCAGGCAACGAAACATACGCCCACAGCAGCTAAATCATCCAGCCAGTCAACAAGGGTCGTCGCATATTTTTACTTTTTTCGGTAATGAAACATTTTGTAATACACTTAATTCTGATTAAGAGTAACAACTCATTATGTGATTATCAGAAAATCCTTAGAATTTGTTTGCTTTTTATAAAGTTTTGCGGCTTTGCCCCATGCTAAAAATTAGTATACGAAATAATATCATGGATTTAGCTGTTATCAGTTATCAAAATTCATTGGAAATCAAAATACTTGTTCGTTTCAACACCTTGTACTCTGTATATCAATCTGAAGTCAATCGGATGATAAATTTGGCCTCAATCGCGTCACAAGATTTTTTTTAGTTATCAATGGAGATAACTCTGGCAGTAATTATTTGAAATCGCTGAAAAACAAAGGCCTCTATAGCATCACAAGATTTTTTGATGTTATCAAGTGAGATAACTCTGGCAGTAATCATTTGAAATCGCTGAAAATCGTCTCATGACCTTAAACACTGTGTGTAAATTTAAAGTCAATCGGATCTTAACTTTGGCCTCTAGAGCATCCACAGGATTTTTTGAAGTGATCAGGGGCCATAACTCTGGCAGTAAATATTGGAAATCGCTGAAAATCAATAGACGCCTTCGTCTCATGACTGTAAACACTGTGCATAAATTTAAAGTCAATCGGATATTAACTTTGGTCTCTAGAGCGTCCACAAGATTTTTTTAAAGTGATCAAGGGTCATAACTCTGGCATCAATTATCGGAAATCGCTGAAAATCAATAGGCTTCTTTTTCTCACGACCTTAAACACTGTGTATAAATTTAAAGTCAATCGGATATTAACTTTGGTCTCTAGTGCGTCCACAAGATTTTTTGAAGTGATCAAGGGCCATAACTCTGGCACTAATTATCGGAAATCGCTGAAAATCTTTAGCCTCTAGAGCGTCCACAATCTGGAACGTCCGACGAACGGGTTTGACGACAATATACGACCACATTTCAATGTGGGCGTATAAAAAGCATATGTCCTGTTTCAAGAAGTTGCGTTGTCCACTTACTGTGTGAGTTCCTCAGTAGCAAGATTTTTTCTCTGTTCTCTTGACAGGTGATAAAGACGATGTAAAGTGGAGGCATGGAATAATCGATTTCCTGACTTCCAGAAGACAAGACCAAGTTTCTGGTAATAATTAGCCATAAGGGAGGGACGTGGAGGCTTCTTGGATAAACTAATCAATCCATGGATATCTTCTACAGCTTTAAAAGCTTCCTGAAATATAAAGTAGCTATAAAGTACCTAAATAGTTGTATTTACTACCATCCCTGGGTTTGCCAAGACAAGATTTTTTAATCTATATTCATTAAAATATAGTATTAAAATCATCCTCAGCCACAAGTACCGGTAATTATTTCTTCTTGAAGCCATGAATTGTCATTAAAAAAAAAAGATAGCTGCGATAAATTAAAATCTGATCACTGTCTTATATTCATTTCAAGTTTTTCAATCAAACAGTTTGTTTATATACACTGTACTTCCGACATGTATGCAAAACTAAATGTAATAAGCCTGTTTTTATAATCATAAAATAATAGGATACTTGAAATCCCAGTAATTATTATTCAATAGTCAATAGTTTACCAAGATAAGGTATTGTAGCACTGGAACAATTTTTTTTGCTTATCCACCAGAGACTGACGGTTACCATGACTATGTCGTTGACAGTATTTAAATTGGTAAATTACAGGCAAAATGATTTGCTAGTATACTTTAATACAATATACTGAATAAACAATCTACAATGACTGAACCAACTCTTTCATGTATTTGAGAGATAATCTACTGTTAAATGATGCTTATAATCTTTGAAAATAAATCTTAATACATGGAGCTCATCACTTAAAATTGCACGTCAATTCAATCCAATTTTAGTGGTTAACATACCTGCCAGAGTTCCATATTGATAGCTGAATCTAGTTGTACCAATCGTGTTTCTAGATGCATGGCTTGTGAATCTGGGTTGTTCAAGTTAATAGCTGTCTGCTGATGTTGATGTTTGTGAATGTGTCCCAAATGAGTACGCAACTATAAGGAAAATAAAATTTCAATCTCATTCAATATTCTTTTTGTATTGTGTTTTAAATGACTAAGTAAAATTTCATCTAAATTTCTGATGTTTGCCAAATTATCAGTAATTGTATGGTTTACTTACATTGTCACATAATTTTCTGAACTCTGTCTTTCTGGCATATTTGAGACAGAATTTGAAAGCTGAAAATAAATAATTGTAAAAGAGTTAATCACATAAAATATACATATCTTGCCAACAACTTAGATGTGAGAAAAGGAGGAACTTCAAGCATGACATGTCTTATTGTGGTTTTAATGAAATCCAGTTTAACTATAGAAGTTAAATCAGTGTGATATTAATCCTAGTTTATAATATCTGCTAATCTTACCATCTTATAAATAGTATATATTTATAGATATCCGCTGACCAGCAATTTCTACAAATATTTGCATTAACAGATTAACAACTAGTGATTAACTGCTTGCCATTGTTATCTTTGTAGAAAGTCCTAATCAATCAGCAATTTAGAATTTACCTTGTTGAGCAATATCTTGATACAGTCTTTCAACTCGGGAATTATTTCTGAGTAAATCAAGACACTGTCTATACGACTCCCACAAAAACTTGACCCATGGTGTGAGGATGGCTCTATCAGTTCTATCCTGGGTATCTTCACCACTTACAGCTTTCAATAATATACTGAAAAGAAATTTTTGAAAGTCCTTTAAAATGGGACATACCTACATACAGCCATATACTTAGATTCAAACCTTTATCAAAGCATTAGTTCTAGCAACATGTGGGTTTAATGAAATCTAGTTTAACTATACAAGTTAAAACAGTGTAGTTTTAAAACCTAGTTTATTATATCTGCTAATCTTACCATCTTATAAATAGATCATATTTATAGATATCCGCTGATTAGCATTAGAGCGGATTCAGCTAATAACCAAATGCTAACTAGACTGTCCAGCCAGATTGCATGTGAAATAAACCCTTTCATAAGGCACAAATTAAGTGTATAGTAAATAGGTCACATACTTTGACATTAAAAAGAACCACAATGCAACAGATTGTGTAATGATTAACAATTTAATATTCAATTTGTCCATTTAATTTAAATTTGTAAATAAGAAAACATGCAATATGATTTACTTTTTTGATCAATATTGTTCAGCCAATGTGTTGCATTTACAAAGTAATTTGGTTGTGTAGTCAATTACTACACTGGCTACGCACCTTTCAGGGGAATCTGGAAGATCCAAATCATCAACATCAACCACCTTTTGGTGTGATTTTTCTCGAGCAGCTTCTGTTCTTTCTTCTGCCAGTTGAATGTAACATCTTACAACATCTACTAGTGATGCAATATTCACCTGAAAAATATGAATTTAAACATTCGCTTACATTATTAACTCCACAGATCTGTTAAATGATCCATTAAGTAATCTAAACTCTAGGAACATAATCTGTAATCTGAAAAGCAAGGTATTCTAAATATAAATGTATAAAAGTAGTAATATCCACTCAAAACAAACTTATTTTTGGACAAACTTATGGTACATATCGGGTATTTAAATAATTCGCTTGTAAGGTCTTTAGTAGTTGACAGGAAACCCAACAAGTTCTGACATGTAGAAGTCTTGGTTGAATCCACACAACTTCAATTCAATAAATAGACCTTTTGCTAACCATCATACTAACCCCCCGTATACTGAATACGAGAGACCGATAATGTGACAAAAACAAAGACTCTAGTTCATGTAACTAGCTAAATGGACTAACCAGCTGGTATATTTATACTTCTTGATGTACAATAGTTTAATTCCACTTGATAATGCACCATCAGGCTTTCACATCAAATTAGTGCAAGTCAACGAGGGGTTAAATGTACAAGAATGCCAATTATTATGCTTTTTACGAAAAGGAAGAACAGTTTTTACAAACCTGTTGACAAATATTCTTGTATTGATATAAGCCTTCTTTAGCAATATGACTTTTACGTAGTTCAACGCATAATTGAAGATACTTCTGCATAATAGGCTCATGGACCTTCTGCCATGTCCTATGACGTTTACTTTTAATGACATCGGACAGAGTTTCAAGGGCTCTCTGCCTCTTGCCAACATCCATAAACTCTGAAAATAAGAAAAAAGATAGGTTGCCAGGCAACAAAACATATGCCCACATCAGCTAAATCGTCCGGGCAGTCAACAAGGGTTGTCGCATTTTTTTACTTTTTTTGGTAATGAAACATTTGTAATATAAAATCTGATTAAGAGTAACAACTCATTATGTAATTATCAGAAAATCATTAGAATTTGTTTGCTTTTTATAAAGTTTTGCCCCACGCTAACAAGTAGTATAGGAAACATTTAATATGATGGATTTAGCTGTTCATAACTCTGGTAATTATTATCGGAAATCGCTGTGGGCGTATAAAAACAATATTTTTGTGTTTGATTGTAGTGTTAATGAATGTGTATATCAAGCACACGCGTGTAAAATCTGAGCCCGCTCCAAGTCATTTAGACAATCAAATTATCATTTTATCAATTTTGACCGTTTTTGACGGAATTATGCAAAATGCTGCTTACAATAGGTATATAAAATCTGCTACAAAAGTTCTGATCCGATTTTTATAATTCAAACAGATTAATGATTCTCAGGTTTTTTTCTAAGTGTATGCAAAGTTTCAGGTCTCTAGCTCAAAAATTGAATTTTGGTTGGCACATGCTACTTTAGACGGAAGAAATCATGCACTTCAGTGAGTGGCGTAGGGCCTAGTGGAGACTGGTTTCTACTCTTACTCTACTCCCGATCATTTACAAAAACCTGGGATCGATTTACAATGACAGCCATATGATTTCAAAACTTAATTCCGTTTAAGGCATATTTGTCTTTTAATTAAGACCGATCTGCCTTGGGAGTTGTACTAGATCCAGCTGGTTGGGCTGACTTATCGACATGTGCACATTTTTATTTTATGGCTTGCAACACTCTCCACATTAACCATTAATTATAAAACCATCTTGGATCTTACCATTCGCTCTTTTAAGAGCATTTTCGGGGCGCTGAAAATACGCCGGCATATTTAAATACTTTGTATAGCTTTAATTTACATAAACTATAGTTGATGGCACGTTGGAAACCCCTTCGAATAAAACGTGCTCCATATGCACCAATATGGCGGCAAGCATGTAAAACCACGTGAGTCGTGACGTCACATGTGAAATAAAAATAAATAGGGTAAGGAGGAATGTTTCGTATTTCTAGAGTACAAAATTGTGTTTTCTCGTTAATTAACAATGGCATATATTTTATATATTTATTTATCTACTTTACTTTCACAGTCAAACACGATTTTTGCAGATATGAAAATTTAATATTATTTTTGATTAATTGTAGTTATTTCCCTTTAATGACAATACGCACATATCACCAACGTTTTTCGTCTTTAAGACCGGGTAGGCCTAAGAGTTTTTTTCCATCCACTGGAGCCAGGTGTTATGACGTCATATGTGGATTGTGGGTTAGGATAAGGGTTAGGCTTGGCCCAGGGTTAGGATTAGTGCTAGCCCTGTCTACATCTCGAGACTGACGAAATCTGCAGGCCACAGCCCTTATCCTAACCCACAATCCACATAATGACGCCATAACACCTGGCTCCAGTGGATGGAAAAAAACCGTTTACATTTAGACCGGCTCTACCCTTTTCCCAAATTAACATTGGAAAGAACGCTTTCTACAACAAATGGAGCGATATGTGATACCCGCTTACTCAAAAGCACGTTCACCATGGAGAACTTGAGATACCGTAAACAAACTGGAAATAGAGACTAATAAGCATGCAGTTTCCCGTCATATTATTTCCAACAGAAGGAAGAAAAAAAACGATCGCCTTATATTGCGGGACATCATTATCTTTTTTTTTAAAAAAAATGAGGCAGTATGCATAACAATGTTGATATAACGTTACTTCTCTTTTCGACATAGCAACAATAGAAAATCAAACTATGAAATATTCACGCAAGCTTGGTTTGTATTCGTATATCATATGATAGGCCTAATATACTTGCCACGATTGTTTTAGGATAATAATACATAGCAACAATATAAATTCAAGTTATATAATATTCATATCGCAAGCCAGTATCATATTGCATTTGAAAAAAAGCGAACAAAATTTCTTTTGTAGCTGTAAAAATACCTTTCTTTCATTTCAAACAAAATATATAAATTATTAATTTGCGCGACAGAACCGTTTGAAAGGGTGCGTGCGTTTTATAGCTGAGGCGCTGGAGGCTGCAGTCTCCTCGCGAAAAAATATCAAAGAAATTGGAAAAATAAAACGGGAGAAAAATGCTAAAACCGATGAGAAAAATGAAAATGTACTCTAGTTAGGGGGCCCTAAAGGCAGACAAAAGGGCCCCATGTCTGACAAAAGGGCCCCTCTGACCAAGGGAAAGGGCCCCTCTGGTCATGGGAAAGGGCACCGAGTCCGAGTCAATCGTTTTCTATACACTGTTACTGTCGAATCCATTAATGAATGAGAATACAGTCATTGCATTGGCATAAAGATCATCAATCAAGACCCCCCCCCACACCCGCGAAAGAGGGCCATCAAAATAGTTATAGCCTCCGCCTTGATAAACCGTTCATTTACTGTGTTGCGGTGAATTTACATTTGAAAGTTAAAAAACAAACTTACTGTAACAGTTCATTTACAGTGTTGTGGTGAATATACAGTTCAAAGTTAAAAAACAAACTTACTGTATCCGTTCATTTACAGTGTTGTGGTGAATTTACAGTTCAAAGTTAAAAAACAAACAATAGTTATTTTCCATTTACCGTTTTTAGGTAAAGTTACACACAAAATCAAATTACAGAAAATTCTGTAATTTTACAGCTGAATGTTTATTTACAGTAATTTTACTTGCAACTATAGCTGCCAGTGTTTTCCATGTAAATTTACCAGATTTTTTCTGACAGTGCAGCAGACTAAAGTTACAGTAGAATATAGAACATATAATATGCAAGCTTAGGATTAAAATAATTATATAATAATAATATTCGATAAGATGTCAAATTGCACACATGAAACGGATGTTTAAAGATACATTATGGGAGATTAGATAACAAGTTGACAGTTCTCACTATAATAGTTAAAAATTTCAGCCAAATTGATCCACTATGAACTTAGAACTAAGGAATGAAAGTTCCGCTTAGCCTCGGTCAATGTGATAATGACTGACACCAATATTGTCCTTTAAATATTGTCTAATTAATAGTTTTATAACATTTCAGGCCTAAAGAAAGACCTACAATAAGCAGATTTTGCTCTTGCATAATGCATATTTAAATACGGAAGATGATATAGACATAGCAAGAACGCGTGCTAACGATAGTTACGTAATTTTATCGTTACATTACGTATAAACCCAAACAGTTAAAAAAACTTGAAAGATTAATGAGATATAAATTCGGAATTGGTCAATTACCACTTTAACTAAAATCATATAATAAGATATATACAAAGATACACTATAACAGAACTTTTAAAATTCTTTCAGATCAGATTATGCTATACAGAACTGGTCCATCCTGGGGCAAGAGATTCCTTGATGTTCATATAGTGCCGTGCAATCTATATATCGCAATCTCGGTGTAAGCCACTGCCCAGACAGAAGCTGTCCACGTCACGTTACCGTTCAAAAGTCAGGGGTGGATCCGGGGGGGGGGGTGTGTGACTAGGGTGACTAGTCACCCCCTCCCCACCGGTGTATAGGAATCCTGGGTCCTACAAGCTTCCACCGAGACATGCACGCATGGTCGTCTATATATTATATAGCACACGGTACGCATCTTATCAGACACACAATCGGCATCTATGTTACTAGCGGCAGAAATTAGCTCCGTAAATCGCGGTCGGCGAGACAAAACATGGGGTTGTCACCCCCTCGAAAAAATCCTGGATCCGCCACTGATAGTGGAGATGATGGTTTTAATTGCGTTTAATTGGATTTAACGCCATTCAACCCCAACTACCCAGAATCGAAATCTGCGCAAACAACTGCTTTAGAAAACCTGGGTCTCATAAATTCTCCGCTTGGGTGGCAATGCTTCCGTTTTAATCACTGGACTATATTTCGCTTTGATGTACTTTTCCCCTCATTGCCAATATATATTGTGACAGTCTCTTTTTACGAAAACATGTATTTTATTACGAATCCATAATCATTCATAGCCATTGTCTACATTCCATTTTTCATGCCTTGATTACATCTAATATCACGTCTAATAAAATCAACAACAGCCTCGGTGTTGAAATTCCTTTCAGGCATAAATAATTTCAACGAATCTGTTTTGAATTCACTCTGGTGTAAATAATTTACCGGAAGTCCTTATTTTAAATAGAAAGGCGTCTGATTGACACAAAACCAGTTGACCTTTCACTACTATACCACAAATACATGATTGGATTTTTTCCGCAAGCAATTACGAACAGGGTAAATGCAGTAATCAATAACAAGGTAGATTTGATTACTTAAAGCCAAGCTCACAAGTCGCCGTGTATACGCGAGACTCACGGGTCACATGTGTTCGGCACCGTAGAAGATCACAGACAGATCGTGAAGACAAGGTAGATTTGATTACTTAAAGCCAAGCTCACAAGTCGCCGTGTATACGCGAGACTCACCCGGGTCACATGTGTTCGACACCGTAGAAGATCACAGACAGATCGTAAATGGGTCTTGCATAAATTCATGAACGCATACAGTAGGCCTATACGTACGAGGTCCATACTCCTAATGAACGCCTGGAGCAAACCAGAAGCATGGTCAGTAGTGGCTTTACGATGCCCGAAAGCCAACGTCCGACGTAGGGTTTTTGTACGGATGACGTGAATTAGACCTACTAAACAAGTACTCCCGACTAACTATCATTGCTGCCCACAAGTGAGAAGTATATCTCCCTTACTACCTGTATGTGTCATGCAATCAGTGTACAAAACCTGCAATATATAATTTGGAGATTGTCTAGCATGTATTACTGCAGAAAGAACAAGGTCATTGAATTTCTACAGGCAGCTAATATCAAAATGGCCATATTGCCATTGCTAATCCAGAAATTTCGACTGCGGAATGCGAGGTAACAGAGGCGGTAGTGAGAGGGTCATGAATTGAACGGCGGTGGCTTTTCGAAAAATAACACTACCTGCCACTTGAATTTTCATTCCGTGTGAGGTCAAATAAAATCTAAACGTTTGTACACGAGATGTGCCTTGCTTTAATACACCAGGAATGTTTTGAAAACTGCCAGCATGGTTATATTGGCAGCTGTGTTTCCTATACGCTGGAACCATCACCATTGTGTAAGATACATTGACAGGAAGCACACCCGTATTAAGAGGCCCGGGTTGAGTAGGTCAGAATATATTGAAGAATTCTTTTCGATAATACCCTTGGGAGTTGTACATGCCCAGTATGGGCGAGTGTCGTTGCCATTGCGTGTGTGTCATTCTGTGTGATCTCCAACAGACAAAAGCTTTATTCTGCTTTGGTAAATGACGAGCATGTCCACCCTGTTCCAGAATCATTCCCCGATGATGATAGGGACATGTACTACTCTTGACGTCTTCCTATTGCGAACTTTGATGATGAAGCCCTGCAGTCTTCATGAGATGACAATACTATCGTATTTTCAACTACCGTTCATCCCATGCACGCCGTTTTGTAGAGAATGCATTGAGGTTATGCCGCCTGACGACGACAGTTTAAACCGCCCAGATGCACCATAGTGCTTCAAGGATGCATGGCTTGTAGAATTCATTTCTCTTCCGGAACGACTCCACCGGTATGTTCTCTACTCCGGGTTTGAAGGCATGGAACCATCATCCATTATCTAATTCTTCCTCATCCTAGCGATCAACAATGCCTGCTTTTGGGTGCACTTCTGGCCCTTCCTTCTCTGAAGGAGCTGTCGACTTACTCTTTCAGACACTCCTCTTTGGTCCTAGGTTTTAAACTGGGAGGTTGGATGGCTAAATGGTTAGCACATGTGCGCTATACTATATCATAAAGCCTGTCATTGAGTACGTGACAAGAAGTAGGGTCGCCTGTCTAACTTGGTGGGTTTTCTCGGGGTCCTCCGGTTTCCTCCCACTGCTAAAGACCCATACGCACAAGCGAATCGTTGAAATAAAATTAAACCATATGGTAGTCCCAAAATGACGTAGTTTGTGTCGAGTGGACGTTATTTTTTTTGTGGATCGGCGACTTTCCAATCCCTGCAGAACACTTACGGTGGGTAGTGAGCTTGACATGAAACATAATTCAGACTTGCAATATAAAGCATATTTTCACGGAAGATTTGTGTGTTTTTGCCCATATAAAATATCAATAATGATTATATTATGAAGAAGTAAACCGGTTATATTATATAGCATTGTCATAGATTACAGCATACACATGATACATTGGCTATACACGCTGTCGAAGATTTAAGATACATTAGAATACGTACGTACACAAATACTTTATTATGTGACATCCTAAACTAGGAAATACTAACATAAAGTCCTAATTTAGAAAGACTAAGCATATTCTGTATCACACACAACACCCTATACATTGCACTTACTGTTAAATGGGGCATTAGTGCATACAAAGGTGTATGCATCAAACATATATATTTCAATTTGGGTGGCTTAAATTAGAAAATACTACATGCTTGTTAGTTATATACGGAGCCCCTCAGCCTAAGTGCACGATTCTACTATTATATAATTATTTCGTAGACGATTCCATTCTTATATAAATATTTCGTTTAAATGTCAATTCTTTATAGCGAAATAATTAATTCGTTATAACGAAATGATTAGTTCGTTTACTTAAGGGGTTCCGTAGTTCTGGACTACTTTTAAGCATCTATACTTATATTTATCTATTCGTCAACACAGTAACTTGAAACATACAACCAACAGAGTTGATAAATGAAATGTACACCCTTCTAACGGTACAAAGCGCAATGGTTGAGTGGACGCTTAAATAAGTTATATATTATTATAAGCATTTTTGATGCAGTTTTATTGGCGAAGCTCTGACACGGGATGTCCTATCACAGACAAAGCACAGACAAGAATATTGATTGCATGCATAAATGACTTCCATCAGAGAATGTCAACTGGCAATAGTTAGACCTCTCCCAATAACGTAACTCTTTGTAAAGTCTCTGGATACTTTCCTGAAGAAGTCAATTGTGTTTTTATTTTCCAAAAGTAAAAGACACAAAGGTAGGTTATTCTTAGATTTGTATACGTTTTAAAGATGAACATAAAGTTTTTCTTTTCGACATAAATCATATAAAATATATTAATAATTGTGGCAGAATTAAAATATGTGGCCCAATTGAAATGTAACCAAGTTTTTGGTCCGTTTTATTTCAATAGTTCAAGTAATGAGGAGATTGTTATTTTCAACTCTACGGCAACCTACGAATTATAGTAATCCGGGAAACGGAAAATTCCTCCAAATGTTTAGAAAGGCTATTGTGGCTAAAACATGTTCAACTATGTGTAATTAAGTGTAATTAGGTGTTAGCTATTTTGTTATGCAATGGGATGAATGGAAATGGGGTTTAACGTTCTACTATTCTGCTAATGAAGACAGGCATACCATACAGTGTTCCATGAGGGAAATTTTGTTGGACAACAATTCCAACTGTCAATAGATCTTTTAGGTGCTGATTGGTTCATCGGGAAAAAGTTCGCGCGAACTTCTGAAAAATTCGCTCGGGAGACGATCAAGGCGGTCGTTCGCGCGAACCAATATTTGTTCGGGTTTGGGTTCGCGCTTTGTATGGACGGGGCCTCTAAAAATAACTAAAGCATTCCAGGACGAAAAGCGCTCTGTATAAACACCCCTTAACACCACCGTGACGTCCCTATTTTGCTATTGAATCCTAGCTATCTGTACAAATTATATATTTACCTGAGAAGTAAATATTCATTTGGTCATGGCTTTTATTATAATTGTTTCGTGCATGTTTTTATATTTATTTAAGTGACAGCTGTTCTGAAATTAAGGATGACATATAAATGGATGCTGGGAATGGTATATGCCATATTATTAGGTTCACAATCACATGGCATTTGTGATTTCGGTAAGTTCGACTTTATCTATATTTATATAATAATAATTATCGAGACAATCGGTACGCATCGATTTTATCGGTTGGACTTAATCACCCATTTTTTTCAATGTTTATTATTAAACCATTTGCATGGTTTAGGGGAAAGTCTACCTATTATGCTCACTCATTTTAGAAGACGTCAAATATGTAGAAAGTATATTATGCCATTAGAAGCTTTACTGCCCAGTTACCATTGAACCAAGGTATTTTGTTTGAGAAAACATCACACATTCCTTCTGAGTTTTGGTGAAATTTTCAAAAAAAATCAACGATATCTCTGCCCACGCTTATCTAAAATTACAGCAACAAGATTTTAAAATGGGTTTTACAGAAAAAAAGAGAACGAAACAGGTACCTCAAACGTTTGATAATCTTTACGAGACAGATCCTAACACAAACAGCTAAGCAACGTGTATCTACGAGCTAAGGGGGTCACGGTGGCTAAGTGTATAAGGCGCTGTTTCGCTAGCCTGGAGGTCGGGTGTTCGATCCATGCATTGGCCGAGAAAGTTCATCTCGATTTTCCGGCGTGATTTCCCCTTGTCAGTGATGCAGAAGGAGGGCCTGACAATGACAGCTGCCTAGTCGTTCGGATGGGACAAAAAACCGAGGTCCCGTGTACACAATAGAATTAACGTAAACGATCCCTTGGCAGTTGGAATTCAATATAAGAGTAGGCCGTAGCGCCGCTGCCCGGGCAAAATTTCCCTCATAGCACACTGAATGGCGTATGCCCGTCTTCCATTAGCCCAGGTTAGGTGCAAAAGAGTAGGACGTTAAACCCTATTTCATTCATTCATTCTACGAGCTAAATGTTAGAATGATCCTATTAATCTAATAATTCACTATTGTCAGTTGAGAAATTGGCAAATATATTATTTTCAACTTCAAATTCAAACTTTTGAAGATAGCTATTCCATGGAGGGAATAGAAAAACAAGGGGGATAATTGTGTTATTATTTTCGGTGTCAGTGATTTTTAAGTGTGGGGAATAATGTCAGTGATCGTATAATAGTAAGCTGACAACCTAATGAGCAAAAGACATAGGCATAATTATGTTACGACTTTCTTAGAAAATATGTAATTCTCGCTTTAAGATACCTGCCATCAATCACGCATTTTGTGAATATAAGTTTTAATGATGTGGTTATTTATGATATGATTATCTATATATTGTAGACTGTAATATAACTTTACAAGGAAATTCAGGATGTTTTACGTCACCAAATAACTATCTTGACAATAAAATATGCACATACAATATAACTGTTGAAGTAGGAATGGTTATAAAGTTAATATTTTCTACATTTAGGGTAAGTTTAGTACTACAAAAGTTCTTTAAGTGCGTAAACTCCCTAAATGGGGTGAGGTATATGGTATGTCCTTGAAAGAGCAATATTTTCCATCCCGTGCACGACACCAAACACTGCTAATGAATACTAATGGCTAGAAGATAATCTATTCTAGGGACGAAAGGCAACCAAGAACACATGTGACCAATCTTGGTTTGTATTTACATTACATTTCGAATAACATTTTGATTTCATTAGTTCCACAATGGTACAACAATCGAAAGTAAATGGCTGTACTTGGACCTTATCTGGGGACAGCATAATTAAAACACCATTTGTATGGGTTCCATAGGATAGGAAATGAAATGGGGTTGAACCTCCTGTTGTCCAGTTCTGCTCCGATTGGCGGGTAGACGGGTATACGCCATACAGTATACTATGAGGGGAATTTCGCCCGATCAGCGGCGCTACGGCCAATCTGAACGACTATACGTTCTGCCTTGTCAGGTCCCCTGTTCTGCATCCCTGGCAATGGAGAACCACGCCGGAAAATCCTGATGAACCTTCTCGGCCAATGCAGCTATCGAACACGGGACCTCCATCTCAGCGAGCTAATCAATGCCTTAGTCACTCTACCACCGTGGCTCCAAAATGAAACGAAATGATGGTTAACGTTATACTTTTATGTACCACCCGGGCTAGCGGAGACGGACGGATAAACGCCATGCTCTTATTTCGAATTCCAACTGTCAAGGCCTTTTTTACGTGCACGTTATACGACTCCTTAACGTTTCGTACCATTCAGACGACTAGACGCTGTTTCTTGCCAAGCCGCCTTCCTACACCGATAAGGGAAAACTCCTTCGGGTAATGCCGAGAAGCCGTTTCGGTCAACACGGGATTCGATCCGCCCTGCTTATTGAGCCAGTGTCTTAAGTCTATAGACTTAAAAAATCCTTATCTGCAAATTGGCTATTCATTACAACGGAGTTTTCAATAGTTGCTACTATCAAAGTCCATGTTGATAAATTTTCTCTCACATAATAAATACCCAATTAACAACAAAGTATTAAAATGTAAATATTTTTGTTTTCTTTTTATCATGGTCAGACTGGAAGGAATGGCAATTTAAGGATCAGAGAAAAGGGCAATGAAGTAGCTAATTATAGCGGTGGAACAATACCAGATCCATTCTACAGTACAACAAATGCTTTATACATTACATTTACAATGGATAATATCACCAGTTCTGGGATAAACACAGTTAGTGTTGCTGGAGGCAGTACGGATAGTGATTCGACGGAACACCCTTTTTTCTCAGCTAATTTTACACGTACGTAAGATGAATACCCAACAATAATAATTATACTAACTAGATAATCAAATCTCTGCAGGGGTACTAAAATACACAAAGATTGTCCTTCAAAGTTAAACTGGGTGTTACAGCATTGTTCTACTATTGCTGCTAGATATTGGTGGTCACTCTTACCACTATTCATGTTACGGATGTAGTGATCCGGACAACACGTGGCGGCCATGGAATGTCAATTCTACTTCTCATATTTCGGTCCTCAAATCACCGAGGAATCTTTATAAGCCCATTTTATTTTCTTTCAGGATACGACCCCAGGTCCGGTGAGTAGATCATGAGTTATTTATTACAGTGAATATTATGAAAATATTTACGGAAAAAAAGGTATCTTTGTTTCTATGAGTGCAGTAGATTTACGAAAATCACAGGAGAGCTCACCCAAAACACGACACCAACTCTGCGCAGCTTGGGTTCGATACCATCATGCATGATAAAATAACCTCGTGATATTTACGCATCTGTGATCCGTAATGTTATTAATATCGGGTGTGTTTCATACTGACTTAAAAAAAGAAGTCTGATCGATTTTAAAGGGTGCAATTTAGATCACACCACAAACTGCACAAAAATTACTGTGCATTTAGTGATATTTTAATTTTGTCCAAATTGATTTAAAAGCGCTTCTCTGGTCAGTTTGGTAAACACATGGACAACATTAATTTCCTTCGCCTTTCGAAGAAAGCAGGGGACTATTAAAATTGGTTCACCCGTGCGTCCGTCCGTCTGTCTGTCTGTCTGTCCTTAATGGGGCACAACAAAGCTCTGTTAATTGTGCTTGAATGTTCATACTTTGTGTAGGTTTTTATTAGGTCAATGCCTTGATGAAGTTCGAAGAGGAGCATTTTCAACCTTATACAACTTCTTCTAAGGCACGGTCTTATCAAAACATCTAATGTATTCAATAGCTTCTTTACGGGCTGCACACGAATGACCTCTGCTCGTTTTGATAAAAGGCACGATCTCATTAAACATCTTATTTATTCAATATGTTCAGTATAATAAGCTACACGTGATCTGTTTTTAACACTTGGCAGAACATCGTGACTTCAAAGGAAATATGCAGTGCAGTTACAGATACTATAATCTTATAAATAAACAATACCAAATATGATGATCACTCTTGTACCATTTTTTCTAATTGCCGTATGCTTTATAAGCCTGAGTGTACTGACAGCAAGTGAGACTTGGAATAGAGCTCCTCCCGGAGTATTTCTATTTCATGTTCTCAATAAAGGTCTATCAACTATGCTGATCTTCTGTTATCTGTAGTGTTACAGATGACTTTGAAACAACACTGCTTTTAATTGAGGCAGAAATGTTTAAACTTGATGTAGATGTTCATTAGGTGAATGTCTTGACTGAGTTCAATGATTAACTTTTCGAACTGAAGCTAAGCAGGTCGATGCGTTGGAACAAGATAATCTTGATTCTATCTGATAGAGAGTGATGGAACTTGGTGTATAGTTTGATTGCTCAGCTCAATACGTTTGAAAAAGATAAATGTGCGATTAATTAATATGTGTCATCTATTTATTTTTGGTTTTGGGCGGGGGACATCGGCCACACTGTTGGCTTGTTTTCTCCCGTTATCACGTCAAAGCGTGTACAATAATCCATGAAATATTGACGGCATCTTATATATAATGGTGTACCAAATAGCACCTCCTTTTGTTGACGATAGATCCAAGTTGCGCCGTTGAGAGTGTGAAAAATGAAGAATTGCTTGAAATTTTTCAAAATTTCCATGGAGATTGCGGAACTATAATAGAATTGGTAGCGCCTTATTTTTCTTCAAGTGGAATTCTAACACACCTCAAACTACCAACTTTTTGAGTATGTACTATCGTCTCTTGTCTTAATACCACACTGCTATTATCTATTTATCTAGATTGTAGCCAAAAGTTATATGGGAATTCTGGTCATTTCACTTCACCGAATTATCCAGATAAATATCCCAAAAGTCAAAAATGTACATACAATGTATCAGTGCCAATAGGAATGATTATAAAGTTAACATTTTCTGATCTTAAGGTAAGCTCGTTTATTAAACACGCCATATCCTTCAGCAACATACTTCAAAATCTGGTATATCAAATCGAAGGGTACTAAAAACTTTGACACCCGGATTACCCAAGGCTGTATTGTGGGACTTACATATTTACAGTACGGATAGTGGTATATTAGAACAGAGAAGGGACAGTTACGAGTTAGGGGATTATCAATATCATCACCGAGTATAATTACAGGGGATTTAAGGTGGGTTTAAGACTTTCTCGATTAGGCCAACACAGGGAACGAACCCGCGGCCTTGTTAGCATGACTGTGCCTTACTGTCTGAGCCACCGAGGCCACATATTCCTGACGCAATGACCCGATAAATCTGGAGGAGTATTTCAAGGCCATAGTTAAATTCAGTATTTGTTATGATACACCGAGATGAAATTGCGGGGAGTCGGACAGTGTTTAAGTGTAATGAGATTAGGTCTAATCGAACCAAACACTGCGAGGAATCTCTCAAGGCGACGTCTTCAAACACTACGAGCAGAAAAGTAGTACGTTAAACCCCATTTCATTTCATGTCTCCCAAGGCTATCGTTAAATATTTTTTTCTAATCCACCGAGATGAAATTGATTTGCTTTGCTTACTAAATTTTGTTTCAATAGATCAAAGAACAGATTGGTGTTCATCCCACAAAATAAATTAATACACAAAACAGAATAAAATCGATAATTATATCATAAACCAGGTCAAAGATATTTAACCATTTCAACATCCACGTTATCTGATTTGTTTATTTATTTTAAAAGATTGGAGTCCTTAATTGTTTGGTGACCATCAATGAAAATGGAAAAACGATTGCTACTATTACAGGGATTTATGAACGGGGTCCAATACTTTACAGTACATCCAATACTATATCAGTTCAATTTTCATCTGGCAATAATGCAAGTTACACGGGATTCTCAGCCAATTTTACAGGTATGTATAAACGTCTGAAACGTTCACCAAATACAGCTACAAACGTTATTGTAACGTCCAGTGGCTTATCCACCCAAAAATTCAAAACGATACCCATGCTTGTTTTTCGGCAGGGATCTTGACTTTTCATCATATTTGATGCTCATGTTTACGAGTATTACAATATATAGGGTTTATTCTTCGTAACTTAATCGGACAGGCGAAAAGGTAAAGGCCGAATGTACAATACTTACTTTTGAATTTCCCAATTTTGGCGTTTCACGGTGTCAATAAATAGTAATATTTTTTAATTTTAATTTCTTTGTCTAGGACTACTTATACCACTCTTTATATGATGATCGCACATACTATCACTTTGTGTCTAAACTATTTTTTTACATTCACATTTCCATGAGGTGTATTATGTTGGCACCCTGTCTGTCGGTACGTCCGTGACGATGATGGATTGTTAACAGATTATTTTCAAATTTGGTGAGAAGGATATACATATAAACGGCACAAGTAACGGTTTTTAAACCGTCCATCTTCTGCAGTCCAAAGATACCATTTATTCCTACATTCCCCTAACGTTTCGTATCAGGTAACAATTTCGTATCAGGTAACAATTTTAATCCGATTTTGACGAAACTTGAAATATAGGCGTATCTCCCACATATCTCGGTTCCTTTCGATATTGGTATGATTGTACGATAAATGGCGTTTTTAGCTTGTAGTTGTGGTCCCCCTAGAAGTCACAATTTTTATCTGATACTGATGAAACTTAAAATATATATTTATATCCTAAAGATCCCGATTTCTTTCTCGTTACTCCCTGGATTATGGCCCCTAAATGTACGACAAATCGCGTTTTTGGCTTGTGGATCCCCTGGAGGTCACAATTTTTATACGATTTGTTGAAATTTAAAATATATGTTTATTTTCCAAATATCTGGGTTCGTGTCGATACTTGTGCGTAGCAGATCCTAATTTCCTTATGGCGCCTGATTGAACGAAAAAACTATTTATTAGCTTGTTCGTGGTCCTTCTCTGGCAAAATGTTGGCTACCTTGCAAGACAAACCATTGTTACTTTACTTTTTATCTTTTAAAGTTTTGAAATAAATTTTTATTTTAATGTTTTGACAAATTTCCTCGCATTTACTTCCATTGGTTACTTAGCTGAATTGTTGAACACTCTTTAAAGGATCTAAATCTTTATTCTTTGGCATCAAGAAATGAACACAAATGGGTTGCAACGCATATAATAATGTAATATGAATGTATATAAACTGATTTTACATTCAGTCGGTTCTGTTGTTACTGTAATTTTTAATCAGTTATGTTCTGCGAAATGCGCGAAATGTCATAATTTGATGGCAGTCTTTGGCGTCTAATTATTCCAGTCTACATCGGTAGTATTCTCCTGTGGAGTACGTTTAACCTTGATTCATTGCAAATGGTGTTCGAAAGCATTCGGACACTCGATTCGTGTGCCAGTTTTAAAATTTTAATTTTGTCTTAAATATTGGATATCAGTATCCCATTTGTTCACGGTAAGATAACAACACCAATGTTGATTTAAACTGACGAATAAGTCGTGTCGAAGACTGTGGATGATATTGAGACTTGCCTCCTTTAATGATGAAACGGGGACTAAGAATGTTTTCGATATATTAAGGTCTGAAAACCATCTTGCACCTGCCTCGTAAAGTCAGATTGAATGATTTCAATTAGGACACGGTTTGTACAGCAACGTCTTATGTCATGTTGCTGTCGTTTACACTAAAGGTGAGAAATATGAACATATTAAATGGACCCACTAGAGGCCACGATTCAAATAAAACTAACAATATTATTTTCAGGATCGAAAGATCTCGGATGAATTTCATTTTGGTGCGCACCATACTGTAGCTTCTTTTACTCTAGTGTGATGAATAATAGCATGAATCCTATCGATTCCCATTGTTCTCTGGTGGTTTGTTAGGGAAGAAACCAATGGATAGTAAGCATTCTTTCGCCTTCCCTTACGGAGTTACCCCCTTTGTTGAAACCATGATGTTTAAAATGTGATATGATGATATGCACGAACCCTGTCGATATTCAACGTTCCGTAACCAAATTTACTACATATCATCATAATTCTGTTCCATGTTTCTGTTTCGTACAATGATACATCGCAAATAAACAGTTAAACCTATATTTACTCAGCTTATGTGGTTTGATTTGTATCACCAGATGCACAAACACTTTGTCGAACCACTGCAGATACTCAATGATCAAATCCTGGGTGGCTAACGTAAAGCGTTCTTGTATTAAATGAATTCGTATTTGAATATTGAAAGGCAAATTTAATATCAAGTGTACAAGAAGAATGAAAATAATTATTATACATAATTGTCATTTGTAAAATTTTAAATAATTTTATGTATAAGCGTTAAAATTTAGAATTGACCATGTAAGTGAACATAGAGAACCGTGTCCTTAGACTTCTGGATACTGTCTGCCTTCAGATCAAGCAAAAAATAAATATCTATATCATAATATTTATGATCTTTACAGCTTTACCCGGACCTAACTGTGGTGAGTAGATATATTTTAGGGTTGATAAATTATAAGTTAATATGATTCAAACCAATATCGAGCGTTTCATTTGGTCAACAACTTATACAACACATCATTTATAAAACTAAATACTAGAATTTTATTTTTACAGATTATTGATTTTACAGAATACTTTAAATTGCTAGAAACGGTAATTTCACGTTGGATTTAAGTCTTTATGTGCTTTTTCTAGGAAATTGTACTTTTATGGATTCAACAACCCGTAAGCCTATCAGTACCACCGCATCATCAGTTGCAACCACCGAACCAATTACCAGAAGCACTGAAACGTTACCCACAGCGATGCAGTTCGTGACCGCTGTTTCGACGGTACACGAACCAAGTGTTTCAACAGCCACAGTTGTGAATCAATGGTCTCAAACTACCCCTTACTTTCGACCCCCATTAACGGCATTTGCTGACGGAATGTTGCGATCGAGAGTTTGTCGGGAGGTTGTAGTTGGTATGTTACAATCGGCTATGCTAGATAAAGCTGTCAGAAAAATCAAAAACGAATTAACAGTCAACAAATCTAATCTCTCGTCTGTTACCAGAAAGAAAGTGAGCCAGGAAGACGACAGAAAAAGTTCTGCTGCTATTGGTTATTTTGGAGTTACCTTATGTGTCTTGCCTTTGGTCTTGATAACTATATTAGATATTTCTAAACTAATGCAATATTTAAAAACACACCCTAGGGCCGAGTGCAATATCGATAGTGACTGTTGATTCATTTGAGCATCGGCTCCCAAAGTGTTAGCACCTAAATCCCCAGGTCTCTCAAGAAAAGATCAGGGATCACACCAGGGATGGAAACCACAGCCGCAAGCCAGAGTTGACCGGACAGCTACAGGTCGAAGCGCGGCACTCATGGCTTCTAACTATATATTATTAAATAAATAATTACATTTTACTAATATATATTTCTAAATTAATACAATCTAAGGAGGAAAATTGTGTACTATATTATTATTGTTTTCTATCATAATACACGAATTGCCTGGTAATATTACAGCTGAAAATGTAGAGTGTCGTGTAATAAGATATAATTTAAATGATTTAATAACTTTTTCTTGAATAATGACTTTAGATTTAAAATTGTTCTCTTTTTAAGAGAGGACATTCTTTGTATGTATACTACTTGTCTATAAAAGGTTAATACTAAGTTTAGAAATATATGATATTTATTATGTTTACTCTTTACACCAAATAATAAAAAGTATTGAAATATTCGTATTTGGATAGAAATCTTCTACAATATCTCTGATATATTCCTTAGATATAGTTTATACATGAACAAGATATAAATAGGTGTTTAAGATCTTCTACTTCCTGAATACATACTGGGTGGGCATAAATCGTTTTCTGTAATATTGAATCTAAATAATTTTTCCTTTGTATATACTATGTTATGTAAAATTTTAAAATCTAATTCTACTGTTTGTGAGTCTTTCCATCTAGATGTGTGTCTTTTCCAGGCGTCGGTATCAAGTATGATACCTTGGCCTTCCCAGAAAGGGATGGAAGATGCCTCTTTGAATTTTACTTTTCTTAGGATATTATATACAAACTTTGTTGTTAGACAGTCAGAATTACATTCTTTTTCTTTGATTCTAAGACTAAGTTTGGGGAAAGACTCCTCTTGCTTACACCTAGTATTTATGACATCTTTCCACTTTTGTGGAATGGTTGCTAATAGGAGTTCATAATTTTGTTCTATGACATTTTCATTTATCTCGGGGTCGTCATTGTGTATTTCGTCTATAATGACATCATTCGGTAAGAACTTGGGAACGTATATATAACATATATCTGCTATCTGTTTAATACCTGCTTTTATAAATGATTCAAAATATAACGGTTTTTCATTGTCCACTATGTAACTATTGTCGAATAATGGTTGATTTATTATGTCGTTATAGTTATCAGGTTCTATAAAATGGTAATCTGATACGGTATACCATGCCTCTAAGATTTCTTGATAAAATGGAGGTAATAACTTAACAAATTTAAGACCAAGAAGTATATGGAAGACATTATGGCTCAGATTCATGTCTGTTTTAGAAAAAGTGTCATACATTCCTTCCATATACATGATATATCAGTATTGAAATATTTTCTAACCATATTAAGTCGTAAGGCGGCAATCTTTAAAGAGATGTCAGGGAGATTTAGTCCGCCATCTTGATAGGTGCCTATCACTGTTGCGTGTTTATCTTGGGTGGCTTATTGTTCCAGATGAACTTATTCATAGTACTTGTAAACTCCTGTATAAACCAGTAAGGAACTGGACAGATTGCTATTGTGTATAGTATCTTAGACACCATAAGCGATTGAATGACCAAGGTCTTTCCTTGTAAAGTAAGCTGCCTTTTGGTCCATAGACCAAGTAGCTGTTTGATTTTAGTCAATTTGTTTCTAAAGTTCTTTTGTTCACATAGACCTTTATCGGGGCCTAAAAATATACCTAAAATTTCGATGGCGTCGTATTTAATGGAAGCATCGCATTTCAGATGCACTTGTCGTCTGGTATTTGAAATTACTAGCACTTCTGATTTATTTTTGTTAATTTTAGCTCCAGTGCCACGTGAATATGTTTCTACACATGAAAAAATTTCTGTCACTGAACTTATGTCCGGGACGGTAATAGAGGTATCGTCTGCGTGTTGGTAGACCAATGATGTATTACCGTTAATATCAATACCTCGTATTCGCGAATTTGACTTGAATAGTAGGGATAAGGGTTCAGCGCATAGAATATACAGGAGGCCTGATATTAGACACCCTTGACGGACTGACCGACCTACGTGAAACATTTTGGACAGATGTCCATTTGATTTCGTACAGCTTCTAATGTTGTTATATAACAATTTTATGTTATTAATAAATCTAGTACCAAAACCAAATTTTTCTAATATATTATATAGATATTCGTGAGACACCATATCGAAGGACTTCATTTGGTCTAATTTAACAATAATGGCTGTATCATCTCTTTCTAATATAATATCGATCACGTCTCTTATGGAGCATATGTTATTAAGAATATCTCTTCCGGGTATACTACGTGATTGATCTTTAGATATTTTAATATACTAAAGTCTGTAGTTAGTAATTTAAAAATTACTAACTACAGACTTTAGTCTGGACGCAAGAACTTTGGAGATCAGTTTGTAGTCAACGTTGAGTAACGTAATAGGTCTTCCTTGTCGCCTTTGTTTTTGAAGAACAGGGAGATAACTCCACTCCGCATGGATCTGGAGAGTTCCCCTTGTGTGTTTAATTTATTAACTACTTTCAGAAGTATGGGGCCAATGATTTTCCAGAAACATATATAAAATTCGACGGGTAGACCATCAAGGCCTGGCGACCTATTACGTTTCATTGCATGTAATTCAGTTGTAAATTCATTTAAACTAAAATCAGCCTTTTTCGTTTTCTGAAAGTTTGATTTTGATAAGCTCTAATAATATATCTTTTTTCTGTACATATCTCTTCTTTTTGATAGAGTTTTTCATAACAGGATGCCTGTGTTTCTAGTATATCTTTAGTATCATAGACAATATTTCCCTTTTCGTTAATTAGACTATGGATAGTCGGTTTGTTTTGTTTTGATTTTTCCAGACCTAAAAAGAACTGTGTGTTTCTGTCTGAATCGAGCGCTAGCTTACTTTTAGATCGTAGGATAGCGCCCTCACATTTATATCTATTAATATCTTCTAATTCTAATTCTTTTAACTGACATTGATCGTGGTTTTGATTTTTAGACAATTTGCTATATTCTCTCTTTAAATCTTTTTCTAACTTAATTTGTTTTAGGAATTTGTTTCTGTGTTTCGGTTGGCCGTACTCCTTAGCGAAACATTTCAGTTTATATTTTAGATTGTCCCACCATATCGATATTTCGTTTTCGTAGAGAGGACAGTCTTTACTACTAATAATCAATTGTTCGATTGATTGTACATAGTTACTATCTTTAAGATGGGTATTGTTGTGAATGAATAGCCCGGGTCCCTTATCTCGAAACCCGAAATCCCCCCCCCCCCCGGATAAATCTCGTCTGCCCCCTGTTTGCCCCCCCCCCATAATTTTAGAAAATAAAACAAAATTTTGATACTTTTTGGTAATCAATACCATCTACGGTGATTAAAATCCACATCCCCACATAGTCATAGACTTGCATATTGAGTAATTTTTTACTAGCCCGTCCTGCTGTAAACCTACTTGAGAAGTGTTTTTTACGATCCTCAAAGTTTTGGGGTATAGGTTCAACGCGACGAGAATATGCATTCACTTGATACACTCACTCCGTTCGTTTGACACCTCCCTCTTTTTCCGGATAAGCTGGTGATTTGGCGACGAACATTATCTGGCCAGCTCTATTTATCTCGACGACCGTCTGAAATGCTACCTGCGACATTGCCGGTAGACTATTTTACAAAATATAGTGGCGAAAATATTCATTCGCCGTGAGTCACTCCTTCAGCACGTTTGACACTAACTCTCTGGTCGGATAAACTAGTGATTTGGCGACAGGCGGTATCTGTTAAGCTCTATTTATCTAGACGATCAATGCCTGAAATACTGCCAGACTGCATTTTGGGCAGTCTACTTTTCAAATTATTAGAGACGTCGTTGAGTTTCATTTGACACTTTCCTCTCTGGGGTCGGAAAGATTAGTGCATAGGCGACAGACGCCATCGTATCAGTTCATTTATCTCTACGATCGATGCCTGAATACGGTCATGCAGCATTTCCAACAGTCTATTTTTCAAAATGTTCTTGGTGGAGGTCACCAAAACCCCAACAAGGACTCGCTACTTTGGCGCTCACAAGGGTACTTCGTTGAGGTTCGCACGTCCGTTCGTTTGTCATTTTGGTCTCTGATCGGATAAACTAGTGATCAGGCGACGGACGGTATGTGGTCAGATTTATTTATCTCGACAATCGGTACCTAACTGAATACTGTCAGACATCATTTCCGACTGTCAATTTTTCAAATTTTCTGGGGGAGGTCCCCCATAAATACTCCCTACTTTGGCGTTCGTGAATGGGATTCGTCGAGGTTCTCAAGTCCGTTCGTTTACACTTTACCTCAACGATCATTGCCTGAAATACTGCCAGACTGAATTTCCGGCACCCTGTTTTTCAAAATATTCTTGGGGAGCCTGCTTTTCAAAATTTTCTAGGGGAGTCCCCCCCACCCCTAGTTGAAGCTCGTGGCTTTGCCCCCTTAACCTTGGACTTTGCCCCAACTTTGCCCATCCAACCACCGACGGCTGGCGCCGCCACAGATTCTAGTTAACCGCAGTGCCTACTTGACAATCCAAGAAGTAATGGAATATATCACAAAGATCTACATTGGCCTGGATTATGGCATATTCTTGAAGCAATGGCCCGAGAAATCCCTCTCTGACCATGACTGGAATAGCGTCCGTTTCTTGAACTTATACGGGAGTGTGTCTATTTTTTCCGTTCAATGAAAGCTATCACTTAATAAGTACAGCAACATGACAGTCCTTCGTTTAATCTGGGTCTTCCCTAAAACAGTGATTTAAGGTATTAAAAACGGTGAAAGTATGTTCGTTTCCAAACAGTATTGTTTACATTTTATTCGACTTGATTGCCTCGTTTGTCACGCAATTAGTTCTACTGCAGTATTCTGCTATGCACGGGTTAATTAGGAATACTAAAATCGTGAGTCATGACGTAACGTTATGTAAACATATTTGGTCCAATATTGGCAGCTAGTGATTGGTTGGTAGACGGACTACTGACAAATCAAAATTTAAAACAACAATATCCACTCATAATAGTAGTGTGTAGTTGGATTACCTCTAATCAAACGCAACACTGCGCGGAGTATGGGATTATGACCACTGACGAAAATCGTGTTTTTAGTTGTGGACAATCTTGAGGTTATAATTTATATCCCTGATTGATGTCACTTAAAATATATCCTTACGATATTGGCGCATGTCGGACTGTAACCTAATGGATTACGACCCCTGATTGTACGAACAATCACACTTTTAGGCTGTGACCCTCTAGCGGTCACATTTCTTTTTAAAAAAGGTTCAAATATGTCACCGCTACAACATACTGGCGGTTGGGTTCTAATTTCGTAAAACTCGGACCGAAACTGACGGTCAAAATGATGTACCCGCCCCTGTAAACAAATAGTGTAAAAATATGTAATACCAAGGTTGTTTTTGATTGTACGAATTTAATAACATGGGTCTGTTTCTGTTCTAAGAGGTCACAAACCGGTTTAGTTTGTACAGCGTCAACGCCTTCATCATTGATTGTTTTACTTTAGATAACTTAATTTTGCTTAACTGTAACGAAGACCCCTTGCCTTTAGTATTATCATTACAAGCAAGACCACCATTGCACGCCAAAACAGTGAGTGGTCGGGGCTGTCCAACCTTGTGGGTTTTCCCCGGGTCCTTCGGTTTCCTTCCGCAGCCTAAGACTGAAATAAACCGAATCAAAGGAACATGTATTCACCATACACAGAACATAGATACACAACACTGGTTATCATATTTTATTCACTTTGATCTAAGTTAGGCATTACTTTTATCTTAGTTTGATTATAATATTGTTTGAAGTTAGACATGAACTTGAATGCAGTGTTGGGCATCAACTTTACCTCGGTGTAATATCTCGTTGTGTTATATTGTTCTATAATTAAATCTAAATTTAATGTATAATAACACACGTAACTGTATTTCGGTCCATACTTTAGTAAAGATTAATTTAAATTTTGTTCTATGAAGTAAATTTGAATTTTAATTTAGAGTCAGCCATTCTCTGCTTGTAAATTTGATCAAAACGTTCATTCTGTGCTACAGTAAACCAATTCTTCCAGTCACCTGCTTCACCTAAAGTTAAAACAAAAGATATCTATTTAACTATTAGTATGGTGTATGGATTGTTTATTCTTTATAAAATATTAGGGGCACAGCAAGTGTTATAAGCGCTTTAGATCACCGGGTCTGTTATTAAGTCACGTGTCGTGGTTTTAATTCACGGCTTGTGCGTTACAAGGAATGGGGTTGCCTGCCCAAACTCCTGATCTTTCCGACAGCTAAAAGCGAATTTTTTTAAATAAAAACCCCTTATTTGAGTTGTATCTCTTGTGCGCACATTTCACTGCAAAATAGAAGCAGTAAAGGGCTCCGTGGGATGTTGTTGAATTTCTTGTGTCGGTAAATGTCGAGCCTAATAAGCCAGTACCGAAACAGCAAAAATACATAAACGTAATGTCCCTTGAAATATATTCTAATCCGACCAGACAAATACAACCCTGTTAGGATTCGGTCGCTTCTTCTTTTGTCTTGGTCTAAATTATATATAGTATTTGACCTATTGACTGAATTACACGCCTTATCAGGTATAGATAAATTATAAATCACCTTTTCTGCAGAATGTCTTCTCCCCATCTTCCAAAGATAAAAACTTATGACTTGAAATCTTATTATGTACTATACCTGATAATATGCAATGGAAAAATTGATGATCAACTTAATATCAGAATGAATCTCTATCGTTCACAAATTAGGCACACATGAAATCGTACAAGTCAGTCTCAATTACGTGTTCATTTCTTTTTTTGATGGAAAATTTATATATTTATAATATATTTAAAAACGAATACGTCCAGTTGGAAAACCAACAATTTTGACTTCTTAATTCTGATACACGTTAAATCATAAGCTAGGTGTCTGTTCTTAATCGAACGTCTTCAAATGTTTATATGTATATCATTATACATAATATTGTCTGCTCTTCGCTTCTATACATGAAAATGAAAATGTTTAGGAAAGAAGCACAGTATTATGTGATTAGAGCTTTCAGTTCCATTAGAACATCCCCAGACCTTTAATACACTTAGTATCATATTCATTGCAATTGTGGACATGTCTTTGAACTCTATTAAAGAATGGTTTTACATGCCTAACTACTGAACGTCTTTGATTTCTGACAAAGAATTATTACATACATCACTACTAAAAGACCCAGACTGGAAGGGTATTTCAAACTAAGAAAATATCTTCAAAGGATATCCGTCTTCATTAGCCCAGTCGGAGCAGAACAGTAGGACGGTAAGCCCCATTTCATTTTATTTCAAGGGATAATTCAAAAAGCCGCACGTACCTTTTCCATCAAGAAACAACTCAAAATAGTCCTTAAATTCTCCTTCACATTCATACGATTTGCGCAGTTTAAAGGTATGATTGTAAAAGGAAACGACAACATCTTTTGGGTTTCTTCTTATGTAAACTATTTTTGTTTTCTTGGTTTTCAAATCAGCAGGCATGCGATCAAACCTATAATGGGTATTTAGTAATCTTGGTGAAGGTTCGTTATCTAGAGTCTCTTGTGGCTTCATTTCTAACATAAAATGTTCTTTTGGTTTAATATCTATATCTGTTCGCCCATGAATCAGCATTCGACATATTTCAGACATCCAATGTGTACCTTAAATACAAGGAAGGGAAATTGAGTTTAATATCAATTCAACAAAATTAACCAATTCAAAATTGTTTAATTTTTTATTAACAGCCGGGTCGGGAACCGGAAGAAACATACCAGGTTTAGCAGGCGCGACCAACAAAGTCTGTAGGAGCGGCCAGGAAATAAATCAGGCAGTCAAACCAACATTCGCACACCTATGACCAACAGAATAAGTAATTAGACCACGTGGTAAGCCACCCATACGTTGAAGAAGCTAACAGTCGTTGATTTTTGTTTTAAAATATTTATGGAACGTCGGTTTCTTTAATGATTTTATTTTTATTTTGGTTTTCCGTGACGATATATGAATACATCTGAACACTGGCGTTATCAATGGGCGTACAATTTGGACGAGGATAGATCTTATTCTTTACTTTTTCTTTTTGTGCCATAAAACCAATTTCAATATAGCTTATATCCGTAATATTCTTAAACGAGATATTTACAGATATATTAGATGTGTTAATGCATGCATTTGGTCATTAAGGCCGACTATCCTACAAGTTGTTAATAGTTATTGTTATCCATATCCGTGGTTTGTGGCACTTTGACCGGTTTATAGCTTGTAGAATCAGAGAATTTGTTTTTAGAATAATTCAGTTGATCGGCATCAGCACAATGGTCATTGGCCAGTATGTTTTAATACCTTTAGAAGTAAATTTGCAGAAATGAGATATACCTATTACAATCTGATTAAAACACAGATCATATTTTGTTTCGTTTTATTTTATATTTCAAAATTTCGTTGTACTTGTCTTTACTACACAAGGATCTGGACCAGTTGTTATATTATAATAAGCGTTCTTATTGATGCGATTAATTAACTAATGAAACTGTTTATAGCGGCGACTTCTTTGCGTTCTCTGTGCGGAACACCCCTAGAAACGTCAACTCTAATTGATTAATCAATATCTGACGTCATATTGTCAACAGTCGCTAGTTTGACCCCTCACGTGAACTGCCACAGTAATTTGTAAGATCTTCATGTAGAGTTGGCCATCGAAAGTATAAAAAAACCGAAACGAAATATAGATCTGTATTTAAATCAGATTGTAGATATTATTATTTGTTTAATTATACTGGCAATAGTCAATGTTTGTAGAATTTAAGATGGTGAAAATACCTGATGTTGCATAAGAACAAAGAAGGATATCATCATCTTTGAGTTTGAATGATGGAACGTTCACGACAATCTCTGGGGGAAAATTGGGGTAGAATCTTCCGTCCCATTCTAGTAAAGTCATGGTTTTACCAGAAGCATCTGGAACTTTTACAACCGACATGTCTTCTGATTCTGAAAACAAAAATTACTATTATTTAGTTTCATATTTTCTGAAAACAAAACTTACTATTGTCGGTGAGGTATTTAACGTGTTTAAATACAGCAAAGGTGTAGCAGACAGATTAACAATGAACGGCAATGCACCATTTTATTTCTTCCAAGTACACCATTTCATAACAAGGTTGTTACAACTATAGTAAAGAACCAACAGTGCTGACAACCAACAATGGTAATGATGGTGTTAGTGAGGTGTCTGGGGATTGGATGAAAATATAAAGACAGCTTTCAAAAGATTCAAATTTCTACCTAACTGTCTTATGCGATCTTTAAATTTCCATGATAAAATGTACAACCATACATACATATTTATCTACTCAATATACCAAAGTATGGTGGCTGATTGGTATCATGTCGTATTGTCGTGATGTCGCCTTTCATAACGCGACAACCCGACAACCCGACATCACGACATTTCTACCCGACAACACGACAACCCGACATCACGACATTTATACCCGACATCACGACATTTCTACCCGACATTACGACACTAAAAATGTCGTGATGTCGGGTAAAAATGTCGTATTGTCGGGTAAAAATGTCGTATTGTCGGGTTGTCGGGTTGTCGTGTTGTCGGGTTGTCGGGTTGTCGGGTTGTCGCGTTATGGAACAAAAATTTAGCAATAAAGAAAATGGTTGATCAAGTGGAAGTAGATTCACGCTCACATTGCAGTTTGAGTTGCATTCGTATCCATTTGTATACGTCCACATTCATAATGTGAACCGTCTTCATTAGCTCAGTCGGATCAGAACAGTAGGACGTTAAACCCCATTTCAGTTCATAATGTGAACATATTATGCCGCCGCCCTTGTCTGTGTGTCTGTCATTGAGTCAAGTGGTGTGGTTTCCAGCCCAAGCTTGTCCATGACAAAGAGTAGAGACGTCTGTCTAACCTCGTGGGTTTTCTCCGGGTGCATGCCCTACCCCGCGGGGTGGTGCCAATCCCGCTGTTTTGTTATTATTTTGTCCGTAAATATTCTACAGGTTGCAGTTATTAACCGATTTTGTTCAAATTCGGCATGATCAATCATTTCAATAACAGGATGGTACCTATATTAATATTTAGTCTGTAAACACTCTACAGGCCGCGATTCTTAATGGATTTTCTTCAAATTTGGCATGAGCATTATTTGTAAAGAGACAATGGCACCAACTGATGTAAATGCATGCCCGACCCATAGGGGCGTTGTCACGCCCACTTTTCGTGAATATTTTGTCTGAAAACACCTTTCAGGCTGTAAATCTTATGATATTTTGTTCACTTTTAGCTTGATCAAGACAGAATGGTAAACACCCTACAGGTTGCAAATTTCATACGTCCACATTTAAATAAATCGTCGTCGCCCCCGTCTGTCCGTCAGTCCGCCCGTCGGTCAGGTTGTGGACTCTCTGGGGCCTAAAGTTATCATCGGATTGATTTTAAATTTATATACAATGTTTATGGCCATGAGACGTAGAAGCCCATCGATTTTCACTGCCAGATAATTACTGCCAGAGTTTCATGAACATAAACACTTGGTATAAATTTCAAATCAATCGGATAATAACTTTAGTCACAAGGACTGGCATGAGCATTATTTTCAAAGTTATGGCCCATGATCACGTTTCACTTTTTAAAATCTTGTGGACGCTCTAGAGGCTAACGTTGTCATCCGATTCGCTTGAAATTGATGCACAGTGTGTAAGTTCATGCGACGAAGACCTAATGATTTTCAGCGATGTCCAATAATTACTACCAGAGTTATGGCCCTTGATATATTTCAATGTGGGCGTATAAAATTTGCAGCCTGTAGGGTGTTTACCATCCTGTCTTGATCGTGCCAAATCTGATTAAAATCTCATACCAATTACAGTCTGAAAGGTGTTTACAGACAAAATATTCACGAAAAGTGGGCGTGACAACGCTCCTATGGGTCGGGCATGCATTTACATCAGTAGGTGCCATTTTCTCTTTGAAAATAATGCTCATGCCCAATTTGAAGAAAATTCATTAAGAATCGCGATCTGTAGAGTGTTTACAGACAAAATATTAATATAGGTACCATCCTGTTATTGAAATGATTGATCATGCCGAATTTGAACAAAATCTGTTAATAATTGCAACCTGTAGAATATTTACGGACAAAATAATAACAAAAAAGCGGGATTGGCACCACCCCGCGGGTAGGGCATGCACCCGGAGAAAACCCACGAGGTTAGACAGACGACCCTACTCTTTGTCATGGACAAGCTTGGGCTGGAAACCACAACACTTGACTCAATGACAGACACACAGACAAGGGCGGCGGCATAATATGTTCACATTATGAACTGAAATGGGGTTTAACGTCCTACTGTTCTGATCCGACCGGTGTTGGAAGAGAAAGTCCCTCGGGTTTTCCACGGGTTTAATGCCCTATATTCTTCTGCACCTAACCTGGGCTATGGAAAGATGGGCATACGCCATACAGTGTGCTATGAGGGAAATTTTGACTGGATAGCGGCGCTACGGCCAATGTGTACACGCGACCTCGGTTTTTCGTCCCTTCGGTTCCTGACGTGGAACAATGTCTAGTCGTCCTAATGGCGTGCACGTAAATGAACCCTGGACGTTGGAATTTGAAATAATAATGAGCCGAAGCGCCTCTGTCCGTGCAAAATCACCTCACACTACACACTACACACTTCATGGCGTGTTCTCGCCTTGATGCTGAACGACGGGACATTGTTCCACGTCAGGAACCGAAGGGACGAAAAACTGGTTTCGCTGCCGGTGTTGGAAGAGAAAGTCCATCGGGTTTTCCACGGGTTTAACGTCCTATATTCTTCTGCACCTAACCTGGGCTAAAGAAAGATGGACATAAACCAAAACAAACACAAAATAGCTTTTTTCTACCGGTGTATTTCTATATTATTTAAATAATATAAGAATAATTTACTTTTGTACGTAACATATTTTATATATCTTTAGCTAATTACTTCTCTCAAAAATATTGAGAAAGAATATTGCAAAAAAAGGAGACTAAATCATTCGATAAGGCCGTATCGGGGGCAAATGCACGAAAAAGTATCATATTTATTCATCTGAAAAATATGTAGAATAATTTGCCTTTGTACGTAAAGTATTTTAGTATTTTTGACAAAAAAATGTCGTCATGTCTGACGGGTGATGAAAAGAGCGATATCGTACATGTCCCCAATGAACCACCATATAGTACACAGCGCCACCTGTTAGCATAATGCGTGTTAAAATTATGACTCCCTTTAACCCGTTATGATAAGTCATAATTCTAACTCTCATTATTCTAACAGGTGGCGCTGTTTACTATATGGTGGCCCATTGTGAACATGTATATGTATTACATGCATTGTAACTGCATGTATTTGCGTAAAGGGGTGGAGCAATTTTAACGAGAAGTTATACGGACCGATTTCCTCCAAAATCGATTCACCAGGGATTGTTGTTTATGTTTAAAACATATTATATATAGCTAATCAAAATTATGATCTCTTCGGGGCGCACAAGCTATGTACGCGATTTTGGCTCAACCAGGGGTTAAAATCCAGGAAAATATACGGTCCAAACGCGCCAGAATTGAACCTAATCGAGTTCTTCGTTTATAACATACAATTTAATTTTAAAGAAATTGAATAGAAATTGTGATCCACAAGCTGTTTGTGCGACTTTCGTGCGATCAGGAGCTACACTACTAAATGTTATCGAAATCTTTGGGATATCAATATACAATTTAAGTTTCATCAAAGACGGATAACAAATTGCGATCTGTAGACACACGCGCGGACAAGTGTGATGGCATAATACGTGCATGTGAAAATATGAATGGATGCAAACTCTTGAAAGAATAATATTTGTCTATACTACACTATGTTGTCTAATCAATTTTAATGTTATGTACCTGTCAGTTATCATTGGTATAAGTTTATTGATTCCAAATAATTTACAGGCATGGCAACATTAATTGGGGGGGGGGGGGTCAAGGTGGCTGAGTAAGTAGGACGCTGGCTCGCTAGCCAGGAGGTCGAGTGTTCGATCCCTGCATTGGCCGAGAAAGTTCATTCAGATTTTCCGGCGCATAATATAGAAATTTGAAAGGGTGTAAACAATGTAGAACTATACCATTTTTAAATTCGTTTAGTTATGACACCATAGAATGGGATCAATAATGGCCCAATCCTCAAAACCCCTACCTCCAGACACAAAACCGGTGATTTAGAAATGAAATAAAGTTTAACACCCTGCTACGCACTGACTATGCTAATGGAGACGGGAAAACGTCATGAAGTGTGCAATTTCTGGGGATTTTGTACGGACAGGGGCGCTATGGCCTACTCTTGGTGTACGTAATTGGGTTTTCGTCCCATGAAGACACAGTTCCTTGTCAGGCACTAACCGGTGGAAAGCGAGCCGGAAACCCGAGATCTCCTGACTTACTCACCGAGGCACCGCGACTCCCGATGATTTGGAAGCCTGGCCCGATATATGTGACTTCAATAATATCATAAATACTTTGTTTGTGTGCGTATAACATTTCATAATTTTGAAGGGAAGAGATAAGCTAAACTAAGCATGACCGATTTATAATTATTTATTCACTTTCATTCATGAAGTAATGAGTTCTTGCTATATATTATTCCTTTAGGAAACAAATAAGCCAAAACAATCGATAGTGCATTATTTGTGAAAACGCACGATAAAATAGCCCATTTATTCCTAATGAGCCACCATAATTTGGCTTAGAATTATGACAGCTTTACCGCGCAACATTTGTGAAATGTCAAAATGTTAACGAAACTTAACTGACTACAATAAATTAAAACTAATAATGGAAAATACAAATTCTAACTGCAATATTTAAGAAATAAGTAATATAAATTAGCATTTTTACATGTTTAAATAGCCAATTTAACATTTGTTAGTAAGAAGTTACATGCATAGAAGTAAGCATATTAGCATACGCGTTACTAGGTTAGGATTTAGAATTATGGGGGAAATCCCGCTCCATATCATAGGCAGTAATGGTCTCAATTTAAGTGCGCAATATGGGAAATGACTGACATAAACATTTGAGACATAAACATATATTTTAAATTCCATCAAAATGGATAAAAATTGTGACCTCTAATATAAATTAGCATTTTTACATGTTTAAATAGCCAATTTAACATTTGTTAGTAAGAAGTTACATGCATAGAAGTAAGCATATTAGCATACGCGTTACTAGGTTAGGATTTAGAATTATGGGGGAAATCCCGCTCCATATCATAGGCAGTAATGGTCTCAATTTAAGTGCGCAATATGGGAAATGACTGACGTAAACATTTGAGACATAAACATATATTTTAAATTCCATCAAAATGGATAAAAATTGTGACCTCTAGAGGGTTAACGTCCTTCGGATTAGATTTTTTACGAAATTCGAACTCAACCTTCATTGATGCGTAACGGCGATATATTTAAACGTTTTTTAAAATTGAAAACAAATTGTGACTTCGGCGGGTACACAAGCTAAGACTGTGATTTTTCGAGCAATCAAGAGCCATAATCAAGGCAGGGACGTTCGGATATACGCTATTATCGACAGGAACCAAGATCATTGTGATAAAAACATAAGTTTCATCAAAATCGGATTTAAATTGTGTCCTGTAGAGTGTCCACAACCTTGATATACCATATTTTAACACTAAATGCGTACGAGGAGCAGCCATTTTTTCCGTCAGTTTTGGTCCGATTTTCTTGAAATTAGGACTCGCCTCCATTGCGGTATAGTGACCTCTAGAAGGAACCACGGGCTAAAAAATTGGATTTTCCGAAAAATCAGGGGCCATAATTCTGGAAGTTACGATCCGATATGCTCAAATATCGAAAGGAACCAAGATCTGTAGGTTATAAACATGCATTTCAAGTTTCATCAAAATCGGTTCAAAATTGTGACCTAGATATAGGTTCCACGTGTTAAAAAAGTGATTTTTCTGACAATCAAGGGATCTAATCCATGAAGTTTCGATATGATATGCCAATATCGAAAGTAGCCGAGATCTTTTGGAGATAAACCTATATTTCAAGTTTCGTCGAACTCCGATAAGAATTGTGACCTGTAGAGAGTGCACAAACAATTGTGGACGGACGAATGTCTAGACGTACAGGGCGACGACATAATATGAATCAAGGGAACTACAGCAACCACCACGCTTTGTTTTCCTATAAAATAATGTTTTTATAAATCAAATGTTAATTTAATTTGGATTTCAATGTATATAGAAACAATGTATATATTTAAGACCATGCTTTAGTATAAATCAATGTGTAATTTTGTTCTATAAAGTAAATTTGAATTTTAATTTCGAGTCGGCCATTCTCTGCTTGTAAATTTGATCAAAACGTTCATTCTGTGCTACAGTAAACCAGTTCTTCCAATCACCTGTTTCACCTAAAATTAAAACAAAAGATATCTATTTAACTATTAGTAGTGGTGTATGGATTGTTTATTCTTTATAAAATATTAGTGGCGCAGCAAGTGTTATCAGCGCTTTAGATCACAGGGTCTGTCATTAGTTTTAATTCACCGCTTGTGCGCGGGCCCGTTCGTAACAAGGAAGGGGGGGGGGTATCATTAAACATTTACACTGATACAGTAAGCGGTTCACACAACGCCAGATTAACCATGGTTGGGGCCCAGGGGCCTGGAACATGTGGGGGGGGGGCTGACCACTGACCGCGAGCACCGAAGGCGCGAAGCCCCGCAAGGGGGGTCTGGGGGCTATCTTCAACCAAGAAAATCTTACGACAATAAAAGACCACGTGTTACACCCATCACCGGATTACACCGAATTCTCGGATGTCGATCGCAACACACCATGGATTGAGGGGGACCCCAGGGACTTCCGATGGAGGGCCATCGAAGCATCAGAGGGGCCCCGTCACTAGGTCACCGGCCGTTGGAATCCTCGGTCCGACCATGCTCGAGGCGCGCAACTGAGATTTTTGTGGGGGCCCCCTAATGTGGGGGGCCCTGGGGCCTGTGCCCCATGGTGCCCCATGGTTAATCCGGCGTTGGGTTCACATGTGTTCATTAGTACAAACATTGATCTTCGGGCTGTTTTGGCCTTTTGAGTTGTATCTCGTGTGCGTACGTTTCACTGGAAAATAAAGTTCCGTGGGATATTGTTGAATTGATTTTGTCGGTAAATGTGGAGCTTGGTAAGCCAGTAACGAATACCACGCATCTAACAAACTTCTGTATTCGAAACAGCAGAAATACATAAACGTTACGTCACTTGAAATATATTCTAATCCGACCCGACAAATACAACCCTGTTAGGATTCGGTCGCTTCGTCTTTTGTCTTGATCAAATATATATAGTATTTGACCCATTGACTGAATTACACGCCTTATCAGGTATGGATAAATTATAAATCACCTTTTCTGCAGAATGTCTTCTCCCCATCTTCCACAGACAAAAACTTAAAATGTCCTTTAAAACGATCTCTCATAGTATCAATATTACAGCTTTCTGCGATACTTTTAAATACATTTTCATTCCTTTCAACTCCTAGAAAATCGGCAAGTCTTCTCATTTCTCTAATGGGGTCCTACAAAAAAGGACAAAACCAATTATTTCTTTTAGATCTAAAAAAGGGAATTGATGTGTTTGTACCCAAAATAATTTACCAATTTTGTAAATTCTTAACAAAGGTGTTTTACCTCTTTAAGATCTTCATATGTACAGTCCAGGATAGGTAAATCTGGATTTTCAGCCATAGTTTTCTCCCAATCTTTAACATAGTCAAACCAGGAGCCATAGTCAACTGAAAATAACAATCAGATAATAGACCAAACATCGGTTGAAATCAGTTTACCAATAAATGTTTCAGTGTGCACTGCCATTATCATATTTAATGGAGGGACTTCTGTCCAGATTACTTAAAAGATACAACATTTTACCCAACAGTCAATGGGTGTTCTGAAAAACATAATATTGGAAAAATTGACAACCAACTTTATATCAATGAATCTTTATCGATCACAAATTTGGCACCCTGGACATCACACGAGTCAACCCAAATGAAGTGTTCATTTCTTTTTGTCAACGCAATTTTATATATTTAAATAAGAATACGTTCAGTTAAAAATTACAAATTTTTACTTCTTCATTCTGATATACATTAAATCATAAGATAACGTTTTCAGATGTATATCCTTGTACATAAAAAAAAATTAATTGGTGGTCTTCTCTTCGCTTCTATGAAAATTAAAAACGTTTAGGGAAAAACACGGTATTATACAGCTAGCGCTTTCAGTTCCATTAGAAGATCCCCAATCCTACACTTCTCCATAATCTATATATGACAGTTTGCATTAACTGTAGTATCATGTTCATTACAAGGGTGGACAATACTGGCAGAATAATGACATTTCGATTCATATGTCTTTCAATTCTGCTAATGATATTTTTTACGTGCATCGCTCTACTAAAAGTCTTTGATTTCTGACAAAACATTATATTCCGTGCATCACAACTAAAAGCCAGACTAGAAGAGAAGAACAGAAGGACGTTAAACTACATTTCATTTAATTACAAAGCATACTTCAAAACGCCGCACTTACCTTTACCATCAAGAAACAACTCAAAAAAGTCCTTAAATTCTCCCTCATATTCATACAATTCGCGTAGTTTAAGAGTATGGTTGTAAAAGGAAACGACAACATCTTTTGGGTTTCTTCTTATGTAAACTATTTTTGTTTTCTTGGTTTTCAAATCAGCAGGCATACGATCGAATCTGTAATGGGTATTTAGTAATCTTGGTGAAGGTTCTTTATCCAGAGTCTCTTGCGGCATTAGTTCTAACATAAGTTGGCCCTTTGGTTTAACTTCTATATCTGTTCGCCCATGAATCAGCATCCGACAGATTTCAGACATCCAGTGTGTACCTTAAATACAAGGAAGGAAAATTGAGTTTAATATCAATTCAACAAGAGTAACCAATTCAAAATTGTTTAATTTTTTATTAACAGCCGGGAACCGTAAGAAACACATCAGGCTAAGCAGTCGCGACCAACAACGTCTGTAGAAGCGGCCAGGAAATAAATAAGGCAGTCAAACCAACATTCGCACACTTATGACCAACAGAATAAGTAATAACACCACGTGATAAGCCGCCCATACGTTGATGAAGCTAACAGTCGCTGATTTTTGTTTTAAAATATTAATGGAACGTCGGTTTGTTTAATGATTTTATTTTTATTTTGGTTTTCCGTGACGATATATGAATACATCTGAACACTGGCGTTATCAATGGGCGTACAATTTGGACGAGGACAGATCTTATTCTTTACTTTTTCTTTTTGTGCATAAAACCAATTTCAATATAGCTTATATCCGTAATATTCTTAAACGGGATATTTACAGACATATTAGATGTGTTAATGCATGCATTTGGTCATTAAGAACCAACTATCCTACAGGTTGTTAATAGTTATTGTTATCCATATCCGTGGTTTGTGGCACTTTGACCGGTTTATAGCTTGTAGAATCAGAGAATTTGTTTTTAGAATAATTCAGTTGATCGGCATCAGCACAATGGTCATTGGCCAGTATGTTTTAATACCTTTAGAAGTAAATTTGCAGAAATGAGATATACCTATTACAATCTGATTAAAACACAGATCATATTTTGTTTCGTTTTATTTTATATTTCAAAATTTCGTTGTACTTGTCTTTACTACACAAGGATCTGGAACAGTTGTTATATTATAATAAGCTTTCTTATTGATGCGATTAAATAACTAATGAAACTGTTTATAACGGCGACTTCTTGGCGTTCTCTGTGCGGAACACGCTGATTGATTAATCAATATCTGACGTCATATTGTCAACAGTCGCTAGTTTGACCCCTCACGTGAACTGCCACTGTAATTTGTAAGATCTTCATGTAGAGTTGGCCATCGAAAGTATAAAAAAAACCGAAACGAAATATAGATCTGTATTTAAATCAGATTGTAGATATTATTATTTGTTTAATTATACTGACAATAATCAATATTTGTAGTATTTGAGATGGTGAAAATACCTGATGTTGCATAAGAACAAAGAAGGATATCATCATCTCTGAGTTTGAATGATGGAACGTTCACGACAATCTCTGGGGGAAAATTGGGGTAGAATCTTGCGTCCCATTCTAGTAAAGTTATGGTTTTACCAGAAGCATCTGGAACTTTTACAACCGACATGTCTTCTGATTCTGAAAACAAAAATTACTATTATTTAGTTTCATATTTTCTGAAAACAAAACTTACTATTGTCGGTGAAGTATTTAACGTGTTTAAATACAGCAAAAGGTGTAGCAGACAGATTAACAATGAACGGCAATGCACCATTTTATTTCTTCTAAGTACACCATTTCATAACAAGGTTGTTACAACTATAGTAAAGAACCAACAGTGCTGACAACCAACAATGGTAATGATGGTGTTAGTGAGGTGTCTGGAGATTGGCTGAAAATATAAAGACAGCTTTCAAAAGCTTCAAATTTCTACCTAACTGTCTTATGCGACCTTTAAATTTCCATGATAAAATGTACAACCATACATACATACATATTTGTCTACTCAATATACCAAAGACATAAGAATACGAGAAATAAGCATAAAAATAAGTTTTTGGCCTAAACAGCGCCTTTACCCAGCAACCATGCCAAATAGATGGTATAATGTGACAATTCTAAACTCTTCCAAAACCAGCATTTATGAATGCGACAGCCAATAACAGTTCTATAAACACTTCCCGCGATTACTATGCTCAACAGTTACAATAATTAGTGTATTTGCCTTATTTTATGTCATCCACAATGGAAATAAAAAAAAAAATAAACCAGCGTCACGGCCGCAGCCATGCTCTATCCATGGCGACCTCTCAAAACACGGTCAACCAGACTCAAATTATCATACCATTTAGTTAAATAGTAGAACTCTAGATAAAAATTCCTTTGAACTAAAAATACAATGTATCGTCTAAATTTAAAACGTGGACCACTGCAAATGAAAAAATGAAATAAAATATTGATAATTTGTAAAGAGCAAATTAGCCCCTTAAACCATTAAATTGACTTAATGGACAATATTGGTGCTAGTCAATATCACATAATTATGTGATAGAACTGGTTAAACACTTTCCAGGTATAATTTTAACACAGAGATCATTGCTACGATAGATGAGTAATACAGGTTTCAACCATCGGAAGTGACGAACGCGAAAGGAAAACACAAGTTATCCCTCTATATAAATGACTGAAGTGACGAGTGATAACAGATACATGGGCGATTTTCTGCTCACTAATAGTTCCCCCGAGACAAAAAGTTGCTGTTTCCGACTGTGAAAGGATAACTGACAATTCATAAAAAGAATTGACCGCCAATCGTGTTTTCCTTTGGCGTTCGTCACTTCCGATTCATGAAACCCTTATTACTCATCAATCTTATACCCCCGTCAGACCTGGGTGTCGTCTTTACTGCGCTGCTACGGAGACGAAAAATGGTCTCAGAGCGCGCCAAGGTCCCCGTAAGTGCAAAGAAAGCGTGGTGGAAACGCTAGGTGTCCATGGTTACTAATAATCGCCGGATCACGGCGTTTGCTTTCGGCATGTTCAACGCCACGGTTCTGCCATATGACCTGGAAATCTGCGAGAAATGGTGGGGTCGCGAATGTCCTTACTACGTTGCTATCGCGACGCAAAATGGTCTTAGAGCGCATTAAGATCCCCATAAGTGTGGCAAAAGCGTGGTGGAAACTCCAGACATCGATGTGGTCTCCATGGTCGCCATGGAGCCCGCCGTGAGAAAGCGGTATAATCGCACAGGTCGTAGTAAGAACGCGAATTTTTTAAGTTTGTAATTTTTGGACATTTTTCCGCGTTGTGTTCACGCTTGCCGGCGACCTTGCGCATTTTCTGTTCGCCTTACGTCTCTGCAGCGCAGTAAGGACACCACTCGTGGAAATAGTATGATTATAATTAATTTAAGATATATTATGATAATGTGCATTCTTTGCTGGAACAGCTGTTTCGTAGATTACAATAAATAGTGGTAGTATAATGATGGATATTGTAAACTTTAATTTTTTAACAATATAGAAAACAACATATTAGCAATACATATGACCTTTACCTTCGAAGTTGTTCATAAATTTATCATTTGAGAAATCCATATACATTGTGTAAGTATATGTAGACATTGTGTAAGTACCGGTACTTACATTTTAGATTATCAAAGGCCTGGCGTTGACGGTACATTGTTAGTCTCGGTCACCCAGAACCCCCAAGACTTCAATGTACGGACGGTCTGGGAACGTTGTCAATATTCGACGTAAAGTCCATTGCCCATGCGTAACCGGGAGTTTGGTTTTAAATGTGGTTGATTATCCAATATCGTCTGGTCAAGTAAGAGTTGTACCTCTTCCCGCAAAAAATCCCATAATTCTTGCATTAATATAAACAAATATGAATCGTGACGACGAATTAGTATTAAATTTTTAAAAAAAGATTAGATATGAAGAGAGAAATTTTACAATGAAAAACAAATAAGAGTGCTGGATATTGATCTAGCATACAATCAAATGGAATATTTAAAATGACATTCTCAAATTAATTTCATGGGCGTCATCATCTTGTTGTAGGGCGAGTTACCTCCCTTAAAAGACCGGATAATCTAGTTAATGACAGATTTTTCTCAAATGTTGACAACGCATCCAGACTAATATTCGTAGAATATTTTTCTGGGTGATAGAGACTAGTACCTTGTGTGTATGCAAGGGTATACCGTGTGCAAGATGCTTGTTGCATTATATTTTGCCTAAATAAATACTATAATATGTATATATGGGAATGGGTCGTAAAAAACAAATCAAGCCTGGCTTCTAGAGGTAGTATCGATAATTTCTGAAATCTATAAAGCCATGCCATCACAAATGATATTTACTTTATTATATGTGACATTCCACTATAAAACCAGTCACATGACTCAATTTTTAGAAACTGTCATTTAATGCTTATCTTAAAGGGGACTGAAACTGCTTCCTGTTGATATACAACATATGCAAATCACAAAAAATGGCTGAGTTATGGCCGTCTGAAGTTTCCATAGCCGCGATGCAGCCAAATACAAAATAATGAGAAATTTGCATTTTAAAACAGCAAACATAAATCCCATAGGAATACATATAACTATTGCATACATTAAAATGAAATTTTGTGCATATAATAATACGCGGTGTACTAGCATTTGTACAAAATGTTATCAACATATTCCTTTAGTAACATATTTTTTTTATGATTTTGTTGGGGGGGCGAGGGGGTCTGAAACTTACTTAAAATCCATATTTCTTCGAATTGGCTGTGTTGTGGTCATGGCTACAAATGCACGGTTCCACATCTTAAATATGATATTTGCCACAAAAGATCATTTTGCGCAACTTAATTTGTTTTGTTTTTCAAGTGATAATATTTCTAGGGTCACCCAAATAAAATTATTTTTGCCCGTTACCATGGCAACCGTTTAACAAATAATTGGTTTTATATCAAATTCGAAGGGAAAAGCAAACCAAACCCTCTTATTAGAGTAGAAATATTACCACACATCAACACAGATTAGCTTAGGTTTGTGTTTGATATCTACGAACTATAAAGTACCGATTTTGACTGGTTATCATGGCAACATTTTTCAAAAAAAAGAATCTAAATCATATTCCAACCCTCTTTATTTGATTTAAGTCCTGAAATAACACATATGAGTTCCGCCTGATTATAATTTTTCTTTTCAACAATGATTTTACGTAACTCGCATAGCCTCCACGAAAAAATACCAATTTTTATGCATTTTTAATTATATTTTAGCAAAAACGATCGAATTAATGAAAAATAGATTCTTTTTTGAAGTGTTTAGTGCTTAAAAAAAATTTTCGGTAGTTTTGACCCAACTTGTTAATTGATCGGAATAAGATATCCCGAAATATATCAGTGGTAATACCCGTATGCTCTATTATAGCACTACATCATCAAAGCTGACGACGAAAAATATAATTTGAGGCCAGCTACGCTCGTCGACATTGTCTTTGTTTCAATCTAAATCCAATAACTTCCAAATCGCCATTACAAGACTGCTACTACAGCGTTAAAAGAAGTCATTATATTCTCGCTTAACTTTAAGGTACCTTCCAAAGGTCATTTAAAGTAGCTTAGTCTCTAACTCAATATCATCCAAATTCTTCAACATTGAAAACACAAATTCTTTGTCAATTCAAATGAACATTGGTGTTGGAATCTTACCGGAAAAAGATGGGCTTCTGATATCCAATATTTAAGACAAAATAAACATTTAACCATTGGTAAACGAATTGTGTACCATAATGCGTTTCATGCCCAGTTCTAGCAAGAGACTCGAAGAACGAGGCTAGAAACATTGCACCAAATCCAACGGCGTGTGTAGACTGGAATAACAAGACGCTAGAAATTTGCATTCTATTGAGAGTGCTGGCTTATTTCGCCGAACATAACTGATTTGAAATTAGAGTAAAAACGGAAACCATTGGATGTAAATCAGTTTGTATACATTCACATTACAATAGTATATGCGTTGCGACCCACTTGTGTCAATTTCTAGGTCCCAAATGTTAGCGATTTAGCTCCTTTAAAGTTAAATGGATATTCCTCACTTAAACTGGCTTTTGAATACCACTTTAAGACTAACACTTAAAAGTTAAGGCAGCTTAACTTTCAGGTAAAATTTGATACTTAACAGTGCCATTGAATACCACTTGCCCTTAACTTACAGGAAGTTATCTATTTTTTTTAAGTATTATAGTGAAAACTCTCAGCTCTTTATCGACCCAGTCTTAGACAAAACCCGTGTTGCCGAAATAGTTACAGTTCGTACAAGTGGGTTTATTTTCAGAGGTAAAAGACAAGATTTGTTTTAGTTTATTCGGGACCAGTATCAATTACAGCGTATAGCTACAGATATGATGTGAGAACACAATTATTATGTAGGTCGATTTGTCTACAATATTATGCAATATATGTTAAGGCTATGAAGTTGTGAACTAATTCAGTTACTCACCGTTATTAAGTCCTTTTTGTTATAAATTATTACTTTAGGCCTAGTGGTAAGCAATGTACAACGTAACAAACCCCACGCCAGTTTAATACTTACCAAAATCAAAATTCAAATTCACAATGACCCAGACACAGCAACAATGTAACACCGCATCACGTGATAGAGTGTACATTTACGATTATTTTTTGTGCATCAATTTCTGTTAGCAGATACAGTTTGAGAGCAGGGTCGTATCTAGCGGGGTGCAGCTGGTACATTTCACCTGCAGAAAAATAAGGCGCCCCGAGAAATGCCCCCCCCCCCCCCCACACACACATATCAACAAAAAAAATAATTGAACAATCTTTAAATTATAAAATAATATACTTGATTATGATCACACAGTGATGCTCTTAAGGCACTGATCAGTCGGTCGATTTTAAGGGCGCCAAAACGACAATGGGTTGGTTTGCCCAGATCGCAACTATCTTATATCACTGTAACGTGGAAGCGATGGCGCCCCACCACTGTGCTGCACCCCCACTTTTAAAATCCTACATACGGCCCTGCTTGAGAGACTGGCTTTATTATTATTTTAAAGTATGTTTATATGTATCCAGTATGCTTATACACTAAACAGCAACAACACCCCCCCCCCCCAAAAAAAAAATACCAAAAAACCCCAACGAAAACATCCATACGATTTCAAAATCAGAGAGATGCACTTTAATCTAATCATTCAAGAAAACGACTTACAAAATATGAATTTCAACACAATTCAAAGACATTACGAGAAGGTTTAGAGTCTGTACACAGCAAATCTCAATTTGGTAAACTGGTAAACCATTTTTTTCTTGCCTCTGTAGTTGCCCTTTTCAGCTACCATAGTGTCAAGTTGAAAACTTTCTTTTTTTCTTCTAAGATTGGCTTGTACAATCTTATTCGTCAATCAAACATGTCATTGCCATCAGACCAAGAACTAACTATTACTATTCTTTAAAAAAAAACAACTTAATTTTGCTATTAGTATTAGTCTAACATTATTATTAATATATTATTGCGAAAACTGATTAGTAAATCTTACCCTTAATTACAATTAAACATTATTAAATAAACTTTGATGTGTCTCTTTAATTATAAATCTTCAAACTATCTTTGACCTCTTGACCTGAACTCGAAAAGTGACAAGTTTATAATTTTATAATTGCGTTTTCATTTGGTAATTTCCGTTTGTGTTTTAGAATAACATCATAACAATTTTATAATTCACACGTCAGTAATGTGACCCTTTTTTGACCTAATCATTTACAATTTTAACAGCAGTTTTTTTTTATAAACATTACCCACTATTACATAAACATACCTACCAGACTGACACTGACACAAGCTAAGCTCAAACTTATGACAATACCAGACTATAATTTATCTAGAATAGAACTGTCAATCAAATATGATCAGTACATGAATGACATTCCATTTTATCCTACAGTAGGACGCTAAACCCCATTTCATTTAATTTACCCAGATACTATGTCCCAAGTGAATGAGTCCGGATATCATGCACTCAGAACATATTCTGTAAACACCAAAATCAGAATATACCTAGCTTTCAATTACACATACAGTTTATTATATCCTATATAGTAACGCATCACGCGACTTTCTCACGCGTCAAATTTAGAACCGTGGTAGAACCTATTGTTTATAATAATCTGACCTAATGTCAAATGACACCTTCCAAAACACCCCTGAGTACAATTTAAAGCAAAATATTATAAATGACATAAAATAGCATTAGCGATTATATACTTAACGTGTATATTACGTTTCTAAAGCAAAAATTACATAAAAATATATACGGACATAATCTACCGTATATCCTCACCTTAAACTCCTATAAAACTCGTATGCGATAATCTCACAATTGAACGAGCCGTTAATTTTTAGTTTTTTCTCCAGGAAAACTATACCTACATCCCTAGATTTTTAACCACATGGGATTTTAACATAACCCAACTTTTAATTCAAAAGTTAAATTATTTAATTGTGAAACCTTGGACTATAGCTTCAAAATGATCTTACTCTACTTATCTACCCACATATGTGGACGACACAAAATACAAACGATAGCAACTCAACCTTTTAGTCAAAAGCTGAATTACCCACAGTTAGCCTAACTCGACTAAAATCCTAATTTTTGAGACTTTGGACAAGGATCTCAAAAATTATATTATATACGAAACAACAAATAACACATATTAACGAATTACAGTAGAGAGCACGGCCATCTTGAAAACTAGAGTTAAACACTCACAAAATTTTGTTTGTTTTAAAACCTACTCCGTAGAGACTCTCTTTAACTTTAAATACTCGAATTTACTACAGGTCATGTTAACCCGATAATATACATACCTAACTCATGATATTATATTGTTTACTAAACCTATCAATCCAAACTTATGAATGGATATAATGTATTTTCTACAGTTAAATTTTAACAATTCAGTTTCTAATTAGATTTTTAAACTTAAATTAATATTATTTGGTCTTTTAACAAATGTAACATATCTAATTTAACAAACAAAATGTATTTACCAAGATTTTTGCGAATATCATCCGATTTCTTGTATTCCAACCAAAAATTCTTCTCTGTTGCTGTATTACTCTTCTTAGCGTGTTCCAATATGGATTCTTCTTCTATAGTAACTTCGTAACCCAAAGGTAGAAACTTCAGCACGGCTCCAAATCAAATATTTATGTATTCTTCTTCTAAATGTCTTCCACCAGAATTTTACTGCCAATTTTTTTCTACCGGAATTTTCTTTTTTTCCACCTGAATTTTCTTCTGTTGCAGCCTACCCAAAAGGTCGAAACTGTTACGGCACCAAATCGAATATGTATTCTTATTCTAAATGTCTTCCAGATTTATTTATATTCTGCTGCCAATATTATTCTCCGCCAGATTTTTTTCCTGTTGCTGCCTTCCCAAAAGTTCGAAACTGTGTTACGGCACCAAATCGAATATGTAATACCATGGGGTCTTTTTTTTCTTTTTTTTTTTAGCAGAATTTCTTTTATTACTGATTTTTTTTTACATATTGCAGTTTATGATGTATCAGCAGTGGCAGCTGCAAGAATTCTTTTATCTCTTTCTTCAGTAATTGATAATTAGAACCAGCTATGTTTTGTTTTATAACCCTTTTTTATATAACAATATGTCAATCAAATGTTAGTTGATTTCAGTACACACCTGCATATATGTGAATATGTTAGAAACATAAAACTATATCTTATCTCTTGCTACATCACACTCCCAGTCGGATTAACGTTAGCCACGTCGACTCCATATTCTGGTCCTGCCATCTGTGCACAGTAAATACGTAATACCGACTCTCGTCTGTGAACGGAACAGTTCTCCATTGCTGTGTCTCCATTTCTGGTCACACATTGGTCCATGGTAAGGTCTACGACAATGGATGCTCTCTCTGGTGAGACGTCGTTATCTGTACTGGAAGTGATTGGCAACGGCTTGTCGTCAAGTCTTCCAAGCGCCGTGAGTCGAGGCATACTATTGACGTTGTAGTGTGAATGATTCAACCAGGTATGGGAGTGAATTTTATTAGGATGGTCCCGGTGAAGAGCAAGTTCAGCAATATATGTGGTCACAAATATGCAATAATAACATTTGGCAAGTTTCTTTTGCTGCTTAGTATATGTATCCAAAATACAGTATTTAGTGGGCTTACAACGTGGAATGTCAGGGTGGCAATAAAAGTAAAAGAATTACAAATACAGTCAGAAACAAATTCTAGCCTTTCAAGGGCTGTTCTAATATATGCAGAAGAGAAGAGAGGGTACGCGTCAAACGTTGGATGTTGGGAGTTGTCCCTGCATATTTTCCACATCTAACAAGCGACAACATAGCACCACATAGTGTTACATTAGGGTATGGGTTCTTCTTGACCACAGTGCCTCGCAGCTGCTGTATTTATGAAATACGTTTATTTCGTAAATGTGTTTGCAGCATTGATGACCTAACCTAATTTAACTCAATGAAGCTACCAAATCAGATACAACTGATATGTTAATACAGAGGATGTGTGATCTGAATAAATCAAAATTGACGTAACCAATGACGTAAATATAAGCTACGAGAAAACCACCTCTTCCGATCCAAGATGATGTAAGAGATTTAAGCTCCTTCGTGTGGAAAACGAGGTCAAAAGAGTCACTTTTCCAGAGGATTTTTTGGACCAATACCTACGGAATAGGCAAGTAAGTGTTTATGTGGTATCATTTAAGAGATTATTGCTAATTTTACTGATATTACCTAATTTGCATACTATTCGCGTTAGCCTCGCGGTTAAAGTGATTCTGAAACACACATCAATAATTCTGACAGTATTTACCGGTGTTATGCTAGTAACACTACACAACTGTTGACGGAACACACTTCGGTATGGTTGTGTATTTTTGCTCAAACTATTTAATTTAAAAATGCTTGACATCGATTGTGGTATTTCATTGATACAAGATTACAAAGGATACTTAGTTAAAACAAATTTCGTTAAAGATAGTATTTATTTTGTATAATATATACATAAAGGAGAGACTCCCCGTCCTACTGGAACAATACTCGATTTCCTGTAAACTCACATGGGGTGCGCACAAGACATAAATAAATGTACGTTGGATGTGGTGCGTTGTCCCCGCATATTTTCCATATCTAACCATCGACAACATAGCACTACATAGTGTAAAGCCAGGCTGACACTTGCACGACTTTTGGCCACGATTTTGTCGTGCCCACATTGACGCGAACTGGCATGAAGAGTTCACGCATAGTTTGCGCATTGTTAACGCGCTTCCCGCATTGGCACGACGAGTTTGCGCAAATCGGACGGTGTCGTGCCGACTCGAGTCGTGCCAATGCGTGCCACGGAATCGTGCAAGTGTCAGCCTTGCTTTACATTAGGGCGGGATTTTTCATGGCCACAGTGCCTCGTAACTGCTGTATTTATGAAATACGTTTATTTCGTAAATGTGTCCTGACCCTAACGCTCTGAAATTACCAAGTACTGCTTGTGTACACTTTGTTTCATTGCTAATAATTCCCTAACCAAATCACGTATAACCAGTGCCGGACTGTCAGGCCATTAACCAAGGCCCACACGAAAATACGTGCGAAAGGCGCGCAAGCGCCGGAGGGTGGTCTGAGGGACACCCCCCCCCCCCGCACACACACACACCGAAAAATTTTGAAAATTGACAACCGCAAACCCATTTTCCAAGCATTTCAGACCAAAGTTTCCTATCTTTTCTTTATCCCGTCCTGTCCTGTTCGGCATATGTCGGTGTTCCATTAGCCCAGGTTAGGTGCAGATGAGTAAGACGTTAAACCCCATTTCATTATATTTCCTGTCCTCTCCTTCGTCCTTTCTTTCTCTTTTCTTTTCCTTTTTTCTTTATAGGCTTAGGCCAACTTTTTTTTTAATGAGCTTAGGGAATAAATCCCCCCCGCTAATTTTCGACAGTGCCCTTTTTTACTGCAGAAATTGCCTTTTTTCAGGCCCAAATAAGTCTTCTCCGAACGTTTACTTAGACAAAAATATCAGTCAGATAGCTCTTGGAGTGTCTACAGATGCAAGGTAATGACGGATAATTGTCTTGGAGCCCCCCCCCCCCTCTCAACCCGTCTCGCAGCGGTGTGTCCCGTCTCCGCAGTAAATGCCCTCATTTTGCGGCGCCCTCCCTTTTCAAAATTCCTAGATCCGCCCCTGCTATCATATAGATGTTTTAGGCTGATCCTTGAAGTTTTATACACACAGTGAAAGTCCTGATTAGATAAGTTTCACCCTAGTGACACAGTCCATTTCCTGGAGATCCATGGCATGGGTAGCAACACCCCTTAATTTGTTTTTAGTGTCTTGGCGAAGGGTATTCGCGACGTGACCCTGTAGTGTCACGCATGGGACTATATCATTGTGAATCGCACCTAAATGTAAAGAATTAGATGGAATTTAACTTCATTTGTTTTAGTTATTGCGATCATGAGCGCAATCATATGAAGTATTGTACCCAATTATATTCTACTACCCATGCCTTACTGTTAGCCACGACACCATTCACGCAAAGTTAATAACGCACATTGAGAGTTAATGAGCGTCTTCAGTTCACTACTTTATATAATTCATATAATTTCTAAACAGATTGGATGGTAACTGTTAACAAGATTGTATAGAATGAGCAAACGCAAGGGAAATAACTATACTTACGTAATAAAATTCGTAATAATTTGAACAAGTCACCTTCGTCACAAACGATCACAACTGTAATTAATAAACGACCGTATTTGCTTTTGGCGATCATGAAATTACCTTATACATTTAATTTAAAATCTTACACCAAAACTATAAAACATCCAATATCATCTTCATGCCGATAATAGCTATATATTTCGTCCAAACCAACCGTTAACCGCTTTCATGTATTAGTTAGGTCAAAATACAGTTTAACCCCCGAAAAATTGCAACAAAAGGTTTCTCAACTGATTCTGGCAGGGTTTAGTGTACTTTATAACTTACTAAAAGTTTACCATAGTAGGACCCCAGGAAAAGTTTTCAAGGTGGCGTCATTTGATGATCTTGATGTCTATCCCCAGGTTTGGGGGGACAAGGTAAACTTTAAGGGAACTAGTTGTTCAATCATACGAAATTGAATTCACGACCTTCAGCTGTCCACTATCACTTAATGCACAAACACTCAGGTTCATAGAATAAGTTTCAGAGCGTTCAGTTTTGAGTGTCATCAGTATCGACCTATAGAGTGTTGTTTGAATTGTCACAATTTCCAGTTTGACAAGGGCCACATACAGCAGTGTAGGGAGTCGATAGCGTCTGCAGTTCCATCGAGAGAACTCCCCCCCCCCCGAAAAGTTGCAATGGACAATTTTCAAGAGTTCGCCAAGCACAGCATTGTTTTGGGTCATAATTGAAATTAACTAATCATTTCTCTGCTTCCACCCCTATTCAGTTATGTCCATTTCATTTGTCATCCCCGTCCATACCATAATTTGAAAGTACACACGTTGGCTATGAAATCTTGTTGTAGGTGATATAGGAGGAAACCGTTAAGGACTGGCAGATGCTTCAGCAGTTGCCACTTTCTTGGTGAAAATGATATGGCACAGTGATGATAACGTATCATCGATTTTCCATTAAAGAGATCAACCATCAGGATTTTTGCCACGGTCTGATATGTCCTCTTGAGATTTGGTTTGAAGGGTGAATGCACTAGCACGGGAGATGATAAGATCAGATTTCGCTTATTTCGGTAGGCGCACTTTTTCCCGATGCCTAAAATCCTTGAAATTGAATCACACCCTGAGTAGACATGTACAAAGAGCACCTCGTTGCAAGCATCGTCTCAAAAAGTTTCTTTCAACAGGTTAATATTATACACTTTGTGTTCTTTTGACTGCTTGTTTGGACTGAAGTAGATGACCACATTGTCTATCCCGGAGTAATGAAGGAGTAAGATCAGCAAATCTGTGACAATTCAAACAACACTCAAGAGCTCGATACTGAGGAGGAGGATGACACTCAAAACTGAACGCTCCGAAACTTATTCTATGATAGGGGACAGCTGAAGGTCATGAATTCAATTTCATAATGATTCAACAGCTGAGTGATGGCCAAAGTTCTCTTAATGTGCTCCTTGTCCCCCAAAACCTGGGGATAGACATTATGATGATCAAATTTGAGTCAATAGTTATGGACTTTCGGTCATTTAGTGGTGGTGGCGGCCATTTTGGACATAATACGCCGACATCATATTTAATGATCTTAAACCTAGGAAAAGACACCAAGATCATCATTGTAAGAATCAGTTGAGAAACCTTTTTTTGCAATTTTTTTTTGGGGGGGGGGGGGGGTGAGGAGGTATTTTCCATATATTGACCTGACTATATAGAAAGTATAGTTGAATCAGCTATTACGGGCAGGCAATTACCATTTTTGGTAAGTGTTTTGTATGAGCACCGTTTTACGTGTCTATTTAATGACACTAATTGGGGAACAAAATGACTGAAGACAGCACCCTACTTTCAGCAAATGATGGTGGCAGGAACTGTATGAGAGTTAGTATAAGAAAGTTGAATGTTGCAAAATACCTACTTATCCTATTTTTCGTTGTAACCCATTTGTTTAACCACTTCAATACATTAAACGCAGGACCTTTCAATTTTTTCCAGTATATTTTTCAGGACACTCATGCAAAGCATGAGGTTTACTGTAGCAGTGAGAATGTTCGGTAAAGTAAAGGACCAGAACTATCATCGAAACTATTTATTTCCTGAACACATTAAACATCTTCTACGGAGAATAGCACGTCAGATAAGTAGAATAACTGTTCAGGAAACTTGATGAAACATAAAATGCTTTGCTAATGTACAAATCGGTATTATTTATAATAAAATGATATCTTAGAAACTACATCAAGGTTACCAATAACAATTAAAGGGGGACGATTAAAAAATATAAAACATACATAACTGTAAAATAAAAGAATAAGATAATAATTAAACCCATTCATTTGTCAATCATTACATAAGAATAATATAAACGTTTAAATGAAAGAATTCACAATTTTAGCACCATTATGATACCACATAATTAGATTTCAAATAGCCCCATACTATTACAAAATATGGAAATGATGTATATATTTAGGACCACGCTTTAGTATAGATTTATGTTTAAATTTGTTCTATGAAGTAAATTTGAATTTTAATTTCGAGTCAGCCATTCTCTGTTTGTAAATTTGATCAAAACGTTCATTCTGTGCTACAGTAAACCAGTTCTTCCAATCACCTGTTTCACCTAAAGTTAAAACAAAAGATATCTATTTAACTATTAGTAGTGGGGGAATGGATTGTTTAGTATATCTACAAAAAATATTACACGGTGGCGAAGTGAAAGGGTATTCATAATATCGGACTATTTTACCAAAGCGACAACAGGAATTATATTTACGTATTGTATCGAATATTATTTTAATATTAAAATATAAAAAGAGGTCATATTTCTTTTTATTACAAAAAAATGTCTGTGTACGGGGTCGTCTGCCACTCGCCATCCCCACACTGCAGGGCGTTCACATGGCTTACAGACTTTTGTATGTATTCGTATCAACTTTCAGAATTAACAAGTGCGATCTGAAACCACGAAACTAATCTATACTCATCCAACAAATAAATAATCTTATGAACTGGTCAGTCGATACCATTTCTGACCATGGTCTAAATTACATACATCTACATAGTAAATAATATATTTTGGGCTGGGAATATCGTGGTCTAAATTGAATACATAGGCGGGTTACTCGAGTACTGACGAGTTACTACAATCTATGTTGTGGTCTTAATCATATATATAAATAACATATTTTTGGGTGGGTGGCTCGAAGAATGACTAAATTACATTGCTTATCTGGTATGAATTAATTATAAATCACCTTTTCTGCAGACAACGTTCACCCCGTCTTCCAAAAATTGAAAATGGCTTTTTAAACGAGTTCTCATTATATCAATATTACAGCTTTCTGCGATATTTTTAAATAAATCTTCATTACTTTGAACACCTAGAAAATTGGCAATTCTTCCGATTTCTCTTATTGGATCCTACAAAGAGAAGTTAAAACCATAATTCTTTTGAATTTAAAATAACAAGTAATTGGTGTGTGTATTACTTAACATAATCTAGCAAATGTTATAAATGTTTAACATTGTTGTATATTGCATTAGGTAAATACCTCTTTAAGATCTTCATATGTACAGTCCAGGATAGGTAAATCTGGATTTTCAGCCATAGTTTTCTCCCAATCTTTAACATAGTCAAACCACGAGCCATAGTCAACTGAAAATAACAATCAGATAATAGACCAAAACGCCTCGGGGGGTTGGAGGGCCGAGTGGTTAGCCCGAGCGCGTTGTATCATACGATCTGTCATTGAGTCAACTGGCATGGTTTCGATTCCTCGGTTGTACAGGTTAAGAAATAGGGTTGCCTGTCCAGCCTCGTGGGCTTTCACCGGGTACTCCGGTTTCTTCGCGCAAGCTCTCTCTCTCTCTCTCTTTCTCTCTCCTTTCTGGTAGACTATTTGAAAATAATAAACTATTATGCATTGAGCAGAATACTTCAAAATGTCGCACTTACGTTTACCATCAAGAAACAACTCAAAATAGTCCTTAAATTCTCCTTCGTATTCATACCATCTTTTCAATTTAAGAGTATGGTTGTAAAAGGAAACGACAACATCTTTTGGGTTTCTTCTTATGTAAACTATTTTCGTTTTCTTGGTTTTCAAATCAGTGGGCATACGATCAAACCTATAATGGGTATTTAGTATTCTAGGTGAAGGTTCTTTATCCAGAGTTTCTTGCGGCATTATTTCTAACATAAATTGTCCCTTTGGTTTAACTTCTATATCTGTTCGCCCATGAATCAGCATCCGACATATTTCAGACATCCAATGTGTACCTTAAATAAGAGATACGAAAAGCTGGTTGAACATACATTTAACAAAAGCAGACAGTGTTTATACGTAAACATGTTGATTTTTGCTTGTACGACGTCCGTGGAATCGACCGTGAAAAAATGCTGTTTCATATTAAATTTCTTGATCGAGTTAGTCTCGATTTCGGCTTCCACTTGGAGTACAGTTTTTAAAACTTGGTGCAGATATTCGTTGCATGAATGGCTCAGTGCCTATTCTAAGGAAATTTCCTCGGAGCATGTCCCTCTGTTAACGTTAATTCTACGGAGTAGAGGGGTGGGAGTGCTTGTTAAGAATTATTAAAAAAAAGAATACATGGTCTCTAGCGTCAATTTAGCGTATATCCGCGGAAACACGGCGGGGTCACTGCCAAAACACAGAAACTAATAAACTAGACTGTGTGGGAGCCTATTGTCCATATCTATAATCTAATTCATGCTCACGACTGATGCAACTGAATAATATAATAAGCTGGAAATGTAAGTATGATTCGGCGGAAATTATAAATTTCTAATATTTACGACACCCTCAAGAGTAGAATGTCTATAGCGTATATCCAGAAACAATAAATTCCGTTGAATCAAGAGGAATTCGAAATGTGTGAGACTTGGAAAGACATGTCACACACTTGGCACCACGTATAGCGGCAAAATAACGAATCATAACCCAGATTCAAATTTTCCAAAAATATCTTTTCGGCACAATGATGGACCTCTCTTCAGTTATACCTGGTACCCTTTTAGCTCAAATTGAAACTTTCTGAGAGCACTGAGCACGTCTATTTTTATTTCCCAGAGCACGGTTTTCGCTGATACGAGCACAGACCTGATCAGGAGCGGATTTGACCCATAGCACTCTCCATGGCGCATGATCGTCTTCATTACCTCAGTTGGAGCAGAACAGTAGGATGAGGAACCTCATTTAATTTCTAATTCGGATGGGCATTGTTATCATTATGTCAATGCTTGGTAAGTAAGATTTTCTGCACAGTAGGTAGCATTCGTCATCTATTTTAGCTTACATCTTTTGTTGTATGACACGTTGGCTTTGGGTATTGAATTACATAAATAATAATTGGAAATTAAGTATCATCTATGTTTGTTGAATTTAAGATATTGAAAATATATACACCTGATTTTGCAAAAGAACAAAGAAATATATCATCATCTCTGAGTTTGACTGATGGAACGTTCATGACAATCTCTGGGGGAAATTGGGGGTAGAATCTTCCGTCCCATTCTAGTAAAGTTATGGTTTTACCAGAAGCATCTGGAACTTTTACAACCGACATGTTCTCTGATTCTGAAAAGAAAAATTACTCTTAATTATTTGTTTGGTATTTGATACTTGGAAACGATCACGCCACTCTCGCCTGTGGCTGTGTGACACACACTTCATTCGATAAATACAATTTTATCCTGTTCTAAAGCTTTGTACAGGTTACAAGTTAGCAAAAGATAGGTTGCCAGGCAACGAAACATACACCCACCGCAGCTAAATCGTCCGGGCAGTCAACAAGAGTTGTCGTATATTTTTACTTTTTTTTCGTTGATGAAACGTGGACGTATAAAAACGCGCATGATCAGAGCAGCGATGTACATAATACAGTGGCCCCCTTTCCTTTAACTACCATGTGCTTTTATTTGATCGTATATATGAACCCGGTACTCTATTGACATTTAAACATCATTTGCTTAATAATAGCCTTAGCTTTTCAGTATTATTGCTTTCTGTGAGACCAGGCCCATATATTTGGTACATGTAAAATGGGGTACAAGTAAAATTACCATGATATAAATTTACATAAATAAATTGGTACAATAACATTTAAAAAAAACCATGTTGTCCAATTTGACAGAGTATATGTATTAATACCTCATAACTATTGTAGAATTACATGTCTATGTAATTTGCCAAAGTAAAATTACAAAAAGAAATGTGTGTGTTCCCGCTTGGCTAATTAGTCCTAGTTCGATCCCGGCGAACACAGGACGTTTTGCGGAAATTGCACGTTTGTGGACTCTCTAATGTGATGAATTCGGAACACAAAAGCATGAAACCCACCAAGTGTCGTTGCTTCGTAATCTATAATCAGCATTTCGTGAACTACGATTCATGAGTAACCCCCGCCAAAAGAACCCCCTGAAAGTGATAAACTGCATTGTAACAGTGAACAGATTTCTTCCCCGTCCGCTATGGCGAAAAGTTTGATGTCAAGCATTGCGGTCATGAGATGAGGAACAGTATCGATAATCAGGGTTCGGTGGCCTTTTAATTAATGATAGCATTATATTATACATGTATCTTCAATACGTAATTTAGTTAACAACACATTATATTGGGGTAGTATCTAATAACTGAGAGGTTCGCCCATATAACGAAATATAGAACCAAAACATAGCTGGTTCTATGTGTCAATAAAATATCACCAGATCAAACGTAATTCGAAATTTACTAATTGCATCACTTGGCTTAAGTAACCAATCATATCAGTAATTACACAGCGTCAGGGTTATGAATAGCCCAGTGTGTGCGTAAAGTCCACATGGGTTCTATAAAAGAAATCCTGGCAAACCTTTCAGGCAGATTTTCATTAGATTCCAGAGGGATTACCATCTGAGTTCCAAGAGAATGACTTTATTCTATTATGTATTATACAAATGTAAGCAGCTTAATATATACTGAGCGCCATAGAAAACGCATCACTTAGTTTTTCGTATAACAAAATGATCCTGTAAACATATCTTATTTATTTTGTTTCTTATTGTGAACAATATTCAAATAGGAACACATCAATAACAACACATTTGTACACTTATGGATGTTTAATCTGTAATCAACGGTTCAAAGTCAGAGGGGTCAAAAACAAAAGTACGACACAGATGGTTAATTCCATGCTATGTGATTATTTCCTAATTTCTTCTTTTCGAGTTGCATTATGGCTTGGTATGCGTGTTGTAGCCTCCTTACTGACATCAATAAATACAAAAATATGAAAGTCGACAAGACGGTATACAAGCCAAAATGCAAATCCAAAATAAGAAATTGGGAAAAAAACGAAGGGCGCTATTATCGCCGTGTATTAATTCTTAATTTCCTATTTTCGAGTTCATTTTGGCTTGTATAGCGTGCTGTCGCCTCACATTTTGTTGTAACTTCTACTTTTCGACTGTCGTGTTTTAAAGGGGCGAAAAGTAGAAATTATGAATGCTAGTTACAGGCTTCCATAATAATACCATTAGCTAGAAAACGTATCCAACAGTATAAGAAACAAATACACAAAACCATGCGAACTGGGATAAATTTCTGTTTGGTCACTTTTTTTTCTTTTTTTTAAGATAATTGTAATCTTATAAAATACCTTTCCTTCATCATCATAGATGCTATTTTTTCGCACATTGTTAGTTTGTTCGGTGGATGGTGAATCGTTAATGTAAAACGTATTCCAGCCAATACAGCATACATTATTCATTGGCCTGTTCTGGATTTTAAAGATGGCAACGAAACACGCCCACTGCAGCTAATCTTCCGGGCAGTCAATAAGGGGTGTCGCATAATATGTTTTCTTTGTCGGCAAGGAGAGAGAGAGAAATGGAGTTTAACCTCCACTCGGCACAAACTAGGTCATTTCAGGACTAACATGGTTCAATTCTTTTCAATAATTTGCTTGCGCGTAGGAATCTTTAGCAGTGGGGGGAGGGGGAAACCGGAGGACCCGAAGAAAACCCACGAGGTTGTACCGGCTACCCTACGCCTTGTCACGCACAACCGGGGAATCGAAACCACGCCAATTGACTCAATGACAGACTTTATGACACAACGCACACGCGCTAACCATTTAGACATCGAACACCCATTGTCTATAAGGAAAACATTTACAACACTCCGCGTTCTCAGTGCACAACTTGCGTCTCTCTGTTATCTTTCGCACTATTGACCCATTTACGCTTCACATATATAAGGCTAACAATTATGGACCAATATTACTAAAGTTATCACGTACCTGTTTTTTTATCTGTAGCGTAACAATGATATAGCCTACTTATAACTGAACGAGTTATAATACACGGTTTAACTATAGCTAATGTGTACCAAATCAAGTATTAAGTTTACAATAATCTGAACACGATGAAAATCTCACAAGACTACTGTGTTAGAAGACCGTTATTTAAAAAAACTAGAAAGAGAACCGGATGCTGGGGAACATGTCGGCAAAATGTTAGCTATATATAGGTTATGTAATCATGGTCACGTGATCTCATGTGCACAAATGGTTACGTGATCTCATTATGTGCAAATGCTCGAAATAATTTATTGAAGATTGTATTATAAATATGATTATGGTTGTATCGTAAAAATAGATGTCTCTTTGCAAAACTAAATAAAGAAAATATGTTACGTTTTGGGATGACTGTCTGCATTAGCCTAGCCGGTGCCGAAAAGGGGGACGTTAAACCCCATTTAATCGTTTCGGGGTGAACTTACATACTTTTCACACCAGTGACTAATTATAAAGTTAAGCACTCACCATACTTGTGTGCAAGTCGTACTAATGGGGTACTTATAAGCAATTAAATATTAAGTTAATCTGTAAAAACTGTAATTTGGAAATAAACTTCAATGGCAATTGTTAATTACTCTGATGTATTAATGAAGCAATTGTCACCGAAATAATAGCACTTTATTTGACAGAACAAAATGATATTATAGATATGGACAATAGGTTCCCGCACAGTCTAGTTCGTTAGTTTTGGTAGTGACATGTGACCTCGCCGAGATTCAGCAGATGTACTTCAAACTCACACAAGGGACCATGTATTTTTTTTTAAATTTTCTAAACAAGAACACCCCCACCCAGATAATCTCCGAAGTTTTCTTAAAATAGGCCCTGAAAACTGTACTCCCATTGGAAGCCGAAATCCAGACGAACTCAATCAAGAAATTGAATCTTAAACAGCATTAAAATTTGTTCACGTTCGGTTCCACGGACGTCGTAGCGGTAGACTACAAGCAAAACCCAAAATGTTTATGTAGAGAGATTGTCTGCTTTTGTTAAATGTATGTTCAACCAGCGTTTCGTATGAAAGTACAAGGTTCACTAAGCACACTATTTTTAATACAGGACATCAAAATGGTACAGTACCACGTATAAGCTCACGGTGTCTTCATGACGGCTTCCAGCACGCATTACACTGCTCCTTTAATGTCGAATCTGAACTACGGACAATGGCTACGGTTCCCTCTTTAATGCCCAGTTCTTGAAAATGCTATACATGTAGATCCGATGACAAATGCTAACCCATTATGTGCTGTCGTCCACGTAAATAGGCCTTATAACGAGAGCGTGAATGTCAAAATGGGAGACAACAACCGATTCTATGACAATGCGAATGTACCGTCACCTGTAAGATTGCCTGTGTTACAGTACAGGTAACAGAACATCAGCATAATGATATTACGAACATAACATAGAAATAAGTCGGATGAAACTCTATTCCAAGTCTTTTTCAGTGTCCAATCACCAAATACATTCAGATGAAAGGGATCGGTTAATAATTTCAGAAATGATAGGAACAAACAGATCGATGTGTTTCTTTAGTAGCTGTGTAGGTAATGGGTCTAGATCACATGGTTTAGAAGAGCTTTCTGATATGATGAGCTTAATTTACGTTTGAGTCAGATTGGTGAATGATGACCACAATGCTGTTGATTTGCTTCTATATGACGGTACAGGTTGAGCATTTGATTTTCTTTGTAATATATCAGATCGTCTTTAAACTACTTTACCATTGGATAGATATAAGAAACAAATTTATGTGCAAGTTCTTGTATAGAACTGAACTCTGAAAGTGAGCATGAGAACTTATTTCTATCTAATAAATGATTAATATATGACTTGAAACATTTTCTTTTTATCAGTTTCAGATTGAGCCAAATTGTTGTTGTAAAATTCGTTTTTTGAGAAACCACAAGTGATGCAACACACTTATACGCCGCCTGACATATATCTTTGTGGACTGTTAATTTGGTCTATCGTAATGTTGTTGTCTTATTTTTCTGGCATCCCTGATTTTGACATTAAACCAAAGATTCTGTGGCTTAATCACCATGTTTCTTGTGATGATGGGTGCTTGTTGATCCAACATCTGGGATGTTTCGCAGTTCATTTAGATCAGTGTTTAGACCAAAAGTTGAAAGTGAAGATGTAAACTAACATGATTCTTTGATATCACCTGCATTTGATCTTTCTGTATTTTATGATAGAATGAGCCGTTGCCTCAGCTGGATGACTAGGAACTATAAAATGAATAACATAGTGATCACTGAGAAATGGGTCACTTATCCATACGCTTTGGACATCCAGTTCACCGCAACGTCTAAGGTATGACCACGGTTATGCGTTGGGTTGATAACATATTGTACTAAGCCAAATGACTGGAAACGATCTTGAAACTGGGTTGCAATAGAATTTGTAGCTACATCCAGATGAATGTCACCAGCAATGAGTAGTTTCCCTGGTTTAAGTATCAAATATTCATTATAAGAAATAAAATCAGAAAGGAAAACGGATTTTTTTTAGATAATTGTGGCCTATAGATACAAGAAGTCTAATTGATTCATTGTTAGTTTTCAGTGTTATTTCAAAATTTTCAAAAGATTTAAAGGATTGGCATTTACTTTAGTTCAACAGGAATCCCAATTTTGGATATTCTAACCCCTCTGCCTCTGTAGTGGCGTGTGGTGTGATAAAGATTGTAACCTAACGTTTTCAGTTTACTGACAACTGGACCACATGTATTAAGAGTTAAATCACGTTTCAGTGATGAATGTAATATCACAATTATGTGCAGTTAGGTATTCGGTCAATGTAACACATTTATCGATAAGGGAACGGTATTTTTATTTTGGCTGTCGAGATAAAATGTTTTGTGCTGATTTTGTTTTTTAAGTTTTTTGACCGGTTCTTTTACCCCTATCAGTTTTATTCTTACTATAAATGTTACTTGATTGTAAAACACAAACCAAATCCTGAGTAATAATTCTGCTTCTATTGTTGATGAGTTTTAGATCAGCTGAGGAGTATTAATCCAAAATTCTGTATATCTATACTAAGAAATGAAATGAAATGAGGTTTAACGTCCTACCGTTCTGGGGGGGTTGGGATGGCCTAGTGGACTAGAGAGCCGCGCTTCGACCTCTAGTTGGCCGGTCACCTCTGGCTTGCGGCTGTGGTTTCGAGCCCTGGTGTGAGCGTATGTGGCATGGAGATAGGGGCGCCTTCTCAACCTCGTGGGTTTCCTCCGGGCACTCCGGTTTCCTCCCACTGCTAAAGACCCCTACGCGCAAGCGAATTATTGAAATAAAATTAAACCATATGTTAGTCCCGAAATGACCTAGTTTGTGTTGAGTGGACGTTAAACCCCATTTCTCTCTCTCTCTCTCCCTACCGTTCTGCTCCGAACTGGGAAAATGAAGATGGGCATACCGTGTGTTATGAGGGAAATTTCCCCGGGACAGCGGCACTACGGCCTACTCTTATATCGAATTCCAACTGTGAAGGTATTTTTACGTGACGCCAATGTGTACATGAGACCTTGGTTTTTCGCCCCATCCGAACGACTAGACAACTGTCCTTGTGAGGGCCCTCCGTCCTGCATCACTGGCAGTGGGGGGGGGGGGCACGTCGGAAAATCTGGATGGAATAATGCAGGGATCGAACACCCGACCTTTAGGCTAGCGAACCAGCGTCTTGCCCACTTAGCCACCGTGATCCCCATCTATACTAAGAAATGTTACCAATACATTATTTGTTGCCCAATGATAATTTTTTTTAAACAAAAAGGGATCAAACTTAATTAGCGTGCGCTTAAATTTAAAAGTATGTTTCTGTGGCTCTTTGAATCAATCAGTTATTTTCTGACACATTCATAATTTTTCTGTCTTGTCCGCAGTTTAATCTTGTAGATTTTTGTTGTGTGTAGTGCGGTCCTCCTGCACTTACTATTAGAGAGAAAGAAAAATCCTCGCTGCTTTGTCGGAAGAAAAATGCAGTTATCGACATAATGACTGCCCGACAAAAGGGCTGTGCGTAAAAGTGTGGAATATGACGTAAATAGTGTTAAAGTATGTAATATCAAGGTTGTGGACCCTTTAGAGGTAACCACGTTTTTAGTGGCTGTATATATGTTGAAAGAAATATACATCTCAACTGAAAGAACGTGACAATCCTAGAGTTGGTGTATTTAAAAGATTTCATGGACTTCATTTCTATTTTTATACGTTATGAAAGAAACGGTATGAGATACATACACAATGTTTTGAAGGGTGATGTGTGCAATGTGTTTAAAATATTTTGATATGGTGTAATAGCTGCAAATAATGACAAATTATGGGGGATTTACTACATCCTGTCTGATATAACAATGGGTTCAAAAATGAGGCCGATGGTATTAACGTGTTAATTTCAAGGACTTCGTATTTATTGCGATTCTTATTTAATGCTGTGGTGCAACAATGAATTCAAAAATGGGGTCGGCGGTGTGATTTCCCCTTGTCATTGATGCAGATGGAGGGCCTGACAAGGACAGCTGCCTAGTCGTTCGGATGGGACGAAAAACCGAGGGCCAGTGTACACATTGGAGTGCACGTAAAAGATCCCTTGGCAATTGGAATTCGAAATAAGAGTAGGCCGTAGCGCCGCTGCCCGGGCAAAATCCCCCCCCCCATAGCACACTGTATGGCGTATACCCGTCTTCCATTAGCCCAGGTTAGGTGCAAAAGAGTAGGACGTTAAACTCCATTTCATTTCAATTCATATTCCAGTCTACACCGTTAATACTTATTGTGCAGGCTTTCCAGATAAGAATATGCCGTCACCAATTGACATGACTTGTAGAATATGTCTCGTCCCGTTCTTCTAGTCCCTTATTACAAATAGCGCTTAAACGCATTATTGTGCACGTTTCGTGTAGTACCAATAATAAAATATATATTTTGTCTTCTCTATTGGATATCAGAATCCCCTTTTTTCCCGGTAAGATCACAACATCAATGTTGAGTTAAATTCACAGATATTTTATGTTTTCAATGTCAAAGAATTTGTATGATACCGTGTTAGAGACTTAGCCCCATTAAAACGGAGTTCAAAAGTAAAAACAAACAACCAAAATCGCAAAATAAAGAGATGATGACACGACATATTAATTAATCGCACATAATTTTGTTTTTCAAAGGTGTCGAGCAATCAAACTATACTGTAAATCTCATGAATCAATATCAGATAAAATCAAGGTCATCTTGTACCAAACCATCGACCAATGAAATTGCTTAGCTCCGCTTAGCTTTAGCTCGAAATATTAATCATGGGCTCAGTCAAGACATTCACCTGATGAACATCTACATCAATTTTAAACATCCTGCCTCAATTAAAAGCAAAGTTGTTATGTTCCAAAGTGACCAGACAAATTTCTTTCCACTCCTAAGCCTAAGCAGAAAATTCCCACCATCAAACGTAGTCAAGGTAATGACATAATGAATCTATATTTGGTGTTTCGTCGCAGTCACTTCATTATTACCAAAGTTATCGTGCCCCAAAGTGTCAACCAATCAGATAGTTTATCTCTGCTTAACAGAAGCAGACAGTGCTCATTTTCTAACTCCATCCAGACATGGACCTAATGAAAGCCTAAACCAAATCTGAACATTCTACCCCAATTAGAAGGAGCGTTATTGTGTTTCAAAGTCTCGACCAATTAATTTGCTTATCCTGCTCATTGTTGAACTTAGTCAAGGTACTTGGTGTAATGAAACAATAGACCAAGTTTCATCACTCTGACTTAATTAGAACTAAAGTTATAGTGTCCCAAATCATCAACCAATCAAATTGCTTATCTCCCTAGGCAGAAAATGCTCATCTTCGAACTCCATCAATGTATAAACACCTACACCAAGTTTGAACATTCTAGCTCAATTAGACAGAGTGTTATTGTGTCCCAAAAGGTGTGGCAAACAAACAGACGGGCGAACCCATTGTAATAGTCTCCTGCTTTCTTCGAAAGGGGGTGGGGGGCAATTAAAGCTGATTGCATAATTCGTAGTCACATAGAGTTTTATTGGCAGCTAGGTGACTCTATAGTTAATCAGCGTTGGTAATCAGAACAATGAAAACTAATTATTATGAGTCGCACTTCTGAACTCTAGACAATAATAAGTGTTAATACGTTAAACTTAAATCCTATATAATTTGTCTAAAGGCACGCCGACTATAATAATAATTTGTATAGCGCAAAAATACTACATGGCAGTTTCTATTGCGCTTTTTCAAGTTTGAATAAAGTCATTCACTACTGGCAAGAATAAGCTCGGTTGAAAAGATCAGTTTTAAGCCGAGATTTAAAGCTTTCCTACATATCTGGCGAGCCTAACTGCCAAGGGTAATGAATTCCACAGGAAAGGGACCGAGTACGCGAATGAACGGCGATCTATCTCAAGATTGACAGCCGGAACCGTCAAAAGATTTTTATTCGTTGATCGTAAGTTTCTAGTAGGACCATGCGTAACGAGAAGTTCTTATATGTATTCAGGAGCTTTGTCATTTAAGGCTTTGAAGGTTATGAGAAGGATTATGAATTTTATTCGTTCACTAACTGGTAGCCAATGAAGACGCTTCAATATTGGTGTTTTCTGGTTTTTGTTAAGAGGCGAGCAGTAGAATTCTGGACGCGTTGAAGGTTTTGAATCAGATACTTTTTACAAAATATTACATCTTATATAATACTATGTCAGAACCACCACCTGGTACAATTAATCTGTTACTTCGACTCTTCGAGGGATGAAAGCCAGAAGTGTCTATCTCCAAAATTGACAAAAATGGGTTAAATACACCAAACAGTTCGAAATTTCGTGTAGTTTCTCAACTAAAATTATCTAAGTCCTATCTTTATAAAAAAAAAATGACAGAGAAGTCACTAATTTTATTTCCAAGCAAAAAAACGTATCTCCAGATAGAGAGTTCTTGCTGTCATTATGCACATATGTCTCCAAAGTTGACTTCCCATATTGAGGAAATTTGTATCAACCAGGAGTGTATATATCCATTATTATGAAATAAATTGAAAACTACTGCAAAAAGCCTATTGATCATTCAGCATTTGTTTTCAACTATTAATACACACCTAATTACCAAAAATCATCTAAATCCAACAATTACCTGATTTTTAAAATTTAGTCAAACTATAAATCTTCATTTTCTCAAAACGTCAATTTTGGAGATCCTTCTCATATACCACTAATCTTTTACACGCACAGGAGGCATTGTAAGAGCCTGCAAGATCCACAAATGCTCTTCTGCACTCGACTCCCTAAATTTCTAAAGGGATATTTTTTAATTTCTTGTTGAAGAAAGCAGAAGAGTATTAAAATGGCTTACTCTGTCACACTTTTTTGGACGCAATAACTTCTATTCTAATTGATCTATGTGTTTATTAGGTGAATGTCTTGATGGGGATGTTTAGCTTGGGGTACGCTGAGATAAATGTTTATAAATGTTGCACTGTATTGGGCAAGTGGTCTAGGGGAACTGGCCTAGGTGGGGTAGCAAGGGTACACCCATGTACATCATACTCTATATGGCTTCATTCAGTCAGTGGGTTTTCTCCAATCAAGGCATGGGGTTAATCTGCGGAGACAAAATATAACATCGTTTAGGAATACACACTTTATTACGGGGTTTGACTTCACGTGGCTGACAAACCATTTCCGGTTTTAGGTTGTGGACACAGATCACCAAATATTACCGAAACAAGGGCGAATGTTATCCTCTCCCATGTACATCATACTCTATATGGCTTCATTCAGTCAGTGGGTTTTCTCCAATCAAGGCATGGGGTTAATCTGCGGAGACAAAAAATAACATCGTTTAGGAATACACACTTTATTACGGGGTTTGACTTCACGTGGCTGACAATCCATTTCCGGTTTTAGGTTGTGGACACAGATCACCAAATATTACCGGTGTAGAATCGAAGAAAAGGGTTTGAAACTACATTTTCTTCCAGGTTTTGGTGAATATACATGATTTTGAGGCGGACGGATACAAGAGTTGTGAGGTTGGTTACGTTGAAAGGGAAGGCCGAAAATTGCATGGTTAGCTGCCTCTACTTCCAGCTTGCCTATCTCAAGTTTTTCATTAAGAACCCCATACATGCTTTTGGGCAAGAGTTTGCCACATGTTGCTCCATCTGTGGCAGAAAGAATTTTACCCAACGAATATTTGGGGAAAGGTTACAACCGGTCTAACAGACGAGAATTAACATTAAAGTCATAATTAGTGATCTGTGGCCATGTAACCAGGAGCGGTGTCAAAACAGTTATCTCCCTTTAACTGTAAACGTAAAAACGGTAACACCCCACCGATCTTCATACCGTCACATAAACAATTTGATTGGTTGATACTTTGGGGCACGATAAGCTTACTTCTAATAAAGCGTATAGTTTCATTACAACAATACCTTGAATAAGTTCGATAACGAACATTTTCGGCTCAGGGTAAGCAGACCAATAAGCAATGCTCGTTGGTCGAGACTTTGGAACACAACTCTCAAACTTAGTGTAGACTTTCATTGGTGAATGCCTTGATGGGGATCGAAGTTGGGTAAGCAGAGATAAGCAATTTGATTTTTTGATGCTTTGGGGCACGGTAACTTTACTTCTGATTAAGTGAGCGTTTGATGCATCTATATATCCAGATTGCTGGAAAAAGGCCAATATTGATCCTGTCTACAAAAGAAGGTGATATTCACGACTGTTCGAACTACAGACCTATCTCATTGCTAAGTACTCTGGGTAAGGTCTTTGAATCACTTCTACAGAAACATATCCATAACTTCGTTTTAAAAAAGAAGGAATTATTACCCCCTTTCAATCAGGTTTACAACCTCAAAATTCATCTGTATATCAACTGATTGAGATGTACGACTACATATGTAAAGGGCTAGAAGTGAAAGCAATCTTTTTCGACATAAATATATAAGGGTAAACTTATTGTTAGTTACTTACAAAATCGCTCTCAGAAATTCGTCTTAGGAAGTAAATGTTCATTATCAAATTCTATTACTTCTTGAATTCCCCAAGGCTCTATTTTAGGCCCGCTCCTTTTCCTTGTTTAAATAAACGATATTGTGGATGATATCAGCTCCAACATACACATCTTTGCTGAGGATACCTCTCTTTTCCTCGTAATCGATAATCCTCTTCTTACTCAGCAAACTCTGAATGCTGATATAAAACGAATCGATAATTGGCCAATCAAATGGAAAGTAGATTTCAACCCTTCGAAAACTAAAAGCCTGACCATTTCCAGGAAACTATCCGTATCAACATCAATCCAATATGGCCTACCTTAGGTGACTTACCATACTCCTCGCAGTGTTTCGTTTGATTAGAGCTATAAATCCCAGTTGACACTGTTGGAATGGAAGCAAATTTCTGTACGAAATAAAATAATGACTGATCAATAGTCTGATTAACAACCAACAGCTAACTGCGTAACAATGTCATTACACTCTAAACAGGACCAACTATGTTTATATAACGTTACCATATTGTAGAAAATATATTGCGTGACAAATGAGGCTATCTAAACGGATACAATACCTTAAATCACTGTCCAAAGTTTTAGGGAAGACCCAAGATTAAACGAAGGGCTGTCATGTTGCTATACTTGGGATGGATTTGATTGAACGGAACAACAGACACATTAACAGCTCAACTTTCAGAAGCCCATCCAGCAATGGCCAGAGAGAGATTTCTTGGGCCATTGCTTCAGGAATGTAGTGACTTACCTGAATCCCAAACAACCGCCGCATATGCGTATTTCTGCTATTCTAACTCATGAGTAAAGCAACTTCCAAGATTCCAATCGTTTTTTAACCGAAATCCCACACGCTTGGTCTCCTGACAAACTGTTTTAACCCATAGTCAACTCAGTAGAATTTCGCAGTATTCAATTAAGAGAAAAGTAAAATTAGTTGTTTAATAGATTTCGGGCTCTTTACTCGGATCAAGTCGTGGGCGCCTAGCCAATCTTACTCGGCATAATGCATAATGTGTGGCCCCACCAATCATTTCATTATGGGCGCCTCTCTGGAATAAGGCACCCCACAGATCAAGCAGTTTTGGGCGCCCCATCAGTTAATCGCGTGGGTCATTATGGGGATGCCTCACCATGTTTGGGGAGCGCCTCGTATATAACTAAGTGAAATTGGTTGGGCGGCAATATCGTCGTGGGCGCCCACCCAATGTCACTCGGCTTTATGTGGCGCCCATACTGATATCGAGATGCTGGTCGTTGGCCTCGTGTTGCGTTCAATGGGAAGGGCGCAAAGCTAATCGATTTTCCCCAATGGGCAAAGGCGCCAACATTTTCCTTGGACACCCACCCAACCCCGCGGTAGCTACGGACCTGTAAATTTCGAAAATGGCAGCAACACAAAGGGACGGATATTAATTTAATCGTCATTTTTTATGTTGGATATTACTTACTTGTAACATGTCATATACGCGGCTTCAATACTGATCTGAAACCATGATGGCAGATACTAAAAATGACCGTCAAAATTTAATCCAAAATTGCGGAATTTTGTAATATGTCTTATATATGTGTTTTGGGGTTGTTGGGTTACCTTTAATCTAAAAAAACAAATTTTGAGAATTCTTGATGGTAGAAATTCAAAATGTCCGGCTAAATGAAATTCAAAATGTCCGGCTATGGCTTGCAATATGTTGTATATATGGGCTTGGTGGTTGCTGGGTTCTATTTTAAAACAAACTTATGGTCCAAAAAGGTGTAAATATGAAACGACAATCAAAATAGAAACCAAAATGGCGATGCCTGTCCTTGTGGATATTGCTTTTAATAAGTTTTTTAGGATTAGTGAATTCAATATTTGGTTCAGATATGATTGTCAAACATCAAATTTGTGCGTAAGCTAGAAACATCAGGACAAATTACAGAAACATTTTTTACGATCAGTTTTATAAAATCAAGGAAAGAACCCCACCGTAGCCTAAATTTCAGGGACCCTCTATCCCATAGAAAAACTTACTACTGTGGCAATCACAAGAGCCTGTCGTGAAATGAATAACCGACAGAAATGAACCAGTGGTAACTATTGACCTTGATGCTACAATGACGGACCGGGTGTTGAGGATCTCTAAACATCTACTCGATAGTCTTTAAAACATGTGGTACCCTGTAGTTCAGATAAAGAAATGAAATGAAATGGGTTTAACGTCCTACTGTTCTGCTCCTAACCCAGGCTAACGAAGACGGGCATACGCCATACAGTGTGCTATGAGGGAAATTTTGCCCGGGTAGCGGTGCTACGACCTACTCTTGTATCGAATTCCAACTGCCAAGGGATCTTTTACGTGCACGCCAATGTGAGTTCAGATAAACCACAATCGTTGTTTCCATGCTATCACCATCATCTAGTTAGGATATGTTTATATGTAAGGGCAACTTGTTGAATTCATGAAGGCAGATAAATTAGTGACCAAAGACGAGTAACCTGTTACTGATGCGTTTATGAGTGTTCCACCATGTTTTTGACACAGAGCACAAATGTCCCAGTTGGTTGGCTGAACAGATGTGACTGTAGCATATGCCCGAGGAGCAAGTTTAAATCTTTCGGATATAGTAGGTGATTGACTAGATGACCATCACTTGTTTCTGAAAAATAGAATGATACTGACACCTTGTTTAATGTATTTTCACTCTATATATCGGATTGATGAAGAAAGTTCAGACGTTTATAGAATATTTTTACAACACTATCGTGTGCATATATAACATGGTGATTGATGAAGAAAGTTCAGATGTTCATAGAATATTTTTACATCACAATCGTGTGCGTATATAACATGGTGATTGACATGAAATTAAACTGTTTGTGTTTGATGAGTAATAGCTAATTTCCACTGAAATTTGTAGAAGGAGAACATTATGCGTATAGACATCAAGATCACTTTAAATATACTCCGTCAAATTAAAAACTTGACACTCGGGATTTTTGAGACTAGATTTTTAATATTTGGTTTAAGGCAACTATTTTAGTGTTATGTTGTGCACAGACGACCTTGACATCAACAGAAAGCAAGAATACGTCTCGCCGAACGTCCTTGACATTGATAACGTTCGTGATGTCACAGTACCCCCCAAAATGAAATTCACAGACTTGGGAGAACAATCGGAATTAAGTCTTTAGTACCGGTTGTGGCCTCCTCTAGCGTCTCGTACTGCCACAGAACATTAGTAAACACTACCCGAGGAAGACGTCGCCACTGCTCAGCAAGAGCATGTTGAAGGTTCTGCAACGTCAGTGGTGGATTCACTTGCTGACGAACACGTGGATCCAGTTCGTCCCAGATGTGTTCAATAGGATTAAGGTCGGGGCTAAGCGACGGCCAATCCAGAACATGGACACCGGCATTTCTTAAAAAATTCTGGGTAGCAATTGCCGTATGGGGTCGAGCATTGTCTTGTTGAAACGTTAGTCCAGGCCCATGTCTCTGCATAAACGAAAGAAGAGCAGGTTGCAAAATCTGACCCCTGTACTGGACATTCAAGTTCCCTTGGACAACAACAAGAGGAGAACGTCCATGTGCACAAAAAGAACCCCAAACCATGACGCTGCCGCCACCAAATCGGTCAACCTCGTCTGCGGTACACTCGGACCCTGCCATCGGCAAATCTCAAAAGCGAATCGAGATTCGTCACTAAAGACAACCGAATTCCACTGTCTTTGAGTAAATCTTATTTGTCTTGTGGCCTACACAAGTCGGTTACGGTGATGAAGAGTTGTCAATATTGGTCCATTATAGGGTCTCCGAGCTCGAAAACCAGCAGCCTGCAAGCGATTTCGAACAGTTTGTGCAGTTACCCTTCCACCAAACATCTCTCTACTTATGGAGGTAGCAGTGACAAATCTGTTTCTAAGATGACGTAATCGTATTGCTTGATCTTCCTGGAGTGACGTCACACGTGGCGCTCCCGCCCTTGAGCGGTCGTCAATAGTTCCAGTTTGAAGCACTCTCATTCTAAGATTAATTATTGTCTGGCGTGAACAATTAAAGGCTCTTGCAACAGTGACCACAGACTGACCAGCATAGAGCCTACCTAGTACCTATAGCACGTAGACGTTCTACATTTGAAAGGGGCGACATTTTCTAACAAAGATGAAAATAACAATTTTAATTTGTTTTTCCAGTTCAAGTTACGTGTGCGTGTTCAGTTTAAGCAAACTTGCATCGACTGACCTCACGTGTTTTCAGGTTTTTCATCTTTATATGCTCAATAGTAACGTGATCCACGTGACTTTACAATTTTATGAAATTAAAGGCTTCTTACTACTTTCTATCGTTAGAAACACTTTAAAATTCATCAGTGTCAAGTTTTTAATTTGGCTGAGTATATATGGATGCAAAAGACACACTGTTACAACCTATAAATGTTTTAATGGCAATAGACCATATATATTATTCAGCTCAACGTTCAGATGCACGATCTGCGACAAAATCAAAACTCCCAATTTAGTCTTAAATATTTGTAAACATCAAGGTGAAAATGCTCTATTGTTCCACCAAGCCAATTCAGAGTTGTTCATACGAATCCGATTGATCAGATGAATCGGATTTTTAAAAGCATATTTCATAGCGCTTTTATCTGCTGCATGTTTTATTTTATTTTCTAATGATTTCGGCTATATTACAATAAGGTGCACTTTTTGGAGTATAATAATAACCATAGTATGCTCAGTTATACTTCTCATTAAAAAAAATATATGTTTTATAGACTCTTCTTCGCGGTAATCTATGACATATCTATCCACACCCTGTATATGAGTGTAGCCAAGAGGGCATATAAATTATAAATATATGGTGTGTAGGTACTTGGGACTCAAGATGGCGTTTTTAGGCTTGACTGGTTGAAGTCAGTTATGATACGACGTATTCACCGGGACAGGTAGGAATCCAACAATTTTAAAATTACAAAGTTTACACAATAGTTTCCCCAGAGTTGGCTGGCCGATATCGTCGGAGACAGAATAACTAGAGCATCCAACACAATTAGCGGCACAGCTTCATTGTGAACGTTGCTTCTCCACACTGATGTCAATATCCTTATGACTAAAAAGATGGACTATCTCGATCGTTCGTGTGGAATACCATCGATAAGATAGCTGTATTGTTAAAAAAAATATACATATACCAATGTAAATAATTTAACTTAGGAAAATAGGTTTGTGTAAAATCCATAAATTAGACATATAAATCGCACACAACCAAAACAAGTCATTTTTAAGAAACAGCCACATAGCATCGTGAATGGTTTCAAGTGCCATGGTTTCGGTGTTGGGACTGTGCATTTTTGTAAGATCGCATTCACTAGGTTTTATCTAAGGTCCCGTGCTTTAGACTCCTTGTACAATTTACAATAATTCATATGGGGTCTGTGTAATGGCTATAGTGACTGGTTTCTTGATATTTGTTTTATGGCCCAGCAAGTTTACACACATCTTGAATTCTCTGTGACAAAACACCCCAGGTCCATTCCAAACTTGCCTCGGTTTCCTCCAAAGGATGGACTCCCACACTCAACAATTCGCAATTTCCACCTGCACTGCGCTTGTAGTTGAAACTGAAACACTGGTCATCTTTCATACACATAACAGAGCACTGGAATATATTCTGAATACTGTAGACAGTGGGTATCACAGACGGAATAGCCTTTGTATTCTTCAATTTTGAAATTTTCATTGCTGAAAAATATTTTTAAACACTTTTCATTTTGACAGTTCACAATGCCTATACACAAAACAACACAAATAATGTAGTTCGCCATCAATTAAAGCCAACACGCATTAAATTGACGCCAAATCAAAGAGGTTAAGGACCTAGAAAAATCGGTTTCCCAATTTTCACGAATGACTGCTGTGGTGCTAAGAATGACAGAGTGGCTAGCCATTCCCGAAGCACGAACACCTGAAGCTCAATTCTTTCTAAAGTTCAAACGCGATGATACGAATAAAAATAGCCAATTGTTTTCGTGAAAATAACCAAAGTATTGAGTTGACGAGATGTTAAACCATATTCACTTAATTTGCTCAATGAAATTTCGCATTTTTCAATTTTTATAGTTTAAGGGGGTGGTCCATATGTTTATACATTAAAACAAAATGTGACCAGCCGACGTAGTTAACTTAATTGTATTTCGTTTCCCAGAAAAGCGCTCCCTAGTTCTATATGACGTTTAATATTTCGATCGTAGCTCTGTAATAAGACTATGGGCGTTGCCTGTTAAATATTTTGATATTGTGCAAGAATAATTACACATAATTGTGTCTTACCTGCATTTAGATTCAAGAATAACACAATTACATGGCCACACAGTTCTATAATTCGACTATAGGTGTAAGTAATCAATATCTTCCGCTTCTCTTGTAAAATCTTTTTTTTTTGTCGGCACAGTCATTGCCTGTTAAGTATTTTCATTGTAAGAGTATATCTTTCTAATGACTCAAGTAATGACAATACTTGATCCAACCCCTGTGTCAGCCACTTCAGTACAGTCCACGATATCCAACGCAACTGTTACTGTTACATCAAACATTGGGCGACATTATAATCAAACTTAAACTCCGAAGACTAGAAGAGACAGTTGTGGTATTCAAGATATAACTTTTGGTGTAACTTCTATTCCCTTTTTAAAAAGTGCTAAAACGTAGGAGTAGGCCTAATGTTCAATTCTGAATTATCAATGGAGACTCATATTAATGATCTTTCCAAAGTGTGTTACTTATTAATAAGACAATTGGATCTATTAGAAAATTCTTAACAATAGAATCCGCCAAAACGGGGGGAGGGGGCTGGGCTCTCCCCCAGGAAATATTTGAAATATGAATTCCAAATATGCAATTTGGTGGCATATCTGATTATTATCTCCGTTAAAAATTATTCCATAAATCGATTAACATAAGCCAAAACCATCAACGTGTGAAATTATCATATCGTCATAATTAATTAACGTATTATCATTGTATCGTCAAGAGTCAAGAGAATTTAACTGGTTAAAAATGGGACTAGTTGAGAAAATTTTGACCATTTGATTAACCAGATAGGAATATGTATATTTTCATTGAAAAATGTCCCATTTTTCTTGCCAGGAGTGCTAGTTGATTCCCCCCTGTGATGGAAGGCCACGAGACACATTGGCACAGAGTGACGAACGTGAAATTCATAAAAGCTGCTTTTTGAATTTTGGATTCTGGCGTATCCCCACAAACAGGGTGCAAGTGACTTAATAATTAGTAAATTTGCGGGCGACAGTGTCGGGTGATACCGATGAAATTTTCGGATGGGAATTGCAGGAGAATTCTGGCTAACACCCAGCACACCCGACCCAGAAAATCTATTATACCAGCCCAAACCAAACTCCAGTGATGGTGTGGCGGCCCGTTAAAGCCACCGGTCTCATTCAACATCATCATCATCGCTCTATGACCGGTCCAATACTCCCTCCCCCATATAATGATGGGCAAAAAGGGTTGGTTTTTTTTAGATGAATTGGACAAAATTATTTTTCTTTATTTTTTGTCCGACCGGCCCTTCGGGCGATCGCCCAATCCGCCCCTGATTAGTAGGCATGTTTCTTTTTAAACTTACTTAGTATATTTAATCGTTTCAAATTATTGTTTATGCATGGTGTTAGCCGTGTGATGTTGGTTTAGCTAGTGCACAGGATGTTGTAATTATAACGTCTCTTGTGACCTCTACAGGATCCACAACCATGATATTTTATTACACTATTCGCGTATTAGCGGCAGCCATTTTGTTCGGCAGTTTTGGTCCAATTTTTTACGAAAATCTTGAGGTTTATCTGTCAATTTTTTTTTTTTGCCATGATAGAAAACATTTCATAGAACAACATACTCACAACAGAATAAGAGTGACAAGCAGACATGGTTATTTTATACTATAGTTTTCTGTGACGTATGCAATTTAGGCACACATTTTCACGCAATTACATAGTATTTGGGATCTATTCTGGCATTGTTTTTGAGACCGACTGCACTTATTTTGTGACCGACTATTTTTCTCCTTGGGTCAGACTAACATACTCACAACAGAATAAGAGTGACGTGTGCAATTTAGGCTCACGGATTCACGCAAATACATAGTATTTGGGATCTATTCTGGTATTGTTTTTTAGACCGAGTGCAATGACTGCATTTATTTTGAGACCGACTTTTTTACTCCCTGGGTGAAATCTTATTGTTAGACCAACACTCACAGCAGAATAAGAGTGAAAGTACTGAAACACAACATCTTCCCAAACATGATATGTTAACAAGGTTATTTTATACTAAAGTTTTGCGTGAGTAGCGTGACGTAGGCCTATACAGTGAGCGCTTATTTTGTTACCGACTGCTCGTATTTTGCGACCGACTGCACTGATTTTGCGACCGATTATGCAAATCCCCCCCACACACACAAACACACATTTACAACCCTGTCAATGCTACCAGATCTTAGAATAAGGCATCCCCAACCTCGAGTTTCAATTGGCAAGATGAGTTGGATGGGCAAGTGGTTCAACGCCGGCTAGTGAACCCAAAAGTGTCGCATGTTAACTTCGTGGTATTCTCCGGATCCTGTGACGTAATGTACAAAAATGTTTATTATTTTGTGGGATGGGGTGTCTAAAAAGTTTTTAAAGGGTTGGTGTATAAAAGAAGAGTTTTTTAAAAAGTCTAAATCATAGGCTTACTTACAAGTTCGTGATGGTATTGGAGCCGGAGTTCCATAAACTTCGACCTCACAGATATTTATTTCGGTACGCTTAGTAAGTATCAAGGCAACAAATCGCCCTATGCATGAAGTTGTACAAGGTATATTAACCACTCTACCAGTCGGAACTTGTCCCGCATAATACTTGCAGGTACAATACGTCACTTCTATGTTGTCTTTGATGTGAGGTCCTGGGTCGAATTCCCAAACAGTTATGTGGAAATCACTTGTACGGTGTGCTGAAATATACAAAGCTCATTAAGCTGATGTTTGATCTTCTCTCACAACTTAATCTTATGAATCTGGGTTAATAAAACAAAACCTTTTATCACCAATAACTTATAACACCGTCTACAGTAGATATTACATGTGTGATAAATTTCATAATCTCCTTGGTCAATTAAAAAGGAAGTACTTTTTTTTTATTTTCCAAGAACAATTCATTCTTGTTACAAGGGAACTCCTTTGTTTATTATTAAAAATGAAATGGTTTCTTTTTTATTTAATTGACATTGATGGAAACATTAGTCAATATAAAAGACTTTGAAATGGTTGAATTGCTGTCACAAAATCATGTATCACTACGCCGTAATGTAATCAGGTTTAATATTTATTCAGTATCTACCGCAAAGAATTTTACTGATTTATTTGTGCATGTAAGAAAGGATTTGGTGATAAATAAAATCCACTCAGCCGAGTTTTGTTTTTACTTTAACGACGAGTGTTGATATTTCTTAAATCAAAAACACTCGTAGAAGATTCTCTACTAAATCAGACGTTTAAATTTGAAAACAGCCGAGAAATTATAAAGTATTCCTATTATAATGAATGATATCTTTGGTAGTTTTCTTTCCCAACAACTGTATTCATCCACCGTAATTAGATCGAGATCATATCAAACAACTTTGATAACCTGCAAATCTTTATTCTCAGCAATAATCCATTAAAATATCTTACAGCAACACTCATCCCTGTTACGTATGCCGATACTGCTTATGGTATATGATGATTGTAGGTCCACATACCACCAATTAGGTATACCAGGTAAAGGCAAATTTGTGTGTGCACAGTTAGGATCCCTGGCGGGTGTTGTACTTCCATCATTTGCTTTAGTTGCAACTCTGTCAGAATCTAAAGTAGTTATCTGTCGGGCTGGTTTATTCAATGCTAAATTAATAGTATTGGCAACTGTTACTAAAATAAAATTACATGTATAAATAAATTGTATGTATATATAATCCCGAATTTAGAAAAAGTTGACATATTCTCGAATGTCTGTACTTCTCATGAATATCTTACAATTTTCATATATTTTCAAAGATAGCTCCGCAAAGTTTTGAATACGCCCATGACTACAGCTTGTCCGAAAGGATGTCGAGCAAGTTTGGCCGGATCGAGGATCCATTAAGAAGTCTTATCTCTAGGTTTGAACGTCCTATCACTCGATTGTTTCAAATAAAATTTGGAAAAAAACAAACTGTTAAAGCTTTATAGCTCCAATCGCATACACACGTTTATCGGCAAAGAGGGGATAACTCAGGAACGGAAGACTGAATTATGAAAATTGATAGGAATCCTTGAGCCCCATGTTGCAAGCCAAATATGAAAACGATTCCTTAAAATAAAAAAAATAGGTTGCCAGGCAACGAAACATACGCCCACACAGCAGCTAAATCGTCCGGGCAGTCAACAAGAGTTGTCGTATATTAAGTAATTATCAGAAAATCATTAGAATTTGCTTTTGTTTTATAAAATTCTGCCCCATGCTAACGTTTAGTATACGAAACATTTTTAAAATTTGATGATAATTGAGACCTCTAGATGGACCACAAGCTAAAAAAGTCAATTTAGCGTACAATCAGGGGCTATAATTCAGGAAGTTACAATCCGATATTATCCGTTGAATATCAAAAGGAACCAAGATCTTTGGGTTATAAACATGCATTTCAAGTTTCATCAACATCAGATTAAAACCTATATACCATATTTTTACAATTTTCCGATACAAGCGGCGGACATTTTTTCCGTCAATTTTGGTCTGATTTTCACAAAATTTGCACTCAACCTTCATTACCATGTAACGGCGATATAATCAAACGGTTTTCGAAATCGGATTATAATTTTGACCTCCAGAGGGACCACAAGCTAAAAAGGGTGATTTTTCGGACAACCGGGGGCCATAATTCAGGAAGTTACGATCCGATGGGTGCAAATATCGACAGGAACCAAGATCTTTGGGTTATAAAGATACACGTCAAGTGTCATCAAAATCGGTTCATAATTGTGACCTCTATAGGGTCCACAAGCTATAAACATGATCTTTCGTACAATCGGGGGCCATAATCCATGAAGTTCGATCCGATACGAGCCAATATCTAAAGCAACGGAGATCTTATGGGGATAAATCTATATTTGAAGTTTCGTCAAAATCGGATAAGAATTGTGACCTGTGTAGAGAGTCCACAAGCAAATTGTGAACGGACGGACAGGGGCGACGACAATATAAAAATCAGGGGCGCATAAAAATGGGGTTTAACGTGTAAATGTTCTTCCCCGACTAAGCTTATGAAGATTCAGCTATAGCTTTTATCCAGTTCACAAAGTTCCTGTCATAGGTGAATAATTCCGGAACGAAAAGTCGTAGAACGTTGAATATTAACAGGAATCGTTCTCTCATGACCATAATGCTTCACTATCCGTCAAACACTCTAGCGTACACAAGCCAATAGTTAACGGACCAACGGACTGGATGATGACATAATACACCCACGTTGAAATGTGGACATATAATATAAATATAGTTAAAACAAAGTAACCCACGTTGAAATGTGGACATATAAAAATATAGGTAAAATAAAGTAACTGTCATTAAATTCGCAACCGGCAAATAACATCTACAGGATTCAATTCTGGTCAAGTGGTTGGCTAAACGCAAATACGTGATTTGAGGTAGAGGGTCTACTGCCTTAATGTTTAAAGACTTCGTAACTTGGGTTCAAATATGACGGCATAATCCATTTAGCACATTTATGAACGACAATTTATAGCCAACCGTATTGTAACATACCAATAAAGAGATGGCAATCTGTGTTTGAGAAGACCCTGGTTAATTTCGTACCTGTTAAAGCGACCAAGATGTACTTGAACATTGAATGACAACCCTTAATGTTCCCAAAGACAGCATTCCCATCCATAGTGTTTAGAACCTAGAAAGATACGTTCATTTATTATTCGGTGTAAAGGAAATGAGATCTGAAAATAAATTTCGTAATTGGTTGTTTTAGAACTTCTGTCTGCTGGTGTAGGTTCGTTTGGCCGACGGCGACGCCAACGTAATTTGCATATCCAGTCTGGACGAAGTAATGAAGTTACTTATGAAAATACTCTGCTGAACCAAAAGGTAGGAAACATGTGAAATCAACCGTTCATAAATTTAGTATTTCGGCCATACCATGACAGATCTGGACATATCAAAACCAATTTCCAGTGCCAATACCAAATTTAAAACTTGAATCATTCCATAATGAGGACTGGGTACTGGCTTAAAAAGGAAAACATGCCCAAATAAAAACTTGAGAGCCAAAATAAACTTTGAATTGATCAGGACCGCGAAAGTATAATTAATTTGTTTAGGAAGTAATACAGATATCTCTTAAAGATAGGTTCCCAGAAAAGTATTTATCGGGTGGTCATTGTTATTACCTATGAAAGTATGGCAATTTTGGTATTATATGGAAAGTAGAGATATCCAATCTTACTAATAAAAAAAATACTGGATTCCCTGATAAACATGTATACAGGGCAAAATTGTAAGGGATTCCTTAATCGACAGCCCGACGTGGAAGGCTGCACGCGAATTTGAGCGCTTTGTGTACATGTTGATAAACTTTATGAAGGGTTAGACGTACAACACTTTCTGGGATAGAAATCACGGGAAAAAAACGCGGACAGTGGATAATCCGAGAATTTAATTAGGATTCGATATTTGTAATAAATAGTCAGCGATTACAGACACCATCGTCTTGTGTATTCAATGAATTCATCCCTGCCGAAAAACATGGCCTCTTCTGATAGATTTTTGTAGCAGGGTATACATGGTAATTACAATGTTTCGAAGCAAAATTATGATAAATGAATTAGTTCGAATATGTTTTTCGTTCAAATATATCATCAAATCACCCAGTTTGTACCCGTGAATGTATCTTTAAAAACAGGTAACGAAAAACATGATTCGTGTTATTTCAGGTATTAATGAATCTGATAATTTAAATAAAATTGAAAAACTGGTTTTTTTTTACGAATCGACAGATACAAGTAATATTCAAAACTAAATCACATACATCAGAGGGTATTTTAAGAACCAAATTCCTTGCCATAAAAGAAATTTATGAGGGGTGCACAGCTGCTGATATTTACAAGTTACTAAAACAAATACTTGAAGAAAAGGATAGAAATCATTTTAATGTAAATAGTCTTGGTGGATTTTAAAACAGGGTGTAGCAATATAGACACGGAATGAGGAGATAAGATATAGTTTTATGTTTCTAACATATTCACATATATGCATGTGTGTACTCAAATCAACTAACATTTGAAGGACATATTGGTATATGAAAATGGGTTATGGAAACAAAACATACTGGTTCTATGTGTCAATAACATGATAACAGATATCTCATGCGCAGTTTCTAGAGTAAATTTCCATAACCATATAAGGGTGGGTTATTGCATCATTTGGCTTAAATTAACCAATCTCTCTAATTATTTACATCATGTTTGACCAATTAGATAATTGAATGTCCAAAACCAGTTGATATAAAATTATGATACTTGCGCGAATTCGTCAGACGACATTTATTTAATTCGATAACCCCGTAATACTTTCATTCAATTGTGCTGCACACAAACTTACTACAGTCAACACAGTACTTAAAACATACGATTACACAGGCACTGCTATATGGGCACCTGTTATGTGTCGTATTCGTAGATTTAACTAAGACTTTCGATTTGGTTTGATTGGACTGCTCTTCAAGCTGGGACCTATCGGTATAACGGGCACAATGTTTCGGTGGATCAAAAGCTTTCTGAGCGATAGAAGGATACGGGTGAATGTTGGTAGATTCCTGAGCGCGGTGCAAACATTAGAAAATGACACCCCTCAGGGTTCGGTCATCAGTCCTTATCGCTTCAGTGTCATGATTAATGATATAAAGAAGTCTCGACTAATGAAGTACAATCTGGAGGAGAGGGACAAGATACTATACAGTGAACAACACAAAAATATGCAAAAGGCCATAGCCACATTCAAGACATGGGCGAACAACTGGGGATTCCAAATCTCAGAGAAGAAAACAGCCGACATGCTGGACTGTAGAAAGATGCTCAAAAATCCTGAACTTAATGAGAAAAATAACGGGCAGTTCGTGGGGAGCCAATAGAGTTACATTAATGTTGGGGTATCGTGCTCTAATACGCTTTGTATTAGACTACGGCTCTCTGGCTTTCATGATCTGTGCACCAACACTCTTAAGTAAGCTTGACACCATCCAATACAAAGCTTTGATATTGCGACTGGCTTAGGGCTTGGGACTAGGAGAAAAGCATTACAACAAGAAACCGGAGAGTTGCCCCTATCACTAAGGAGATAGGAACTAGCGACAAGATAGTGGTCTAAGATCTCGTAATTGGGTGAAAGATCCCCAACTTTTGTCAGCCTACAAAAAAAACAAGATATGTGAGGGATTCTAGAAAGAAAAGCTTCGGACAGAGAAACAATCAATGAACTGCGACCAGGGTGATAAATGAACGCGACCCACCCACGATCGCGCCTTGGACACTTCCTATACCTCCAGTCATATCTAGATCTGTTACAGAAAACCGACAAGACATACAATCCTATTGCTGCACGTGCTTTCTCTCTAGAACACCTGGAAGACAACTGGTCGTCTGATGACTGGGACCATGTTTATACGGATGGTTCACACAAACCTGAAAGGGCCACCTGCTTGTTTGGAATATACCTGGCACATGGGGAACAGGGAATAAGCAGGAAACTGCCAATAACTGTTCGGCGTACACTGCAGAGATTGTGGCCATCCGTGATGCTATATCATGGATCTCATACCAAAAGACTAGTAAGTTCGCTTTTCCAGAATGACAACTCTGACTCAAGACCAGGAGTCATTTTGGAAATCAGACAACTGTACCAGAGGTCCTAGACGGGAAGCTAATTACAGCTCGTGTGGATTCCATCACATGTGGACATCCGAGGAAACGAGGAGGCAGATCGATGAAAGAGTGACTGCGAGACTTCAAACACCAAGTCATCGTCTGCGAGAGCGGACAAGAATGTACCACCAACCATGTCCTGGTAGACTGAAGAGAGAAGGGGACTAGTGGTGATGATGGAGACCAACAACATACTGCTCTGCATTAAGAACCTACTCTTTCCAAGACCATATCATTCCATACAATTTAGGCTTGATTTCACACTTTTCATGTTGTTTAAAATTTTAATAACCGACAGGGGCCAAGTGATATTTTCGTTATTTTTGAGATTATTGCTCCTTGCAGTATAAAACATGCAGTTTTGTGTTAAATACCTGAAATAGATCACGGGATAATGAAAAAATAGTTCAGAGTAAAATCGAAAAAAATGCAAATTGGTGACATTTGACCTCTCCTTAAGTGACCTTTCCACCAAAAATTCCACCCTTAAGTTATATTTCCTGATTCAGGGCATAATCCTCTATCAAATGCCACTGAAGTGGAATCCACACCTTCCATGTTGAATAAAACGATTTTGGGGGTGAAATTGAAAAATTGCAAATTAATGACCTTTGACCTCTTCTTAAGTGACCTTTCCACCAAAAATTCCATTCTATGTTGTATTTCCTGGTTCAGGGCACAATCCTCTATCAAATGCCAATGAAGTGGAAGCCGCACTAAACGAAGTGGAAGCCGAACTAAAACGTTTTAATATTGACGAGGTATAGTATGATTTTCATAACTTTCTACATGTACAATGAAAGAAATGACCCTGAACGATACTATGACCTAAACATGATTAAACGGATATTAGCTCATCTATGAAAATATGAATAGTAAATATTGGTATGCTACTTTTAGGAACCATTGGCCCACAATATTGCTCTAGTAAATCGTATTCAAAGGCACAAATCAACCCATCTTGGAATAATAAATTGGAAAAAAAGAAAGTAACAGTGAAAGGAAGTGAAGCATAAAAAAGGACCGTGAACATGATTTCACATGCATTATGCAAGAGCTAAATCTGCTAATTACAAGTCTTTATTTAGGCCTGAAATGTTATCTATATTATCAATTAGACATTAATTAACCTATCCAGACCATAATAAACTCTCGATGTCACGGCTAGCCTTCGATGTTGGTTGGATTAGATTCCTATATGATGCTTAATGGCCATTGATAATTAAATAAAAAAAGGTGGATAATCGAGACTATGCTGTTTATATTAATAATTTTAGTAATGCTGACCGAGGATAGGTGGAGATTTCACTGATATTTTGACTGATATTTTCACCAAATTACCTTTACGCTATCTAGTCTTTAACTATTATAGTGAGAACTGCCATCTCTTTATCTTATCTCCCATAATGTATCTTCAAAGCGTGTGCAAGTTATCGTCGGCCTTAAAAACATTCAGTATAATTCACACACTAATTAAACTCCGTTACCTGGTATAGATATTGTATCAATTGGTTGATACCACTCCTTCAATTATTCCATTTAATTACATTCCCTTCCTATATAAACGTCTGTTAAACTGGGGGCAAGGTTTAAATTCAAGACGGCGAGAGACAGTCACCAGATGAATACAATTGTAAGCTATCGAATAAAACGATGTGGAAATTTTATTAAAAAGAACTGTCCACCGACCATAAATACGGCACACGCAACTATACGATAAGTTAGCGGTAAAAAAACAAGCAAGACAAAACCACATCCATCCCTGGAGCTTTTAAGTCCAAAACATTTGTTTCGGCACAAATGTTATTATCATTCAAGCATGCCATATACAATTAAACATAAATACAAAGCAACGTATTTATAAATAGTTTATATACAATCTTTACAGTTACACTGAATTATTAACAACATAAAGTCTCAGTTCTTATTTTATCATAGTCAAATATTTACGGAAATCACCTCATGAATGCCAAATTAAAGGCTGGGTTACCTTTCTTTTGCAAAGAACACAATGTTGGAAGTTACGTCTCTAAAAGTAATATCAACCCCAAAATGGTTGAATTCCGTTCAGTATTTAAAAAAATGACCGCATACGACAAACCAGCGATAATAAGGGAGACATATGCTTTGGGCCAATAAGGGATGGTCCATACAACTAAGTCTGTGCCTCTACAAGATTTTGTAAGATATCTTCGGATAATTGAAAGGACAATCTTCATCTTTAAAAGTAGTATTTTTATACCAGAATCCCAGACGACCGAACAAGTTATAAAACCACTATCAGACCATATAGACATCTACATACTAAACTGGGATGCACAGACGTGGGCGTCTGTCGGGTCATACTCATATATTATACGTACCGATCGAAACTAACTTTAAACATAGCTGGTTTACTTTCTCAGTCATTTGAAGAAGTTTAATGTGTCTTGCATCATCAAGGGTGTCTCAGTCTTTAAAGCGTACATACAAAATGTTCTCCCTTCTAATTTTATGAAGTTACATTTAACAGAGTGTGAGGGCTATACCTATGGACAGCAGTAAAGTTCATGAGTATAATTCTCAGATGACAACACTTCTATAGAGAATAATTAATAAGCCGTTTCCAACTGTAAACAAATTTATACTTATAACATCAACAATTCTTTTCCCCATAGGACAGCTTTTAATTAAACGTAAACCCACCGATGTCTCAGTCTTTAAAGTGTACATACAAAATGTTCTCCCGTCTAATTTTATGAAGTTACATTTAACAGTGTGAGGGCTATACCTATGGACAGCAGTAAAGTTCATGAGTATAATTCTCAGATGACAACACTTCTATAGAGAATAATTGATAAGCCGTTTCCAACTGTAAACAAATTTATACTTATAACATCAACAATTCTGTTCCCCATAGGACAGCTTTAATTAAACGTAAACCCGCTGATAATTTCCTTCATGAACTAGATTAAATTACACAAAGGCGCGTGTGCAGGACTACAGAAACATCATCTACGGTATCCCCAATGGTATCGTTCCGTTCTACTCGACTAAATCATGGGTCCATTCACTGGGAAAACAGGTTCATCTACAATCCAGAACCATGATAATCTATCTATTTGTCAACTTAATATTAGAAGTGTGAGACCCATAATAAGATTTTCTAGAATATTTTCTCTCTGATTTATATGTAACATGTCTCATAGAGACGTACCTAGATAATAGCTTCAATGTCAGAGAAGTCCGGTCGATTTTTTTAGAAATCATCGAACGAAAAATGGAGGTGGGATTATTATATCAACAGTAGATGAATAGATAGACTCCCTGCGAAAATAATTCCAATAAGAAGCAAATACAAAATCTTGGTTTCTTTATTCTTGACATTCAAACACATACTAATAGATGGTCTTATGGAAAAGGCATAACGAAATAGAAAATAAACTTCAAATAGGCCAATTTCTCTGCAATCTGATTAAAATTCAGATCTATATTTCGTATCTTTTTTTTAATACTTTCGATGGCTTACACTACCTGAAGATATGACATTCGCGCCAGAGGTCAGACGAGCGGCCTTTGGCCCTATGACGTCAGTTCTGAGCACCCAAGAAGCTTTAAAGAAGACTGTGTACAAGATTCCGCCTTAAGAAATGCTTCCGACAACCTCAAGCAAGCTACTTTATACGATTAACTGCGTTGAATGATGTTATGAAATGAATTATATATCGTACGCATACATTGATATTATGAATACATATATTGTACGCATACATTGTTATTGTTTGTTATTTAATGTAATTTAATAAAATTCTGAAAGTACATAAAGGTTTATCATTTTTAAAGGGAATAACATTATGGTGATTCGAAGTTACATTATAAAAATACAATGTACTTCCGGTTTTCGAAGACAGTATTTCCGGTTTTGGAGAAAACTCGGTATTCCGATCCTCTTTGTGATCCGACATATTGTAACGATCCCGTAGGATGTCGGATGTGACAGAGTCCACTGTATATCAATTGGTTGGTATATACTATAACCACTCCTTTGATTATTCCATTTACTCGCGTAATTCCTTCCTATATAAACGTCTGTTAAACTGAAGGCAAGATTGAAACTCAAGACTGCGAGAGACAGTTGCCAGATCAATACAAAGGTAAACTAAGGAATAAATATTTAACGATAAATTATGGGAGATTGATCACTATAACAGTAAAAATCTAGATGATGTAAAGTCAATTTGCTGAAATTTTCAGTCAAATTGATCCACTATGAATCGAGAATTAAGCGGTTGAATTTTCTGCCAAGCCTCGGTCATCACTACTAAAGTCAGTACCATAAAATCATAGTCTCGATTATCCATTTATTGATTTAATCGTGACAGGAAGTTATGCAGTAAATCGGATCGTAATCCACTAAAGGTTACAGGCTAGCGATGCCATGGATAGTTTATTGTGGTACGGATAAGTTACTTATTAGAGGCTTTTGGCAAGTGAAATTTTCCCATCCGTATCGTATACATGATACGTTGCGTCCATGTAGTTTTAGAGTTTTGGCAGATTTTCGCGCCGCGTATGTATGCGTAGCTGAGTTGAGCTTACTTCTGTTAACAGCATGATGGCAGTTATCTAACAAGATCATCATCAGTCCAAGTCGCTGAGCTATTAAATAAAACTTAATGTCGAATGTTATTAAAATTATTCGACTGGACAGTAAGTTTTGGTTTCACTAATGTATCTTTTCAGAAAATTTATACACCTTTACCATAGAATCATATCATGAACAGATTGGCAAGGTCCCACCTCCCTATTTCAAGTCTATATCGCGGTTTAAATCACAACAAATATGCATCTTCGTGTCCTAGGATACACACAGATTCATAAAAACGCCATGGCACAACAGCAAAAACTACGGTAAAAAGACGACGATGTTTTACGGAACATTTTCGTGTGAAAGCTGTTTGATACGTTGCTACCGTATAACTGTGTCCTATTGCCAACAGTCTCTATTGTCTAACGTAGATCATTTCAGGTCTAAAGAAAGACCTGCAATGGGCAGATCTAGCTCTCGCATAATGTATGTTTAAGATAAACTATCAAACGACGTCGACTGGAATAAAACGTACTTAAGTGTAAAACAATCTATCGAAAAAGTTTCATGTTAGCAGGAAGAGAACGCAGGCTTGACAAAGCCACATTTCTGAAGGTTGTAGATTACACTAAATTATTAACCACGTAAACCGACTGTTGTATAGGCTTGCTATAGTGAAGTGGGTGTGTTTCAAAATTGTTTTCTTTATGTTTTAAGTATGAAACATATTCTCAAGGTACTATGAATTATGTTAATCGATTTACGATTAGGATTCACTTCTCTGAACGTCATTGCGGAATCCCTTGTAAACACAATTGTGATATTTAAGTCTCTAAGGAGTAATATCAACCCTAGCAATGGTTGATTTACTTTCAGTACAGAGATACATTGAATCAAAAATCTGCCAAATTTCGGAATTCACTGCAGACAATCCTGCGCCACCTATGATTTTCACTGAAATCTTCTAAAGGACATCATTTAATCCGATTGCGATTGCATGTTTTGATATGTTTTAATTACATGTTAAATAACGAATTATATAAAGATATCTTCCCGCGTGTGATTTTATGATACAATTGAAATAAAAACTAATTGATCTATCATCATGGATTTTTAGTCTCATCTAGGTACAAACTTACTGTGCTAAAACAGTGCAGACCACTATCCTTATGTTTACAATATCGAGGAAGCCAATTTATTTAAGCCAGCTGTCAGAATTTCTAACCTGCTTAGAAACCCAATTTCGCATCTCGCAGCTATAAAATACAAAACACACGAATTCACACAATTCGATTAAGGGCTAGATAAAAATTGTGATTATTGTCAAGTAAATGCTATGGTCATACTTATAATTCAGAAGTTGACATAAATTGAATATTGGACAAGAATAATGTATTAGTTAAATACTGATTTTAAACAAAAATACCAAAAACAAAAAAGACAAGGAACCAAACGTACATAACTAAAGTACGAAACTGGTCAGCGAAACCATTAAATGTATGATCTAATTATTATTTTAATATCTACCGGTACTTGGAATTCATACGGAGCGTCAAAGAAACGCGATTCCCGAGCGAAATGCACAAATTTATGCAAGCAGCTAGGGATCCTCCGATAAATCAGTCGACGTTTGTGTCGAACTCTGGTCCAAAATATCGTTTATATCGGGTCCCAAATGTCGTTTATATTGTCCCAAATGTCGTTTGTATTGAGTCCCAAAATGACGCCAATGAAGTCCCAAACGTCGTCAACTGGGTCCCAGATGTTGTTTGTGTTGAGTCTCAAATGACGTGATACCATCAATGAGGCAGCATTGTACATAATTACAGCCGACTTCTTGTTAGCCTGTGTGTATTTTTGTTCTGTAACTGGTAGGGCTACGCGACTCCCGAAGCAGACAAATAGGAAACAGTGATCCAATGGGGCTGCAATTCCAAAAGGGTGATGTTAGCTGCGATGTTTATCAATTTCCATAATTTTACTGTAAACGCAAGTGACAAAGAGCGTATAATACCGACATCTTACCTCTCATTTTAACCACAATTAAACATATCAAGGCCATATATCGAACTTTCAATCAAATTGAGTGACACGCGGCTTCGCTTAACAGCAGCCTCGCTTTGCACGCTCTATCATGTAGCTTCGATCATCACTGCCTTTATTAATGGACAATTTCTGGGGCTGTGACGTCAACGTAACGGTTAATCTCCGCTTACGACGCCTGTTAAAGATTTAACCGAAACTTTGGAACACAATAACTCTCCTAACTGAGCTGTAGAATGTTAAAACTTGGTGTAGTCGTTCGTTTAGCGAATGACTTGATCGAGTGCGATGATGAACATTTTTTACAGTAAGCAGAGATAAAGAGTCTGATTGGTTGATTCTTTGGGGCACGGTAACTTTGGTTATAATGAAGTGAGAGCGATGAAACTCGGAATATAGATTCATTAAATCATTACCTTGACTAAGTTTGATAGTGAGAATTTTCTGCTTAGGCCAAGGTGCGATAAGCAATCTGATTGGTCAAAACTTTGGAACATAACAACTCTGCTTTTAATTGAGATAGAATGTTTAAACTTGATGTAGATGTTCATTAGGTGAATGTCTTGACTGAGTTCAATGATTAACATTTCGAGCTGAAGCTAAGCAGAGCTAATTGATTTCATTGGTTGACGCTTTGGTACAAGATACTCTTGATTCTGATCAGAGAGTGATGAAACTTGGTTAATAGTTTGATTGTTCCGCACTTTTGAAAAAAAATTATAAATGTACGATTATTTAATATGTGTCATCTATTTATTTTGGAATTTCGGTGGGCGACATCAGTCTCACGGTTGACTTGTTCGTTTTAGTAAACGAATGATAGACTTAGTCCAATCGGAGAGAGTATCGGAGATAACATCTTCCCTCTTGGCCCATGATCTAGCGTAGTCCTCTACGGCATCCATAATAAGTTTGAAATTTTGATCCCATGAAAATGGTTGCGGCAACCGGTATTGGGGTCCTTGAACAAAATCTCACATAGCTTATTATTCTGGACAATGTTCAAATCACCAGTGACCACACGTCCAGGGGGTCACGGTGGCTAAGTGGATAAGGCTGTGACTTGCTTATGGTGAAATATTTGGCTTAACCAGATAGCATCAATGAGAGATCTAACAGTATCAAGATAGCCCATTTCTGTTGATCTATAGCTCTGTAAATATCGTTAGTAATTTTCAGTAAAGCACTTTCTGTGTTGTGGTATTGTTTGTAGGCAGATTGTATTGGATTTTCAAGGTTATTGGAATAAATATGATCATTTAATTGGTGTAGAACACACTTTTCTAGTAGTTTTGAAAACAAAGATAGGTTACTGACTGGACGGTAATTCGACAGAATATCTGGATCCATGATTGATTTCTTAAATAATGGTTTAACAGTCGCTTTTGCTAGTTCCGTGGGACAGTGACAAGATGAAAGGGATCGGTTAATAATCTCAGATCTGATAGTAACAAAAAATAGATCGATGTGTTTCTTTAGTAGCTGTCTAGGTATAGGACCCAAATCACACGTTTTAGAAGAGCTTTCTGATATGATGAGCTTAATTTACGTTTTGAGTCAGATTGGTGAATGATGACCACAATGCTGTTGATTTGCATCTATGCTTCTATATGTATTCATGAAAAAAAGAAACAAATGTATTTGCAAGTTACCTTGTAGAACTGAACTCTGGAAGTGAGCTCGAGAACTTATTTCTATCCAATAAATGATCTATGATCGGTTCCAGATTGAGCCAATTTGTTGTTGTAAAATTCGTTTTTTTGAGAAACTAGAAGTGATCCAACACGCTTACACCCAGCCTTAAATACATCTTTGTGGACTGTTAATTCGGTCCGTCGCCATGGTCTTTCCGCCTTGCATCTTATCCCTGATTTTGTCATTAAACCAAGGATTCTGTGGCTTAAAGTGGGAATTTCATATTTTCTAAGAAAGTCAAAACAAATTTATTTCTATGTCTTTTGCTCAATAGGTTGTCATATCACTATTATACAATCATAGGCATTATTTTCCTCACTTAAACCTCTTTTACATCGGAAATAATAACACAATTACCTCCCTTGTTTTCCGTTCCACCCATGCAATAGCTATCTTTAAAGTTGAAAATGATATTTTTGCCACTTTCCATTCTCAACTGACAATAGTGAATTATAGGATCATTCTTTAACAAAGTAGGACTGTTTATAGATACCATCTTTTTAAGGCTTTATTTTAATATATTTTAAAAATATAATTTAAAAATGTGAAATTGCAGCTTTAATCGCCATATTTCTTGTGACGATGGGTGCGTGTTGGTCCAATATCTGTTATATATATGGAGAAGTCCGTTTATACCAGAAGTTGAAAGTGAAGATTTAAACAAACATGATTCTTTGATATCACCTGCGAACTTGGTGAGATCAATGCATTTGATCTTTGTGTATTTTATGATAGAATGAGCCGTTGCCGGATCACATGGAACCATAAATTGAATAGCATAGTGATCACTGAGAAATGGGTCATTTATCCATAAGTTTTGGACATTCAGTTCACCGCAACGTCTAAGGTATGAACACGGTTATGCGTTGGGTTGATAACATGTTGTACTAAGCCAAAGGACTGGATACGGTCTTGAAACTGGATTGCAAGAGGATTTGAAGGTCCATCCAGATGAATGTTGAAGTCACCAGCAATGAATAGTTTCCCTGGTTTGAGTATCAAATATTCATAATAAAAACTAAAATCAGAAAGGAAAACAATTTTTTTAGATAATGGTGGCCTATAGATACAAGGAGCCTAATTGATTTAATTTTAGTTTTCGGTGTTATTTCAATATTTTCAAAAGATTGGCATTTTTTTTTAGTTCAACAGGAATTCCAATTTTGGATAATATTCCAACGCCCCCGTCTCTCCAGCGGCGTGTGGTGTGATAAAGGTTGTAACCTAACGTTTTTAGTTTACTGACACCAGGACCACATGTGTTAGAGTTGAGCCACGTTTCAGTGATGAATGTAATTCACAATTATGTTCAGTTAGGTATTCGGTCAATGAAACACATTTATCGGGAACAATACTACTGTCTGTTCCAGGTGATACTCTAACTCGAAAAATGCTTAACATGCCTTCATTTTTTAATTAAAATGGCTAAAACTTTGTGACATACCTGGAATTGACGTCCCTTTGATTTCTTCCCTTAGCCCAAATGACTAGAAGTCCGATAAAATCCAGTATCCTCTTGTGAATTTCACATATTTAGACATTGTCACTTTCTCATAACATCAACATTACGAATGCGCGTGCGTTAAATGGAGCGCACGCATTTCGCATTAGGGTAGACAGGTACTTTACAAATTTGGTGCATTCGGTTAGAAATGTGACACATGTCTAGTGAAGGAGAATTCGCCCGTCTTTTTCGCGACAATAATGCTTGTTAGGGTTTCACACTTTGAAGCTTGTGTGAAACAATATTGTTTTTGTTCAAATTGATATGGGTTTTTTTCTGTTTCCACCTTGATTATTTCGCACAAAAATTCTCATTGGAAAATTTGGAGTGACTTAAAGATTAAAACTATTTTGAAAAGTCGGCACATGCCATAACCTTGCGAACTCTCAGAAATAAGTAAATTGGTGTAAAAGGTTAGCCTTGAATAAATATGTCTGGTAAAATGATTCCGAAATTTGTTTTCTGCGACTTTATAGCTCTGTTTAACTGGATATAATAGTGTAAAATTATCTTATTTTTAAGATGTTACGTGCATTAATAAAGAAACTGAGTTTGCCACTTGGAACTAAAGGCAGGCATCCAATCGTGGCTAAAAACAAACACATCAGGATATCTCAACGTTTTTAGCTACGTTCTCGTAACTACTTTTGAGTATGTCTTGCAGCCTCCTTCCACAATTTCGTTGATAGCGGGTTAAACATAGTGGGACAAACAGCCGGGGTCTGGGATTCAGTAAATAGCTCTTTCAAAAGAGTTATATTCTACTGGAACGAAACAACCAACTGTTAATCAAAGTAGGGTGAAACGACTTAAAGCACCCCTTGTCCAGTTAGGCTCGTCCAGATAACTAGGCCAAACATGGCAGGTTCAATTAGTAAGATGTAAACAAATAACACGAAGTTTTAGCCATTTTATTTAAAATTTGAATAAATGACAAGTGATTTTCGAGTTGTAGTATTACCTGGAACAGACTGTAATGTAATTTTAAGTTATATGTAACGCATCAATGCATCTTTCAATGTTCTGTACACTCTTCTATAGGTTTCCAGTGAGTTCTAGTTCACTGGTAGTTTATTTCACCTTTAACCCAAAGGTTTCTTGGATTGTTATTTGATAGAGTATGGTCGTATGCTTCTTTCAACCTTGATGTCAATTTTATACTTTACTTGGAGTTTCAGTATGAGTAGTGTCGATTGTTATTTGCATCAATCGTGTGTATTGGTAGAATCATTTGTCTACAGATTTGCAGTTTAAGTTTAAAGGTATATGTTGTTATTTGTTTTAAAAGTTTTATATATAGTTTGTCTTTGTTAAAGTTGGCGGACATGTTGGTTTTAAGTAAAAGTTGCCAAATAAGTCATTGCATACAGCCAATAATAATAACGCTATTTAAAGCATTTCGCTTTAATAATATAATTAATATCAAATACCCCATATTTTATTACAGAGAGAGCGTAAGGTACTTCACGTGATTCCAGACTCTGGCTACTTTATTAAAAACCCCTTCATGGGTAAGAATCTATTAATTATTAATCGTATTAGTAGGATTAATTAATTATACCTGCATATTTCATGCTGGTTAGCAGTAGATGGTGTCCCTTTAAAGTATTGATTTAGATAAAGTATATATATAAGTAGTATTTAGAGATTTTAGTAATAATATGTAATATATTATTTTAATGAATACGAATGAACTGATTTTATATGTTTGATTGTATTATTCCTATTGCAATTGTATACTTTCATGGTTTTTGTTACTGTATAGTAATCAATAAACACTGTTATACTGAACTCTTGTTGGTCGTTTCCTTCAACACGTATATCCAACTTTGAATTTTGAAAAACACTTGATTTTGTTCACAATCAGTAGAAAATATGGATAGCTCTCAACTGCTGCTACAAAGCGCGAGGGAGGTCATCCACATTATCATCGCTACACGCAGGGCTAGACAAATTTCTAATACTAGCACTATTGTCATGGCATCCAGAAGGGGTGGCAGTACATAATGTACGTATTCAATATTCCTCTCGGAGTACTCGAAAGGGAGTACTCAAAGTAGGACTGTTGGTATGGTGGTAAATATGGACACCCTCATTGATAGTATAGAGGGGACCGGTTTGTTAAAATGTCTATAAAGAATTTGGTTACTGCCCTTATTACTAATGTGACGATGACCGTTAATGTGGAAATGTAAAGGGTCTATAGTTTCGACAACATAAATCAGTCCGCAGTGTACATTCTATGCCATATTTTTATACATTATTCGCGTACAAGCGGTGGCCAGTTTTCGTCCGATTTTCCTGAAATAATCAGTTATTTTTTTTAAGTCGGATAATAATTTTGACCTCCAGAGGGACCATAAGCTAAAAAAACCCCAGGCGATTTGTGGTACAATCAGGGGCCATAATTCAGGAATTTACGATCTGATATGCGCAAATATCGACAGGATCTTTCGGTTGTAAACATGCATTTCAAGTTCATCGGTTCAAAATTGTGACCTCTACAGTGTTCACAAGCTATAAACATGATTTTTCGTACAATCAGGGGACCATGAACCATGAAGTTACAGACCAATACATGCCAATATCAACAGGAAATGAGATCTTAGGGATTTTAAAGCTATATTTCAAGCTTCATTGAAATTGGATAAAATTTGTGACCTGTAGAGTGTTCAACTATTCGCGGTGTTACTGCCAGATGAGAACTTGATAAATTTTATTTTTATCAACATAGTTAATCTAATTCATTTTACGATTATTGTAATAATATTGCAGTTGCGACATTGTTTTCAAATTCATAGACAAGGAATTGGTGAAATAATATTATTACCTTTACAAATTATTGATTCTAAATTCATAACCGAATATATTATGGCCTTGTTTAATGGTGGGGTATAGAGTTATAGACACCCGTAACAACATAGGGGTTCCGCGATGACATGATGCATGAATTGAACTTAGGGTTAATGAACACATTTATCATATGATGCCATATTATTGGAATGTGTCTGCAGACTAAATTTGGTAAAGAGTTCCATATTTGGAATCAGGCCGGTGGTCAGTCTCTGCCGTAATCCAATTAAGGCGGGACATTATAAAATAGACTGCACAGGTAGAATTCGTCAGAACTCACACCGCCTGTCACACCAGCCATACACTTATTTGAGACTAGGAAGAATTGTAATTAGCGCTTCCAGTTTATTGAATTAAAATGTTTAAAGAAAAGAACCTGAACTGTAGTATTGTTATAAATTAGTCACGGAAGAGAACACAACGTGGAGGATAAATAGCTTATAGTACTACATTATTACTTTTCCAATTACATGAAAATTGTTCTCCTTGGACGTTTTTTTTTCAGTTAGCTATGTAATCGATTAGGTTGTCAAGACACCATCCACATGGGACGATAATGCATTAAATATATATGCACTGTATTTAACATACACTAAGCCAAAGATTGGAAGTTTTCTATCACACTGCTCCAGCACAAAATAAATTGAATACCAGGATGAGGAAAATAATGGAAGGCTCTCAACAGTATCCAGTCGAAAATGGTTAATGGCAAATAAATGTTCTCAAAATAACAATCAAATTTGAGTACGTGTTGATGTGGGGATTAGAAAAAAGGATGGTTAGTGACTTCGCATCTTTTATTAAAGATAGCCACGCAATGCATGGAATACTCCCACACGACAGTTTTGTCACAACTGCAGTTCACCCGAAAGGAAAACTTGGATGTTGAGCAAATTTGATAAGGATCTAGGATCCCTAAATAAAATCAACTACCTTGGATTTTTTTTTCCTTTTGTGCCCATTGTTTCCAAATGGAAGGTTGCGAATTTGCAATGTTTTTGGCAAACAGTGGATAATTGCGGGACCGAAAGATGTTGAAAGCTGAAAATCGAAAGCGTTGATCTTCTCATGACCCCAATGCTTTTTAAAAAAACAAATTTGAAAACGATTCGTTAAAAAAAATGTAGCCTATGTTGCGTTTACAAAGTTTTCGGGGAAGGGGGAACTCGATTTTGTTCATTTTCATTTGAAAACAATCTGTTAAAAATTATAGCCTCTATCGAGTTCAGAAGGCTATCGGAAAGGCTAACATAACACTGTTACAAAAGGTGGAAAACTACCCTTGTCGCATTCATGAAGTTTCCCATCTTCAATAGAAGGCTTGATCTCGCCTTAACTACGTACATCTTATCAAATTAGATGTTGTAAAACTCGCGTAGGTTGCTTAACAAACATGGAAGTTTCCGAGATATAGGGAGTGACCACAATATTACTTCCATATGTTTCGTAGTTACTCCCTATATCCCAGAAACATCAGGACGTATATTGTCGTCATCCCTGTCCGTCATTTTAAGATTCGTCAAAACTGGTTCACATTTGTGAGGATCCACAACCTTGATATACCATACTCTTAAACTATTTGCTTACGAGGAGCGGCCATTTTGTCTGGCAGTCTCGATCAAATTGTCACAAAATTCGAGCTCAACTGTAACGATGATATATTCGAACGGGGTTTTTCATCGGATAATATTGACTTCTATAGGGACCGCAAGCTAAAAACGCGATTTTTCGTACTATCAGGGGACACAATCCAGGAAGTTACGGTCCGACATGCCCAAATATCTTAAAGACCCGAGATCTTTAGGTTGGTTTTAAACATTCATCTCAAGTTTAATTTAAATCCGATAAAAATTGAGACCAAGCGAGAAACGTGATTGTTTTTTGTAAAATTAAGGGGTATAATATCCACCGAGATAAACCCATATTTGAAGTTTCGTCAAAATTGGATAAAAATTGTGACTTGCAAGTATAGTGTCCGTAAACAAATTGTGGACGGACATGGGAGATGACAATCACCGGGGTGCGAGTCTTGACATTTTTGTTGTTTTGCAAGAAAATTCATAACCTAATCCCCGGTCTAAAAACGGTAACAATAACATCTGTGTTTGAGGCATGAAACGTGTTTTAATTTTTATGTTAATTATAACTGTAATGGTAACCACCAGCAAATCACTGCCAGAAACTTTTACAAAGCAACCATTTTTTTTTGTCTTGTTTTTTTTTCTTGTTTAAAAACGGATATCGCGAAATAAATTGCATACTTGAAATCGAAAGTTTGTTAGTTAACATCAACAAAATGTTTTTGGAATCTAATATGGTCTTTTCTTTGCGCAGAAATTAATAACACCATTAAGTTGTATCACTGCCACTGGGCAACACCGACTTCCAGTGCATTAGGCTTGACTGGTTGAAGGCAGTAAGGCTACGGCGTGTTCGCCGGTACAGATAGGACTCCAACAACTTTAAAATTATAAGGCTTACACAATAGTTTTCCCAGAGTTGGATAGCCGATATCATCGGAGACAAAACAAAGCATCTAACACAATTAGCGATACAGCCTCATTGTGAACGTTTCTTCTCCATAATGATGTCAATATCCTTATTACTAAACAGAGAGAACTTGGTTTAACGTACACTCGACACAAACTAGATCATTTTATTTCAATAATTAGCTTGCGCGTAAGGGTCTTTTAGCAGTGGGAAGAAACCGGAGGAAACGCACGAGGTTGAGAAGACGCCCCTATCTCCATGCCATATACGCTCACACCGATGGATCGAAACCACAGCCGCAAGCCAGAGGTGACCGGTCAGCTAGAGGTCGAAGCGCGGCACTCCTGACCACTAGGTCATCCCAAATAGATATGATTAGCGTAGAATAATGGACTCTCATGATTCATCGAACATCGATGGATAGCTGTATTGTTCAAATAAATATACCTTTACCAATGTAAGTAATTTAACTCAAGGAAACAGGTTTGGGTAAAATCCGTACACTACCAATCCAAGTCATTTAAAGAAACGACCATAATATAGCAGGTTGAATGGTTTCAAGTGCCATGTTTTCTGTGTTAGAACTGTGCATTTGTAAGATCGCATTCTCTAAGCTGATAGGTTTTATATGAGGTCTCGTATGTTAGTCTCCTTGTAGAATAAAACTTGGCTGTGTAATGACTATAGTGACTGGTTTCTTGATATTTGTTTTATGGCCCAGCAAGTTTACACACATCTTGAATTCTCTGTGACAAAACACCCCAGGTCCATTCCAAACTTGCCTCGGTTTCCTCCAAAGGATGGACTCCCACCCTCAACAATTCGCAATTTCCACCTGCACTGGGCTTGTAGTTGAAACTGAAACACTGGTCATCTTTCATACACATAACAGAGCATTGGAATATATTCTGAATACTGTAGACAGTGGGTATCACAGACGGAATAGCCTTTTTATTCTTCAATTTTGAAATTATCATTGCTGAAAAATATTTTAAAACACTTTTCATTTCGACAGTACACAATGCCTATATACTAAACAAACCGAAGCTCAATTCTTTCTCAAGTGCATACGTGACGATACAAATAAAAATAACCAATTGTTTTCGTGAAAATAACCTATAAGTATTGAGTTGACAAGACAATAAACCATATACACTTAATTTGTTCAATGAAATTTTGTATCTTTCACTTTTTATAGTTCAAGGGGTTGTCAATGTGTTTATAATAAAATGTAACCAGCTGTTGTAGTTATCTTAATTGTATTTCGTTTCCCAGAAAAGCGCTCCCTTGTTCTACACGAGGTTTAATATTTCGATCGTTTTTTGGGGTCGTTTGGGGGAAAAATGCTCACTAGTCCGCGGTTCATTAGTCTACCGTTATCTACAATTAGGGTTAGGTTTGTTGTATTTCTTATAGCGGTGGACTAGTGCACCCGCGGACAAATAAACCCCTCTCGTGATCAGTATAGTCGTGGCTATCTTCTTGTATTTCGTTACCCGGAAAAGCGCCACGTAGTCCTATAATTAGACTATGGGTATAAGTAATTAGGACCTTCTGTTTTTCTAACAAAATCTATCGTTTAATCGGCACAGTTATTTCATTAATTCGCTTCCACGTAGGGGTATTTAGCATTGGTAGGAAACCGGAGAAACCCCACGAGGATGGTACCGGGGATTCAAACCACGCCATTTGACTCAATGACAGGCTTTATGATACAGCGCGCACGCGCTAACCGTTCAGACCCCCCCCCCCCCCGTTTCCACGAGACACACTTTGCCTACCTCTATCAGCTGCTGTATAACACTCAGATTAATCAACAAAATATAAAATACTATAATTAAAGGTTGATGTTTTGTACAAAGTATCAAAACGATTTCTTTAACGGATAATGACATATATTGCGCAAACCAATTGGGACAGATGCAAAAGTTATGCTAAAGAATAATAATTATATACCAAAACATAATTATATCCGAGAAATTCCAAATTAGCAACAGACACAAGTATTATAATAGGTGGAATAAAGTGTGTAAAAACTTAATCGATTTATGAGATATGCTTCGGAAACTAAATTGTACACCAATTAGCGGCTGTATGGAAGCGTGTAGGGGTCAATAGCACGATAGATATTGGTATTCTGAAGCTTCGCCGACATATTCCATTTCGCCGTAGCATGTCGACATGTTCGCGAAATATGTCATGCGCTATGTCGACGTATGCATTATTTTGAAACGAAATAACGACTTGCAAAATAGCGAGTTATTCAATTAACTCGGCAAAAATTGTCTTTCGAGAGATAAAATTGTCAGAAACATCACAATGTGTTGACCTAATATCAACTTAATATTGCGGTATCTATCGCGCTATTATCTATCTATCTCTTTTTGAGAGATAGAGAACAAGCTAAAAAGAACGTGATTATTCCTACAATCAAGGGGTGTTGGGATGGCCTATAGTGGTCTAGAGTGACGGGCTTCGACCTCTAGCTGGCCGGTCACCTCTGACGTGCGGCTGTGGTTTCGATCCCCGGTGTGAGTGTATGTGGCATGGAGATACGGGCTCCTTCTCAACCTCGTGGGTTTCCTCCGGGGACTCCGATTTCCTTCCACAGCAAAGACCCCTGTGCGTGCGCTAAGATAATGAAAATGAAAAATAAGACTTGTCTGCGAGATCACCTTCCGTGGAAGCGGACGTTAAACGCCAAGAACAGCATCCTACAATCAAGAACCATAATTCATGAAGTTACAATTCGATATTGCATTTCAAATTTCATCAAAATCGGATTGTAATTGTGACCTCTACAGGGTCAACAACCTTGATATACCATATTTTTTTTTACACTATTCGCGTACATGCGGCGACTATTTTGTTTGGCCATTTTGGTTTGATATTCCGTAAATTTGAACTCAAATTCATTACAGTGTAATGGTGATATAACCAAACGGTTTTTTAAATCGGGTAATAATGGTTATATAATTAAGCGGGTTTTTTTTAAAATCGGGTAATAATTGTGATCTCCAGAGGAACCACAAGCTAATAAAGGCGATTTTTTCGTACAATCAGAGCCCATAATTCAGGAAGTAACCATCCGATAGGTGCAAATATCGAAAGGAACCAAGATCTTTAGGTTATAAACATTCATTTCAAGTTTCATCAAAATCGAATATCACATACCTTGATATATCATATTTTTACGCTATTCGCGTACACGCGGCGGCCATTTTGTCCGGTAATTTTGGTCTAATTTTCACGAAACGGTGTAACGGTGATATAATCAAACGGTTTTTTAAATCGGATAATAATTGTGACCAAGAAGGACCACAAGCTAAAAAAGGCGATTTGTCGGAGAATTGGGAGCCTAAGTATGGAAGCGTATAGGGGTCAATAGCGCGATAGATACCGCAATATTAAGTTGATAATAAGTCAACATATTGTGATTTTTCTGACGATTTTATCTCTGAAAAGGCAATTTTTGCCGAGTTAATTGAATAACTCGCTAATTTGCATGTCGTCATTTTGTTTTAGATGCACACGTCGACATAGCGCATGGCAATATTTTGCGAATATGTCGACATATACTGCGGCGAAATGGAATATGTCGCCAAAGCTTCCGAATAACAATATCTTACCGCAAACGTGTATGGAAGCGTATAGGGGTCAATAGACGAAATGGGGACATAAAACATAGCGTGTTGACTCAATTACCTCGGCAAAAATTGACTTTTCAGAGATAAAATCATCAGGATAATAACAATATGTTGACATAATACCAACTTAATATTGCGGTATCTATCGCGCTATTGACCCCTATACGCTTCCATACTTAAGTCAGGAAGTTATGATCCGATGGGCGCAACCAAGAAGAAAAGATACCGGATCTTATTGTATAGAAATAGGAAATCGTTTGTCGATTTGCCAACCACCCAACGCTACAATTTTTGTATTGGCCTGTAGATGAAGCTTCTTCACCTACAATAGACAAATTAGAAGAGTATAAAGATTACGCTATAACGCGAAGTGAACTTTAATTAGGTGATGCTTGCGAGTTTAATTTATGATTATGGTGTTGAAATGATCGTAACATTTCGAGATGTGACTTTGATTCATAGTGATGTAAAAGTGTGTTGACGGTAATAAAAATGTGTGATTTTCAAGTCTAATGACTGTGTTAATTCTTTGAACTGTGGTTGTATAAATTGTTACTGAAAATAACGCAGTGTGGACTGATTTCGCAGAAATATCACATTTGCGAACAGGAATTCGGAACAATATATCTCGTGTTTGAAATAAAAGAGACAAACTGTTTTAATGATTTAATTTGTTCAACTTTATTCCATAAGTACGCCGTCTATTTCGGTCCTGGCGGCTACAAACTGTACCATAACAATTTTCAATTGTTAAAAGAATAGAATTTTATTTCTGTGTTCTTTGTATTATTGTATGACTACATGCAAATACAAGCAAATATCATTGAATACAGCCATTGAATACAGCCATTGAATAACCTATGTAGTATGGTTGTATTCAATGGCTTGAAAACGTACTACTTTTGCCCAAAATGACGTCATTTTCATAATTACGCCAAACCGTAATGACGTCACCACTAGCAACGACAATTTTTGTAAAAAGGAAAGAAAATAGGGCGGAACATGTCATGAATTGTAACGTTATTGGTGATGATTTTTTTGATAATCTGAATAGTGCAGTGTATTTTGAGATTTGCATGTAGTTATAGAATAAATACAGAACTCAATGACCATTGAATACCGCTCGGGTTATTCAATGGTTCACTCGAGTGTATCCCTGCCGCATTCAACTCGCTGTCGCTCGTGGAATACTTGCGCAGGGATACACTCTCTTGAACCATTGAATAACCCGAGCGGTATTCAATGGTCATTGAGTTCTATCTATTTATTTCGATCGTCTACGTCATCAGATGTTGATATGAGTCCAATATATGGACCTAGGATGACGTCGTTAGCGGTTGCTATGAACCTGTCATGACCTTTTCAGCGGTTGGTATGAAACGAATATATAAACCTATGATGATGTCATGACTATGGTGGACTATGGCTGCCATAGCAAATACATATTATTTTCATGAAATTTAAACTTTTTAGGCCTATCTATTTTTTATTTAAGTCTTTTTTCTTTCATTTAAAAACAATTTAAATTTATATTTATTTTAATTTTTTTTTTTTAAATTTTTTTTTTTTATAAATTTTATTTTAATTTTTTTTTATAAATTATTTTTTTAATTTTTTTTTATAAATTATTTACATTTTTTTCATAAATTATTTACATTTTTTTCATAAATTATTTTTTAAAATTGTTTTTATAAATTATTTTTTAAATTTTTTGTTTCATAAATTATTTTTTTATTTTTTTTTATTTATTTATAATTACATTTTGTTTTTCATTTATTTTATTTTTTTTTATAATTTTTCATCTTTAATATCTTTTTTTTTATATCATTAACATTTTTTTTTTTTGAAAACTTTTTTTTTATTTTTTAAATTTCCTAATTTTTTTTTTGTTCATGTTCCGTGCTTTGCCATAGTCCGTATTTTGCCATAGTCCGTGATTGTATGTTAAGGTAAGGGTTAGGCTTCGTCCAGGGTTAGGGTAAGGGCTAGCCCTGTTTACATCTCGAGACGAAATCTACAGGTGCTAGCCCTTACCCTAACCCTGACTCCCATAATCTATACATGACGTCATATGTGCTAAAATGCGTAGGACCGTCTTCGATCTAGCGTTCTCTTGCTTTGCCATAGTGAATCGGTTATCCATCTCTTATTCTTGTCGTCTCGTATAATCAGTCGACTCTACCTGCTGCTAAAACCAATGTTCGTGTTATACAGTGTTTCGCTTTTGGGTGTTTATCAACATATATCAACATGACGAAAGCACATGGTGTTAGTACATTCACCCCCCCCCCCCCCCAAAGATATGACACTTGGACACTGTCCTGTTGGTCCAGTTTTCGATCCTGGTCTTGGTCGAACTTTGCGACGTGGTTCCACCATGTCAGTGGTGCAAGACAGAGGGTCTGACAAGGGGACATTATGGTCATTCGGATGGTACAGAAACTCGAGGTCCCGTGTACACATTGGCATGCACGTCAAAGAACCCTTGACAGTCATAGAATATGTACTTATAGTCTAGGCTCTTCTAGGTCAAGATTTTGGTTTTCCCTTTTCTTGACAGATCTCATACTTACTTGTAAAAACTAACACTCTGTGCTTTCGTCAAAGGATTTATGTTGATAAAACACCCAAAAGCGAAACACTGTGGAACATGAACATTGGTTTTAGCAGCAGGTAGGGTCGTCTGATTATTCGAGACTACAAGAATACCTTTAGAGCTGAATAACAGCGGCACAATGGCCACTATGGCAAAGCAAGAGAACGCTAGATCGAAGACGGTCCTACTCATTTTAGCACATATGACGTCATGTATAGATTGTGGGAGTTAGGGTAAGGGCTAGCACCTGTAGATTTCGTCTCGAGATGTAAACAGGGCTAGCCCTTACCCTAACCCTGGGCCAAGCCTAACCCTTACCCTAACCCCCAATCACGGACTGTGGCAAAACATAGACTATGGCAAAGCACGGAACACGAAAAAAAAAAATTTTTTTTTTTTTTTTTAGAAATTAAAAAAAAAAAAAAAAAAATCTTTTAAGAAGATAAAAAAAAATTTTCAGAAAACAAAAAATATTTTGTTCATGAAACTTTTTTTTATTATTTTTAGAAAATAAAAAAAAAATCATTTTCAGAAAAAAAATGTTCATGATATAAAAAAAGATAATAAATATAAAAAAATGAAAAAAAAATAAAATAAATTTCAATAAACAAATAAAATCAATTTAAAATAAAAATGTAATAAAAATAAATAAAAAAAATATTAAAAAAAATAAAATTTACAGAACAAAATTATAAAAATAATTTATAAAAAAGATTTAAAAAAAAACTAAAAAAAAACTAAAACAAAACCAATTTAATATAAAAAAAATTCAAAAAAAAAAAATTAAAATAAATATAAATTTAAATTGTTTTAACTGAAAGAAAAAGAATTAAATAAAAAATAGATAAATTTTTTTTAAATTTTATGAAAATAATATGTATTTGCTATGGCAGCCATAGTCCACCATACATGACAGCTTGTTTTGAGATTATAACTGCTATGGATATCAAAGAAAAAAAAACTACCGCCAGTTGTATATCCATGTAATCGGTTAGTAGCCTATTTTATAGTGTGTTCTTAGCTTCTTGTACGAATTTTTTTATTTAAATATTGAAGCTAATATATTTTAAAGTATATCAGGCATTGTAGAAATCCCATTAATTCTTACTGACAAGATAATGTTATTTAGCACTATATTAATTAATTAAATAAAATGGGATTTAATGTCCTACTTTTCTGGACCAACAGAGCACGTGAAGGCTGGCTTACACCATGCAGTAGGGAAATTTTGCCCGGACGGCAACAACCTACTCTGGTAACTCTTGAGATCTCAAGTTTTTTCGTATCCCATCTGAACGTCTAGATGTTGTTTCTGGCCAGGCTTTCTGTGCATAACTGACAAAGGGAACCCACGCCGGAAAAATCCAGATATATATATATATATATATATATATATATATATATATATATATATATATATATATATATATATCGCATAACTTTTTCTTTCAAGCATAACTGTTTCATTGTCACATGTATATATAATATAATTCCCCATGAGCTTTATGCAGGTATCCTACATGTAGCTATAATAATGTCTTTTAATTTATTTGTAGATATGCCATAGGAATTCCCCACGAGTTTTATGCAGGTATCCTACATGTAGCTATAATGTCTTTTAATTTATTTGTAGATATGCCATGGGAATTGTTTAAGACATATCAAAGAATACAACACTTCAAGGGAAGATTTTGCGATATCCCGTCACCTTATGTCACCTAGAGCCCATGATTATCTGAGAACTGCTGAATTTCCTCTTCCCCACCCAAGGACATTAAGAAAGTATGTAAATTTTCAGTTTCATCATAAAAATAGAAAATATTCATATAATAAACCATTGAACAAATCACAAACCAAGAAACAAATCTCTCTTTCTATTACACAATGACATATGTCATAGAAGCGTCCTGCCATATCAAAATACGTGTAAGTGATTGTAACATAAACCTGTTGCTATCAGCACTCGGCTGGAGATCTTGGTAGTATTCCTTATGTCATTGCGTAACTAGAACTTGTTGTTGGCATGTCTTATCTAACTTTATCTGATAAACTATATTGAATGTTAAACCTGATATTATGCATGATACATTAGACAGGTGTCTAATGAGCTCTTTTGTCTTGAATACGTTTATAAACTCAGAACATAAACGAATGGTCAGTCAGGTCCAGGCAGGTCCAGGAGGCCATGCTAGGCGGGCGCCTAGTTAAGGTACCTCAGGAGTACTATAGTCAGGTCTAGGAGTCGGAGACGAGAGCTTCTGGAGTTAGCACACTCGTGCTAAGCCAGGCTAATTAAGTCATGACTCCCTCCATATAGATAGTTCTACGGTCGTTTACATTACGATGTTTGTACCTAATATGTAAGAAGAAGAATAAAACTATTATTAGATGTATATACCAGTGTTGTCATCCAAGAACCTGATTAAAAGAACGAAATACTGTCACATATTAATTGGTGCCGTCTGACCAGAGCAACGATTGAAGTCCTAACCACTAAGTTCACAGGCCAGAGGCTCCCAGAGCTACCAACGGGGTAAGTCTTTTCTAATCCTACCATGGCGAGGGTGAAAAAAATGACATTAGTGCTATGTATTATAATTTAACTGGAAATCTGCAGTTTATCATCACGCGTCGTTAAATATCATGGTGTAGTTACTAAATTTAATATTAGCAAGTAGTGGAACAGGAAAATGACGAAAACAAAATTGTATATATATTATTTGTTTTAAAATGCGTCATGTTGTTTTTAAAAGATTATGAATTATAATTGTTTGTTTTTGAACACATATTTTGGCATTTAAAATTAGTATTAACAGGTTTATATTGCGCAGTAAAATGTTTTGTGATTGTTTAACTAAAATTGAGTTAACAATATCGTAATTAGGAATTTTACATTCACAAAGTATTAACGGGTTTATCTCTAAGTTTTTTTCGTTTATTTTGTCTATACGTGTATATTATCCAAATAGTTAATGGCAAAGGCCCCGATATTTACGAGTGAGATTTTTATTTGTAATACCCCAAATATTTAATGGGAAAGACCCGATATTTACGGGATTAAGATTTTTATTTGTAATACCCCAAAGTTTTAATGGGAAATGCCCCGATATGTAACGGGAGAAGTTTATGTTAAGTGGTTTAACCCCAGGAGGGTTGTGCTCGGATTTAAGAGCGAACGTTATGTCTTGTTTTGTGTTGTGTTTAAAAATTATAGAGATAAACCGTTAGTTCTTTCAAAAATATCTTATTTAAGATTGGTTAAATGTGTTCAGATCATTCATTATTCTTGAGATAGAACAATATGACTCCCTAATTTCAATTGTAAATATCGTTAGATCGTTATCTAAAGTCAAGTCTGTTCCACTTGCTAATTTGATTAACTATTAATTAAGTTCACTCCATGATATATATGATAAGCAGACGATAAAACTTCGGCACGGGTGGCAGTTAATATATATACTCTTCATAGCACATGTCATAACACGCCGTTTTGCCAGACGGTATGGAAAATGAAAAGACTACCGGTCAACAACAATAGTTGAACTAAACGGAGCAGGGAAAATTCTGACCCCTCAACATTACTGGAACGAGGAAGGGCATCATATGTACCCCACCCCTACAGTTGGCTACGACAGTGCAGTAGCGGTCTAAGAAGATAATTAGAGTAGTTTGTGTTCGCGATTCCACCAAATAATCGGTCTAAGAAGATAATTAGAGTAGTTTGTGTTCGCGATTCCACCATTTATATGAATAATAAGAGTAGTCTGTGTTTGTGATTCCAGGATCTCGTTTGGTTTTTTTTATTATTGACTCGCGTGTGAGACCGATTGTGTGTATAGAACTTTTAAGTTCGTGTGTTTTTCATTGACCTTTTCATTTTGTTTAAAGACATTTTTGGATATTATGACATTTTACAAGTATATATAACTTTTAAATTCGTGTGTGTTTCATTTACCTTTTCTTTTTGTTTATAGACATTTTTGTATACGACATTTTACAAGTGTTGTTTGTATTTATATGTCTTTTCATTCTTATTGTTATTTTTATCTTTTAAGATTAGGGTAGATATTATCGATCCCAGTTATATTCAAATTTGTAAAGGCTTTAAAAAAATATTTCATATTTTTTTCTAAAAAGAGGGATAGGTATATTACACAATGACATATGTCATAGAAGCGTCCTGCCATATCAAAATACGTGTAAGTGATTGTAACATAAACCTGTTGCTATCAGCACTCGGCTGGAGATCTTGGTAGTATTCCTTATGTCATTGCGTAACTAGAACTTGTTGTTGGCATGTCTTATCTAACTTTATCTGATAAACTATATTGAATGTTAAACCTGATATTATGCATGATACATTAGACAGGTGTCTAATGAGCTCTTTTGTCTTGAATACGTTTATAAACTCAGAACATAAACGAATGGTCAGTCAGGTCCAGGCAGGTCCAGGAGGCCATGCTAGGCGGGCGCCTAGTTAAGGTACCTCAGGAGTACTATAGTCAGGTCTAGGAGTCGGAGACGAGAGCTTCTGGAGTTAGCACACTCGTGCTAAGCCAGGCTAATTAAGTCATGACTCCCTCCATATAGATAGTTCTACGGTCGTTTACATTACGATGTTTGTACCTAATATGTAAGAAGAAGAATAAAACTATTATTAGATGTATATACCAGTGTTGTCATCCAAGAACCTGATTAAAAGAACGAAATACTGTCACATTTCTCTCTCTCCAATTTCCAGTTCTGCTGTTTATTTTGTGTAATATTGGAATGCGGGGGTATTTGAAAGAAGATTCTTTTTCATAACGTCTATGATAGGTTTACTTACAAGTTCGTAATGGTAGTGGAGCCGGAGTTCCATAAACTTCGACTTCACAGATATTTATTTCGGTACGCTTAGTAAGTATCAAGGCAACAAATCGCCCTATGCATGAAGTTGTACAAGGTATATTAACCACTCTACCAGTCGGAACTTGTCCCGCATAATACTTGCAGGTACAATACGTCACTTCTATGTTGTCTTTGATGTGAGGTCCTGGGTCGAATTCCCAAACAGTTATGTGGAAATCACTTGTACGGTGTGCTGAAATATACAAAGCTCATTAAGCTGATGTTTGATCTTCTCTCACAACTTAATCTTATGAATCTGGGTTAATAAAACAAAACGTTTTATCACCAATAACAGTCTACAGTAGACATTGCTTGTGTGAAAAATTTCATAATCTATTGCTATATCCCCTTGGTCAATTAAAAAAGAAGCACTGTTCAAAGAACAATTCATTTCTGATTAAAAGAAACTTCTTTGTTTATTATTACAAATGAACTTTTTTTTTATTTAATTGACTATGATGGAAACATTCAGTCAGTATAAAAGACTTTGCAATGGTTGAATTGCTGACAAAAAATGATGTATCACTACGCCGTAATGTAATCAGGTTCAGTATTAGTTTTAGCAAAGAATTTTATTGATTTATTTGTGTATTTATTTTATTTTTAATCGGACGTTTAAATTCAAACACAGTCCAGAAATTATAAAATATTCCTATTAAAATTCCAACTTTTGTCACTCATCAGTCTGCCAGAAGTAAGTAGATTCGATCATATCAAACAAAATCGATAACCTGAAAATCATTATTCTCAACAGGGTTAGTTTCCCTTAATTAGAATCAACGTTGTTATGTTCTAATTCATGGACAAGTCAAATTGCTTTTTCTCTGCCTGGCTAACGTAGATAATGCCTATCATCGAAGATTCGAAGCAATGCATAACACTCGCCGGTATTAAACAATGTACCTCAATTGTCGAACATAAAAGTGGATTTTCAAGTCCTCGAAAGGCATTATTTTTAATCGGACGTTTAAATTCAAACACAGTCCAGAAATTATAAAATATTCCTATTAAAATTCCAACTTCGGTCACTCATCAGTAGATTCGATCATATCAAACAAAATCGATAACCTGAAAATCATTATTCTCAACATTTATCCATATATTAAAATATCTTACCGCAACACTCGTCTCTGTTACGTATGCCGATACTGCTTATGGTATATGATGATTGTAGGTCCACATACCACCAATTAGGTATACCAGGTAAAAGATGTCCTGTGTGTGCACAGTTAGGATCGATGGCGGGTGTTGTACTTCCATCATTTGCTTTTGTTGCAAATCTGCCATCTAAAGTAGTTGACTGTCTGGCTGGTTTATGCAATGCTAAATTAACAGCATTGGCAACTGTTACTAAAATAAAATTACATCTATAAATAAACTGTATGTATGTATAATCACCTACTCAATATTATCTCGTATCATGTCATCTCATGCAGTCGATAGTACAATTCAAAATACCCATTCTACCTCAAAACTTTCATTTCAAAGGATGTGACAGTTGGAAACACCGTCATCTAATGAAAATCTAGATTGCTCTTTAAAATTCGACCTAAAGTATCTGCAGTGTTATTATGATCCAACGGGTATGACATGCGGGCGTATTGGCGGGTAGTAGTTCTAAATCAGTGTGCCAAAGTTCCGTCCAATCAAATTGCTTATCACTTTGCTACAGCAAGTGCTTATTATGTGACTTAGCAAAACCAAAATTGTACGCCACTTTCCGCTGCTTTCTCTCGTCAATCAGAACCAAAACTACCATGTTCCAGGGTGTCAGTTAGTCTAGCTGCTTTTAACACCAGTTAACGTAATCAGAAAAGGGTTAGTTTCCCTTAATTAGAATCAACGTTGTTATGTTCTAATTCATGGACAAGTCAAATTGCTTTTTCTCTGCCTAGCTAACGTAGATAATGCCTATCATCGAAGATTCGAAGCAATGCATAACACTCGCCGGTATTAAACAATGTACCCCAATTGTCGAACATAAAAGTGGATTTTAAAGTCCACGAAAGGCAGGATAGGGCAAGTAATGTGAAGTGATCGATTCTAGACATGTTTGGCCAAATACAAGTATCCTTTCGACAGGACTACTTATTATTTGACCATAATTGCCGAAAAGGTTGACAGATTCTAAATTTCTGTACTTTTCATGCCAATTTTACAAATTATGATATATATTCAAAGATAGTTCCACAAAGCTTTGAATACGCCCATGACTACAGCTTATCCGAAAGGATGTCGAGCAAGTTTGGTCGGATCGATGATTCTTTAAGAAATCTTATTTCTATGGTTCAACGTCTTATCACTCGGTTGCTTCAAATAAAATTAGGAAGAAAACCTGTTAAAGCCTATAGATCCTATCGCAGACACACGCCTATCGGCAAAGAGGGAATGACTGAATTATGGATATTGATAGTAATATGAAAGCGATTCATTAAAAAAAAGAAATGGGGTTTAACGTGTAAATGTTCTTCCCCGACTAGGCTAATGACGATTCAGCTATAGTCTCTATCCAGTTTACAAAGTTTCTGTAATAGGTAAATAATTCCGGAACGAAAAGTCGTAGAATGCTGAATTTCAATAGGATTCGTCCTCGTGTGACCATAATCCGTCAAAAACTCTATCCTTCATCGCGTTCACAAACCAATGGTTAACGGACCGACGGACAGAGTGATGACATAATGCACCCACGTTGAAATGTGGACGTATATGACCATGGTTAAAACAAAATAACTGTCATTAAATTGAATTTCCGAAATATTCGCAACCGACAAATGGCATCTACAGGATTCAATTCAGGTCAGGCGGTTGGTTAAATTCAAATACGTGACTTAAGGTAAAGGGTCTACTGCCGTTAATGTTTTAAAAATTCGTAATTTGGCGCTATTTTAGGTTTTTAGAATGTTCATAGTGTCCCCTTGTTGCATTCAAATATGTCCGCGTCATCCATCAAGCACATTTGGGAACGACAATTTATAGCCAATTGTAACATACCAATACAGAGATTGCATACTGTGTTTGACAAGACCCTGGTTAATTCCGTACCTGTTAAAGCGACCAAGATGTACTGGAACATTGAATGACAACCTTTAGTGTTCCCAAAGCCAGCATTCCAATCCATATTTTTTAAAACCTAGAAAGATACATTCATGTATGTTTAGTATTTATGCTGATAATTGAAACTGAACACAATGCGTGAAAATGTCCCAAAAAATTACAAACTTGAAAAAAGTCGCGTTCTCACAGCTTTGTAGGTCGGATCGCAGAACCTTGGCGTTTGTTTTGAACATGCTCAAAACAGACGCCATGACTCGGCGATCATGGGCGACCATGGAGACCGCAGTACAAAATCTGACGTTTCCACCCCGATTTTAACACGCTTATGACGATCTTAGCGCGCTCTGTGACTATTTTCGTTCGCCGTAGCGGCACAGTAAGAACGCCAACCCGGTCTGACGGGAGTATTAATTTGATATTTACGTTAGTTTGTGATTTCCGTGTCACTGTCCGTAGATTTGTTTTGTGTATTATGTGTGGTGCACTTAACATAAGACAGTTAAAACTGCAGTGACAGCTGCAGCCATTCCAGTGTCAATACCAAATTTAAAACCTGAATCATTCCATAATGAAGACTGGGAACTGGCTTATAAAAGATGAAATGCCCAAGGTCCAAATAAACTTTTAATTGATAAGGACCGCGAAAGTATATTTAATTTGTTTAGGAAGTAATACAAATTTCTCCTAAAAACAGATAGCGAAAAACAAAGTGGATTGAAGTTAAGTCATAACTCTGTGAATGACATGATTTGTTATTGTGGGTATTATTGAATCTGATAATTTAAACAAAATTAAAGGATCAAAATTGTATTCTCTGGTTTTTGACGAATCGACGGATACAAGTAATATTCAAAACTAAATCACATACATCAGATTGGTAACAATGGTATTTTGAGAACCAAATTCCTTGTCATACAAGAAATGTAACACTTGAAGGAAAGGGTATAAATCATTTTAATGTAATTAGTCTTGATGAATTCTAAAACAGGAGTCACAACAAGATTTAAGTGGATAACCGCTTAATACTTTCACTCAATTGTGACACCCACGAACTTACACTTGTCGTCGCAAACTGCCTCGAAAATTGGATAATCAACAAACTTTAATAAATGAACTTGCCAATTTGAAATTTTCAAGGACTCCCCTTTGTGCCATAATTTCCATGCTACAGTCAACACAGTATTAAAAACATACGATAGCACTCTTTGTTATCTTGTTAACGAAGGTGATCGCAAGAAGATTTAAAGCTCAATGATTCGTTAAGATATCTTTCATACGGATACATGGTAAATCAAATAGAATTATATTCCACTATAAGCTCTTCGGGCACTCCCCAATTGATATTGCATGTTCTCGTTTGTTTCCATAAATCCATGCTAAGTCGCTCAAATTTTTTACTACTGAAAGTGCCTCTTCTCAGACCAAAATATGTCCGTTCCGAACATTTGAAATTAGTGTTAACTTAAAATCCATGTAGGCCTAATTTAAATAAAGGGTGCCTTGCGCCACTCTGCTCTAGGACCAAAATATGTCCGTTCCGACACACATTTAACAGATACAAATACATGTTATTCCACATAAACACAATGAAGGGGACGCAGATATTTTTGATTTTGTCCGACACCTTTGATGTTGTTCTCGTGCTCAACCAGTATCAAAGATATATCAGACTTGTTACAAATTGTCTCGAGTTTGTTCCACCCATCTAAACATTTACCGACTTCTTGTTCCATCTATAAAAGCTTACACCCCTTCTAAATGTGAAACAAGAAAATTCAAAGGTTAAAACGAACAATAGAACAAACACCATAAAGGGACAATAATATTCTTGCTGGCTTGGTAGCTCCAGAAAATAAATAATACCCTTATTCTAAGTACTACATGTTTAAATGTCCTACCTGTTGTGTAAATTATCCATTACAACCTATTTTATTTGTCCAGAGGGTTCGAAAATATTTTGAAATCCAAGTCACATTTGAAAAGGTTTACGTTAGACTTTTCAAATCAATTGGTTGAATTTTTCCAATTTTTTAAATTAGGTGTGTTAAGATGAAATTTATATCATCATTTAATTGGAATATTCTAAAATAATACGATTTGTTGACCAGAATGAAGATTGGGACATATTTTTCAATTACAACAAAAGTGTTATTGGGGCTTTAATGTCGACAAATACGTAAGACTTTATGAAATAAGATTTATTTTTATGATATGATACAACCGAAAGGTGCATAAAATGGAGCGGAATTTCCCCCATAATTCTAAATCCTAACCTAGTAATGCGTATGCTAATATGCTTACTTCTATGCATGTAACTTCTTACTCACAAATGTTAAATTGGCTATTTAAACATGTAAAAATGCTAATTTATAATACTTATTTCTTAAATATTGCAGTTAGAATTTGTATTTTGTTCTCTTTCCATTATTAGCTTTAATTTATTGTAGTCTGTTTAGTTTCGTTAACATTTTGACATTTCACAAATGTTGCGCGGTAAAGCTGTCATAATTCTAAGCCAAATTTTGCTAACAGACGGCGCTGTTTACAATTGTATGGAGGCTGCTTGGGGACATGCAAAATCTCGCCCTTTTCATAACCCGAAATAGACCAAAATTATAAACTATTCTATATATGTTTAAAATATATAAATAGGATTCTCTGTCGTGCATTTATCATAATAATACTGCTAAGTCGATCGATTAGATTTAGCATATTGTGTTTCTAAAAGAACAATAAAATATATAGTAAGAACTAATACGGCATGCACGGGAGTGAATAAATAAATATAAATAGGTAATCATTTTTCCCCTCAATTTATGAAATATTTTAGGCACATAAGTAAAAAAATTTTTGATATTATTTTAGCTTTTTATCGGGTCAAGCTTCCAAATGTTCATGATCCTCGGTGGCTCGGTGGGTATGTCCCAGACTCGGTCTCGGGTTCGCTGCCGGTGTTGGAAGAGAAAGTCCCTCGGGTTTTCCACGGGTTTAACGTCCTATATTCTTCTGCACCTAACCTTGGCTAAGGAAAGATGGGCATACGCCATACAGTGTGCTATGAGGGAAATTTTGACCGGATAGCGGCGCTACGGCCAATGTGTTCACGGGACCTCGGTTTTTCGTCCCTTCGGTTCCTGACGTGGAACAATGTCTAGTCGTTCTAATGGCGTGCACGTAAATGAACCCTGGACGTTAGAATTTGAAATAATAATGGGCCGTAGCGCCTCTGTCCGTGCAAAATCACCTCACACTACACACTTTATGGCGTGTTCTCGCCTTGATGCTGAACGACGGGACGTTAAATTCGATTTTGCTAACAGACGGCGCTGTTTACAATTGTATGGTGGCTCATTAGGAACACGTAAAAATGACCCGATAAATAAATGGGCTATTTTATCGTGCATTTTCACAAATAATGCACTATCGATTGTTTTGGCTTATTTGTTTTCTAAAAGAATAATATATAGCAAGTACTCATTACTTTCTGAATGAAAGTGAATAAATAATTATAAATCGGTCATGCTTAGTTTAGCTTATCTCTTCCCCTCAAAATTATGAAATGTTATACGCACACAAACAAAGTATTTATGATATTATTGAAGTCACTTATATCGGACCAGACTTCCAAATCATCGGGAGTCGCGGTGCCTCGGTGAGTAAGTCACAGGCTCGGTAACCAAGAGATCTCGGGTTTCCGGCTCGCTTTCCACCTGTTAGTGCCTGACAAGGAACTGTGTCTTCATGGGACGAAAACCCAATTACGTACACCAAGAGTAGGCCATAGCGCCCCTGTCTGTACAAAATCCCCAGAAATTGCACACTTCATAAGTGTCATAACTAAACGAATTTAAAAATGGTATAGTTCTACATTGTTTACACCCTCTCAAATTTCTATATTATGTGCCCATTGAGGGGTTCCGGAGTAATTGCCACCACCCCTCTCCTCTTATATTTTAATGTTTCCAAATGAAATGGAGTTCAATATGATACTGTTCTGCTCCGAACTGAACTAATACGCCATACAGTGTGCTATGAGGGAAATTTTGCTCGGACAGCGGCACTACAGCCTACTCTTATATCGAATTTCAACTGTCAAGGGATCTTTTACGTACACTAGACAGCTGTTCTTGCCAGCCCCCCCCCCCCCCGTCCTGCATCACTGACTGGGGGGGGGGGCACGCCGGAAAATCTGAATGAATTTTCTCGACCAATGCAGGGATCGAACACTCGAGCTCCAGGATAGCGCCAGCGTCCTGCTTACTCAGCCACCGTGACCCCCCCCCCCCCCCAATTAATGTTGCCATTCCTGTAAATTATTTGGAATCAATAAACTTATACCAATGATAACTGACAGGTACATAACATTAAAATTGATTAGACAACATATGGTAGTATAGACAAATATTATTCTTTCAAGAGTTTGCATCCATTCATATTTTCACGTGCACGTATTATGCCATCACACTTGTCCGTGCGTGTGTCTACAGATCCCAATTTGTTATCCGACTTTGATGAAACTTAAATTGTATATTGGTATCCCAAAGATTTCGATAACAGTTAGTTGTGTAGCTCCTGATCGCACGAAAGTCGCACAAACAGCTTGTGAATCACAATTTTTATTCAATTTCTTTAAAACTAAAATTGTATGTTATAAACGAAGAACTCGATTAGGTTCAATTCTGGCGCGTTTGGACCGTATTTTCCTGGATTTTAACCCCTGGTTGAGCCAAAATCGCGTACATAGCTTGTGCGCCCCGAAGAGATCATAATTTTGATTAGCTATATATAATATGTTTTAAACATAAACAACAATCACTGGTGAATTCGATTTTGGAGGAAATTGGTCCGTAACTTCTCGTTAAAATTGCTCCGCCCCTTTACGCAAATACATGCAGTTACAAAGCATCTAATACATACATTATCACAATGGGCCACCATATAGTAAACAGCGCCACCTGTTAGCATAATGATAGTTAGAATTATGACTTATCATAACGGGTTAAAAGGGAGTCATAATTTTAACCCGCATTATGCCAACGGGTGGCGCTGTGTACTACATGGTAGTTTATTGGGGACATGTACAATATCGCTCTTTTCATTACCCGTCAGACATGACGACATTTTTATGTCAAAAATACTAAAATACTTTACGTACAAATTATTCTACATATTTTTCAGATGAATAAATATGATACTTTTTCGTGCATTTGCCCCCGATACGACCTTATCGATTGATTTAGTCTCCTTTTTTTGCAATATTCGTTCTCAATATTTTTGAGAGAAGTAATAGGCTAAAGATATATAAAATATGTTACGTATAGTAAATTATTCTTATATTATTTAAATAATATAGAAATACACCGGCAGAAAAAAGCTATTTTTTGTTTGTTTTGGTTTATAAACAATATTTTATTTTATTTGAGATTGGATTGAGAAACAGGAAATGATAATTCAGATATAAATATTAAAGTAAAGCCACACCCCGCCCACTCCACACAGACACACCTCACCCACCCACAAACCCAATCTTTGGAATGAGATTAATAAGATCAATTTAAGGGGCGAATCGTTCGCCCAATGCCCAAAAAGACCCTCTACCTCATAAGACAACTCGGTGATTTGGAAATTAAACATACATTATGCAAGAGCAGAATCGGCATTACCAATTGTCGATGTCACCTTTAGCCTGCAATGTTTACTGTATAAAGATCTGATTCATGATTAAATCAAAAAATGGATAATCGTGACTATGTGGGGTTTTTTTTGTATCTTACCGACTTTAGTAATGATGATCGAGGCTATGCGCAAAACTCAATCGCTCAATTCTAGGTCAGAGTGAAACTGAAATTTTCAGCAAATTCCCTTTACATTAGTCAGCTTTTTGGGCCTATCTATTCTCCCTTGATTTATCTTTAAATGAAATCGAGTTTAACGTCCCGTCGTTCAGCATCAAGGTGAGAACACGCCATGAAGTGTGTAGTGTGAGGTGATTTTGCACGGACAGAGGTGCTACGGCCCATTATTATTTCAAATTCTAACGTCCAGGGTTCATTTACGTGCGCGCCATTAGAACGACTAGACATTGTTCCACGTCAGGAACCGAAGGGACGAAAAACCGAGGTCCCGTGAACACATTGGCCGTAGCGCCGCTATCCGGTCAAAATTTCCCTCATAGCACACTGTATGGCGTATGCCCATCTTTCCTTAGCCCAGGTTAGGTGCAGAAGAATATAGGACGTTAAACCCGTGGAAAACCTGAGGGACTTTCTCTTCCAACACCGGCAGCGAACCCGAGACCGAGTCTGGGACATACCCACCGAGCCACCGAGGATCATGAACTTTTGGAAGCTTGACCCGATAAAAAGCTAAAATAATATCAAAAAAAAATTTACTTATGTGCCTAAAATATTTCATAAATTTGATGGGAAAAATGATTACCTATTTATATTTATTTATTCACTCCCGTGCATGCCGTAATTAGTTCTTACTATATATTTTATTGTTCTTTTAGAAACACAATATGCTAAATCGATCGATTTAGCAGTATTATTATGATAAATGCACGACAGAGAATCCTATTTATATATTTTAAACATATATAGAATAGTTTATAATTTTTGTCTATGTCGGGTGATTAAAAGTGTGAGATTTTGCATGTCCCCAATCAGCCTCCATACAATTGTAAACAGCGCCGTCTGTTAGCAAAATTTGGCTTAGAATTATGACAGCTTTACCGCGCAACATTTGTGAAATGTCAAAATGTTAACGAAACTAAACAGACTACAATAAATTAAAACTAATAATGGAAAGAGAACAAAATACAAATTCTAACTGCAATATTTAAGAAATAAGTAATATAAATTAGCATTTTTACATGTTTAAATAGCCAATTTAACATTTGTGAGTAAGAAGTTACATGCATAGAAGTAAGCATAGGTTAGGATTTAGAATTATGGGGGAAATTCCGCTCCATACATATACATGAATATATGCAACGTAGACAGGGGCGTTCATAATGATTTCGTTTGGGGGGTGGTGTTTAGCCAAAATGCGACCGACTGATGCACATACCCCCCCCCCCCCCCCCCCCCCCAGTGCGAGTGACGCAATCAGGAGCCGAGCACCAAGTGCGAGTTTTCTAGGGAATATGGGGGGGGGGGGGCGGTTTCAAATGTAGGGCGCCATCCACAATCCCACCCCACAATGAAAGTAAACAAAATACTAGCTATAACATTAAGCGTACCGGTAGAACATAGATATTATTATATAATTGTGTAGTTGTTCGCCAATCGTTGTCTCGTCGGAAAGTAGTTTTATTTTAATTCACATATAGTTTATGTCATATCAATGGTGGTGCCTATAACACTGAGTAATTTGAGAAAATTTTTGAGAAATTGATTCAATATCCTGACATTTGAGGCCATTGCTGGGAGACATTCCTGTGGACGAGTGTACCACAAATGACAGTCAATTGGACAGAATCTCCAGATGTGATTTGCAAGAGTTGGCATAACATCTGTACAATCTGAAGCCCCCGTCCCATATGATAGTGCCGAGACAGTATAAGACAACTGAGGAGTAAAAGAATGATTTTAAAATGAAATCAAGCGCCGCAGGCGCAAAAAAAAATCAGATATGTAACCAAGTAGACGAATGATGTTATAATGGAATCGCGCCGCAGGCGCGAAAAAATTTCAGATATGTAACCGAGCTTTTAAATTTTTGGTACTGGGGTTGATAAGAAATGGGACAAAATCTTGAGGCTTATCTGTCAATTTCGCCTGTTTTGTGATTGTACGTTTATCTCATTAATTCATTTAGTCGGAGACCGACTGCTGTGAGTACTTTTATTTGAGACCGACTATTTTTTGCCATGGTAGAAAACATTTCATAGAACAACATACTCACAACAGAATAAGAAATACAAGCATACAGGGTTATTTTATACTATAGTTTTGTGTGACGTATGCAATTTAAGCACACGGATTCACGCAAATACATAGTATTTGGGATCTATTCTGGCATTGTTTTTGGGACCGACTGGAGTGACTGCATTTATTTTGTGACCGACTATTTTTCTCCCTAGGTGAAATTTTGTTGTTAGACCAACATACTCACAACAAAATAAGAGTGACGTATGCAATTTAGGCTCACGAATTTACGCAAATATATAGTATTTGGGATCTATTCTGGCATTGTGTTGGAGATCTATTGCTGTGACTGCACTTATTTTGAGACCGACTATTTTTCTCCCTGGGTGAAATTTTGTTGTTAGACCAACTACTCACAACAGAATGAGAGTGAAACACAACATCTTTTCAAACATGATAAGTTGACAAGGTTATTTTATACTAAAGACTGCTCCTATTTTGCGACCGACCGCACTGATTTTGCGTCCGACTATTTTTATACCAAAGTTTTGCGTGAGTAGCGTGACGTATACAGTGAGTACTTATTTTGATACCGACTACACCTATTTTGCGACCGACTGCACTAATTTTGCGACCGACTATTTTGGGGGCTGGGGGGTACCCCCCCCCCCACATTTACGCCCCTGAACGTAGATTATTAATACATGTATCTACATTCAAGTTTAACCAACTGTGTCTAGATATATATTTTTAAGTTTTAGGTCGAGCTGAATAAAGTATATGAATCATGACATAAAAAACCCATCTATGGGTGGTTAACAGCGTGTATCTAGAATTTTCTACACGAAGTCTATGGCAACCATATATTTTAAGCGTGTTAACATTATATTTATTTTTAAATGTCATTTCTGAGTTAACATATCGTAAAATTCATATTCATTTGACGATCGACATTCTATTTACAAAACTATTGTTTATCCCAACTACAGTGTAAACATGGTTTAGAGACTCTATCTGAACTATAGGGTACATCATGTTTTAGAGACTACAGGGTAGATTATGGATTTCAGACTTAGGGGTACACTATGGTTTAGAGACTATCCGAACTAGAGGGACTCTATACGAACCGCAGGATACATCATGGTTTAGAGACTCTATCCGAACTATTCTTTTGCAATTTGTTTAGGATAAAATGTATCCTGTAAAACGATATACCAAGAAAAAAATAAAACGTTTTGTTAAGCTTTATGATGCTATGACGTCATAGTTTTTATAGCGTCATTGTTGGGACCCAAAATGGCGCCTGTAAATGAGTTGTCGTAACTTTCCCTATACAGGGCTTTTGTTTTGGTATATGAATTACGTCATGAATTTGTCGTCTGCTTCCCAGCAAATGGTCGATTTAGATGCATTTGGCATGTCCTCTGTAGCCTACACATATGAAATCTGGCACAAGCTAAAAAAAAAAAACGAAAAAAAAACGCAAGCACTGATCTTAAAGTAGTCCGTGTGTTTGTGTTGTTTATTAATTGGTAAATAAATAAAATGGTTTTAGAGCAGAAGCGAAATTTTCTACAGCATACTTTTCGAGAATATGTTTCTAAAGGATTTTCTCTGCCTTTAAATTGTCTTTTTCGTATCAAAAGCTGCAGGAAATGCGTGGAATAACTCTCAGCCATATTGTTTGAAGCAGAAACAGACTTAAACTTTGATAAGCAAGCCTTATACCTTGCTTGAGACTTGTGCTTAGATAAGGACCAAGTTGCGCTTACGTTTTTTCTAGGAACACATAATAACGTACTTGGGCTTACACTGAAGTCTACTTCAAGAACAAACAAGGACATTCTTAAGAATTTTCTGGGAACACAAAATGCGATAAACTTACTTAAATAGGCCTACAAAGTCTACTTGAAATCTAAGCACACGAACGTGCTTAAGAATTTTCTAGGAATCGGGCCCATGTAGTCGTCTCGTTGTACTTGACTTTTGTAGAATTCGTCGAATTCTTACTTTTTTTAGTTTACGATCGCTCTCTTTTGAGAATTGATCTGGTAGTCCCGCTGGTTCTACTTTGGTTTGGTTTTGTTGTAGACTCTATTGTCGAGCCACTGGCATTCACAATGGATAACATTGATCCCTTTGAAGGGTGTGATCTTGAATATCAAGCGGCTGAGCTGCCGTTTGAAGATGATGAAATTGTGAACATAGATTCTAATTTACAAGTAATTGACGGAAGTCCTTTTTCTAATGTTGGCTCATATACTATTAATAATAATAGTACTTCCGATAATATTAATAATGATGATCGAAATTTGAGTAGAAAACGGAAATCAAATCTCTGTAAATCCAAGAAATCCCGGTAAATGCAGAAAGGTAACTTTTTCCAAGGGTGTAGACCCCCGATACGCCCGACTTAGAACCAATAGGTCTGCTAAAATGTCCCGGGGACAAATCTAATGAAAATTCTTAGGTCGCTTCGTCCAGGGCCCCAGCTTCCTTTTTTGATATTATACCGGCATGTAATCAAAATGATGAAGGCTCTGTTCCGTCTTTTACTTTCATTCCGAATCCTAGTTTTAATGCTGGAAATATAAATGAGGATAACAGTGTACCAGTTAACCATGCGGATTTAGTTTTTATTGCGGCAACAAATGAATCTGTTGACAAATTTAGATCCTTTCAAAAAGTAATTTTACACTGTAAATAATTTTTGTGTACTTTTACAGTAAATTTACTGGCAACTTTCTGCCAGTAAAATGACCCTATAGTTTAACACTCATTTGTAAATTTACAACTGAGCGGTAGATAAGATTTACAAACAGCATGTAAATTTAGAGAGAGTGTAAAATAACTTCTCTGTAAATAACATTCATTGTAAATTTACACTGTGGTTGTAAATTTACACTGTGGTTGTAAATTTACCTCAAAGTTATCATATACTCGCTGTAAATTTACACTGTGGTAGTAAATTTACCTCAAAGTTATTTTACACTAACTGTAAGTTTACGTGGTGTTTGTAAATCTAATCTACCGCTGAGGTGTAAATTTACAAGTCCAAAAGTTGCCAGTCATTTTACGGTAAAATACAATTCAAAATGTATATTTACTCCAAATATGCTTTGAAAATGTGACATTTTACAGTGAATGTGTTTGTCCCCACTCGGCTTAGTAGTCCTAGGTTCGATCTTGGCAAATAGTTAAAGTTTTGCGGACCTTTCAGCCGAGCATACAAAACATCATTCGATAATGGAAAGAAATTACATAAAATCTGGTTTACGTCCCACTGTTCTGCTTCTTACAATGGAAAGTGAAGGAGTCATGACACGAAGCAAAATGTCCCCCCACACAAACCTATATATGGCATATCACTGTGTTCATACGCCAGTGAGGTGCATTCAGATTTTGAATAACATATTTCTCTAAAATAGTCTAATCTTACTGACATAACAGCAAATATTTTGCACAAAATTTGATATGTGGTCGAAGGGGAATAACCGATTTGCACACTAATGGACAGTAAATTTACAATTTGTTGTAAAAATACTATTTCAAATGGCATCCCTGTTAATGGTAAACTGACGTATGGTTGTATTTCTACATTGCGTTTGATGTAATCTTACATGTTGCCAACGAGGGAATGGCCGATGTGGTCTCTATTTGATTTACAATTTGCTGTATAAATAATAATTCCAATGGCATTTCTGTTAATATACAGCTCACATGATGTAAACAGACATAATATGGTTGTATTTCTACATTAAATTTGACGTAATCTTATACAAGCTTTGTATTCAAATGCAATTACATCGTTTTAAATGTAAGTTAAAGGGACAATAACGTTCTTGCTGGCTTGGTAGCTCCAGAAAATAAATAATACCCTTTTTCTAAGTACTAGATGTTTAAATGTCCTACCTGTTGTGTAAATTATCCATTACAACCTATTTTATTTGTCCAGAGGGTTCGAAAATATTTTAAAATCCAAGTCACATTTGAAAAGGTTTACGTTAGACTTTTCAAATCAATTGGTTGAATTTTTCCAATTTTTTAAATTAGGTGTGTTAAGATGAAATTTATATCATCATTTAATTGGAATATTCTAAAATAATACGATTTGTTGACCAGAATGAAGATTGGGACATATTTTTCAGTTACAACAAGAGTGTTATTGGGGCTTTAACAAATTATGTGATATTTTAAGTATACTTATAACACTGACACAAAACCTTGGTGTTTTGTCCCATCCGAACGACTAGACAGCTATCCTTGTTCGGCCCCCTGTCCTGCATAACTGATGACAAGAGGAAACCACGCCAGAAAATCTGGATGAAATTTTTAGGTTCGCTCCAGGCTAGCGAGCCAGCCTCTTAACCATTTAGCCACCACTGCACCCTCATAAGTGGATTATAGACAAAAAGTAATGAAGCCTGCAAAGATCTATCAATGTTAAAGTTCTAAAGAGATATACAATTACACGTTTCCTGTAAATTGTACACCAATCCCGTATTTAAACAAGTTTAAATAGTAGAATTACCCATAAAACAGTTAAAATGCATGTACGTTAACAAATATAGTTGTATCAATACAGGTTACGTGTAAAACAAATACAGTTCTGAGTTTTGAAACTACACTTTTTTGGATTAATATACCCATCTTTTACAGTAATTACAGTAAATTTATAGTATAAAAACATGCAGTGGTATTTTTACAGCGTTATTGTTTGTTAACATAATTACAGTAAATTTATAGTATAAAAACATGCAGTGGTATTTTTACAGCGTTATGTTAACAAACAATAACGCATTTGTCGTTGCAGTTTTGCATTTTTTTTAACAGTGCAAACATTATAAATTCCCGCTAAAAGCATTGCAATAAGACTAATTTCCTATTCTTTTGAAACTCTTCGTACGCTAAAAATATTTTATTGGCGATATCTGAATAACATTTTCTTTCATAATTACCAGCGACTTGAGATTGAAGCATTTTAAAATTTGCAAGAAAAAGAGGACGGTAGATATAAATGCATTGAGAATAATTAGAATATTATCTGAAAAATAAACGACAGCTCATGGCCAAATAAGGGCATTGAAAAATTTTGTGTAAAAATGTTTCTTAAAGTTTCACAGAAAATCCCTAAATTTAAGAGCTACAGTATCGATAAACACGTTCCTGTTTTGAATTCATTCGGGTTTATTGTCTATTTCACCATGCTTGAATAATGTTCTAATGGACAGTTCGAAGCAATAGTGTAAAGTAATGTAGTCTGAAAAGGTCTATCAATGTTAAAGTTCAAAAGCGATGTAGAATACGCGTTTCTTGTAAATTGTACACAAATCCTGTATTTAAACATGTTTGAACAGTAGAATGACCCATATAAAGAAGTCAAAGTACAACATACATGTACTTTAGCCAACATGGCTGTACAAATACAGATTACATGTAATAAAAATACAGTTTTAACATGTAAAACTACACTTGTATTGTTAATTTACCATTGTGTTTTACAGTAATCCCATGTTACCTCACTAATACAGTAAATTTATAGTATAAAAACATGCAGTGGTATTTTTGCAGCATTATGTTAAATAAATTACACATTTTTTCTGTAATTTTACATTCATTTTTGACAGTGTATAAAGTCGGATCAATTAAATCATAAGTATGGTGGCCCATGGTCGCAATAGCGTTTTTTTTTGTATTTCATTTAAAAAAATGAAAAATTTTAGAAAAAAAAGAAACTTTTTTTTTGTTTTACAAAATAAATAAATAAAACTTTTAAAATTTGAAATAATTTTTTTTTCTTTTAAATTTAATTTTTTTTTTATATTTAAGATAATAAAAAAAAATCAAAATAATAAAAAAAAAAAAATTTTTTTTTTAAATTTATAATTTTTTTTTTTTAAATTTAAAATAATTTTTTTTTTTAAATTCAAAATATTTTTTTTTTAAATTTAAAATAAAAAAAAATCTTTTTAAAAATTAAAATAAAAAAATATTTTTGAAAATTTAAAATAAAAAAAAAAACTTTTTAAATTTAAGATAATATTTTTTTTTTTTTAAAATTCAAAATAATAAAAGAAAATTTTTTTAAATTTAAAATAAAAAATCTTTTTTTTAAAATTTAAAATAATTTTTTTTTTAGATTTAAAATATTTTTGTTTTTTTAAATTTAAAATAAAAAAAAATCTTTTTAAAAATTAAAATAAAAAAATCTTTTTGAAAATTTAAAATAAAAAAAAAAATCTTTTTAAAAATTTAAAATAAAAAAAAATCTATACCGTCGTGGCCCATCGTCGCAATAGAGTCTAGAGTATCCAGACCCAGTATACAACTGTCATTAGACAAGCGAGACTAGAAACAGTGTGGCTCATTGTTGCAGTAGTATCTCGATTATCATGTGTGGGATCTATGAAGAAGGTATAGACTCGAACGACAAGAAACGAGCCTGTGGTTATCTTACATCAACCTATGAGTGACGGAACTTTGGCATGTTTATGTTCACCTGACGATGTCCACCAAGGCTATTGTGCTCTATTTTATCTTTGAAATTGATATTGTGTGACATTACACTTTCGGACCTCAGGGTGAACAGGGATTTCACAAAACTAAAGCTAAAATCACTAAACATTGACTTTTACTAAAAAGAAGTGAAATTTTAAATTTTATAAGTTTCACGAACACGAAGATCGATTTTAACTAAAATTTAAATTTAATTTTAATCGATAATCTGAACAACAGACACATCTTACATGGAGAGCCTTATATATAGTTATGAGGCCCTGCCTACATGTACCTGCAACATGTGGAGAAGTTACACAGGTCATGAGGTCAACCCACTACATTTTGTACGGTACTGGAAACAGCTAGCTTGTAAACAAACAAACGAACGTAAAATATGGCTTCAACGAACAGAAAACCTGCGTCGTATCAAGGCTGTCACTGTCTGTGGGATAACACCCATTCAGTAATATATCCCCCGATATATAATATATCCCTCGATGAAAATGTGATTTTAACAGAATTAGCAAGTTGTACAGGACATTTGGCACGCGAAGAACGCTAGGCCTATCTCATATCTGTCGATCACAATTATGCCGTGTGGAAGAAAAACCTGCGTTTACACCAATAATCTCTTGGTTTATATAAAATATTTAAATAGAGAAAATCATCCTGTTGTTGTTATTCGACAAGAATATTGGTGAAACGGTGTTTTTTCCTTCGACGGCATTTATTGCGACAGATGGTGAGATAGGCCTAGCGTTCCTTCTTTTAAAATCCCATTTTCTTCCGGGGATTTCTTACTCAATGAGTGTTATTACACTGACAGTGACAGCTTTGATACGGCGCAGATTTTCTGCTCATTGAAGCAATATTTTACGTTCGTTTGTTTGTTTATAATCTGTTCCAGTACAAAATGTAGTTTGTTGACCTCATGACCTCTGACCTGTGTCACTTCTCCGTAAGCTGTGCCTTATATCTACAATCTACATAAGGCTCTGCATATTGGGCGGGCCTGTCGTTCAGATTGTCGATTATCTTGTGTGGGATCTATGATAGACATAGACTCAGCGACAACGAACAAGTCTATAGTTACCTCACAACAAAGTGAAATTTTATTAATTTTATAAGTTTTGATCACGAAGATCGATTCTAACTTAAAATTCAGTTTTCATAGATTTTATTTAAAATTACTTGTGCCTTGATGCGAGGTAACTATAAACTTCCAATCATCCAATCAGACTGTTGCAGCTGCATTCACAAATAATAATCGATGTCAGAAGAAGTGTCGCACAAAGTAGTGTGGATCCAGTCAAAATGTTTTAATCCAGTCAACTCAGTACAAATTCGTGGTATTCAATTAAAAGAAAAGTAAAAGTAGCGTTTTATTAGGGTTCGGTGACAGTTAAGGAAGCAAAACTAGAAATGCCCGAAAAGAAATTAAGATTTACAGACAGCGGCGCCGATTCTCTTCGAGAGACGAAGAAGTGGGGCTGAATTTGTATGGACCCCAACAAAAATTTGGAATATTTGACGACCGCAAACGCGTCTTACTGCTCTTCCAGTCGGTAAAATTAGTGTTTTATTAGATGTAGCGCACTTTAATTTGCCAAGTTTATGAAATAATTTTTTTTTACTTTACCCGTCTGCCCGAAAAGTCAGCTTGCCCGAAAGTTACGGGGCAGCTGCACCCCCCCCCCCCCTCCGCCCCCTGGCTCGTTCGCCTATGGGCCTCATGTCTACTATATATAAGGCACTGCATGAAGGATGGGTCTGTTGTTCAGATTATCGATTAAAATTAAATATAAATCTTAGTTAAAATCGATATTCGTGATGAAACTTATAAAATTTAAAATTTCACTTCTTCAATGTTTAGTGATTTTAGCTTTAGTTTTGTGAAATCCCTGCTCACCCGTTAGAGGTGCGAAAGTGCAGTGGCACACAATATCAATTTCAAAGATAAAATAGAGCATAATAGCCTTGGTGGACATCGTCAGGTGAACATAAACATGCCAAAGTTCCATCACTCACATGTTGATGTAAGATAACCACAGGCTCGTTTCTTGTCGTTCGAGTCTATACCTTCTTCATAGATCCCACACATGATAATCGAGATACTACTGCAACAATGAGCCACACTGTTTCTAGTCTCGCTTGTCTAATGACAGTTGTATACTGGGTCTGGATACTCTAGACTCTATTGCGACGATGGGCCACGACGGTATAGATTTTTTTTTATTTTAAATTTTTAAAAAGATTTTTTTTTTTATTTTAAATTTTCAAAAAGATTTTTTTATTTTAATTTTTAAAAAGATTTTTTTTTTATTTTAAATTTAAAAAAACAAAAATATTTTAAATCTAAAAAAAAAAATTATTTTAAATTTTAAAAAAAAGATTTTTTATTTTAAATTTAAAAAAAATTTTTTTTATTATTTTGAATTTTAAAAAAAAAAAAATATTATCTTAAATTTAAAAAAAATATTTTAAATTTTAAAAGTTTTTTTATTTATTTTGTAAAACAAAAAAAAAGTTTCTTTTTTTTTTCTAATATTTTTCATTTTTTTAAATGAAATACAAAAAAACGCTATTGCGACCATGGGCCACCATACATAAGCCTACTATTGCAAATAGAACAGCATACATGTAGCAAAGGATCGTTTAACATGGATGTAAGGTCACCCCGTTCGATAATGAAGACAATTTTGATAACGAGCCAGTCTTGGATTTCATGGACCCCCAAGAAAGGTATGGTGAATTCAGTGACGGAATATGATTTTGACGTTCTCAAAATTTTCTACGGGGATGATAACATACTAAACTTAGTCAATGTTTCTATTCTGAAAACAGTTGAGATTGATAAACTGGTGTCAAAATACCCAATTCCAGAGAACTGCCAGCGGTTAAATGCACACGGATCCTGATATTTGGCATATTTTACCCAGGAATGCACAGGCGCAGGGACATTCTCTCCAGAAAATTGAAAAGCTTGTCGACTTGGGCATCTCACCCCAACTAAGTTTGTTTTCTAAATCTCTGGAAGGGGATGTTAAGAATCCTATTATTGATTCTATAGCGTCATGCTTGAGATTTCGTTAAAATGAAGCCTATATATAAAACGGTTAATGGCAAAGAAATTCGATCCTCTGTGCTCATCGAACAGACAGACTTGTTGGGAAAACTTTATAGTTTGTTCATATTTTATCGACGAGTCCCTTTTCTCGGCTAGAACAGAAGAGGAAAGCTTTCCGAATACTTTCGAAGCTATAGAATTATTTGAAACTTTAGGTTTTTGTGTGAATAAAGAAATATCTAGCTTAAGACCGTCACATGAAATAATATTTTTGGGGTTTGTAATCAGTGTCTCCTTTTCTGTGTTTTTGACACCAGGAAAGATAACCAAATTGAGGATTTGGCACTCGCATTGTTGGATAACTCTAAGGTTATTTCTGTCAGGAATCTTGCAGCCTTCATTGGTCTCGGTTCATTCAGTAGAACGGCGATTCCCCTTGCTACTTTACATTAAATACAGTTAATAAAGACTATGATTCTGAGATTATTTTAACACGTTATGCATTGGCAGAAGTTTCTTTGTGGATTATAATGTAAACAGTTTAAATGGTCTTCATATACGACCTCATGAAGTAAATTTTATACGGACTACTCACGCTTCACTTCTAGGTTGGGGCGCACACTCGGAAACAAAATAAAAATAATGGTTTATGGACAGGAAGTTCTAGGAGCTACGAGCTGTTTATAATGGTTTACTGTCGTTCTCATGTACGCATCAAACCACTCGGCAAATCTCGACAGATTCTGGAACCTGCATCTAGTCTCGGCTGTATGCCAGTAAGTGTTATGTACCTACGCCCATACATTTGCGATGCGCCTACCGTTTTACTTTAACAGGAAAACTTGACGCTATTGCAAACAAACAAGACACCGTGGACGCAGCCATGTTTCATCCGGGACCTTAGTTCCAAGACACCATGGGCGCAGCCATGTTTCATCCGGGACCTTTAAAGTAGTTCCAATATGGCGGAATTCGTCAAACAGCCGAGACTAGATGTAGGTTCTGTCGAGGATTGCCGAATGCATCAAACATATCTGTATTCAGTGTGGCAAAACTGTTGACGCTTTATTACTATTGACCATTTATGGGTAGCGATCGAGGTATTTTTCTATCCGCAAAATACATTCCTGGCCAAAGTAATATCTTGGCTGAGATATGGGAGATACAATTATAATTTTGCCTCGATTTTCATTGCTTCACTTGTCAGGACAATAAACGAAGTCTCGATTATCCACTTTTATGGTTGATCATCAATCAACCACCGTTGAATCGCATGCCAAATTTAAATATGTTTAAAATCTAAACTATATGATTTCACCGAGAGTTGATTATCTTCCTGGTAAGTTAATCAATGTCAAATTAAAATTTCGTATAACATTTAAAGCAAGAGGAAAGACCTGAAAGAAGCAGATTTATCTCGTGTATAATGAATGCTTAATGCATCTAAAACATTATAAACTAAAAGGCAAATAATTATATATACGAACAAGTTCAATTATCAAATAAAGAACTAATGAGAAATAACACATTACATTTGACTTACCTTGAATGACAAGAAGACAGTTTTAATCATTATGAGATTCTCATTCTTCTACTATTTGTGTTTACCGGTTCCACCCATGGTGATGGTAGTTGCCTTATTTTATTATGCTTAGCGCAACATGAAGTTGTTCTTTCGCATTTAGAAGGGTGTTATTGTCCCGAGATCATAAAGACGCAAGGCGCAATAAGCGGCATTGCTCAAACACAAATTACCTGCCACCCTCAATTCGATTAGCCAGCCTATTGTTTCAATTTTGCACTTGCTCTGCTTTTCGAGGGTTCCCTCTTTCGAGATCCTCACTAAATTTCCCAACCGATTACTTTTCTGTAGTAATAGACTGGTATTGTAGAATATATACGAACTAAAACGTCTTAAACCTAGCGTGGTATACCTAAACAGGATTAAAAGCCCATTGGCTCATCTTTGAAAACAAGAAGGGTAAATATTGGTCTGCTACTTAAGGAACCACGTGTGGACAACATTGCCCTAGTAAATTGTATTCTAAGGTACAAATCAACCTATCTGATCTTGAAATAGTAATTTGGAATAAAAGAAAGTAACAATGAAAGGTATTGTGGAAATGAATAAAGCTTATGCAAGTTATCGTCGGCCTTAAAAACTTTCTGTATAATTCACACACTAATTAAACTCAATTACCTGGTGTAGATGTTGTACCAATTGGTTGATCTATAACCACTCCTTTAATTATTCCATTTAATCACATTCCCTTCCTATATAAACGTTTGTTAAACTGAAGGCAAGGTTGAAATTCAAGACGGCGAGAGACGACAGTCACCAGATCAATACAATTGTAAGCTATGGAATAAATAGGAAGTGTAATTTTTATTGAAAAGAACTGTCCATAGATACGACACACTCAACTAAAGAAGTATCACGGCTGATAAGTTAGCAGTAAGAAAACAAGCTATGGAATAAATAGGAAGTGTAATTTTTATTGAAAAGAACTGTCCATAGATACGACACACTCAACTAAAGAAGTATCACGGCTGATAAGTTAGCAGTAAGAAAACAAGCAAGGCAGAGCACATCCATCCATATTTTTGGCATTTGCAATGATCTCATGAATGCCAAATTAAAGGCTGGGGTACCTTTTTCTTTGAGCGAAATCTGTTGCAAAGAACATTATTTTGGAAGTTACGTCTTTCAAAGTAATATCGACCCAAAAATGGTTGAATTCTGTTCAGTGTTTAAAAAAAAATGACCGCAGACGACAAACCAGCGACACCGCCTATGATTTTCTCGGAAATCTTGTAATCTGATTGCATGTACTTCTGGAGGTTATCAACCGTGGAGACATCCTTATATAATTCATTATTTAAGATGCAATTAAAATTGCATCTTAAATAATGAATTATATAAAGATGTCTTCCCGCTTGTGATTTTATGATATATTTGGATTAAAAACATATTCTATATTTGGACTAAAAACGTATTCGAAATAATTTATCAATTAAAAGTTTGCTACAATTTCCTCTCAAATCATTTTAATTGTAAGAAAAACATCCATGCGACGAGAATCTAGTTTGTTTTATCAGCCCTGTATAATTTGTCGTTACTAACTTACATGTACATACTCAGGAAGGTCTCTGTCTCGGCCAGTTGGGTAAGATTACATTTATCAGAATATATAAATATGATGGAAAATGTGCTCATATCATTGCTTCTTGAAACTTGGTTCAGGATGCCTTGAATGATATTTACTGATTAAAATATTATACAAAGAACAGTCTGGTCCCAATCAGCTAAGAATGTGAAGCATCTTCTCCATGATTTAGCTCATTTGTATCGAAAAAAATATACTATTTATTGTCATTTTGTCTTATCATCAAATATATTCAACTTTCATCATTTAAATAATGGTCCGACTCAGCCTTATTATGATCCGAATCAGCCAAAAATCTGGTCCCAGTCGGCCAAGAATCTGGTCCCAATCAGCCTGGTCCCAAACAGCCATGGTCCCAATCAGCCAATTACCGTTCCGTTCTATTCCAATAATCAGGCACAAATTAGATTTTCTAGAATATTTTCTCTCTGATATATATGTAGCATGTGTCAGAGAGATGTCCCTAGATAATAGCATCAATGTCAGAGAAATCGTCGAAGGAAGCACGTAGGTGGGATAATTATACTACAGATTTAATAACCCACAAAATTATATCAATGCTAGATGAATAGATAGACCCCACCCCCCTTGCGAAAGTACTTGTAATAAGAAGTAATGAAAAACCTTGGTTTATTCCTGATATTAAAACACATAATAATAGATGGGCTTATGGAAAGGCATAAAAAAAATAGCAAACAAACTTCAAATAGGCCAATTTCTCTGCAATCTGATTAAAATTCAGATCTATATTTCGTTTCGTTTTTATACGCCCACATTTTCATGTGGACGTATTATGTCGTCGCCCCTGTCCGTCCGGACGTCCGTCCGTCCGTCCGGACGTCCGTCCGTCCACAATTTGTTTGTGGACTCTCTACAGGTCACAATTCTTATCCGATTTTGACGAAACTTGAAAAATAGGTTTATCCCCAAAAGATCTCGGCTGCTTTCGATATTGGCATGTATCGGATCAAAACTTCATGGATTATGGCCCCTGATTGTACGAAAAATCACGTTTTTAGCTTGTGGACCCTATAGAGGTCACAATTTTGAACCGATTTTGACGAAACTTGACATGCATGTTTGTAACCCAAAGATCTTGGTTCCTTTCGATATTTGCGGCTATCGGAATGTAATTTCCTGAATTATGGCCCCTGATTGTCCGAAAAATCACCCCTTTTAGCTTGTGGTCCCTCTGGAGGTCACAATTATTATTCGATTTAAAAAACCGTTTGATTATATCACCGTTACACCCTAAGGAAGGTTGAGTTCGAATTTCGGGAAAATCGGACGAAAATTGCCATACAAAATGGCCGCCGTTTGTACGCGAATACTGTTAAAAAATGGTATATCCATGTTGTGGACCCTGTGGAGGTCACAATTTTGATTCGATTTTGATGAAACTTGAAATTCATGGTTATAACCAAAAGATCTTGCTTCCTTTCGATATTTGCGCATATCAGATCGTAACTTCCTGAATTATGGCCCCTGATTATACGCAAAATCGCCATTTTTTTAGCTTGGAGGTCACAATTATAATTCGATTTTAAAAAAAAACGTTTGATTATATCACCGTTACACCCTAAGGAAGGTTGAGTTCCAATTTCGGGAAAATCGGACGAAAATTGCCATACAAAATGGCCGCCGTTTGTATGCGAATACTGTTAAAAAATGGTATATCAAGGTTGTGGACCCTGTGGAGGTCACAATTTTAATTCGATTTTGATGAAACTTGAAATTCATGGTTATAACCCAAAGATCTTGGTTCCTTTCGATATTTGCGCATATCGGATCGTAACTTCCTGAATTATGGCCCCTGATTATACGCAAAATCACCTTTTTTTTTAGCTTGGAGGTCACAATTATTATCCGATTTAAAAAAACGTTTGATTATATTACCGTTACACCGTAAGGAAGGTTGAGTTCGAATTTCGGGAAAATCAGACCAAAATTGCCATACAAAATGGCCGCCGTTTGTACGCGAATACTGTTAAAAAATGGTATATCAAGGTTGTGGACCCTGTGAAGGTCACAATTTTAATTCGATTTTGATGAAACTTGAAATTCATGGTTATAACCCAAAGATCTTGGTTCTTTTCGATATTTGCGCATATCGGATCGTAACTTCCTGAATTATGGCCCCTGGTTATATGCAAAATCCCCCTTTCTTTAGCTTGTGGTACCTCTGGAAGTCACAATTATTATCCCATTTAAAAAAACGTTTGATTATATCACCGTTACACTGTTAGGAAGGTTGAGTTTGAATTTCTGGAAAATCGGACCAAAATTGACAGACAAAATGGCCGCCGTTTGTACGCGAATACTGTTAAAAAAATGATATATCATGGTTGTGGACCCTGTATAGGTCACAATTTTAATTCGATTTTGATGAGGAAGGTTGAGTTCTAATTTCGTGAAAATCATACCAAAATTGACGGACGAAATGGTCGCCGTTTGTACGCGAATAGTGTAAAAATATGGTATATCATGGTTGTGTACTCTCTACAGGTCACAATTCTTATCCGATTTTGACGAAAAGTCACATTTCTAGCTTGTGTACCGTCACACCATAATCTTTGTCGGTTTCGAATTTCATTAATATCAGACTGGAACTGACCAACTAAATGGCTGCTCCCAATACAGTATGAAATACAGGACTTAAAGATGTAGGAAAAATCACTTTCGGTATTGCTTGTTCTCTGTCCATCTCTCGAAAATGTGGGCGTATCCTGCCTGGCAGTGCCAGCCTATCTTTTATACCTTCGATGGCCTACACTACCTGAAGATCTGACAAGTTATAGTGAGAGTTCGAGTCAGAGGTCAAATGAGCTGCCTTTGACTCTATGACGTCAGACATTGATTAATCAATCCCTGTTGACGTTTCTGGTGGTTTACCCACATTGTGCATCCAAGAAGCGTGCATCAAAGTCCAAGCACTCGCCGTAACAGACCGTTTCATTGGCTTATCTCTCCGGAACAAGATCCTTGAGTAATAAAAAAAAGTTAATTTAAATTTGGAACTATAAAAACGAAACGAAATAGGATCTGTGATTTAATCTGATTTATTTCTCTGTAAAACAGTGTTGCAAAACTATTAATGTTTCTTCAATAAAACCTTTCAAACTCGGCGCACTTGACTGAATTATATTCGATTATGTGAATTAGATTATTCTGTCAGACACTACCCACGTCACGATGGCAAATGATAATTTACTAAAAATAATGTATGCCCTGTATCAACACACTTTTAAAAGTTACTGTCATAATAAAAACAAATTAAAGCATGGGGCCCCGTAGTTCCTTTAGGAACTGTCTTTGATCGGACGATGTCTATTGACAGTTCCTATGGAGCCCTTTATAGCTGCAATATGAAAATACGGTAAAATTCCGCTCTTCCCCGCCTCTGTTCTCAGGCTGTTTTAGAGAGAGAGAGAGAGAGAGAGAGAGAGAAATGGGGTTTAACGTCCACTCGACACCAACTAGGTCATTTTGGGACTAACATGATATTTTATTTTATTTCAATAATTCGCTTGCGCGTAGGGGTCTTTAGCAGTGAGAGGAAACCGGAGTGCCCGGAGGAAACCCACAAGGTTGAGAAGGCGCCCCTGTCTCCATGCCACATACGCTCACACCAGGGCTCGAAACCACAGCCGCAAGCCAGAGGTGACCGGCCAGCTAGAGGCACTCTACACCACTAGGCCACCCCAACCCCCCAGGCTGTTTTAGAACCCTTACCTTCTTTTTTTCACCGTGAATGGGTTTTTTTTTCGCAAAAGGAATAATTTCTCGTCATATCTGACACAAATTTATAATAATTCAACACTATTTTTAAGTAGAAATTAAACAAACATGTGATCTGCGTATGTTTGGATTTCGTAATGGTTGTTAAGTTCAAACGTATTTTGTGTATGTTTTCAATCGTATAATTCTACTTGAAAATGGTGTTCAATTATTATGACTGTGTGTCAGCTGTGACAAGAAATGATTCTTTTGGCAAACAAAGGAGAATCTGGGTGAAAATATTCAGTAAGGATTCAAAAATAGCCTTTAACCAGAGCTGGGGATGAGCGGTATTTTCATATTGCAGCTATATTAGGCTCAATAGGAACTGTCAGAGGACATCGTGCGATCAGAGACAGCTCCTAAAGGAACTATGGGTCCCGCTGGCTGATGTTATGCCTTATTAGTTATGATAGAAAACAAACGTAAGGAAAAAGAAGCCTCTTCTTTATGAAAAAAAACCACCTAGCTTGACCCGTGGATTATTTATACATATTAAAAACTGTTGAAAGTTAGTTAAATGTTGCTGTTGAGACTAACATTTGTTTGTTACATCGCAGAAATATTGCCTGAACATCGGTGTTGCTGTCTGGTCTCGCGGTGTTTTGATTTGGAAGCCAAAGATTCATTTGCCTCTGAAACGCGACACAAATTCTGGTTTGCGAGAATAGCGATGAATAAAAGATATTAGCATACTCTGTGATAAACGTTAACAGGGTAATAAATCGAATACTTTATGCTGCTTGAAATAATACTGTATGGTAATGTACATATGTAAAATCCAGATGTGACAACATAGTCACATTGATTATATGACAATAAACCTTATACCCAAACATTAGCTAAAACTTATATAAATTCACAAACCATTTCATTTACATATAATCAATAGATCAGCACTTTAATCTTAATATAAAAGTCGAATGTTGTCTTGATAATCCAAGTCTTTTATTTCTAGAAGAAAAGATGAAGGTCGTATGGCTTCTCCCTGCTGTATTCTTTCAAGTTGTTCGAGCTGATTCAAACGATCGGACTGATTCAAGTGGTAAGACCATTCTGATTGGGATATTAACATCTGATTTTATTTTTATTCGTTTTTCATAGATTTTCTGACACACTCAGATCGCAGTCTTCTAGATTCGGTTTTAGTTCCTTTATACGCAAGATATTCGTTCAAAGAAAACTTGCCTGGAAAACTGTGGCAATCGGACCAAATTCTACAATTTTTGCAGACATTGGCAATGCATGTAAGTCGGTGACAACAACGCTAATGTCTTTTGCAGTTTTTTGAAAAAAAAACCAATTAATTGGGAAGTTGTTTCCTAGTATTGCGAAACTCCGGATATTCAACAGACTTCTAAGATTTCATCAATTCTTAAATATAGTTCAATAAATGAACGTAACATCTGATACCGCACAGTATCCCATTTGGAAAGAAATTATACGCAATTTGGAAATAATACGATAATCGATCGCACTGCATCTTCTTTGAACAAAATGAAAGAATGTTTGTTTCGATTAATTAACATTTTATAAACATATTAAAAATTCAACATTATACAAATTAGTACATTTAATAGTAAGTGCAGGAGGACCACACTACACGCAAAACAAAAATCTACAAAAGATTAACCTGCGGACACGACAGAATACAAGACACTGCCAAAAAAAATTAAACAAATATCAAATCAAGTGAATGGATCCGGGGGCCAGCTGTAAGCGTATAGGATTCCATCGGCACGAGACTTGAAATTATTTGTCTTTGATCTTGTGGAAAAGATTATATATTATGAAACAGCATCTGTGCCAAGCTCACTTTTATTATATCTCGCAAATACACTACGCGTAAATTCTCTGCGAATCTAACTGACTAGGATTTATTCTAATATGTCGGAATGTCATACCGTACCGACAAGCCAGCTACATGGCCCTGTGCTAGAGACAATTTGATCAAATTTACAAGTTCGTTATATTTCAGGAAAATCAAACAGTAGGAGAAGAGCAAATATTATTGCAAAAAATAAAGGATTAAACATAATACATGAACCTACACGTCAAGATTTCTTTAAAATTTCGTTCAAGGTGCCACCGGGCACAGGCAAATTTTTTTCTCTTGGCTCTGGCCAACGATGCTTAAATAATCAAATTCAGAAGGCGACATCAATTACCTTTATTCTATAAAAGAATTTTACTCCAAATATTACCGTCAATTAATACCACCCAATCTTACTACATATATCCAAACAGAACAACGTTCCCGAATATTTCGACACTTCTTTTAGTTTATAACATCTACAATTAGAGACTGGTAGCAACTTGATCATTCTATGCAGGAAACGTACCTACTCATTTTGAATGACTATTTTCTTTGGAAAATCATATTAACAATATCTGATTCTGTAGAATACATTATTTTAATTTAAGAAACATAAGTACCAGCGACGGCAGGCAAGATACGCCCACATTTTGTAAGAGATGTATTGAGAACAGGTTAATAAAACAGCGATTGTTCGTACGATCAGGAGCCATAATCCAGGAAGTTATGGTCTGAAATGCGCGAATATCGAAAGGGACTGTTGTCTTTCAGATTAAATGATTAGTTTCATTAAAATTGGACAAAAATTGTACCATTAGAGGATTCACAGCCTTCGTATGTTTTTCCCGCAATTCAAACTCAACAATTTAAAAAATTGCGTCCTCCAGAATTTGAGCTAAAATGTCATTTTTCGTACAAGCAAATATCCAACGGAACTAAGATCTTTGAGATATATACATATAAATCAGCCAAAACTGTGGTCTCTAGTGAGTCCACAACCTTTGTGTTACATACTTTTACACATTTTGCGTTAAAGGAGTGACCATATGACGGACAGTTACAGTCCGATTTTTACGATATTTAAACTCGAATTATCATCATGGTGTAACGATGATGTATGTAAACGATTCTTAAAGGAGCTAAATCGCTTTTATTTGAAACCGAGAAATTGACACAAATAATAGGTCGCAACTCATAACATAATATAATATGGATGTATATAAACTGATAAATTTAATTGTTTCCGTTTTCAATCTAATTCCAAATCAGTTATGTTCGGGAAATGCGCCAGTCTCAACTGAATGGTAATCTATGGTTATTATTTATTGCGCATATGGCATCTCAGTTTGATATGATTTGTGGAATATGTCTAGCCTCGTTCTTTGAGTCCATTGTTACAAATCTTAATTATGGTACACAATATTGGATATCAGAAGTCCATCTTTTCACGGTTAGACCACAACATCAATGTTGATGTAAATTGACAAATAATTGACAAAGACTTTGGATGATATTGAGTTACAGACTTAGCTATTTTAAAATCGGACATATACCAATAAGGTGGATATGGCACAATACAATAATCAAAGCTAAATTGTCGGGATAACATAACATGTATTTGATAATGTATGACCAAGCTTTTCAAATACCGTTTTATGTCTTTATGCGGTACATATTTGAAAAGCTTGGTTATAACGTAAAATTTATCTTTTCATTTGACTAAATGGAAAAACATTTGTGTTATATTTTCTTTTAAAATTCTATGTTTTTATTGACTGATATTACCCCGTAAATATGGAAGCCGTGATAAATGCACACTTTCCGTTCGACTCAAGTTTTCAAACACAGGTGGCTATTCAAATAATATTTATTGAAATATAAGAAAATCAACAAAAGGATTAACAAAAAAAAGAAAAAATCATTTAAACAACAAGATATTAAATTTCAGGTTGACAGATGACAGATTTCACAGTTTGCTTTGTTCAAATCAATTCAGCGTTTTAAAGAGTGTAACGTCTAAAATATTTATCAATAAAGTTTGTTTAGATATAATAAAAGAAAGTGAGAAAGAAATTGGCTTTAACGCCCACTTGACACAATCTAAGTCATTTTATTTTATTTTAATAATTAGTTTCTGTGTATGAGTCTTTAGCAGTGGGAGGAAACCGGAGGACTTGGAGAAAACCCAAGAGGTTGAACAGGCGAACCTTTATACTCCTTATTATGTACAGCCGGGAATCGAAACCACGCCAGTTGATTCATTCACAGACCGTATGATACAACGCACATGCGCTAACCATTCGGCCCCTGCTCCCCCCTCCCATAGTTATCATAAACACATCTGTTATTGTCATAATAGTTTACGTGTAATAAAATTAATGAAATGGGATTTGACGTCCTACTGTTCTGCTCCTAAACTGGGCTAACGAAGACGGGCATATGCCATACATCGTGCTCTGCCCGGGCAGTTGCTCTACGGCCTACTGTTATATCGAATTCAACTGCCAAGGGACATTTTACGTGCTCGCCAATGTATGCACGGGACGTGGGTTTTTCGTCCCATCCGACCCCCAGGCTTGCGAGCCAACGTCTTATCCACAAAGCTATCGTGATCCCCTTCATATAATAAACTCCAGTGGGGAGAATGGATTACATAAGTTTTCAAAAGTTATTGCCTCACAAGGGACACTGACCCTGTCCTACCTATGACTTTTGACCATAGTAATACCAATCTTGCTTTCAAAAACTAACTAAAGTAGATACAAGACTAAATTATACTTTTCATAATACTGATATTTGTTTTTAATGCAATTATAGTTAACGCTTTTGAACACCCTATACCCCTTTGAATTTCGATAAAACGGTTCCATTCTGTTTTGTATCTGTAAAATACCATTCCATTAAAATAGTACTTCAATAGTTTTCAGCCAATCTGTTGTTGATGATATCTAAGTGGCCTTTTGAACCATTTATGGGGAAAATTATTTTGCCTGAATAGCGGCGGTAAATCCTACTCTTGCTGTTATGGGTTATTTTACGTTAACAGAAATATGTACACACAGTCCTTCGCAGGCGCTCCGTCAAACTCCACTGAAAATGGACAATCGCACTGGTAAACTAAGGGGAGTTTATGTCGTCAATTTTGGGAGCTAACGCGATACCTGGTTAGCGAGCTATTGTCTTACTCACCAGCCCAAGGCGGCCCCAAGAATCCGACCCTTTCTTGAAATGAAGCACGAATGCTTCTTCAGGGCTGCCTAAATGATCAATTATTAAAATACTTTGTCGTTAAATATGATAGAATAGTTAGTAAAGTATAAAGGAATATCGTCATGGTAAACTTGCCTTATTCGATCACAATGGTATCATTACACAATATATCCAGTGGTTCGTTAAAGATAACCACGCAAAGCTGGAAATACACCGACACAGTCGCTATACAGTATATCCGTTGCCAGGAACAGTGCCCGCATCGGTTAGCCATGAATTAATTATTGTCCCCAAACAGCCAGGTTGTCATACTTGATTTGAAGATGGATAATGTTTCACTTTTTCGAATGGAAGGTGGTAGCGAATTCCAAAGAATTGGTGCATTATACTGAGAGTCATTGACCCAAATTTCTTCATCTTATAAATAGGTAAATCTAACATTAATTTATTGTCGGATCTCGGTGACCTTTTTGGTTGGTAATTTGTCAAGCGATTCTGAAGATATCTTAGTGCTGTTTTATTTAATGTTTTGTATGTCAGAGTTAAATTTTTAATGTTAATTCTCTTGCGCCTTCGGTGCCAGTGAAGATTATTTAAGATGGGAGTGGTGTGTGATTTTGATCTAGCTTTAGTCACAATTGGCTCAGCACGATTTTGGATCTATTGCAATTGGAAATTTGTTCATCAGTTACTGAAGAAGTACGGCATTGTAGTTGTCAATTTCAGATGAAAGATGACGGATTGGTCATATTCTTCGGAGATGAAAATGGCAAATTTTGTAGGTATTGTTCATGTGAGAGTTAAAACTGAGGCTTGAATCTAAGAACACGCCAAGATTTTGCACAATATTTTTCACAATGCAAGTATTTAGTCTGTGATCAGTTCTGTCGGCGTTGGCAAATTTTGTAGGTATTGTTTATGTGAGAGTTAAAACTGAGGCTTGAATCTAAGAACACGCCAAGATTTTGCACAATATTTTTCACAATGCAAGTATTTAGTCTGTGATCAGTTCTGTCGACGTTAAGCTTTAATAATATGTTGGCGGACATCCAGTTTTTAATACCGTTTAGGAAACTTTCCAATCGTGGAGGGCATATTTATCGACCAGCTGTGTCGAAACGAAATATAGATCTTTATTTTAATCCGATTGCTATATAGCTGATCGCTGATCGATATATCGTCGGAAAGCAATTTTATGGTGCTGAATGTTATAACTGTCGTTTCCAAGGGATTATGTATACAATGTAAATAAAAGAGACCCCAACACTGAACCTTGAGGTACCCCACAGGATAGTTGCACTTGCTTTGACGAAAAGTTATTAATGACAACATACTGATATCGACTGGTTATATATGAGCCGAACCACTGTAGAGAAGACCCAGCTATTCCCTAACGAGTCGTCAGTCAGTCAAGTAGGTTGCTAGCACACCGATACCTCCGAATCTACGGATGATTTTAAAGCGTCGATGACACAAACCAAAGATGTAGGTTAACTACCAATTACCTACTACACATTCGATTGATTGATGATTTTCACTATATTATTTGTAATATAATATGAACAGGTCAGACATAATAATTATTGTATAGCAATAATATTTTCAGGAAGCTGAAAAAAACGTCAATCAAACGAGCGTGTAGTAGGTAATTGGTAGTTGAAGTATAGTGCATGTGAACACGGTACTTGACAATTGGAATGTACTATATGTGGGCGTGGTCTCATACGCCGTAATAATTCGCCATGCTTGTTCTACTGATTAGGACTTAACTTTTTTTATTTAATTATTTCTGTAGTTTTGTAAAGTTGGAGTTCAGTTTCAACCAATTGCTTCAATATTGACCACAGCAGTATTTAAGATATATTTGTATTAAGGATGCTTGAAACCAAGCTATATGGACGTATATTGTCGAAGCCACAGGTCAAAATTTGTATTCGATTTTGACGAAACTTCAAATATAGGTTTATCTCCAACCCATCTCGGTTCCTATCGATATTCGCATGTATCGGACCGTGAATTACTGTCCCTAATTGTGCGGAAACTCACGTTTTGGGCTTGTGGACACTTTAGAGGTCACATTATTTATCCGATGATTTTGATGAAATTTGAAAATAGGTTTATTACCCAAAGATCTCGCGTGTCGGATCATAACTTCCAAGATTATAAGCCCCCGAATTGTACGAAAAATTACGTTTTTAGCTTGTGGTCCCTCTACAGGTCACAATTATTATCCCATTCAACAATCCGTTCGCATAATATAATATCAACGTTACACCATAATGATAGTTGGGTTTGACCGAAATTGACCGACAAAATGGCTGCTCCTTGTACACAAATAGTGTTAAAGTATGTAATATCTGGGTTGAGAACGATTTTAAAGATCTTACAATAATCCACAGATCTCGGTTTCTTTTGATATTCGTGCATTTTGAACAATAACGCATTGGATTATGGCCCCTGATAGTTGTTTAACTTGTGGACCCTCTAGAGGTCACAATTTTATTCGAATTTAAAAATCATTTAAGTATATCCCCGTTACATCCCAAAGACGGTTGAGTTCGAATTTAGTTGTGGATCCTCGAGGTCGTAATTTTTATCTGATTTTGATGAAACCTAAAATATATTTTCTATCCGAAAGTTCTCGATTCCTTGCGTTATTCGCGCATATTGGACCATAAATTGCATATTTTATGACATTTGGGTGTACAAATAAACATTAACAGGGGATGGACTAGCTTCTACGAAAACGAGAGCAGAATTGTCAGTCTAGTGGTCATATAAAGGTGGCTATGTGAAACCAATGGAAAATTTAAACTTTAAATGGTCGTAACGAGTATGGTTGCATATAAACTAAATGACAATCAAAGAAAATACAAACTCAATGGTTTAACACTATTTATGAATGTTGGGGTTACAATTGTTGTACATCGAATTATATACTAGGTACGTGAACTTTGACAATAAGTGTGGGTTGGATTATTTGTAGTAACAATACACGATCAATTTAATCCATGCAAACAGAGTTCGACAAACTTCTGACACACCCCACCAAAGTCATAACAACCTGCACTTATATTGCATGCTTGTATAGAAACTGTATCTTGCCAATTATGTACTTAAGAAATATTAAGAAGTAATCAAAGAATTCTATGCTGCTACCTTGGCGAAACAGCAAACATGTATTAAATTAAATTTATTTATATTCAATACCATTATCACCACTGCATTTAAATAAAAAAAAACTATTCCGAGGTAAGTTTATTAACTTTTATTTTCGGTTAGCTTCTGTATTTCTTTACAGCATGTCTCCTTCCGGCAAGAACTGGAAAATGTCGAGCGGCAATACGGAGATATTTTTTCAACGCCACAGCTGGCTCATGTCAACAGTTTATATATGGTGGTTGTGATGGCAATGACAATAGGTTTAGACGTTTAAGTGATTGTCAGACTGCTTGTGATGCAGAATCTTTAGGTATACAGTAAGCTGACTTATCTATGTGTCTTTAAGCTGATCCAAGTCCTTGTCTTCCGATGTTGTTGCAATTATTGGTGTATACTTTAAGCCTATCTATCTCCGTGTCTCCCAGTGTTGTTGCAACTGCTGTATACTTTAAGCCTATCTATCTCCATGTTTCCAGTGTTGTTGCAATTGCTGTATACGTAAAAACTGATCGCTCTGTGTGTGTTCCAATGTTGTTGCAGTTGCTGTTTGCTTCAAGCTGATTGTTCTGTGTGTTGTTCTAATGAATGTAGTTGCAATTGTTGTATACTTTAAGCTGGTGATTTTCTTTGTCTATCCTTGTCGGGTTATTGAAATCTCCCCTCGTCCGTCCGGTATTTATCTACGTTGTATAAATCCGAAATCTGCAACCGCTCGAAATATATAGTTTATACACACATTAATATTTGTATACCGTTTATCAATGTGAAAATTCCAAGAAAACAAATTTGGCTGAGTGATTTTTGGGTTTACATCGATTTTGGTTTTGGTATGCAGTTAATTTTCCTAAGCTTATTAAAATAATGTTATGAAACTTTGTATACGTATACACAGTTCTATAATTATGAGATTATTCCGAAATGTCAGTGTCTAGATCCGGGTGAAATATCAAAGAAGAAGATCATTTGTACCTAACATAAAAGGGATGATTTCTACACTATCCTATGGTAAATCTTCATTCAATAATTTGCATGCACATGAGTCTGTAGCAATGGGATGGATCCAAAGTAACTTTACAGTTCATGAAGGTGATTTTGGGTCTTGCAGCATTAAATCTGCTATCAAAAGCGCACTACATCCAACCCAGATAATAGGACTATGAAATAACAAACTTTCTTTATTTCGACAGTGTAATGGTCGCTTACGCATGTGGTATTCCATAATGCCACTCTCTCTTGCTTATTCTATAACTTCTTGTAAATTGCCAGTATACCAATGTTCTTTATTATTGAATCTTTCTCTCGTTCTTGGTTATTGTTGATGATTTTTAAATGTTCTGCTTATATGTGTCGATTATGTTGTTGCAATTCTGTTATGATATTTCGGGAATGGGTTCCATTGTTCAGTCCGACTTATGTTTTTGCTTATTTTTATAAAGCTCTATTCCTTCCATTTTATTTAAAGAAAAAGCGGGTTCTATTGCTCCTATAAACTTCGGGTACAATCTAGCCACATCAATGGTCAAACTGAAACAACACGTGATAGTTATCACAATGGGAAGTTCTACAAGATGTTCCGAACTGGTAACCATTCCATACGTCGCTCGTGAAAGACCACATGACCTTTGTACACTGGTTATTCCAATAATATTAATAATCTCTTTAATAATGCTGTAAACCAAAATATATTTGTATTTTCTATCTTCCAGCCTGCCATCTACCGGTCGTAGTCGGAAAATGCAAAGCATATTTCCACAGATTTTACTTTAACAGTTCAACTGAATCTTGTAAAGAGTTTGTTTACGGAGGTTGTGGAGGAAACGGCAATAATTTTAGAACTGAAACTGAATGCGAAATGACATGTAAACCAGGTAGAATCTGTGTTAAGTGTGTGTGTATAAACTGTTATGTGTATAACCCATGGTATATGCATGTATAACCTGTGTTATACGTGTGTGTATTACCTGTTACAGTTTGTGTTTTGATGTGCGTAGTTACCTGCTTTAACTACAAATTATCTATTCTGTTTTTCATTTCTTGTGGTCAAACTCTTTTGTCTAACTCTGTAACTCTGCAGTCTAGTTGTCCAACTATCTAACTCTGTTGTATAACTCTCTAACCCTGTTGCATCTGAATGTTCAACACATTCATACGTATATATTCCTTACAAGCGTTAATACCGGATTGTCTTTATCTGGATATTTTGTTCATGGCCAAAATTTCTATTGCTTCACTAGACAATTAAAAACTCACATGCCCTAATTCATAACATTTTAGTATATATTTTGTTATATTTTACTCTAGTAACTTTTATTTTGTAATCTTGTGAAAAGAATTGGGCATTTGAATTCGCATAGATGGGAGCAGTAGATGATCTGTCTTCATGTACTAATTGTATGTCTTGTTTACGTTTTAAATGTTTAAGTGTGTATATGTTTTATGTGTTCACGTGGTCTTCTTGGCGTTTTACAGGCCCTTATGCATCGCTTTGAATGTGTTTGTCATATTTTAGTTCTTCGTTTTTCTTGGAATGTTCATGTTTATCTTCTTTTCTTTGTGTAATCCGTTTCGTCACACATCGATATACGTCTAAACTTTTGTGCATGTATGGGTGTTTACTTACTTACAGTTTTTAATTTCCATATCTTTTAGATTAGCACTTTTACGTGGGTCGTATTATTGATCTATGTAGCAATATTATGTGGTTTCGTTTACTTTGCGAGACCACGTGTTACTTATATAAGGTGCACATGCCCACTTGACCTCTTTTGGTTTAATGTATGTCCGTCCATGTGTTTTAAATTCCGTGTTTGTTATCTGGCTTCTGGGCCATGTGTGTTTTCCATGTTTAACTTTTGTGTGTCCCTTTCCTTCTAGTTTAACACACCTTTTCTTTGATTGGTATAGCTTTGAGTTCGAACTCCACTTCTTCGACCTGTATTCAGTATGTACTTTCCAGGTGTTCTACAAAAGTGTATGGGACGTCTTGTTCTTTTTTGTGACGTACATTTATAATTGTAAACTAGCATTAATTTGCGCAGTTGTCTTCAATTTGTAATATGATATCTTAGTGTAAAAATGATGGCTTCAGACTGGCCACAGTTATCAAGCTCGGTGAGGACGTGGGGACACAAACTTACCAGTTATAATCAACACACGTACCAGTAGCCTCTGAACAAATATGTTTATGTAATGTTTAAAGTTACATTATGGGAGATAAGATAAAGAGATGGCAGTTCTCACTACAATAGTTAAAAACAAGATAGTGTAAAGATAATTTGCTGAAAATTTCAGTCAAATTGATTCACTATTAGCCGAGAAAAAAGCTTTTGAAATATTCATAGCCTCGGTCATCATTACTCAAATCATTAATATAAACAGCATAGTCTCGATTATCCACTTGATTGATTTAATTATCAACCGCCATTAAGCGGCATATACGATTTTAATCTGCCAACATCGAAGGCAAGAGTTTATTATGGTCTGGATATGTTAATTAATGTCTAATTGATTATTTAGATAACATCTCAGGCTTAAAGAAAGACCTGTAAAAATCAGATTTTGCTCTTGCATAATGCTATTTTAAATATTCATTTTAATTTCTTTTTTCTAATATCCATATTCATTTTTATTATTTGGGCGAGAGTTCATTCTGTTATCACCTTAATCCGTTTCAATTTTTGAATAAAATGTTGTTGTTATTTTTTTCAAAAAAATATCAAACCGTATTTTCAGTATGCCAGCTGCCAGTGATAGCTGGTGATTGTAATCAGGAAATACCAAGATATGGTTGGAACACGGAAAGTGGCAATTGTGAATATTTTATTTATACTGGATGTGGTGGAAATAGAAATAAATTCCAGTCACAAAAGGACTGCTTAGAGATGTGTGGACCCCCGAGAGGTAGCGTATACGTACCAGAACAACACTAATTTAACCCATTTTGGCCAGACTGACAGTCATAAATTTCAGTAACTTTGTTTCCAAAATTGAGAGGAAAGTTAGATATTTTATATCGATTAAAGACCCTCATGTAGTTTCCTTGCTGTAAGATGAAAATCCCAAATTCGTACTAATAGACTGATTTATCAGAAACAGTTAGGAAGGAGGTGGGGCTAGAGGTAAAGGATTCCAAGAAAGTGAAGTCGATTTTATATCCCGTTACATCGACGCTCTACATGTATGAATTCAAACTGATGTTTATCACAGATTAAAGTTAAACAACATCTGTGGATCTTTTTGGATATTCATAAAATTTGGTCGTTAGGCTATCATTAATCAAGGTCTAAGTTAACAGTTTTGTGTACCCCCTTACAAAACTATAAACCTACATGTATTTCAAAAGTTTTGGTAATTCTTACATTTCCTAAGCTGTAAGTTCATATTTCAGTATGTCAACAGAACCCGAGTATAGGAACTTGTGATGAACATCTGCCAAGGTTTTTCTACAACCAAACAACCAAAGCGTGTGAAGAGTTTCAGTACAGTGGTTGTGAGCCAAATGACAATAACTTCAGGTCACTTTATGGTTGCGAAGCGAGATGTATAGCTACACATTCAAGTAAGTATAAGAAATCGAAAAGCCAGACACAAAAGTCCAAACCTGTTGTCCTTAGGTACGACACACACAATTCCTTGAGCAATATTAAAGTCATTAAAATAATAGAATACATGCAGGAACAGCCTTACATTTTGCTTTATTACACAAAAATTGCCAATTCTTTGCTCTGTGTGCTGCATAAAGCACACTATTGCACTTTGGAAATCATAGTATATACACGTAAGACAAAAAGTCTTATCCCGCCTGCAGTCAGAATTTCTAGCGTGATTTTCCTCTACATGGTCTTTGAAGCTAAACACACTATACAATTTTGGAAACCTTATTAAATACCAGGCACACAAATCCGGGAGTTCCAAGAAAAATGTTTGCAATAACTTGATTTTTGAAATTGTGGGAAGATGTTTAGCTTCGAAGACCAGAATGGAATTGTGTTTCTAAGCAAGCTAGAAATTTTGGTAGCAGGTCTAACTAATTAAGACTTGATTTAGGACATTCACAATATCTCGTATTCGTGACAATAATTTACCTGTCGTAATATTTCCAATATTTTACTTTATATACATGTATGTGCTCATCAGCTTGATGCTTGTCTAGATAATACATTGATTTACCTTTAGTTTGTCACTTGGAACCGGAAGAAGGAAGATGTGATGGAAAGATACCAAGATTTTATTACGATCCCAATACAAAGAAGTGTTTGAATTTTTTCTATGGTGGTTGTAAAGGAAATGAAAATAATTTTAAAGAACTGCAGGATTGTGAGGATGAGTGTGTCAGTAAAAACAAACCTGTGGTTCATAAACATGTTTAATGTTTGTAATAAACAGTCTGCATGAAACTTTTATCTTTTCTTGTGTTATTCTGAATTTCGACCGGTTTCCTCATAATTAGAGCAGTCTAACAAAAGTCAGAAATCTTGGCAATTAAATAAAACATTTATAGAATTTACTTCCACACGACATCACGCAAACAATTTGCGAATACATCTGCATGCAAACAATTCGCAACTGAACCGATCAGTCGTGGCAAGTTTGCAAACAAACCAGGGTGGGTTAGCCGTAATACCCATCCTATATCTTATGATCGAATTGGGCTTTCAAGGGAGGTTTATATTACCGTAAACGAAACGTACGCATATGTTTACCAGACGGGTTTGATTGTGGCAAGTAATCAAATAAACATACATTAACCTTGTGATTTGATATGCATGAATGCTTCAAATCCCTGTAAAAAAACATATTTGAAATCGTCAACCCCAAAGAATCTACGTCGACTTAATTTAGATAGCATTCACTTGAGCTTTATTTGTCGTTACTCGATGTCCATTTACCATAAATTTCGAAGCCTGGGTCAATTCCCTAATCGCAGAGTCTGTTGTGCGTTTCATTCTGTCAATGTTCTTACAAACTGTAGCCGTTCGATCACCACATACGTGGCGCAATTACGCCAGTGTTAATAAAGACTTTTGGCAAGCGTAAATTCCTAATGCGTATCGCGTATCCGTATGGAATTTGTGTGTGACGTCATCAATGCGTGTGTATTTCTCATACGTGATACGGCTAACGGATAAGGCAGCCCGTATCGAACAGCTTTCATACGGAGAAGGTCCGTATAGCATTGTCGTCTTTTTAGTCGCTGAAATGTTGTATCATAGCGGTTTTTTTTATGAATCTATGTGCATCTTAGAACACGGAGGTGTATATTCGATGTGAATTTAATCATAATAAAGACTGAAATTTAATAATTATTTTTGATGGGTATTTCTGGGAATTTTCATACTTTTCCTGTCTGTCTGTCTGCACGCTGGTTGATCTACACGCCAGATTTAGGCAGATATGGGACCTTGCAAATCTGTATATGATGTGATTCTATGGTAAAGGGGTGTAAATGATAAATTAGTGAAACCAAAAATTGATGTCGAGTCAAAGTCAGAGATTTTCTTTTAATAAGATGCGACATTAATTTTTTTTAATGGCTCAGCAACTTTCGGGTGACTTCACGCACTCAGAGAAGTTGTAGGCAAGGCACTTGACTAGTACTGATGGTGATCTTGGTAGATATCTGCCATCAAGCTGTACAGAACTAAGCTCGGCTCAGCGACGCATACGTACGCGACGCAAGTATCTGCCAAAACTCTAAAATACTCTGACGCAACGTGTCACGTAGGCTATACGATACGGATAGGGAAAATGCCATTTTTGCCAAAAGTCTCTAATATGTTTGTCCTATGGGCGCCCATCGATGATTTTGATGAAACGGATATCAAATTGGTTCTATTTTAATGGGTGGTGGTCACCAAAAGCGTTTTATAGCTGAGGCGGTGGGGTTGCCAGTCTCCTCGCGAAAAAAATCTAACAAGTTGAAAAAATAAAATGGGAGAAAAATGCTAAAACCGATGAGAAAAATGAAGATGTACCCTAGTTTGGGAGGGCCCTAAAGGCAGACAAAAGACGCCTCTGGCAAAGGGAAATGGCCCTCGAGTTCGAGACAATCGTTTTCAATACGCTGTTACTGTCGAATCCACCACTGAATGAAAATGCAGTCATTGCATTAGTATGAATATCATCAATCTAGAAATCACCTTTTCTAAAAAAAAAAAAACCCTACTAATACGCTCCCAGTACGAACAAGTGATTTGTTTCGCATTCAGGCTTCAGGCGATTATCGAATGTCAGAATGCACCAAAACGTTTGCAAAATTTCTCAAACTCCGGTGGCCGGGGGCAGATCCCCCTCCAACTCCCTCTCCCACCGCCGCGAAAGGGGGTCCTTTAGTATAGCCTCAGCCATGATAAATCTTAAAACGCCCCTGAATTTCATGTGTCTTTATTGCGAATAAACATTATACTTAGCGGGCCAAACGTCGACATCTTGAAAATGTCTGCCATCTATGGCGGGGGAAAGCGGCAAAAACCTAATGCTATGTAGAAATGTCTAATTCAAAACACACATGTAACATAATGCCATACCAAATACCTAAAACGTCTAATGCAAAAAACAAAATACAAGAAACCTCTAATACAAAATACCTCATACGTCTATTGCAAAAGACAAAATACAAGAAACCTCTAATACAAAATACATATAACCTCTTATGCACAATTGATTTTACAATCTGAAACATCTACCATAAGCATTAGATGACAGATCTCTCATGCTTTACTTACGTTTCTCCACTGAATTATCTTTATTTAGGTCAATGTCAAGGTCACCGAACACAACTTGGCGACCTATTCGGCTAGCGAGCTATTCGACCGATCCAGCTGGCAACCTGTTCGTTGGCAACCTATTCAGAATTAAGACAACAGTCGCCCAAACTCATCTATTTTTAACAACCTATAAAATCCAACGTTACGTCTATCAAATGAAAGTAGAATAATATATTATTTTTATCAATTCCTTTAGCTCAGAATAGAGATGTAATTTCGCATTATCGTACAAAATTCTAGACATCCAACTAAATATATTCCGAAAGGTAATTAAATAGGCTTTCTAAGTATTATCAGTAGAAATTGGCACAATCATATTAAATGGGCGCACTCTCTTCCAAAACATGACCAATTTTTTTAAAATTTTAAAGAGAAAAACTGTTAAAATCTCGTGTCAAAATTCGGACCATCGTACAAAATTCTGATGATCCAACTAAATATATTCTGAAACGTAATTGAACTTTGACACGGAATATTACCGTTCTTTCACTTTAAAATTTGAAAAATTGGCGATGTTCAGGTTGAGAGCGCGCCCCTTTAATATGATTGTGCCAGCTTTTAATAATAATATTTAGAAAGCTTATTCAATTACCTTTCAGAATATATATAGCTGGATGCTCAGAATTTTGTACGATGGTCCGAATTTCGACTCGGAATATTACCGTTGTTTCACTTTAAAATATTGAAAAATTGGCCATGTTCAGGTTGAGAGCGCGCCCCTTTAATATGATTCTGCCAACCTTTACTATTAATATTTGGAAAGCTTATCCAATTACCTTTCAGAATATATGTAGCTGGATGGTCAGAATTTTGTACGATGGTCCAAATTCGGACTTCGAAAAAAATTCCGGTCTATCTTTACATATTGAATATTGAAAAATTGGCTATGTTCATGTTGAGAGCGCGCCCCTTTAATATGATTGTGCCTACTTTTACTAATAATATTTAGAAAGCTTATTGAATTACCATTCAGAAAATATATAGCTGGATGCTCAGAATTTTGTACTATGGTCCGAATTTCGACTCGGAATATTACCGTTCTTTCATTTTAAAATATTGAAAAATTGGCTATGTTCAGGTTGAGAACGCGCCCCTTTAATATGACTGTGCCAACTTTTACTAATAATATTTAGAAAGCTTATTCAATTACTTTTCAGAATATATATGTAGCTGGTTGCTAAGAATTTTGTACGATGGTCCGAATTTCGACTCGAAATATTACCGTTCTTTCACTTTAAAATATTGAAAAATTGGCTATGTTCAGGTTGAGAGCTCACCCCTTTAATATGATTGTGTCAACTTTTACTAATAATATTTGGAAAGCTTATTCAATTACCTTTTAGAATATATTTAATTGGATCATGAGAATTTTTTACGATGGTCCGAATTTTGACACGGGATATTAACAGTATTTCCCTTTAAAATTTTTAAAAAATTGGTCATGTTTAGGAAGAGAGTGCACCCCTTTAATATGAATGTGCCAATTTTTACTGATAATACTTAGAAAGCCTATTTAATTACCTTTCGGAATATATTTAGTTGGATGTCTAGAATTTTGTACGATAATGCGAAATTACATCTCTATTCTGAGCTAAAGGAATTGATAAAAATAATATATTGTTCTACTTTCATTTGATAGACGTAACGTTGGATTTTATTGGTTGTTAAAAATAGATGAGTTTGGGCGACTGTTGTCTTAATAGGTTGCCAACGAACAGGTTGCCAGCTGGATCGGTCGAATAGCTCGAGCTAGCCGAATAGGTCGCCAAGTTGTTTCGGTGACCTTGACATTGACCTAAATAAAGATAATTCAGTGGAGAAACGTAAGTAACGCATGAGAGATATGTCATCTAATGCTTATGGTAGATGTTTCAGATTGTAAAATCAATTGTGCATAAGAGGTTATATGTATTTTGTATTAGAGGTTTCTTGTATTTTGTCTTTTGCAATAGACGTATGAGGTATTTTGTATTAGAGGTTTCTTGTATTTTGTTTTTTGCATTAGGCGTTTTAGGTATTTGGTATGGCATTATGTTACATGTGTGTTTTGAATTAGACATTTCTACATAGCATTAGGTTTTTGCCGCTTTCCCCCGCCATAGGCCATCTTATACTTTCGAATGGTTTCGGGAGCAGTATCTGAATATAAAATTGCAGTATTTAGGTAACGCTTTCTTTTATATACAAACCAACCAATCCTGACAAGTTTGAAAGGAATCTCACCAAAACTCCGAAGGGAGCTGACGGACAAAAATACAAAAAAATATGTATACTTCCACATATAAAATAGGTTGCCAGGCAATTCGAATAGTGAATACCTAGGTTCTTAGAAGCGAAATGATTATACTGTATATCATCGGTGTGAGGACAAGGTGCTATGAAATTAATCAAGGGTAAGAAATTCGGTAGGATTGTTCGTTTCATCAGCCTAGATTTCAAGCAGATCTGATGATATCTTTTGCAAATAATTTTAGAAGGTGAGTCTTTACCTTAACGATGGGCTTCATCTGAATAATGATGGTACAAAGTAATTGTTCAAATTTGACAGAATCTTTCGTTTCATTATTCTGATCTTCAAACAGATCGGAAAATTAACTTTTGTTTTTACAACGTTCACTAGTCATATGGAATTCTTCGTCTCACTTTAAGGACAAAATTGGTGTCATTATCACATATGTGATAGAAGTGGTTAAACACTTTCCAAATATAATTTTAACACGGAGATCATTGCTACGATAGATGAGTAACAAAGGTTTCAACAATCGAAAGTGACGAAAGCGAAAGGATAACACGAGTTATTCCTCTATCTGACTGAAGTGACGAGTGATAACAGATACATGGGTGAAATCTATACATTAAAGGGACAATAACATTCTTGCTGGCTTGGTAGCTCCAGAAAATAAATAATACCCTTATTCTAAGTCCTAGATGTTTAAATGTCCTACCTGTTGTGTAAATTATCCATTACAACCTATTTTATTTGTCCAGAGGGTTCGAAAATATTTTAAAATTCAAGTCACATTTGAAAAGGTTTACGTTAGACTTTTCAAATCAATTGGTTGAATTTTTCCAATTTTTTAAATTAGATGTATTAAGATGAAATTTATATCATCATTTAATTGGAATATTCTAAAATAATACAATTTGTTGACCAGAATGAAAATCGGGACATATTTTTCAGTTACAACAAGAGTGTTATTGGGGCTTTAATACTTCCTTCGAAGACCAAAAGTTGTTGTGTGAGACTGTGAAGGGATATCTGACAATTCATAAAATTAATTGACTGCCACCAGATAGGAGAACACGAAAGAAAACAGAAAAAAGTCCTTTATAAATAACACTGTTCAATGTACCACAGTGCATTATAGACTATATATCACTTGGTGGGAGCAGTGTTCGTAACTTGGCTGCACCATGCAGGGGCGCAATTACAGTTACTATACTTGTTACCTTAAACTTTGTGGTTAATGTTACAATTGATAGTATAAGGTTCAAACGCACAAATAGTGAAGACTGGGCCACTAAAATAGTTACCTAAAAGTTTTTCTTTGTTGTAATGCGTTCTACATTTTCTTGTAATGACGTATTATGCAAGCCGCCATGACACCGACCAGTTGAAATTTCGCGTAGCAGTTGGGTTTCATGAAATCATATAATTATGCGGTAAGGCTTCACCTTTATTTTAATGGGAAATGATTTATTATAATATATTATGTTAAGCTATGTGCAGTACTGTTTGGGTCAAGGTATGTGTAAATTAAGGGAGCTAGGCCAGGAACCGTTTGTAGTCATTTTAAAAAAATTGCGCAAAGGAACTCTGTAGGATAGGCCAATACTGCGGCTGGAGTAAGGCGGAAACCATCTGTAGTGAAACCATTTGTAGGGCGCAATGGGTCTTTCGTACTGGAGTCGCTCGTCAGCAAATCAGGCAGTCCGAATTTAGACAAAATATTGGACAAATTGAATTTCATCCCACCTAACTGCCAACTTATGTGCATTTTACGGCGATTTGTAGGAGCCTACGAAATCCAAACTCCTGCTTGTTTCGATCATGGCGCGGATATCAAATCTTTGGATATTTATTTTTAACTAAACACTGATTGTTTGCAGATTCATAGATACTACGAAACAATTGACTAGGTTTGAGATCTAAATCCAGGTCTATGTTAACACGGATTTTTTTTACCACTGTTCAATGTGCCCCATTATGTGGTTAAACCTGCCCCGACTATTTTGAAAAGAGGGGAACATTGACCCATTATGGTCAAGTGGATCAAAATGGTTTTTTTTTCTTTTTTTAAAGTTAAAGATTAATTTAATTGAATCTGATACACGATGGCAGCTATGATATGTTTTCAAACGATACAATAGAGTAAGGAGATCTTCAAATAAAAACGTTTGGTATGGAAAGAGGACAAACATGTATGCGAAAAAGATGGTTCAATCATAGGTGTACGGGCTCGATGACGGTTAGGGGGCAGAGTGCTGTGTTGGTCTTCCTTGTCCCCCCCCCCAAGCCAAAAGAAAATTTTGGAATAATTGCCGGCTGCAAACACGTTTCCCTGCTATTTCAGCCCGTGAACAAAGTAACTTCAAAGTGGTCTAAAATATAGCCTTATTAAGGTGGCTGACTCGAATCTCAATGAATCGTTTACAGTCCATGAAGACGGGACCGTTCCTGTGAATACAGCAACTTCAATTTGGTCCAATAAAGACTACCTGGCTGACCGGAATTCCAAACCACCAATCAATTGTCGCTGCGTTCGGCGGTATACCCTCCCAGAGAAAATTTTGAAAATTTAACCACCGCAAATGGGTTTTCTGCTATTCTAGACCGTGAAAACTACAAAAGTATACAATGGTTTTCTAACCGAAATCCCACTCTGGATTCAAACCATCCAATCAGACTGTTGCAGCTGCATTCACAAATAATAATCGATGCCCGAAAAATGTCGCACAAAGTAGAGTGGCTCCCGGCAACATTTTTTAGTCCATAGTCAACTCAGTACAAATTCGTAGTATTCAATTAAAAGAAAAGTAAAATAAGTGTTATATTATTAGGACTCGATAACAAAGCAAAACTAGAAATGCCCGAAAAATTTTCGGGTTTACAGACAGCGGAACTGACCTTGTATGGACCCCTATAGAAAATTTTGTAATATACTATTCAAAAAAAGTAGGGGATATTTGATTTTTAAGTGTTATTAAAGTCACCTAATGAAACTGACGAAGAAACAAATGACAAAATGAAATAAGTTCACATTCATCGATTTATTCCAAATGATCGTTAGACTAAGTAAGGCACAGACTGACCATTATAAGGGTAAAATGATACCCGGGGTCAAACAGCAAAGTTACCACAGCATCACAACAAAGTCAGTAACGGATAAATCCTCCTCTGTTTGCCAAGCAAGCATTGATCCGACGTGGCATACTCCTAATGAGACGTCTAAGGTCATTTTGGTCCAGATTGTCCCATTCCTGTTGCAACGCAGCAGCAAGTTCTTGGACATTGGCCGGACGTTGTTGACGTTGACGTAACCTCTGTCCAAGCATGTCCCAGACATGCTCGATGGGGGAGAGGTCGGGACTCGGTGCTGGCCAAGGTAATGTGGTGATGTTCTGTTGTTGGAGGTAACCTGTAACGATCCTGGCGCTGTGACATCTTGCGTTGTCATCCTGGAAGATGAAACGGCGGCCATGACGTCGTGCGAACGGCACAAAATGGACTGCCAAGATGGTGTCCCGGTAGTACTGGCCTGTAACACGCCCTGCAACAACATGTAAAGCCGTTCTTCCAGCAACAGTGATGCCTCCCCACACCATAACAGAACCACCCCCAAATCGATCATGTCTGATGACGTTAACGTCTTGGAAGCGCTCGTTTCGACGACGCCACACCCTCCTACGTCTGTCCAAAAAATCAACAGTGAACCATGACTCATCTGAAAACATCACATTGCTCCAGCGTCGATTATCCCAGTGTTGGCGACCCCTACACCAACGACGTCTTGCCTGAATGTGATGATCTCTCAAACAAGGGATCACGCGAGGACGTCGGGCGCGAAGGTGACCCCTATGCAGTCGATTCCGAATCGTCTGGACTCACTCTCACACCAGTGTCTGTTTGAAGACGAGCGCTGATCTGATTTGCTGTGATGACACGATTTCTCAAGGCCAAGGTACGGATAAATCGATCATGGGCTTGAGTTGTCGCCCTTGGTCGACCTGAGCGTGGTCTGTCCTGTACAGATTGTGTATCACGGTATCTGGACCATAGCCTGCTTATGACAGACTGAGAAACATTCATCGTCCGCGCCACAACCGCCTATGTTGTGCCGATCTGTAGCATGCCAAGGGCACGTAACCTTTCATTTTGGGTAAGCCGACGCATATCAAAATTTGTTTTCTGGTCACTAAAACAATTAAACTGATGTTTCCACCCTGGAATTCAATGCCACAATGACTGTAACATTCAAAGTCAGAGTCGTGCAAATCTTGGGTTGGACCCCCATGATGATCCCAAGCATCACCTGCATTCCATGCGGTAGCTATTGGTGTGTTTGGGCGTCACATGTAACTGGAAATGTTTCTTCTGTTCTATAGTGACTTTTTTCGTAGTCATTTGCATATTTTAGTATTATGCCCCCAAAATCAAATATCCCCTACTTTTTTTGAATAGTATATTTGACAGCCGCAAACGCGTTTTCCTGCTTTTCGAGCCCGTAATATTGATGTTTTATTAGATTTCGGGCACTTTTTTTTGCCATGTAGATGAAATAATTTTTTTTTTTCACTTTACCAGTCTGCCCGAAAAGTCAGCTTGCCCGAAAGTTTCTCGTGTTCTCTTATCTAATGACACTCAGTTACTTTATTGAATTGTCATATCTTCTTGCAGTCCCATACAACAACTTTTGGTCTTCAAAGGAATTATTAGTGACCAGAAAATTCGGCCGTAGTTCTATATCTGTTATCACTCGTCACTTCAGTCAGTTATATAGAGGGATAACTCGTGTTTTCCTTTCGCGTTCGTCACTTCCGATTCATGAAACCTTTATTACTCATCTATTGTAGCAATGATCTCCGTGTTAAAGTTATATCTGGAATGTGTTTAAGCAGTTCTATCACATATGAAGAGTACAGCGGAAGAACGACCTAGGTCACACTTTTGTCCTTTGGCGTAAAACGCAAAACAGACTTTTGGACGAAAATGTATGATGCGAACAGAACAACGAGTGTGTTTAATAACAACTTCAAAGTGATGTTTTAACACGAACCGTAATTACCATGAGTACAACTGCCTTCAACTTTTCAGGCAAATTATGGTTAAATAAAGGGCTTGTATTTGTCCGGGATGCCATTTCAGAAGGGCCCCCCGATCGTTTTTACAATTTGCTACCAGGTGGCGCCATTAACTTGGGTTCATGGAAAAGGTTACTTTGATCGTTCTTCCCCTGGAGTCTTCATATTATGTGATAATGTCTGACATCAATATTGTCCTTTAAATTGTCGATACCGGGAGCGAGCGAAAGCACTATCCGACCACATTTCATTTTGGCTTGTGTTGTAAAGAGCCATGATTACAAAAACTGTGGTAAGGTGTGAGCTCCGTCAACGATTTCTTCCCACAGTTTCCTAGACAGTAACAATTTTTTAAATTTTTTTATAATTTTCTTTATTTCAAATGTATTACAGATAAAAGAAAAGTTACTGGGTTTTATTCAAACCAATTCTTTGACAACCTTGCTATTTCTGGTCAGCTTTAGATTCAATCTGTTTCACAGAGAATTACTTACGAATGTCGCGGCCAAGCGAATATTCACTGCGGGATCAGTTTGCTTTAGATTGTGTCGTTAGATGATGACCCACAAGAACCAACGCCACCTGGAAAAATCTACACCTCAATCTGATTTAAATATGGATCTAAATTTCGATTCGTTTGTTGATACTTTCGATGACTTCGCGATCCAAGATAAACGAATTTTAAACTATAAAAAATACACGAAATTGACCATAAAATATTACACTTGCAATGTGGAAACTGTTCCTAGCGAACATGACCAGAACTATTATAAATGCCTAATGGATTTACTGAATTGCTGAAAAACTGACCAGAAGCTTTAGCTGATTACATTGTTTTCAAAAGAAAGAAAACTATGGTATGTCATGATTGCGCTAACGAATATAATTTATAAACAAACAAGCCAACAGTGAGGCTGATGTCCCCCGCCGAAATCCCAAAATAAATAGATGACACATATTAATTAATCGCACATTTATTTTTTTCAAACGTAAGTGTCATCCAAAAATTGCTTATCTCTGCCTACCGTAAGAAGAAAATGCTCATCTTCGAACTCCATCAAGGCATTGACCTAATAAGCAAACACACCAATTTTGAACATTTTAACTCAATTTGAAGGAGAGTTATTGTGTTCCAAAGTCTTGGCAAATCAAATTGCTTATCGCTCTGCTTACCCTGAGCAGAAAATGCTCATAATCGATCATAGTCAAGGTATTACTGTAATGAAACTATACACCAAGTTTCATCACTCTCACTTAATTAGAACTAAAGTTATTGTGTCTCAAAGCATCAACCAATCAAATTGCTTATCTCTGCCTACCCTAAGCGGAAAATGCTCATCTTCGAACTCCATCAAGGCATTGACCTAATAAGCATATACACCAAGTCTGAACATTCTAACTCAATTAGAAGGAGAGTTATTGTGTTCCAAAGTCTCGACCAATCAAATTGCGTATCGCTCTGCTTACCCTGAGCAGAAAATGCTCATTATCGAACTTAGTCAAGGTATTACTGTAATGAAACTATACACCAAGTTTCATCACTCTCACTTAATTAGAACTAAAGTTATCGTGTCCCAAAGCATCAACCAATCAAATTGCTTATCTCTGCTTACCCTAAGCGGAAAATGCTCATCTTCGAACTCCATCAAGACATTGACCTAATAAGCATATACACCAAGTTTGAACATTTTAACTAAATTAGAAGGAGAGTTATTGTGTTCCAAAGTCTCGACCAATCAAATTGCGTATCGCTCTGCTTACCCCGAGCAGAAAATGCTCATTATCGAACTTAGTCAAGGTATTACTATAATGAAACTATACACCAAGTTTCACCACTCTTCACTTAATTAGAAATAAAGTTATCGTGTCCCAAAGCATCAACCAATCAAATTGCTTATCTCTGCTTACCCTAAGCGGAAAATGCTCATCTTCGAACTCCATCAAGGCATTGACCTAATAAGCATATACACCAAGTTTGAACATTTTAACTCAATTAGAAGGAGAGTTATTGTGTTCCAAATTCTCGACCAATCAAATTGCGTATAGCTCTGCTTACCCTGAGCAGAAAATGCTCATTATCGAACTTAGTCAAGGTATTACTATAATGAAACTATACACCAAGTTTCATCAATCTCACTTAATTAGAACTAAAGTTATCGTGTCCCAAAGCATCAACCAATCAAATTGCTTATCTCTGCTTACCCTAAGCGGAAAATGCTCATCTTCGAACTCCATCAAGGCATTGACCTAATAAACACATACACCAAGTTTGAACATTCTAGCTCAATTAGGAAGAGAGTTATTGTGTCCCAAAAAGTGTGACGGACAGACAGACGGACGGACAGACAGACAGACGGACGAACCCATTTTAATAGTCCCCCAACTTTCTTCGAAAGGCGGGGGACAATTACTTATGAATACGGAATAAATTTTTTCTTGGCTGGATATAAAGAATTTAATGCCAGTTTGCATAAATGAACTATAGAAGATTGTGGCATCTATTACCTATGTTATCTTTATTATTAATTTAAACATAGGTTGCCTGGCAGCCACCCATCACCAGCTTGTCCTCTGTCAAGACTTTTAAAAATCACATCTGTACTTTCTGTATCATAAATCAATAGGTTTCTTCAAATACACCCAGTAAGTTAGGTAATACAATTACCTACTCAAATAACTGAAATACACCATGTGTTTATATGTGGGTTTTTTTTTAAACAATGCAAGTATTTTCTTTAAAAATCATTTAGACACTGGTGCCTGGGGCTTGTGTATCAGGGCAATAATTGAAGGCTTGTTTACAGAAATATTGTACAGATGAATTGAGCAAAAGGTGGATAGATGGGCAGAACAGACCGGCAGACAGGAATGATGACAAAATACTACTATTTATTATGAATATATGTAAATTGATAGCCCTACACCCAATAATCAGAATGTCTAACATGCCCTTTAATCTCCATATTAGCACGTTACCTGTTAATTATAAACAGGTTAATTATACAAATTAAAACCAAAAAGAAATGGACAGAAATAGCTTGTCTGAAATCATCAACAGATATTGCTTCTGATTTGCTTAACAAAATTTTAAGGAATTTCATTGGTGTATAAGAGTAAAGTGATAATGACCACAATTACCAATAATATAATTTCGGTAAGCATGTAGACATGAATACCCAGCCAATTTGGGATAGTGTGAATTGTAGGGACTGATCAAGAGCTACATATGCAAACTGAAGGTTTGTATATAGATGCAAAGCTACATTTAGATAGTTGTACCAAACACAAATAAAGGTTTCTAGAAGTTCTTCACACAGAATTAACTCACTTGATTCACTAAAATAACTACTTCAATTGGGTGGTAATTCTATCATACAACCAATAAAAAACTAAAATGAATATAATAAGTATATAATTTTGAAAATAATAATATAATAGCATTTGAATATCAAATTGTAGGCAGACACTTCATTTTCTTAGTTTTCCACACTCAACTGTCATTACCTTCCGTTCATCTTGTTGTTCATCTTGTTGTCATCGTAAGAAAAAAAAAGCTACAGTTAAGTGGGTACAGTATACATGTATTGCCATGTCATATAAACAGATAACCAATCTCTTTGCCATAATATGTAGATAGATGATTAAATTATTAACACTGATCATATACCCAGATCACAGACATTATATTTTTATTTACATCTCAAAACTAATAATAATATTAAAACTGTATGTACAGGCCTGCTGTCTAAACCATCAGGTCCACGTAATGGGTGCCATATTGAAAAGCCTATTTTGTATCTTTTTAACACATCATATCTGCCCAGATGCTTCACTACATTGAATTTTTTGGAAGGTAGTTTATCATTTACAGAATTGGCATTGTGAATATTAAATACACTGTTCTAGCCAATTATCACTCTGACTGGTCCGATCTATTTTATCCTTACTTAGCTTTATGGTTTTGGAGCTACTCGAGGAATAATAACCATCACATGATCTTATAAAGAATTGGCCAGCGAGATATGATGTGTTTCTGAGATTGGCAACAAAGTATATGGAGATCAGCAATAGCGAACTTAGTCTAAAGAAACAAACACACCAAGATATGTTACCAACAGATGCTCTTCCCACACACTTAAATCATATACTTCTCATTTCTCTTTTCATCTCGTATCACATAATATATAGATAATATCTTCAATAACAACATACAAATATTATAATATAATAATAAAAACAATGCTATACATAAAAATCATATTAAAGTTAATCCCAAAGCCCCAGAGAATGGAATTTTCGGAAATTAAATCTTAATTTGAAATAATTTTAAAATATTCAACCAATGTCTACATCATACCTTTACATCATACCTTGAATTTCAAAATGCCAATCAATCTGTTGTAGAAATTGGTTGAGTTGGAGATTATGAAAATAAAAAGATCCGGAAATCACCAAAGTGTAAATGATCATTTTTACTTTTGTTCACAGTTTATCTGACTAAGGCATCAAATTTCAAGAGAATATGAAACTATCCAAACTTATCCAGAGATATTTTCTCTGGGACTTATGTGATTAACTGTTGCGTAACATCTATATCAGAACTATGAAACATTACCACTTTCTTGCTACAAAATGATATCATTTCTTTCCAAAAATACTAGTATAGAGGGCAGAACCTAAGGAAAACCCATGTAGTTAGTAGGACACCCCTACCATTTGCCACATAAAAGTGTGGGATCGAAATCACAACACTTGCATAGATAACAGACCTAACGATCCAAAACACATGTATCAGACCAATGTTCAGTCCCTCAACTCCTCCTCTTTCTCTTCTACAAACAATACTATAGAATGTATTTAAAGTTCTGATACTGATGATGAAAATAATTACATTTATATAGATTCAAAACATTTCAATATACATACATATAGAAGGTAGATAAATGAAACTGATTAAGTATGTTTCCTTCAATAAACTGTTTTATCGTTGGTTAATCGGATGTTTTATTGCAATCAGGGATGGGAAATATTTATACAATTAAATCTTTATTTGGAAAGATCAACTAAAGATCGAACTGCTGTTGAATCAAAACTTTTGAAAAATGCATTCAACGACGGTAATAGCCAAAATTATGTCAAATTGAAAACTATTATTTTGAAAGAATCAGAACTACACCAACATTTTCATTTAATCAATATAGTGGTCTGAATCCAAAACAATGAGTTTTTAATGTTGTAGTGAATTGAAGATAGCATAATTTCTTTATCAGGTAAAAATCTATTTTTGTATAAATCATCTCCTTTAACAATTGCCTCGTCACCAACAAAGCTTTTATACATTTTTAACTTTACATAATGCCATACTAAAACCCTTCTCCCTCTGAGTACTGTTTGACTGAGCAGATGTAAGACTTTGTACATGTTAATCAAACATTTTATAATACAACTCTATTTAACTAATACCTAACTTTAAGTATTCTCTTTGGGTGCCTGGTTAATCTTGCCTTATAACTGGGTTGATATTATTCAGCCAGAATAAAAATAATATGTCTCAAATCTTATATCTAATGTGCAAAATTGCTTGAATCCTACAGTGAGATCTTAAATTATTTGATTCATTTAAAGTGAATAAATACAATGTTTGTTAACTAAAGCTTAAAACAGCATTTCTAAAAAATCTGAATAACTTTGCTAGTTACCCAAAATGCAACAGGCTTTATAATAGCAGCATCTATACTGGATGCTCTAGTCTCTGCTATAAACTTGTTGGACTTATCTGTGCTGTTTCAGTGTTCATCAACGGGGTTTTTTCCTCATCCACATACCTTATAGAGTCAATTTCAGAATTGCTGCTGCGAAACTTCAATGTTTGATTTAACGCAGCTTGGTCCAGCTTAATACTATTGTGTCGACTGTTCTGTTTCGGTGGCAAATCATCAAATGATGAGCTTTTCATTTTCAGGTCTCGAATAGCCTTGGGAGAAAAACCATCAGAGTTTTGAGAGCGACTTTCTTCTAATTCACTTTTGGATCTGGGTTTTGATTCAATCATGACATCCGAATTAAGTACTTCATCAGTAAGTGCTCGTTTCAGGCTGTTATCTAAACAGTTTAGATCTGTGATGTTCGCTGCACTATTATTTCGACTGAGGGAGGCATTCAAGGCCTGTTTCCATTCTTTAGTGAAGGCCTCTTCCTCTTTAAGTTTGGCTTGATCTGGTCGTATTTTCTTCATCATACTAGTAGTTCGTCGTGCTGCCAGATAATGAGCACGACGGATACGTATATACTGCATGTCGGTAACAGCTCTCAGAGAGAAATCAGGAATATACTTCTCATTCTTGGCGTGATGGTACTCGGGGGCTCGATTATCCTTCAACTCTGAAATAAGAAATAAATATGAAAAAAATAATAATACCTGCGACTTAACTAATATCAACACGATTAGAATCTTTGTGTTAACAATATCATAACACAATACATTGATTATATTTCATATTAAAAAACGCTGAAATACAGAAAATCTATTTGAGATTTGCAGGACCACAAGCAAACCTGTTAACAGGACATTGCCAGATTTACACTTATGCTTAATACAATCTAAATAATATCTTTATTTAAATTCATCTTTATAGTTTTAATTGTCTTTCTTCCATGGAATTTAAGAAATGTTCAGAGCTGCTGGTCGAGTTTAGACAGTTAGTGGATGACATCTTGGATTGATTGTAAAAATTGCATTCTCATTGGTTGTTTATAGAACATGACACAATGATAAAACGTGTCACATGTTAAATAAAGTTGAATGTGGTTTGGGGTTAATTAAATGTCCCAAAATTAAATGAGGTTTTTTTTATTGTTAGTGATATTCTTAAAACCAGTTACAAGACACCAGACTGCAGATAATAATGAAAATGGTCACCACTTGGATATTTGGGGAGGGAATAATGGCAAGCAAAATACAAATCAACCGAAATATGGGAAGTATTAAACCCTAAAGTTTTGTATATTCCCCCCCATCATTCAGCTGAAACTTCCATTGGTTGTCTTCATCACTGACTTTATTAACTAAGTTGATTAAATATATGACCCATTGTAATAAATGGCTATCGTAACAATAGATCATTTGTAATAACATTGTAAAGATCCTGCTAAACAGTAACAGGATATACAGCTCTTTGATGCTATTGGTATATTTAACAGTTCATATACATGTATCTATTAGGATTTGGTTTTCTTAAACAAATTCCAAAATCTGTTATGTGCTATTAATACTGTTTATTCAACAGTTTAAAGATAGGTTGCCAGGCAACGAAACATACGCCCACAGCAGCTAAATCGTCCGGGCAGTCAACAAGGGTTGTCGCATATTTTTACTTTTTTCGGTAATGAAACATTTGTAATACACTAAAAACTGATTAAGAGTAACAACTCATTATGTAATTATCAGAAAATCATTAGAATTTGATTGTTTTTTATAAAGTTTTACCCCACGCTAACAATTAGTATATACATGAAACATTTAATATCATGGATTTAGCTGTTCAGTTATCTAAATTCATTGAAAATCAAAATACTTGTTCGTTTCAACACCTTAAACTCTATGTATCAATCTGAAGTCAATCAGATGGTAACTTTGGCCTCTATAGCGTCAAAAGAATTTTTGAAGTTATCAAGGGAGATAACTCTGGCAGTAATTATTTGAAATCGCTGAAAATCAATAGGCTTCTTCGTCTCATGACCTTAAACACTGTGTATAAATCTAAAGTCAATCGGATATTAACTTTGACCTCCAGAGCGTCCACAAGATTTTTTGAGGTGATCAAGGGCCATAACTCTGGCACTAATTATCGGAAATCGCTGAAAATCAATAGGCGTCTTTGTCTTATGACCTTTAACACTGTGTATAAATTTAAAGTCAATCGGATATTAACTTTGGCCTCTAGAGCGTCCACAAGATTTTTTGAAGTGATCAAGGGCCATAACTCTGGTAGTTATTATCGGAAATCGCTGAAAAACAATAGGCTTCTTCGTCTCATGACCTTAAACACTGTGTATAAATCTAAAGTCAATCGGATATTAACTTTGACCTTTAGACCGTCCACATGATTTTTTAAAGAGATCAAGGGCCATAACTCTGGCACTAATTATCAGAAATCGCCGAAAATCAATAGGCTTCTTCGTCTCGTGACCTTAAACACTGTGTATAAATCTAAAGTCAATCGGATATTAACTTTGGCCTCTAGAGCGTCCACAAGCAATTGTGGACGCCGGACCGACGGACCGACGGACGGACCGACGGACGGACGGACAGGGGCGACGACAATATACGACCACATTTCAATGTGGGCGTATAAAAAACAAATCCTACTATCTACTATTACTAAGTTAAAGTTACATTATGGGAGATAAGATAGAGAGATGGCAGTTCTCACTATAATAGTTAAAAACTAGATAGTGTAAAGGTAATTTGCTGAAAATTTCAGTCAAATTGATCCACTATTAGCTGAGAAAAAAGCGTTTGAAATATTCACATAGCCTCGGTCATCATTACTCAAATTATTAATATAAACAGCATAGTCTCAATTATCCACTTGATTGATTTAATTATCAACGGCCATTAAGCGGCTTATAGGATTTTAATCTGCCAACATCGAAGGCTAGCCTTGACATCAAGAGTTTATTATGGTCTGGATATGTTAATTAATGTCTAATTGATTATTTAGATAACATTTCAGGCCTAAAGAAAGACCTGTAATAAGCAGACTTTGCTCTTGCATAATGCTATTTTAATTATCTTAACTAAAAGTTTATAGGATTTGACAATTTGTAAACTTAATTTATAGTCTTTGTGTCATAGATGACAAAAACAAACTTCGGACGTCAATAGATGATCTTTATTGTATTTATATCTACTGTCCCTCCTCCCCATCCCTCAAACATAGTAAAAGTTGTTTAAAATCAGTTAATATATAGACACAGTTACCTCGTAAGAATCCTGCAAATTAGTATGAATTTTTGCTATATTTTCTAAAATGGTCACTTTATCTGTTGTTCCAGTATTTATTTGTGTGAAGTTAAGTATACAAGATGGGATGTAAAAATAAATCCAATTTATTTGTAACTAAAGATCGTCTGATTTGTAGTTTTCAATAAAAGTCGATGTCCCAAAGATTAAAGTCTTATTCAATATTACAAATTGTCTAAACATAATTATACAAAGTACCATGCCCATTGAACATTAAATTTGTATTGAATTCACAACTTAACTTCCATACAGATCAACTCTAATTTGCTTAACAGCATGCATAGATAGCATTGATGTGTGAATTTATACAATGTAATTGTCAGTGATTTAGTTAAACCAGTTCTCCTCTTCGGCACAATGTTGTTCAAGGCATTATTTTTTACCTGTATTTACATAAACAAACTGAAGATGGGTAATCTTTGAATTGTGTTATTCAGCCTGTTGCATTCTGAGCCAAAGCTGGCTTTATTGATGTACACAAATATGGCAATTTTACAAAATGCTATCTGGTCAGATATTTGTAAAAATTTCATGCTACAGACAGTACCTGTTTTACAATATATAGATGTACTGGGGTTTAAACGTCTTCACAAGGTCAAGATATTATCATGTCTGATACTTAAACTGTGTTAACCAACTTTAATGTAGCTACTACTGAATCTATCTGAAGGCAGGTTATAATATACTGCATGTAAATCTCATCAACTACCCAACAGTTGTGGTGGTTTTAATTGTCAATTCTAGATTTTACACTCAAATCAGATAAACCCCACACTACAATACAATAAAGTAGCTAACATTTGCTAGGTATCAGACATATGTTAAATAATGACAGGGTTAGACCACAGACACTTGTCACTATAGGTATTAACACATTTTAGTAAGTCATTATAAGCTGAACAAACTACACATTACTTTTTATATGCAAAGTATTTTTTTGAAATGACTTGTGTATCAAACTGTTTAACTAGTAGCGTCTTTGCTTTATAAAGCTTAGAGCCCCACAAGTCTAAATCCTGTACTGGAGACCTGTCATAAAGGACACTTACATTCGGTGTGACAAGCGTCTGTGGGTTTCACATTTTTCAAGAGGATAAGTGGGCATTTATTACAGGTACATCACATTTGATTTGTATTGATATCTACCTTCACTACTTCTCTCTGTATTGCACACAAAATAAAAAGTAAATAAACCAATTCATTTTAGTTTCTAATAATGCAAGCATATTTCAGTTAATGCATTTTAGTATTGTTAAAGATACCTTCAGGCATACAAACTGGCCCTTGATTTGATGAAATATTTTAACTAAAAACATATTCAAAACTAAGTAATCTATCAAAATTTGGCTTCAAATCCTTATTAAAACATTCTATTCACAAGGAAAACCTAAAGCTTTAAAAAATCTATTAAAAGAAGTCATGTTTATTTCATGTGACTTGGTATATAAAGATGATGTCTTAAATCGCTGTCCATTTATCATCATTTTTGTCCTGTGTGTGCTTCATGGGTGTTTATCAAGGAATCTAGTATTTTTCTAGAAAGATCGGGTAACACTCCACCTTCCATATAAACCAAAATTGCCATACTTTAATTGGAAATAACCACCTGATAAATACTTTTTGTGGGAAAGTATCTTTAACATATCCAACTCTTTCAGCATTCAGTGTGTTATAGATGATAGACAAAACACAGCTCCTAAAAATGTTTTGAAGGGCTATGCTCCAAGTATAAATATATATTGTCTTTATCCTCTAAAATCATTGCTTGCTTTGTCATCTATTAACTTCCATTTGTTGGGAAAATACTCAACCATCTTTCTAATCAATTAATTCAAGGGAGGTAACTATAATAATTACATATTTGTTTCATTACAAACTTCTAGACTAAATATAATAATTCAAAAGAAAATCTTCTTTATAAATTATAACTACACGTTGATTAATAATTTCTAGGAATAACAAAAACACTCAACGAAGTTTTATAAATATTTAGCAAGTCATGAACGCAAGAAATAATATATCAAAATAATAAAGGAGCCCCATCTTGGTTAAATATATTACCTCCCTTCAATAAAGACTAAGGAATTTGTATTTCAAAAGTCAATCAATTTTTACAAGCCCATTAAAGTTCATTGCTTTCCTTTCACCCATTTTAAATATTCTAACTTACTTTTAAGAGTATCAACACCAAAGTAAGTAAACGGTCCAGCCTCAAATACCATCTGTTCTTTACCAATCAAAGCCTCAGCATGACCTGCAATTAAAAATATCATCCTGGTGTTAATAAATTAGCCCTGTCACAAAAAAATGTTTAGAGTAATAGACATAATACAAAATAAAATAAAAAACCTGAAAAGTTATACTACAGAAAATAATATGTATGATCTTGTAAAAATACACTGCTGAATTTGGTTGATCTGATAAATCAATCAGTAGTGGTGCCACTACATTAAACTGGAACATACAGTGGTCATTAATCTAGCTGCTTGAGTTTTAATTTTTTTTTTTCCGTTTAATTGTCGAAAGCTAAAGACAAAATCAGTTGTATTTCAATATTGGCCCTATCTTTACACTGACAACACCCACTTCATAAAACATATCCAAACAAAGAGATATGATAACTTTAAATCAGTTGTGACCCAGGGACTATTTTAATTCCAGATTAGCAGTTTCTGAGACACAATTTCTAACTTTAATACTCTTGTGATCAACAGCCTATGTTGTTAGTTTTTATCAATGTACACTATCCATGCCGTTATGTAAAGCTGTTATTCAGAAAAAACAAAATATTTGATGCTTTTATCAAAATTATTCTTCAAAGAAGACCAGAAAATTCTTCAGATACATTTACTTTGCTTTTCAACATAATATCTCTTATTTGGTTAGAGCCATAAACTAATTTTACCACCAGAGACTAGTTTTGAAAATTATTTTCTAACCATTGATTGTGATGAGAGAATAAGAGCTGAGGTATCATTTCAAAATATTTTTATAATTAAAACATCTTTTCACATACCTTGTAGAATGAGAACAAAGTAATCACATTCTTTTCCTTGTTTATAGATATAGTTTTTGTCTGAGGGAGGATCTGTAGGATGGATATTGACAACAATATTCTGTCTTATCAAACGCTTTAAAACATTTCTAGATATCACTTCTTCATTGAATGCATCAACAGCTGAAAGAAACATAAACAATATAAATTAATCAATAATTTCTAGGGCCGTTTGACATTTTTCTGCAACATTATTACATACTTTTACACAATCTGTTTCACAGAGAATTACTTACGAATTATCTCTGTAACGGATGCCTGTCCAAAACACGTGCGTTGACTGCACGCCTTGTAGTCATTGGCTCAACGGCTCGTGCAATGTTTACTTAACACCTAACTGCTTCGGGCAAAATGATGCATTTTACTCATTTTAATATCCATTTACACTAAATAGGAAATATTTTTAACTACAAAACTTCAAACGTCTTTATTTATTTTTCTTTTACCTCAAAAAAATGTTTGAGAATTTAATTTGTCGGAGTAAAAAAGTTAATATGCCGTACTCATTAAGCCTCGTCGATGTCATGCTTATCAGTGATTGTAGCGGCCAAGCGAATATTCACTGCGGGATCAGTTTGACTTTTACACTATTTGCATATGGGGAGTGACCATTTTGTCTGGCAGTTGCTGTTTGAACTCAACTGTCATTATGATGTAGCAATAATATTTTCTTACTGTTTTTAAAATCGGATAAAAATTGTGATCTCTAGGACCAACCTTCATTATGGTGTAGTGGTAATATTTTTGAATGTTTTTTTTTAAATCAGAGAACATTGTGACCTCTTGAGGGGCCACATGCTAAAACGGTGATTTCTGTGCAATCGGGAGCCCAAAATCCATGAAGTTACTGTCCAGTACATTCCAATATAAAAAGGAACCAAGATCTTTGGGAGATAAACCTATATTTCTTTCAAGTTTCATCAAAAGCGGATAAAATTGTCCACAAAAAAAATTCGGGATGGACAGGGATGAAGACAAATGTGGGCGTATAAAAATAAAATAAACATTTACTTGTAGTAAGGAACTGAAAGGTAGCTAGAGCTAGTTGTGGCGATATTCTTGGAGCACTCTCATCATCATTTTGATCAAACACGCTATAATCACGCTTTTCATGACGTCTTGGTGCCTTCTTCTTGTTATCAGCTGAAATAATATCACAGTGTATAATTATACTAATAATATATCTATTATATAGAGGAGTGAGTGGGCTGACTAAGGTCCAGTCACACAGTAGTATCGATTGTAACTAATGTGGTGGTGGTGGGGGGGTGTTTTGATATATTTGTTTTAACCAGACTACACTAATATACATGTACTAAAAGACAGTAGGGTGGATTATCTGAGAGACCTGCCGAAATGGTCTTAATTTAAAGGTTCTACTACCAAAGAGGATCAAAATAAGTCTAGTAGATCATCTGAGTGATCATTAGAAATAAACATAACTATAAATTGTCTTATTAATTCCAGTTCTAGACATGATTAAGGCTTAGATAACAGTCACAAGAAGGGAAACTGTATTGACGTCACTGCCTACCATTAGTCTTCTACTCCAGTTAACATTATATTGATCATTAGCATCAATAATTCTGTTTATTTGTCTACTTCACGAGTTTCTTTTTTAGAAGATAGGTTGCAAGCAATGCATCATGTCCAGCTGTGAAGATCCATGTGATCTCTTGCTAACATTTTAATGCAATGTTTCAATTAACGATAAATTAACAGCTGTAAGAGAATGGTCTCTTATATTAAAGTTGTTCTCTGTTCAAATCATATTTCAGTATTTTCTCATATTCATTGTTTATCTTTCTTTTTAAATTTTCATACATGTACCTGTATGAATCTTGTTCATTTTAATTAAAATTACAGTTTCCTATTTCAGTGACAATTGCATGTTTACAAACACCTCTAACTTAGCACAATTTTTAAGAGACAAGAAAACGCAATCCATCACCAGTCTAAAAGGAAGCAAGGTGAAGTCCTTTTGTTCATGAAGTTGAAGTACCCTTTGTAATTTTCGAAACAAAAAGTCACCTTGACCTTGATCAATAAATATTTTCCAATTATTCCTTTTGTTTTTTTTATGCACTGAATGTTAAAAGCCATCTTTTAAAAAAAACAAAAGTCTGTGTTACTAATTTAGATACAGTATATTGTAGGCCAATCTGTTAGTTTGACATTCTCAAAAATCCATTGTTTGTATTTCATATTTTTTCCAACTGACTTCTGTAAACCAAATATTGATTTGGGATAGTCAGGGATTACAATGTTCACACCAAGGCAGTAACCAAGCAAGATTCTAAGAAATGAGCATACCTAGCCTTGCGCATGATACCCATTCAAGTTGTAAAGAATATCATGTGATTTTAGGGGCATATTTTTATTGACTGTTTAGGGTATTATAAAATTTTTCAGCATTAATGTACTAGATTTAAACAGCCATACAAATATTTACTCTCCATAAATCTAAATGATTTTGAAAACCTTAGAAAGGATTGTTGACGGATAATTATGTTGTTTCAAGTACAATTTACAAATGTATAGTACCTGTGTATTGACAGTATAAACCCATAAATAAAGTAGACGTAGGAAGCAGTCGGGAGCATGCTACATGTTTCATTCTGTCTGTCAGTATATTGAACCCTTCTGTCCTTGAATAGCATACTTATTCTCTATATTCAAGTCTATTCATATGTAATTAGGTAGATTTTAATTACATAGAGTATATATATTACAGTGTACCACAAAAGGTAGATTTAATCTATATGTATACCTACCACAAATATTCTACTACTAAACAGGTATTATGTAAGGGTTAAATCTGCCTCTTGCCGGTATTTTGGGTCTTAAATGTTATATTAATTATTCACATGACCATAATCAACTCTCGATGCCATTAGATGACTCTGATTTTAAATAGATTAGAACAGTTTGGCCATTTAATGATTTTATGTAAAAATGGAGAAGTGAGGTCAAGACTTGAATTGAATGACCAGTATGGTACTTATAAGCAATGCGCACATCTTGGCAAAATGACAACCATTAACAACTTTGCTCAAAATAAGGTAATTTGAATAAACTTTTTAAATTTAATATATTCATTTTGTATTATCAATTTTTCAATTCATAGCGAGAACAGCCAGCTCTTTATCTGTATCTTACATATATAATGTCCTTTTCATTTCTATGTTTTTATTATCTGTTGAAATTCAAGTGCACATACTAAAAATTAGTTTTCACCATTGTCAAAATTCCCAGAAAAACTACCATTACTGTCTTTACACTGACACCAATATTCCGTTAAAGCATTCAGTATCATCTTGTTTTTGATGACAAAGACAAAAAAAAAACCCAACTCCACTTAAGACAAAACCATAATTAGATCATCAATTTTCTTGGGTCAACATTGAAGTCTGATCCAAATTCAACTTCAGAGATATCTATGTGAGTGAAAATACTTTGACTTTGTTTTTTCGTGTTCGGTATTTACTCTTACTGCATTACATGTTACCCATTCAGTCTTGTTTACACTGTACCTTGACTAATGATCAATAAGAAGTCTTGTTTATCAAGACTACTTAGGTTCACAAACAAGTAATTTTGGTGGGAACACAATTTTCAGTAGAAACAAGGGTTAAAACGACACATTTGAAAAGCCAAAGAATCCTAGCATGGTTTTTTTTTGGGGGGGGGGGGCAAACTTTGCAGCCCCTGGATTTTAAATAACATTGTTGGTTCCTCGTATTATTTTAATCAGTTTTTTAAATAAAGATATGATAGGCGACTTACAAAGAATATCTGTTTCATCAACTATCTCAGACTGTAGAATTTCTTCAATCACATCCTCAAGAGTCACAACTCCAGTAATCTCATAGTAAGGGTCACACTCAGAATCGTTATGTAAAAGTTGGACTATAGCCATGTGAGAATTTCCTGAAATTAACAAGACAAACAGTCATTTAATTAATTGTAAAACATAAATATCTTCAATCAAGCTGAAGAAAATAAATCAATAATAAAGGCATATTCTATTTCAGATTTGAAGGGGGAGCAGAATCTTCTTTAGTTGGCATGTTTTGGTGACAATAGTGATAGGATTTTGCTATACAATGTATTCTCCTATTATTGTATCTTCATTATTCAATCTGGTATTCCGATATTCTCAAAGTATTTGAATTTTAAATTGGTGGTAGTTGTAAATAACACCAGCAAGAAAATTTGGAAATTTGACAGTGTTGTAAATACTGTAGAGAAACTTGTTATGATATATTGAACTGTCCCACACCCTTACTTATATTGATGAAACTATCACATATTTTACTTTATAAATATTACACTGTATTCTTTAAATCATTTGACCTCATGTAAATATGGGTAACAGCTTACATGTTGTCAATAATTTCTGTTGTACCACAGTTATGATGCTAATAAAACCTACTTGAATACAAGTAAGGAATAATAAATTTTGTAAGGATTCTAAAGGAGATATAAACAAATAGATTTGAAAATAAACTGAATGTGTAATGACTTGAAGTATTCAAATCAAAATCAGCATTCAATGTGACCAATGATTAAGAATAATCATACAGTAAAGGCTTTGATTTTAGAAGTAAAATCTACAAGATAAGATGACATACAATAAAGATTGCTTAAAGCTGAACTTTGGTTATAAAAATACCTAAATAATTAAATTCTAAAAAGTTAACGAACCAAGCCGCCATACCTGTTTCCAATTTGTGAAATAAATATGGCGGACATGGAGGCTTATAACCTGGAAAGGTTAGCCGATCTCACTTCCAGTTTGTTTCTTGTCAGCCAGCTGGTCTTATTCGCTATACACGCTTCACTGATTGTTCTATTTTTTCCCAACAGTATACCAAATTATTGAAAATTGCAAAATGTCTGATTAGGTATTTTTGTAACTGGAGTTCTGCTTTAACATAACAGCTGCATTTACACTAAGCCGTGATCATACTGTTCTCAGAACCGTTCCCAAACGTAATTGCATTGTTTACACTGCTATACGTCAACCATTCTCTGAACAGTGTTTGGCACACTGAATGTCGAACTCTTCACACAAAAATTCATTTCAGTCACGAGAACTATGGAAACATAAATCTTTAGAATTCATCTTGTATGTTTGGGGTTGTAGTAGATTGGTTGACACAAACAAATATCATTGTAACTGGCAGAACACAGATCATAGGCTACATGTATGTGCAAAGTGGGATAGACTACAATATTTATGTAAATATCAGAAAAAAATACATGAAACAAAATATACTAGTCTGACTTTAATGACTTTTTCTCTTTAAATTCAGGTACAAATATTTAGCAGCTTCTGATCATCATTTGAGTGTTATTGAATTTCTTATGAACTACTATGAAATTTGTATCTTCAAAAGAACATACCAAACGATTCCATTCCATTCAGTATTACGAAAATATGATAAGATGAATGGAAAAATTTTGAACATAAAGCGACCTTTCCAGATCATAAAAACAGAGGTGCTATCTATAATCTTTTAAATGGCCTCTTTTTATCTACCAGAACCAAAGCCGGAAGATTGCTTTCTTAATTATATGTTAAACAATCAATTTTAGTATATTTTAGCATTAAAATTAGACAATGTAAAAACAATACATATGCCAACACACACAGCTTTACAATGATATCAAAACATAACTCAAAAGAAGCCATTATTTATGCCAGTTTTATGCACTGGTGCACTGAAGTTTCTTCAGTTTGCAATTTATGCTAATTCTTTGAACCCTCATGTAAAATATTTACAATAAGATTTCAATATTAGGTTCCATTCTATTGTATAAAAATAAATTTCTAATTTTGAATAAATAAATAATATTAGAATAAATTGAAAAAGTATTAAATATTGCTAAGGTATAATGTTTTGAAATAGAAGCAATATTTGTTTACCATTTTGAAGGCAAAACAAGTCAGGTCACACAAAGTCAAAAATATGTACCATTTGTTTTGTAAAGATTGTTGGGCTGACTGAACAAAAGACAGTACAATGACAATATTTGTGTTAAAGAAATTAAATGAAATGAGGTTCTGCTTTACACTGGGCTAATGAAGACGGGCATACGCTATACAGTGCACTACGAGGAAAATTCGTCCGGACAGCAGTACTGCTGCCTACTCTTATATCGAATTCCAACTGTCAATGTGTACACAGGATCTCGGTTTTTTCGAACAACTAGACAGCTGTCCTTGTCAGGCCCTCAGTCCTGTATCACTGACATGGGTGAACCACCTCGGAAAATCTTGATGAACTTTCTCGGCCAATGCAGGGATTGAACACCCAACTTTAAGGCTAGCAAGCATGCATCACACCCACTTAGCCACCATGACCCCGTAGAGAGATAGAGACCATGTGATATAAACACCAATCTAAACTTAAAATTGCCATGTTAGAATTGTCAAATTGAATAATTTTTGGAGCAAATTGTTTTTATTGTTATATACATCTGTATGGTATTTAAAGGCAATATAATATTTTATGTACTTGTGCGTCTGTGTATAATGTTGGTTTACCTTGCTATAAATAAGATCTTGGCTTTAATTTCTCCTCCCATAATTAATTATGATTATTAGTTGTTCTTAGAAAAGTAATACAGTAATATAGTTTTTCTATTAAATACATGTATTAAGTATATATGTTGCTTTAATATATAGAACAAACAAAAAACAGAAACTGTTTACTCAAGTAGAAAGAAACTGTGAACTTGATGCACACTACCTGTACAAAAGATGCAAGTTATTTTTTTAGTCGACATTACCAACTCGTAATATTTACAGTTTTTGTGCATGTGTTATGTCCTTATTATGTACAGGTTCACTTTTGTTGTTTTCTTGTTTATTGACCTGATAGTTTGTGTGTGTCAGGAGGAGGAAATGACCACTTCACCTTTACTCTGTCATACTGCCGTTAATCGAGTATTAACGAATGTCACCAGTATATAGACTTATTATATCTATTTTCGTTCATTAAGTTATTTTAGTAACATAAGTAATCTACTACTAATGAGGTCCACATTTACATGTATGTCATTTTTACCGTCCTTACAAAAAAATACAATTATAATCATTTGGCCTTTCATGATCAAGTAGGGATTAGGAACAATACATATAATCCTCTTACATGTACTACACAAACATCTACCAGGCTTTTTGCGCAATACCAAAGAAAGGTAACAGGATGGGTTGATAGCTCACATGACCAAGTAAGGGTTAGGAACATAATAAGGGGGGGGGGGGGCACTGTGAGTCTCAGAAGTTAATGTTTTCACATAGTTTGGGACCACTTTTAAACTTGGAATTCATTTCATTGTTGCAAAAATATTCTTGCTCTAGTAAATGAAAATAAAATATTTATACACTATTAACTGGTGCATTGAAAAGATTTTTTTTGATTTAATCAAGAGCAACAAGTTGAAAGTAATCAGATGATGACCTTTGTCATTAAGACATTCACATGTTTGAACTATAAAGCGAGCAAATCTTGAAGTAACTAATAGAATTGTTGAAAGTCACTCATTTTTACCACGCATACATTAACACTGAAGTCCGAGTAGAGAGCCTCCTCAAGACTGAACAAAGGCAATAACTCTTCAATACAGTAATTAACTGACATTTCTTTTATAAATCTGAACTGCATATAATTTTCAAACAGTTCTGGACACATAAATTTGGGAATGTGGATGTCATTCAGGAGAAAATACAATGTGGCCAATTGGTCAAGAAAAGAAAAGAATATAGACCGAAGTTGAAACATCATGTCAATACATTGTACTTGTCTTTAAAGGGACCACCGTGATTTGAACAGATCCTCAAAAATAAAAGCCTGAGTATGTAAGAATATAGAGGAATGGTGTATTTACCCAAAACTATGTGAGACTGATGAAAACATCACATTCATTGTTAATTAATAAGAGTCCATGTAATTAAAAAGCATTATCGATTAATCAATGTTTGTGAACAGGATTATCGATATTTCACATTACCCTTTACCAGCTCGATTTTTTAAAATCCAATATCAATATAAGATTGATATGTAGATTCAAAGTTTAACCAAATGACGTAAGTAGATGTCAGATGGCCCGGTCCAACTCTTTAAATTATATATAACCATTGCCATTGAGAATATAAGATTGATATGTAAATTCTAAATTGTTAACCCAATGACGTAAATAGAAGTCAGATGGCCCTGTTCAACTATTTTAAACTGTATATAACCCCGTCATTGTGAAGGGTGGAATAACTAATATACGGTCTATGGTGCATATAGTTTCGTATTAATCTTCCTGAAGTTAATGGAATGAACAATACTTCTATCCCAGTAATAAAAATAAATACTCGAATTTGACAAAGGAAGATGTGTTTAAATTACCAAAGCCAAGTCTGGTTTTCTATAAGACTAAGAAATAATCAGAAGGTCATATGTAAGAAACAATTGGTAATTAAAGTAAAATGTAGATTTGTATGTAACTCCATTACCAAATTAATACTAGTCTCTATAGACTTTCCTCTGTAAACCTAGTAGATAAAATCAATGCCTAATTTCTCATGGACCAATCTTTTTTTAACAAAATATTGATCAGTGTCAATGTGTATAACTTTAACTATTACCTCACTGTGGCTAACATTATATTTACTAACTTGTCTGGTAGTGCACTTTAGCAGAGCTGAAACCTTGGGATATACTTCACTGTCTTTTTATTAAACAATTTCTTTCTAGAAAGATCTAAATCAAGAATAGAAAAAGATTCACACCTTCACATATGTAGATTCTAAATAAAGATGGACTTCCATGGTTTTTTCGTTAAAAGAAGCTGATATAGTCATTTCAAAGATTATTATTAATCTGTTGCTCAGTATACATTTTTGTCTAAGTTGAATCTCTCAAATTTTGGCAACGTTTGTCATCCTCTGCAAATGATGTAAAAGGGATATGGTGAAAACAAACCAATGAGTTTATCTTTAATCTGACTGATTCCTATAAAGTTGTAAAAAAATCTGATATTGTCAGCTTTAAGTAAACACAGTTATTAAAGAAGTCAACTCTACCCCACTACTTGTTAAACACAAAGCTGACATTTGCATTGATGACATACCTTGATTGGTTAAATTCTGTACGTATTATGATGTCAATATACATAGCTGTGTGAGGTACCGTACATGTATGTCAATTTAGCACATGTAGGCCTACTGTCAATTTGGTTTATATACATGTACCTGTATGAATCTAGCCTAGACTGTACATGTTATTATGCAGATGTAAATGTTCTGTCAATGTTGTACTGTACATATGTACATTCAGTATGTGTACTGTCAATCCCGTACATGTACATACCATGTTCCTGAAGCAACGGTATACTAGTTTTATAACTATTATCAGTTATAAAACTAGTATACCGTAGCTTCAGGAACATGTGTACATACTGGCAATCCTGCACATGTACGTACTGTCAATCCTGTACATGAATATATTATAATCAACCAAATTCTGTAGTTTTAGCACCTGAACATCATGACATACAAACTGCTTGTTGGACAGAATGATCGTGAGACAGTCACTTAGTCATTTATAATGCTAACTCAAATTCAGGCGTTGTAGCTACAGATGTTTTTTTTTTCTTCTAAGTTTTGTTTTTTGGGGGGTTGTTTACTCAAATTCAGGCGTTGTGCTACAGGTGGTTTTTTTTCTTCTTATAAGTGTTGTTTTTTGGGGGTTGTTTAGCTTGATAACGTTGAATCTTCAACAAATTTTCAATTTCATTAGAATAGTAATTGTGTTTATTATGTTTCCAATGTTTGGTCAGGCACAACTGAAATTGTTATTTCTATCTCTGACATGTCCTAAATAAAGTGATTCTATCAATGATCTATTTTAAGACTGGAATTGATTTATATTTAATATGTAATAAAGAAGAAGCATGGTTACAGGCAATAAGCTGATTGATTGATTATTGATTAGTCTCAAAGAAAAACAGAAAGCAAATAACAGGTAATCCACTTAAACCGACACTATACAGTATCTATTTCTTTATGTTTTACTAAAGAGAAAGTTGACCAAGTATCAACAAACATAATGTTTACCTCATATAGCCTTGTTCACAATAAAAAAACTGGTCTAGAAAAACCAAATGAGAATTTCTACCTCTCCAGATGGCAACTCCCTCAATTTTAATCCAGACTAAACTATTTATCTTCAAATACGAACAAGCGAATTATTGATCGCTTTTCATATCAAATCAAAATATCAGAAACTATGAATGGTACCAATTTACTTGTTTGGGATTATGTAGATTATATATAATTATTTTATACATGTAAGTCATTCTTATTTCATTGGAGGAAAAAAAATATATGGTACGAAAAATGAACTGAAAATCTGCCAGGCAAAAATGCAAACCAGTGTGAGCACAGTAAATGACTGTCCTGTAAATGTGCCTATCTATTCTAAGACAAAAGGAAAGTCATAATATATCAGTTACGTTTTGACTAAATCGCATGTATACCATTTGATTATTTTTATGATGGTTATTGGTCTTGTGTGGGAGGGGAGAAATTTGTCCTGACTGTGGCACTTTCAACCTACTCACTTAGAATTTTAACTGTACACATTCATTTATAACATGGGTCTTTTTTTTGTCCCATCCAAACAACATGGCAACACTTTCTTTGACATGTACTCCTGACCAAGTGGAAACTGCGTTTGAAAAACACTGAAGGCTCTTTTCAGCCCACGTAAAAATTATAAATATATTAGCCAACTGATTGGTTATTGATCATATATAACTATAGAAACTGTTGAATAGAGAGAGAGTCTAATAGAATATTACCATAGTGTATCAATAACTTATAAAGCTGCCAACCTCAATAATCACTTAAACTAGATCAACACTATATTATTACTCTCACATTATCTGTGTCAACTTGACTTACAATGTCTGCACAAAATAAACAAATAACAGCCACTAGTGTGTTTATTGATCATGTACCTTCATGTCTGCAATACTGTCACCTTTCAAATTCACAAGTAAACAATTGAAGTGCAAGTTAAAACAATATTTTAAATCATAAAATCATTGAGAAGTGCAATATGACAGTTTTTTACCAATTCAACAAGTATATGTACTCTGCAATATTGCTGAAGCAAACACGTACCCTACCAACAGCAGCATACCAAATGATATTTCTAATCAATTATCTCCAAGTTTCACCAATACAGACCTAATAATCCATATGCTGGTTAAGATAGAAGGAATGATTCACAATATAAGTAGGCCTGAAATATTGGAGTAATGAGTAAGATATATATTTATACCAATTACTTATAAGTCACATTAAAAGATTTTCAGCATTTTAAATTAAAAACAGTTTTTCCCCTTTATTTTGACTTCAAAGGCAACCGGCTCTGAGATGGAAAATTCATCTCCACCTTTCATGTTATCTGCCATTTCTATTAACGAATGAGAATTAATTCCAGCAAATAATTTACCTTAAAGAACATTTATTTACGATTCAGTGAAAATTGTTTAATAAAAAGGAAAATTTCTTGAGAAACCAAAATGCCATAAGAGCTTACTGAGGAACTGAAAGATGAGGTAATTTTTTCGATTTCTATAAATTTGTGTGATTCAATTCAAGCATTGAATATCGACTAAACAATTTCTGCTCTTTTACATCACTGAATACAACATCAATATGAACTCGGTGCAAATGTATCAATAACGAGCTTAACACCATATTAGCTTTTATCAATCCCATGACCAAGTACGTTAATGTTTTTATTCTAATCATCTTAAAAAAACAACTTTAAACCATTATTTTCATTTTCTGGAGTAACATCAACAGATAAAATTTCCAATTATTAGCAAATCTGTCTTCGCAATAATAGCAAGAAAGTATACCAGAAATGGAAAGCTACATGAGTTTTCCAAATAAGTCAGAAGTTATATTAGTGCCAGCAATATTACATGTATAATCTGGTCCCCATGATGTCATACATTGTACATATGTACACGTAACTATCGCAGGGATGTTGTTTCAAAATTTGGCCCGCTGGACGTTTTTAGTTGGGGTTAATAGAGGCCAGAATCAGTTCTTTAAAATAATTGGCACCATAGTTTCAATATACATGTACGTATGTAGAAAGTAACTTCTGGAAACTGGCCAACAAAAGGCACCATTTAAATTATTTAATATAAAAACTGATAATAAAATAAGCGACTGTTGATATTGATTTAACTTTGTAATCCAATTTCTTTCGTTTTTTATTAGTGCGAATGTTAAAATAGCACACAAGAAATATTCCAACTTTTGACCTCGAATGACAAGAAGTAATATTTTAATTCCAGACCTGATTACTAGTTTCCAGTACAATTTGTAAAATATGTTTATCGATACTAAAATTGAGTAGACACTACAGACAACTGAACTCCCCAGCTAATGTTTGTTACTATGTTTAGTACCAATATACTGTGTATACTGATTCCTTTTTTATTAAATACATTTTCAGAGGTAACAAATTAAGCAATAAAGAGAACATCTATTCTACTGGGCACACGACAATTTCATACTCTAACTATGTCTTTGGTCTTTGTAATGTCTTTCTTATTATTCAAGACTATTGCGGATGGAAAACAATCAGTAAGTAATGTTTGTCACATACATGTATACTTGAAAGATTTTTTAGAGTAAACTTTGTGAGTGCAGACGTGTGGAAACGAAACCGATGTTAATTACATGTAGGATGTTAAGTGCAGGATTTTAGGTGAATTTTATCTTGATACTACAATATTTTAGACTGACGACTGAGTTGATCAACACTAAAATAGGAATTGAATAAATCTATGCTTATCAATTTAAATTGCAATTTGAAAGTTTTGGATTCGATTGTAAATTGTGATGCAAATGCACATAAAATATATTTTTTGAATATCAATGTGACAATGGGGTGCAATTTGTCTTTTTAAATTATTTTTTCTTGCCATTTTTTGTAGATTTATAAGTTTGATATGCCATGTTCAATTGTTTTATGAATTCACAAAGACAAGTCTAGGTGGAGCATAATTAATTACCAAATGTCCATTCATAAATCCATCTTTGACATAAGACGCTACGTGTAATTTCATCATATTGTCAGACAAGAGTTTATTATAGTTTAAAAGTGACATTTATATCATAAATCTACAATTTATTATCTCTGTAACATACAGTTATGTTACAATTACTGACATATGTCATTGCCAATGTTGGGGGACTGTGTGCCCTTGTCATTTAAACCACTGGCATATTCAAAAGTTTTTATAAAATGCAAAAGCCGCATTCAAATTGATATTACAACATTGTACATTGTATTATATATTATGCCAGCTATATCCTGAGAAAGCTGCAGTATTTTCATTTAACATTGATTAACAAATAGTTGAGTTCATATTCAAGTTGCAACCCAAATCTTTGAATAAAAATCCAACTTTCTACCCAAAGTATTGAGCAGACTGGTATCCAAAATTAAATCCTGATACTAAGGACACACTAATTGAATTTATTCAAATTGTTCTTCAATTTTATATCAAAAATTTTTAAAATAACAAAAAAACAACATTTGGTTGCACTTCACAAAAATTCTTACTATAGCATCAATCTTTTTAATTCTTAGAAAAGGGCTATTATGATGACCCCTAAATTTGGCCTACATGTACAAGTAATTCCAATTAACAAATTGAAGCTTTCAACCCATACTAAATTTCTAGTATTCTATAATTACAAGCAATAAAACCTATTATAGATTTAACAATACCGGTACTTAGGTAGATTAACAGAAACTGCTCAACAGGGTTTTGGCTTCGGTTGAACAAAAAAAAATTGGTCGACAGATTCTGAAATCTTTGCAAAATTTCTCAGTATCTGTTTTTAATTTAAAAGACATCCCAGTTGGATGCTAAAACAAATGACCATTTCAATCCTGTCTGACAAGTTGCCATTTAATGGAAATAAGCATTAATATGACAAATTTTATATAATAATCATTATGACATACACTAGCTCTTATATAAAATTAAATAACAATAACTGTCACCTGAAGGGATGTTTAATATATTTACTAGATAAGCCAATGGTATTATATATTTAATATCACAAACATACTGCTACAGTAATCCATGTGTAAATATTATGATAGTGTATGCATTACATATGTAAGTACAGTGCATACACATATATCTACATATAGTGTAAATAGGGTGATCACCCATTCTGCAAAATGCTTCCAAGCTGAGTCCCAAAAACCAGCTAAAATATCTCACAATTGCTCACATGCAACATTTCTATACACTAATATGCGTGAATGATAGTCTATCTGCAGAGTATGACATTATCCTTTGTCAAAGATTCATACCAGTATTTTTAGAATTTTAAAATTTAATCTACAACTTATAATTCCCTTTCTCTAACATTCTGCATATGCAACATGATTCGTAAGTTTGTGTGTATCTCATAGCATGCATACACCTGTAAGTTTTACGTGTAAAGTACCGTAGAGGAACTTACTTCTTAAATATTTATGTTTAAACTTTTCACTTATGTGTAGTTTAGAGAAACAGACTTGATTTACAAGATTTCTTCTGATCTCTTAAAACGTGGGCGAGAAATGGATGAAAACATAGATCTTCTAATAATAAGTGATTAATTCTTCAACTAATGTGTCGTCCACTACACCAGCAAATTTAATCACATTATACTTTACTTTGTTCTTTCCATGCCAGTTTTCAATGCTTATGTTGAGAGCATATTTTCATGGATGAAAAATTATTGGAGATGACATAAGTAAAACTATGTGAAATTCAAATTAAATTAAACTTTAAATATTTGTGTCTGAAGTTTCACAAGTATATATTAAGAAATCGCAAATTATTAGAAGCCGTGAAGTCAAGCAAAAAGTACTCTTTTAAATCTTGAAGTTTTAGTTGCATATATTTCAATGTCTGTTATCTTTGCTTAATCATAAACTCATTAAACTACCTTGAGATGTTAATATGTATACAGGAGAAAATCATGAGTTATCACTACAAAATCAGAGTAATTCAGTAATCAGTACCATATTCCTTGTGGTAAGCAGCTCCACTGCTCCATAGAAAATAAGTGGGTTTTTGAGCGACATATATTTTTCTGAAATATCCTGCAATATGATGATCAAACAAAAGTGGTCACCATGTAGAGGCATATTATTTTATGCAAGCAGACCACACTAATTCATGAAAAATTTAATACATTTTGACTATAATTCGCTTGTTGGTTGGTATTCAGTGTGTAGTTGTGTACTGGAACCACTTGATAGAGTTCCAGAAAAAATATTTACACGGCATACATGTACCTATACATTAGTTATTCTTTACATTTACATGTACATGGAAATATGTCATGTACCTTGTGCACAGATGTTTTCTGATAAATTACATAAAAATAAAAAACAAATCACATTGGTATTGAATAAATTTCTAAAACATTTCTGTATTAATACTTTATGAATGACTTCTATTATGTGTATTCTATTAAAGAATCCTTTGTTTATTTTGATTTATTGCGGTTAAAGCAAGGGTCATTATGGGTGATTTGATAAAGAGCTGGCAGTTCTCACTATAACAGTTAAAAAATAGATAATGTAAAAGGAATTTGATGGAAATTTCAGTCAAACGGATCCACGCTGAACCGAGAATTCAGCTTTTGAATTTTAGGCCTAGCCTCAATTATCATTACTAAAGCCGTTACGTTAAAAAAAAACCCCATAGTCTGGATTATTCATTTTTGGATTAAATCACCATTGAGAAGCAAATCAGATTCCAATCCAGCAAATATCATAGGCTAGCGATGACATCAAGAGTTGATTATAATTTGGATAAGTAAATTAATGTCTAATCAATAATATAGATAACAATACAGGCCCTAAAAAATACCTGTAATACGCAAATTTAGCTCTTGCATAAATTTTGTTAAATTCAATTTAATAAATCTAATTGGTTCCGTTCAAGCTGGCCATTCAACTCGCTAGATGCTTTGAAAGTTGAATGCTACATTAGATGTTGGTCATGTAAGTCAAATGTACCAGGTTTAAGTCTCAAAATGACCTATTGTAGATGTTCATAAAGTTTTTGTTAAGCAGATGTCCAACCTAATTTATAAAGTACAAGAAAATTCTTTCTTGTGTACAATGTTTGATAACGTTCTCCTGAACTGAAGACTAATTGGTCAAATGAGATTAGATACATGTATGTGTTTATGATTAATTGTACATGTAGCCTATATATTTTATGTAGGTAACAACCCATACTTATCTTAATAATAATAGGCTATAATATCAAAACACAGTCAACTACAGTCAAATTATACATGTAGATAACCTCACTCTGTTTACCCTGACCAGATAATGCTCATTATCAGACTTATTAGGCCAGGTATTGATGTATGAAACTATACACCAAGTTTCATCATTCAACCAATCAAATTGCGTATCCTAAACGGAAAATATTCATCTCCAAACTCCACCAAGAAATTCACCTAATAAGCACCTACACCAAATTTGGACATTATAGCTCAATTAGATGGAGAGTTATTGTGTCCCAAAACGTGTGACAGACGGACAGACCCATTTCAATAGTCCCCTGCTTTATTTGAAAGACGGGGGACAATCAATGTGTAATAAAAACTAAGTACAGTAGAATCCTTATGAGCAGCCACTCCTATTCAGCGACATCTCCTTGTAAGCAGTCACAATAATTTTCCCCCGTAAAAATTCTATTGTTTCATCTCTTTATTCAACGGCCACTCCTCTAACTCGGCCAGCGGTCACTATTTTGCTAATAAATTTAACAATTTGATACTGACTGAATAAACTGAAAGTTCCAACTAAAAGCCGCTATGTTGTTAAATAGACGTTTTTAGCGCCACCTATAATATTACATATAGAGTTACACCCCCTGCCCCTGTGAATCGGTAGCAAAATCAGCGATGTTTTTTGTTTCATGTGCTTATTTTTGATAACATAAAATTAATTCATCGATTTTCTTCACAAAAATGGATAAATATTATCGAATGCATCACAATAATAGACAGTAGTATTGAAGGTTGGTACAAAATGACAAGTTTACAGAAGTTATGTCCGAGATCCAGCGACGGCCAAATTTACTGATGCAAGTGAAGTATTGGTGTTTGCTTCCAATGCATTCAAGTGTATATTAATTGATGTCAGCACAAAAAAAAGCATGAGATTTTACAAAAATGGATAAATATTATCGAATGTATCACAATGATAGACAGTAGTATTGAAGGTTGAGACAAAATGACAAGTTTACGTAAGTTATGTTCGAGATTCAGCGACGGCCAAATTTACCGATGCAAGTGTACCCAAGCGTAATACTAATTGATGTCAGCACAAAAAACCACGAGATTTTATTAAGAGGCAACTCCCGTTAAGCGGCCAATCGTAAAAATTCCCATGGGTGGCTGCTTAATGCAGATTCTACTGTAATGTAAAATTTGTTTCCAAATTTCAAATTAGTCAAAACTACAAGTACAAACTATAATTGACCGTAAACTGAGATCTTGTATCAAGTTCTGTTGTTCTATAGTATATGAATACAATCTGCCCTCTAGTTGTTTATATATAGATGACTACAGTAATAATATAGCAGAAGCTGTCTGTGCTTATTGTATTAGGGTTATACATTGTAATTATAATCAAATAAATGAAACTACTCAAACTATATGATATGAAATTCTGGAAAATATTAATCTGCTTATACTGTCTGCTGACGTTTATTATCATGTACATATACAAGCATATTGAAAAAAACAAACCAATAACGAGGTTGATGTCCCTCATCTCAACCCCAATTATATGCATGTACATGTAATAACAACCAAAGCAGAAAGTTCTGTAAGACAAATCAATCCATGAAGGTTGTTGCACCAAGATCATAACTTAAGCAACAATAGAGTGACCACAAGATTGTTCAGCTTGATAGAACCATGTTCTTAAGTAACAACTGCAAGTTTTACAACATCTAGCCATTAGCCTTAGCCACAGTAGTGTGAATTCATAATCTTTTAGGTAGTCATCTCAATTTACCACAGACATGAGATACAAACCAAGGAATACAATGTAGGTTCGTTTACAGTTTTTTCTTAACTTTACTAATACTAGCATAATGAAAGAAGGGAGAGCAAGAAATGAGGTTTAACATCCACTCATCACAAACTAGGTCATTTCAGGACTGACATATGGTTCAATTTGATTTCAATAATTTGCTTGCACGTAAGGATCTTTAGCAATGGGAGGAAACCTGGAGGACCCGGAGAAAACCCATGAGGTTGGACAAGTGACCCCTATACTTGTCACATACAAGTTACAACTGGGGAATCAAAACCACGCCAGTTGACTCAATGACAGACCTTCAACGTGCACATAATGGAAGAACAAAAAGTAAACTAGGAAGATTTGGATTTTGGACTAAGTGGCTCATAGCCAAAAAGTGGAAAGTTCCAGCAACTTTGACATTAAATGAATCTTTAACTTGGAAACTTGATTATCACAGCTAGACATTTCAGTTGGAAAATGCACAACTCCATTCAGATGATGTGAACTTATAGGTCAATCGTCTTGCCCAGAATTAAAAGAAGGCTTTAGCCTACCTTTGTGAAACAGATTTGGTTTTTTTTGTTTACTGTTTTAAGCTTTAGCCTACCTCTATGAAACAGATTGTATTTTTTTGTTTACTAAGGTTATACATGTACCAGTTAGTTCATGGAAAACCGTAAGGGTTACTTTTTGGTACAAGCACAATGTAAGGGATGGGACCCATTATTATAAAAGATGCCTTGTAGAAGTACATGTACATGTATATGAGACCCATGTAGAATAGGTGCACTTAAAATCATTATAACTTTATCCATACTTGCTTCTAAATGGATTATTTTTAATTGACCACATGTGACTTTGGGTACAGTACACATAGGTCAGGGTTTTGTAGTTCACCCGAGTCACTCAAGTCAACACCAGACCGTTCGCGTTTTGAATCGAGTTGGTCACATGACTGACTCGAGTCGCATCACATGACTAACCCGTTTACTTCCCGTTGAACGGAGAGTAAAAGGGTTTGTCACGTGACAAAATGACGTCCTTTGTCACCAGGCTCACTAGAAGAGGTAGAGGTAAGTCGGTTGTTTCGGAATCTTCTTCTTCTTCGTCCTCCAACAGTTCCTGAATTAAAGTAAGATTCCGAATGGAGGCAGCCATTGCGAAAAAATAAAACAAAATAAATAAAGGTGTCTCGCCACTTTGTTTTGATGTCATGTGACTGCTCAGACTACTCGGACCATTCGGGATGTTTCACCCGGGTAAACTCGGCAATGGAGTCGACTCGAGTGAGGCGAGTAAACGACGAAAACCTTACCATAGAGAAATTATATTTAATTTGGATAGATACAGGTGCCAAATAAATCTAAAATGGAGTTTTAACAAGAATAGTGTTTTTAATGAAGAAAGTCAATACCCAATTCCTGTAGATAACAGTACTTAAGAGACTAAAAGTGACAATAGTCATGCATTATACATGTGTGAATCCTACTGATTGATTGTTTTATTTTTATTAATAATAGTCTTCTTAATCTATTTCTGCACTGGAATGAATTTTGTGGAAGTACTAGACCTTAGCCTACATATTATATTCTTGTTTCAAGTTTACAAAGGTCCAACAAAAAGCAAGGTAATAGTCTTGACCATCTTGTATTAGTAAGGTACATACAAGCATCACAGCTGACACATAATAATACCAGTATTAATTAATAGCAGATCAAAGGAAATCAAAGATGCTGAATAATTAGATATTGTAATAGAACACATTCCAACAATTGTTAATTATAACATAAAAGTATGTGATGTCATGAAGATGAAACCAGAACATACATAATGTACTGGAATTGTATTTTTGTTTGTCTGTTTTGGGATATACTCAAATGATCTGGCAAGAACTCAATTGCTAAATCTGTACATTGCACTAGGTGAAACAATAATTTATTCCTAGTACTATCTAGTGATAAGCCACAAAAAGTGGGTAAGTTATCCTTCAAGTTAACTTCAACAATGAGTATGAGTATCAGTATAGACTTGATCTGATAATGGATTCATTAATTCCCAAAACACTTTTACATTCATGAATATTTGCAGATAAAAAAAAACAAACCTATGTACTATTGTTTCTACACCCAATAATCTGTGTAATCAGCACAGCTACATGTAAATCTGCCTATTGCAGGTCTTTCTTATGGCCCGCAATGTTTTCTTAATTGTTAAATAGAGACATTAATTAATTTATTCAGACCATAATCAACTCTTGATGTTATCGATATTTACTGGATTGGAATCCGATTTGCTGTTATACACTCATCGATGATTTAATCCAAAAATGAATAATCAAGACTATGTTTTTTTATTGTACCGGTTTTAATGATTGAGGCTAGGCAAAAAATTCAATTGCTAAAATCTTGGTTCAGAGTGGATCAATTAGTTTTAGTGAGAACTGCCAGGTTTTTATTTTAGTCTCCCATAGTATATAGATCTTTAATATAGCACAGCAGATCATTACACATCATCTCATCAAATATGAGATTTTAAACTCCACTTCAAGACGGACATTTCATCCCTGTATTCTAATCTACCCAGTTGTACTCGTAGCTTGGTACAAGATAAATCTAATGTAGCCCAATATTTAAAGATGTATAACTCTATTATACTGTTCAGATGCTTATCTTTAAGCCAGTTCAAAATTGCAGGGTTTTTTTTGAGAGCATCATGTTGCATTCACACATACTATAAACCAAATCAGTTTAACCATTCCGACCTGGCGAGCTGGGGTTTTTAAACTGGCTTATTTGCCCCACATGTGCATTCAGACGACCAAGTTAAACTGATTTAACAATCCCTAGGGTTTTATAACCAGTTCAACTTAAAAAAGCGTCTGAACAAGCTATATTTAAGAGCTTGCTGTTTATTTATTTGGGCTTCAAATGTTATATTAATGTTCAAAATAGTAAACTAACTCATTACTATGATTTTTATACATAATTCACTACAGAATTGTACATATACCTTAGAGTCTCTTTAAAACATGATTTGACACTAATACAGTAATATGGTCTTGCATTTGCAATTTGCATGTTTATTTCACATACTTTCGGCACATCATTACATGTATATCTAATAAATGTATGTAAATAATGTAATGCTCTACTTGACAAAATACTTAAAGCCCTGTTACATGACATTAATTCATTCTGTGACATTACTCATACTGACATTTTTATTTAATGATTAGAACTAACAATGACCTCAAAGATGTACATTTAACATATATGTACATTCCAATGTATGTTTCCAATTCTAAACTGCACATATTAATTAAAGGTACTTTATGGGAAATTAGATAAAGAGCTGGCAGTTCTGATCATAATAACTAAATGATGTAAAGGGAATATGCTGAAAATTTCAGACAAATTGCTTCACTCTAAGCTGAGGAAACCTTATTTTCAAATCTTTGTAGACACTTGATTGTGATTGTTAGCACTGTCACATGAAGTTCCGGTACTTAAAAGAATTGTTATACTATTATGAAAAAGAACAAACTATACTAGGTGATAAAGAAATAATTTAAAGGTCTTTTTCATCTGAGGTTCTCTCTATTAATCGTTCTCATTTCAAATCTCAAAGCATCAACTAATGAAATTGCTTAGCTCTGCTTAGCTTTAGCGAAAAATGTTTATCTCCTAATGAACATCTCTACACGTGTTATGTTCACAATTCATGACCAATCAAATTTCTTATCACTACTCTTAGAGTAAGCAGAAAATATTCTTCATCAAACTTAGTCAGAGCATTGATATAATGAATCTATATTATAAGATAAGATCAAAGTGGCTAAGACACTGGCCCGCTAGCCTGGATTTCAGGTGTTTGATCCCTGCATTGGTCGATAAAGTTAATCCAGATTTTCCAGCGTGATTCTCCCTTGTCAATGAAAAACCAATGCCCTGTGTTCACATCAGCGTGCATGTAAAAGATCCCTTGACAGTTGGAAAATCGATATAAGAGTAGGCTGTAATGACACTATCAAAAGGTAGGGAAAAACAAAATTCTTATAGCAAAGTTTCAAATTAGATGCCTCCAAAACTTTGTCCATGTAACAAGTCTGAGATTTCACACAAAAAAGTACATAAAAGTAAGTCACTGTGTACATGTACATTCAAATCATGTGCATATATACCAAAATGTTGCAATATGACCCATTAACTTTGAGCGGAGCGAGGACAAATTTTTTGGGTGGAGGGGGCGTGGTCTTTTATGAAAATTCGACCTTTCTTGGTGTATTTTCAGAGCATCTGCTGCCTTTTGTATTTGCTTCAATGCAAATTGAATTTCCATACGGTTTCAAAGATTCAAAGTCAAAAGCCTCATAAACCTAATAGTGATATACTGATATAGCGAACAAGTAAAAGAGTACACTCGCCTTGCCGCCTAATTTATTTTTTCATGGGAAGTGTAAATAAAATGGACTGTAATCCAGCTGTCTCTAGAATTCAGTTCTGATTTGGTAGAATTAAAGGTTGAATATAAACATTTAAAATTGGTCGTAAAACCGAAAGTATGGTACCATTTACGACATCCAAACCTTTAACATTGAATTGACGTGCCATAAATTGGTCTGGGTGAGAATTATAAATTGAATAGACCTACACAACTTATAAATATAAATAAACAAAATACTAATACTTCTTTCTTTAAACTATTTTAGGTTGAAAACGTCTTCTATGGCACACAAAATTAAATTATGCCGTGGCAGACATGGTTTCCTTTTTTGATTTTTTCTTTGTGCTGGGTGGTAAAACATAGTGCCGAGCACAAGAGCCCGGCGCCGCAGAATGTGGCTACATCCCTGCATTGTATGTGTATTCAACCATTATTTTGGCATGTTGGAGCTTTAATATAACACATGTATAATAACCAGCTGAGGAATATTGTATTGAAAGCAACTGTCTGAATGCAAGCTGTCCACTTATCGATTAATCAATCAATTAATGTAAAAATCAATTAATTATAAATGATTAATCTATTTCAGGAAGAACTGACAAAAATTTAGCTGGATAAAAACATTAAACAGGTGTACATGTACAGCACTTCAGAACATAATTCTGCTATAAATCAATGGAAATATTAGCCTTTCCATTTTGACATTTCTCAAAAGAAATAATTTTACGCTATTAATTAGCAATATCAAACAGTTAGCTTTTATTTTAAGAAATCTGATTTCGATCATTGCAGCTTGACCTGATTAGAACCCATATGAAAATAAAAATAAATTTAATTTCCTCCCTTTTTTCACCAACTAGGCTAATGAAAATGTGCTTACTCCATGCAGTTCTCTTTGAGTGACAGCAGTATTTCTGCCAACTCTACATTTTACTCACCTTGTAAAAAGTCTTGAAGCATGGAATCCAATTTGTAGTCTTCGTCAACAAATAAAGGGCGGTGATCATAAAACTGGCACACAGTTTTCAATGCTGTGTTATCATCTGGATCAATCAAGGCTAGATCTTTTGTATTCAATAAATTAACAATACAACTTTTGTCTCCATCAAAAACAGGAATTCTTGTGTAACCATTTTTCAGAATTTCCGACATTGTTTCGAAATCGAGAGTAGTGTTGATATCTAACATATAAACATCATCAATCTTTGTCATGACGTCTGTGACAACTTTATTTGCCAACTGAAGAGCTCCAGCGATAATATTTGCCTCATCATTTTGAAGAACTTTCGAATCAGCTGTCATACGAATTAATTCTTGCAATTTTTCTTTATTGTACACTTGGCCAATTTCCTCTCCTAAAACCTTGTCTAAAATTAAACTAATGGGAAACGATAACGGAAACGTAACAATCATAAAAAATTTTGTTAAATAAACTGTTCGAGCTCCAATCGCCAAACCATGTCTGGAACATATAGCTTGTGGAATAATTTCTCCAAATATAACAATACCCATTGTTGACATAATAATAGCCAACAGTCCATTTGACAAGTCATCTAACAAAATGGTCAATGTATTATTTACAAGAACATTTCCCAACAACAACGTACATAATAAAAAGTTTCCCCTGCTACGCAACGGTTCAATAATTTTTGCATATTTCTTTTCATTATCTGAGCCACATTTTTGAATGATTTGCAATTCTGTCTTATCTAATGCCATTAGACCAAGATTCAAGCCGCTAAACAGCCCTGACAAACACAATAACACAAGTAAAATTGAAATTTGTAAGCCAATTGGCAAAAGAAATTTTTTTACTGGTTTAGCTTCAACAGTAAAGCGAAGCCAGGGACTATCACGTCCCTGGTGGACCCATCGAGTCTGAGTTTCATTTTGAAACCCACTAGTCATAAATATCTCTTTTACACAAACATAACGATATTCTCCATCAACATAATTAAACGATACACTGATCACTCCAACAGAATTATCTATTACTTCAGAAAAATTCACTTTCATATCCCCGTCACTTACAACACAGACTTCGCCCCGATCTGCGCTTTCTGTAGTGAAAGCAATGGCAGTAATGTTGGCTAACTGGTTTCCATGCAAGCGAAGTTGGTGTTGGATTCCCTCCATAAATTTCAGCGTGCCATCTTGATCTGCGGTGATTTTTTCACCCGCAGCAAATAAGACATCAATTGATGCTGCCTCTGCAAAATTTGTCATTGTTTTTAGCAGAATTAACGTAAGTGTCAAGAGAACCGAGCAAATCCTGACTGCCATGTTTTGGCACTGTAGCCGGAAATGAACTGTCACGCCCCCTTCTGGAGCTAGATATGGGGGAATAACTCCACGATAGACCCATTATTTTCTTAGCAGACGAATTTATAATAATGTTATTACGCAATTGATTTAGTGACATACATTAAAATCCAAATGGCGATTTATGATTAATAGTTAGTCGTAAATGTCCGTAACCGTTTTTGATAGATGATATATCAAGCGTAACCTAGCCAGACCTAGGCTAATATTTTTTTTTTCGCGGGGCCCGTAAATATAGGCTATCACTACTATCAGTATCAGTATTGTGACAGTATCACTTGCCGGTCGGTGGTGGATAGTCTAGTAGGCTACATCCCGGGCCTAACTTGTAAGACTGTAAGCATGTATAGTATATATACAGTATTTTTACCATTCCCTTTATTATTCAGAAACTTGGACACAGTTTCAAGAAGGTTACTTTTTCTTTATAACAAACAACAGGGGGGCCTGGGGGGGGGGGGGGGTAGCAGGGGCGTAAATGTGGGGATGGGGGGTGGTAAAAAAATAGTCGGTCGCAAAACCAGTGCAGTCGGTCGCAAAATAGAGTAGTCATTATCTAAATACGTACTCACTGTAAACGTCACGCTAATCACGCAAAACTTTACTATAAAATAGTGGGTCGCAAAATCAGTGCAGTCGGTCACAAAATAGGAGCAGTCGGTATCAAAATAAGTGCTCACTGTATAGGCCTACGTCACGCTACTCACACAAAACTTTAGTATAAAATAATCTTGTCAACTTATCATGTTTGAAAAGATGTTGTGTTTCGCTCTCATTCTGTTGTGAGTATGTTGGTCTAACAACAAAATTTCACCCAAGGAGAAAAATAGTCGGTCTCAAAATAAGTGCAGTCACTGCAGTCGGTCTCAAAAACAATGCCAGAATAGATCCCAAATACTAAGTAGTTGCGTGAATCCGTGTACCTAAATTGCATACGTCACACAAAAAATTCTGTTGTGAGTATGTTGTTCTATGAAATGTTTTCTACCATGGCAAAAAATAGTCGGTCTCAAAAAAAGTACTCATCGCAGTCGGTCTCCGACTAAATGAATTAATGGGATAAACAAACAATCACAAAACAGGCGAAATTGATAGATAGGCCTCAAGATTCTGTCCCATTTCTTATCCTCTCGTTAACGAGAATTTGGTTCCATTTGCCATGACATTGATTCAAATTTTCAAACCCAGTCCCAAAAATCTAAAAGCTCTGTTACATATATCTGAAATTTTTTCGCGCCTGCGGCGCGATTCCATTACAACATCATTCTTCTACTCGCTTACATATCTGAAATTTTTTCGCGCCTGCGGCGCGCGATTCCATTTTAAAATCATTCCTATAGTGAACTGCCCAGTTTGTAGTACCACTGGTGTGTGGGGCGTGGGGCGTCTGATTGTACAGATGTTATGTCAACTCAAGAAAACTGACACGTGGTGCTCGGCTCCGGATTGCGTCACTCGCACTGGGAGGTGGGGCGGGCGTGGGGGGTATGTGCATCAGTCGGTCACATTTTGGCTAAACACGCCCCCAAACGAAATCGTTTTGTACGCTCCTGGGGGGTAGATACGAACGAGTTTTTTTCTTTTCTTTTTTTTAAAATGTAATTTGTAGCCTAAGCCATCCGCATTAAAAGAGATCCAATAACTAAATTACGAGGAAGACACACATGCTTCCAAACAGCATTCCCTCGCCCTGCGCAGAATGTTTTGTTATAAATTATTCCGAAATTACATATAAATAACACGAAACGATCGGAACAGAAACGAGTCCTCTGGAATATAAAAGAAAATCCAATGCCCTGTTCTTGGTCCAGTATAGGCCTAATCGTTTTAGTGACATTTAGTAGGCTAATTCACAGGACACAATGTTCATGAAATGAAATTACTGTTGACTAGCAAGGTCCGTTTTGATCTAGGCCCTACAGGCTTCTTTACTCTTCATCTAATGAAAATGAACTTTCGAAAACTAAATGGTGGGCTATCTTGCTTTTTCTCCGCTACTAGCGGTATAGGCCTACTAGCGTATTATAATAATGCCAACTTTTCTTCTTTTTCCAAAACAAAACACCAAAAGTTGGGAAAACAATGAAACGAAACCCACATTTCTGCACCAACCGGGATATGAAGATGGACATAGGCCTAGACACCATGCATTATTCTGAGAGAAAAAGTTTGCTCGACGCTACTTCCTACTCAAATTCCAACTGTCAAAGCTTCTTTTAAGCGTGTGCCAACGTGTACACGTCACTGGGGTCCCGTTTCGACCCCTTCTGAATGACTAGATGCTGTTCCTTGCCAGCGCCAGAAAATGCGAACGAAGCCTACACGATAATGATAATAAATAGTTTCGTAAATGTAAATGTACCGGTAGGTGAAAGAGACGTACTCGCTAACCCAGTTTTTTTTATTGTAGTATAAATAAATACCCATAAAATATACTTCGGATAGTTTCCTAGGCAAGGGCCGGCGGAAGAAATTCATGTGTGGGGTGTGTGTGGTGGGGGGGGGGGTACCATCCAAGGTTCATAGGCGGTCGACGGTCCAGGCCACTGATCTATATTATATAGATCAGTGGTCCAGGCCCAGGGGCCCCAATTTTGATCCGATTTTGATGACACTTACAATGTAATGATTTTAAGGAAAGATTTCGGTTCCTTTCGTTATTGGCGCATACAGGATTATGACCCCTGTTTGAAATTTGTACGAACAATCACATTTTGTTAGTGGACCCTGTGGGAGTAACTGGTTTTATCCGATAATGACGAAACTAATATAGGCCTATCAAACTGATCCCGCAGTGAATATTCGCTTGGCCGCTACAATCACTGATAAGCATGACATCGACGAGGCTTAATGAGTACGGCGTATTAACTTTTTTACTCCGACAATTAAATTCTCAAACATTTTTTTGAGGTAAAAGAAAAATAAATAAAGACGTTTGAAGTATTTGTAGTTAAAAAATATTTCCTATTTAGTGTAAATGGGTATTAAAATGAGTAAAATGCATCATTTTGCCCGAAGCAGTTAGGTGTTAAGTAAACATTGCACGTGCCGTTGAGCCAATGACTACGAGGCGTGCAGTCAACGCACGTGTTTTGGACAGGCATCCGTTACAGAGATAATTCGTAAGTAATTCTCTGTGAAACAGATTGCGACGAGGCTTAATGAGTACGGCATATTAACTTTTTTACTCCGGCAAATTAAATTCTCAAACATTTTTTTGAGGTAAAAGAAAAATAAATAAAGACGTTTGAAGTATTTGTAGTTAAAAAATATTTCCTATTTAGTGTAAATGGGTATTAAAATGAGTAAAATGCATCATTTTGCCCGAAGCGAGAGAGAGAGAGAGAGAAATGGGGTTTAACGTCCACTCGACATAAACTAGGTCATTTTGGGACTAACATATGGTTTCATTTTATTTCAATAATTCGCTTGCGCGTAGGGGTCTTTAGCAGTGGGAGGAAACCGGAGTGCTTTGCCCGAAGCAGTTAGGTGTTAAGTAAACATTGCACGAGCCGTTGAGCCAATGACTAACTGATGAAGACTATGCATAAACCAATAGTTAAGCACATCTCTGAGTTACTGTGCTTTTGAGTTACATTCCCAGATTATAATTTAATATTTTGAACGAAAACGTTAACGAAATACAATTTTAAGCTCAATTATGAACGAAATGACTTCTGTCCACAAAAATACATGTTGTCAGTTCTCCACCCCCCACAAACACACGGAAACCCACCCCGTCGTCCACCCAACACAATGGGAATCTTATACACATATTTAGAGATGTTTCATCAAGATACTAGACAATCATCATTTAAATCAACGCGAACTCATTTCCCGCCAATCTTATCCCCAGTCACCCCTCCACCCACCCCTACACACGCACACCTGCTACCTCCACCCCATAAATCAAATTGTTGTCCAGGGGCATCCTAAAGACTAGAAATTTATGTTTTATTAATATATAACATGATCAACATAATGTCACCCCCCCCCCCCTTTACATACGCACGCCCGCACCTGCTACCCCACCCCACATCCTCTCAAATCAAAACACTTATTTAAAGATGGAAAGTCCTCGAAATTTATGTTTTATTTATATATTATGTCAACACACACCACACGTTCATTGTAGACTAGACATTTGACCCCCTATATCTCGGAAAAGCCCCCTCGAACGCCTGATCACCAACCGCAATCTACACAAAAAACTGGTCTAGAAAAACCTGGTCTCATAAATTCACAGCTCGGGTGGCGATTTGTCCCCCCCCCCTTCAGCCACCGGACTAAAAGGTCTGTGGCATATGTATGGGACCGCAACTTCGTGGATTTTCCGTTTTTAGCTTACGGACGCTCGAGAATTCACAATTTTCATCCAATTTTGATGAAATTAGAATTGTATATTTCTTTCATTTCCATATTTGCACATATCGGATTGTAACTCCTGTATTATAGCCCCTGATTGTACGAAAAATCCAATTTTAGCTTTTGGTCCTTCGAGAGTGACTAGGCGTTCGAAAATACACAGTTATACCTTGATTGCGGTTGAGTTCACATTTCCTGAAAATCGGACTGAGCTGCACGACAGCATGTTCGCTCATGTAAACGCATGTAATACATTGGATCTAAATATGAAGCCACCTACAGATTTCGCTAAGGTCACGAGATGTAAACAGGGATAGCGCCAATCATAATCCAAGATCGAGCCCTTACCCCAACAATCACGTACTCTATTCCTGATTACATCTCGTGATCTTGACGAAATCTGCCGGTGGCTTTGATATATTTAGATCTGACCGTAATACCCAGCAGTTTGGGTTTTGTTTTTGGTTTGTTTTTTTTTTTTTCAAATTCAATTTTGAATGAAACTTAAAATATATATTTATACCCGAAAGATCTGGATCCTTTTCGATATTGGCGTGCATTGGGTGGTAACTTTATGGATTATCATCCCCTGATTGTGGGCCCTCCAGAAGTCACAATTTGTATCTTATTTTCAAAAATGTTTAAATATATCACAGTTGCACCATAATTTTTTCTTCAAAGTCGGGCGAAAACTTCCCCGTCAAATATCCACTCCACTTGACGAATATAGTATGATGAAAGCATGTAATACTCAGGTTGTGGACCATCTAGAGGTCACAATTATATACTCGATTTAGATGAAACTTTAATGGAGTATCACTAGTTCTTGGCGTACGTAACTAACGTCCGAAAATTAAATGGCAGGTGTCTTTTTTTTTTCGCACGTATACAATGAATGGCCATTTTGCTCAGTAATCAAAGCCAGAATTTGGCTATTTTTCTAAAATTGCGTTAAAGTTTTAAATTTTTGTTTAGAACTGAAATAAATTAACTATTAGTCAATCCCCACGCTAAAACATCAACAGAATTAATTGTGTATATCTGAAATCGACACGACCGAAGCACAAATAGTGCCGCCGACGTCAAATCTAGAGTTGTAATGTTATTTTTGTGAAAAATCATTGGAAGAAGCGATAAGACGTTATGGGGGATTAATATAGACCTAAAGGCTATTGCTTACAACGTAACATTGTGTCTTGTAATGTTGATAATGTGTTGGCATTCGTTTGTTGATGGCCTCATGACCTGTGACGTTTATATAACGTCATATGGATATCACGGCTATTCACTGTGTCAGAGTCACTTCTCAGGTTGGGTGAGTTTGTCGTTCAGATTGTAGTTCTTGGGTGAGTTCCATTTTCGTGTGCATCTGCCTCTGCCTTTTACATGAATGAAGTTAGTTGACGTTGATAGCATCAGATATCTTTCATTCTAGAGCTATAACGCCTGCTTTTCACGCAAAATTTGAAATACGTACATATTTAATATGTCATCGGGGGGGGGGGGGGGGAACTACAATTGTTGTTTTATTCTGTTGAATCTTAAATGTGTTAAGGATCAAAAGATGCTGAATGAAAGGATAAGCTCTCTTGCAAAATGTGGGCATCTTGCTTAGCAACCGCTTGTTTTAACTGGTCATTACTGATAGCAGTGAATTATTTGATGGATAAGATTTGTACGAAAATAGTATGATAAAATCATGTAATACCCAGGTGGAAAGAGTATAAACAAAACTCTATCCCGTCGTTTTTAATTTCCTAATGTCATAGATACAACGGATGTGAGATGGACTTGAAGTAAAGATCGGCTGTTCAGTTATTGAATCGCGACCCTCACAACCGTTGGTTCCTTAATCCAGAGATGATTAGAAGTCTTCTTGTGGAATTCTACGTTCTAAAAGTCTCACTTTAATGTTAATGTCAAGCTTTTTTTTTGTGGGGAGGGGGGGGGGGAATTCGGACGTGCAATAACACGGGGAAAAGTGAAGTTGGATAACCCATCCTCCCCTCGCAAAACCAGTTCTTTATATTGCAGTATAAAATAGCCACAATTTTATAAGCATAAAACAGGGGCGGATCTAGGAATTTTGAAAAGGGGGGGGGGCGCCGCAAAATGAGGGCACCTACTGCCGAGACGGGGCACGCCGCTGCGAGGGGGTTGGGGGGGAGGGCAAGACAATTATCCGTCATTTCCTTGCATCTGTAGACATTCTAAGAGCTATTGGCTGATATTTTCGTCTAAGTAAACGTTCGGAGAGAACATATTATTATTTGGGTCTGAAAAAGGCACTTTCAGCAGTAAAAAAGGCACTTTCAGCAGTAAGAAAGGGCACTGTCGAAAATTAAGGGGGGGGGGGCGAGGGGCACCCCTCGCGCCACCTACTGGATCCGCCTCTGTAATTAATGTACTTCTGCTGATAGTTTCCCAGACACAATTCTGATTCATTTTAGAGATGAAAATAATAATATAGTTTCTTTTCACGGGTTAATGGGAGATTACTCCCGTAAGACAAATGGATACAGACCACCATTAATTTCCTCATTACTTCAATGTTAATTCTGGCCTAATTGCCTACATCCAACTTTTCCCCAGATTTTCGTTGGGCTGAATGTTTTTTCACTACACACACTGGAACAAATGGTGATGACTTTGCACTAATATTTGTATGAGATTGACCACCAAAATTTTGAGATACACAAAATTGAAGAAGCACACTAAAAACATGTAACTAGTTGCCGTACATATCAGTGTAGCCAACCTGATAACACCGTCGTACTTCTGTCTCAAAATCATGAACATTTACTAAAAGGTGATAAAAAAAAAGATAATTCAAACCCTCTTCGTCCATTCTAGACCAATAAATCAACAAACAAAATCGGCATGCAAAAAGAGAGAGAGAGAGAATTACTATAAAAAGACGAATACAATTTAATGGTGGTCTGTCTCCTTATGTTATACCATATTTTAAATCCTAATTCGACGATTTAAGTCAAAAACACTAAGTATATTTATTTTGCTTTCATTTAATGGAATTGAATCTGTTTATTGAATCTGAGTAAAACAATATACTATTTTTTGGATGTGGTGGTGGTATGAAGTAGGTGGATCTCTGTTGTGTGTGGAATGCAGTTTTGGTTAATAATGAAATTCGCCCATGGTTTTGTGACGTGTAGGGCCTTCGAGATTGGGGGGGGGGGGACCTTGTCCGGGTATTCCGTTTAATGGGGTTCTTTCTTTATTTATTTTTTTTTTTGGGGGGGGGGGGGGGTATTTAAACTTTTTTTTTTATTTAAACTGTTGGTATAATCATTATATCGTAAAATAGACGATAACCGGTGACTTTTCTGAATGTGGCTACCTGTAGCGTAGGTTTGATTAGAATTGGAATATGTCAGTTCACTTTTTATAAAAAAAAAAAATTAAAAAAATGGTGAATTAAAAACTACACCCTTCGACTTGAGGCTTTTGTCGCTGTCAGGGTATCTGGGCCCGCTTCCGTTCGAATCCAGTTCAACATGTTTTTGAGTATTGAAAAAAAAATAAACGAAAAGTTAATGTAACGAAAACATTAACTTTTTGATATTTTGGCATCTGATGGTCACGGTTTTTGTTTTTGGTTAATTGTTTAAAAAATTTTTGTCAAAATGGTGTACATCTGATTATTATTACATCAATAAAACTAAAACGTTGTACATGTTTTTGGTATGTTAAATCGACGCCAAAATGACGTTTTCACAAATTTTTAATGTTCGAGCCCGTCGGAGAGCACCCAACCTCGCCGAGTTTCCTGTCCCAAGGCCCCGTCACGGACCCTGAGTGGAGGTTTCGTTTTAATTAGTTCAGATAAATTTTTAAAATATGATTAGACAAACAGCACCATTTCTTGTTTTGTTCTTCATTCAACCAATGTCCAGGATGTGAGCAGTTTAAACGCTTTATTTGCTCACTGCGCAACCGGGCAAATGACATTTCAGTGTGATTCTTATCGGCAAATCAAACAAGTGTACAAAAGAACTATATTATTATTTAAGTCTTTGGCCAAAATCAAAGAGATATAGGCGTTAAGGACGTTGTCACACAAGATAGTTTATAATAAACTGTCTTGTTAAATGAGATTCCTCCTCTTTCATTTATTGAAACTTTGATGGCTACATCATTTTCTTTCGTTGATAATTCTGCCATTTTTCTCGTAATGTTGTTCTCAAATTAGGCGATTTTGAGACTAATGTAGGATACGAATTTCCATCATTGGTTGTGTTCGGGGGGCTTGTAATATAATGGGTAGACACCGGAAATAACGTAAGAAATTGGGCTTGTGACCGTATCAAGTGCAACATACAGTCATGTAAAACAAAATACACACTTCAACTATGATAGATCTTGTGGTCGCGTTACCAGCTTATGACTGTGTTGCGTCTCTATCTTCTGCCACTTGAACTTTATCAGACCGCCGGCATAAAGGGAGAGAGGGATATGGTGACTAACACATGGTTCAATTTCATTTCAACAATCCGCTTTTCGTAGGCGTCTTTAGCAGTGGGGGGAGGGGGGGACCAGAGGACACGCGCTAACCACCCCAATCCACCCCCACAGCGTAAATGAGGCAAGTCTCAATATTATCCACAGTCTTCACAAATACAAGCACGACTTATTATATTGACTTATTATTAATCAACATTGATTTTGTTATCTTGTCGTGAAAATGATTGGCGAACGAATCGCGTTCCATGGTGCTTGCTAATGCAATTTGTAATCAGGCGACTCGGACATTCAATTGGACTCTTTGCGTACTACACCGAACATAACTGATTATAGAAATTGCAGTAATGGTTCCACTATTGGTGTCTTCCATCTTACTCCAGGCACAGTAGAAGCTTTTCCTAAATTTTTTAGTCAAATCATGACTACAAAAAGGTTACTGGCCTATAGCTCCCTTAATCTACGCATAAATTAACCCACAACTGTACTGCACCAGGCGCGATCCATGTTGTAACATATTACCCTTTTCTCCAATGTGTGCCCCCCCCCCTCGCCAAAATCCTGGATCTGGGCCTGTGCATTGAAATAAAGGTGAAGCCTTACCGCATAATTATATGATTTGATGAAACCCAATTGGCTGGTGTCATGGCGGCTTGCGTAATACGTCATTACAACATAAACATCGCTATGCAAATGTAGAACACATTCGAATAAAGAAAATAACTGTTCGGTAACTATTCTAGTGGTCCAGTCTTCACTATTTGTGATATAATTGCTTATTTCAATACAAACTGTAATGATATGTCTTGACATTAATTTGTGCGTTTGAACCTATTTGAACTCACGTAAGGGTTTTTAGACTGTATAGTATCAATTGTAACCCTAAACACACAGTTTTATACAATCTGTTTCACAGAGAATTACTTACGAATTATCTCTGTAACACTAACAGATGACTGTCCACAACACGTGCGTTGACTGCACGCGGCGGTAGTCATTGGCTCAACGGCTCGTGCAATGTTTACTTAAAGCTCCAATAGCATTTTTTTAAGTTATATTTTTAAAATGTATTACAATAAAGCCCAAAAATAGATTGAACCTATAAACAGTCCTACCTTGTTAAAGAATAATCCTATTAATCCTATAATTCACTATTGCCAGTTGAGAAATTGGCAAAAGTATCATTTTCAACTTCAAATTCAAACGTTTGAAGATGGCCGTCCATGGAGAGGAATGGGAAAACAAGGGAGGTAATTGAATAACTATTTCCTCAATCAATCTGTGTCAGCCTTTCTAATGCCCAAAAAATGTTGCCCATGGTCGTATAATAGTGAGTTGACAACCTTTTGAGCAAAAGACATAGAAATAATTATGTTTTGACTTTCTTAGAAAATATGAAATTGGAACTTTAACACCGAACAAAATGATGCATTTTACTCATTTTAATACCCATTACACTAAATAGGAAATATTTTTAAACTACAAATACTTCAAACGTCTTTATTTATTTTTCTTTTACCTCAAAAAAATGTTTGAGAATTTAATTTGTCGGAGTAAAAAAGTTAATATGCCGTACTCATTAAGCCTCGTCGATGTCATGCTTATCAGTGATTGTAGCGGCCAAGCGAATATTCACTGCGGGATCAGTTTGGGCCGGACCAAGTCCTCCCCTAACAAAATATAACATGCTTTCTACATAATTTAGGACTTGTTTGGTGGTTTTACATCCAAATAAAGACTCCTGTAGTATACACATTTGTCGTCACGGTAATACATTATTCTAATGGTGCAGCATCGAGGTAATGGATTTCAAGCTTAACCGGAAACAAAATAGAAATAGTATTTAGTCAGGTCAATATATGGAAAATGCCCCCTCAACCCCCCAAAAATTGCAACAAAAGGTTTCTCAACTGATCCGGCAGTTTTGGTCCCATTTTCACGAAATTCAAACTCAGTCGTTAGGGAGTAACGGTGATATTGCGTTCATTCTTAGAGGATATTTTAGCTGAGCCCATTCGCTTCCCAATCGCAATCGCGTTTGGAAAATCCAAAATATAATCCATTCACTAACAAATCAATAAATGGAAAACTCCAATCTGATATTAAATTTCTAATGATGGGTATACGTACACAAGAATGAGTTGACAACTGCACAATCGAATTAGTCTGGTCAAAATTATGGTGGCTGTTAGCGGCCATTCTACATCGTCGACTTGTCGGGTTGTGAAGGCGACAAAGCGAAATAATTGCATTTCGTCGACTTGTCGCTTTGTCGGGTTGTGAAGGCGACAAAGCGACAAGTCGACAAAATCAACCCGACAACGCGACAAACTAACCCGACAATCGTCGCCCTCATTTTGTCGACTTGTCGGGTCAATTTTGTCGACTTGTCGCTTTGTCGCCTTCGACTTATTCACAACCCGACAAAGCGACAAGTCAACAAGTCGCCGAAATGCAATTATTTCGCTTTGTCGACTTGTCGCTTTGTCGCCTTCACAACCCGACAAGTCGACAAGTCGACAAGCCGCCGAAATGCAATTATTTCGCTTTGTCGACTTGTCGCTTTGTCGCCTTGGAAGTCAATCACTGCGCATGATCGAGCAGTCTTCGGTTAGGTATGGAAGCCCAATCTCGACGAGGCGAGGGTGCGTTTATTCAACATTTGGTTTAGTTTTCCTACATCTGACCATTACACAAATAGGATTGAAAAATTCATGTGGTTAAATTTGCATTTAACGACCCATACAATTATATGTTGATATGTATTTTATGCTTTCAAAATACCTATGGTAATTGAGAATAGAATATGCTAGCTTTGCTACATTAAAAAATATTTAAAATTTAAATCCTTTCTTCTTAGGATGTTTATAGGCAAGTTTCCTTTACAGAATGCACTAAAGCTTTTTCCGTTGGAATTGTTTCAAATAAGCGTAGGCCGTGGAGTTGGTGTCTGTGCAAACTTTCCTTAATAGCACACTGCATTGGTGTCGAAAAATAGTTTAAAATAATATGTTGGCAGAAAAAAGTACCCCGGCCGTATCGCCGCTGTCTTGACAGAATTTACCCCGTAATAGGCCTACACGGCATAACATATGCCTGTCTTCATTGATGCAGAAAAGTACATTGGTTGATAAACTAAGTCATAGTTTAAATAAACGTGGTCTGTCCCCAAAATGTTTGTTTTTGTTTATTAAAAGTATATAAGTTTTAACTATAAACAATATGATTTGTAATTAACAAAATAGTATATTAAGTAGGTAAGTAATTCTTTATTGCTGAAAGTTACTTATAGCAAATACAATGAATAAATTTGTAAATATGTAAAAGTGTTAATGATACAAATAGTACAAAATAAGTTAGAAAAGAATGAAAGTTCTAGGGAAGAATAGCGTCAAGAAAAGAATGACGTTTAATAAATTATAAATGTATATATTTTGCTAACGAGTTTAAAATAACTGGTGATGTGGAAGACATAATGTCTATAATTTTTTGGAGTGAAGGGTGATTTCTATAATAAAAAGGAATAAGCTGTTCTTTATATAATGGACAGGAAAGTAAAAAATGATATTCGTCTTCAACGTTATTTAAATTGCATAATTTACAAATTCTATCATATAATTTTATGGGTCGTTAAATGCAAATTTAACCACATGAATTTTTCAATCCTATTTGTGTAATGGTCAGGTGTAGCAAAACTAAACCAAATGTTGAATAAACGCACCCTCGCCTCGTCGAGATGGGCCTCCATACTTAACCGAAGACTGCTCGATCATGCGCAGTGATTGACTTCCAAGGCGATAAAGCGACAAGTCGACAAAGCGAAATAATTGCATTTCGGCGGCTTGTCGACTTGTCGACTTGTCGGGTTGTGAAGGCGACAAAGCGACAAGTCGACAAAGCGAAATAATTGCATTTCGGCGACTTGTCGACTTGTCGCTTTGTCGGGTTGTGAATAAGTCGAAGGCGACAAAGCGACAAGTCGACAAAATTGACCCGACAAGTCGACAAAATGAGGGCGACGATTGTCGGGTTAGTTTGTCGCGTTGTCGGGTTGATTTTGTCGACTTGTCGCTTTGTCGCCTTCACAACCCGACAAAGCGACAAGTCGACGAAATGCAATTATTTCGCTTTGTCGTGCCGCGACTTGTCGCCTCCACAACCCGACAAGTCGACGATGTAGAATGGCCGCTAACAGCCACCATACAAAATACAGTTTAACCCCCAAAAAATTGCAACAAAAGGTTTCTCAGCTGATTCTGGCAGGGTTTAGTGTACTTTATAAAATACTAAAAGTTTACCAAAGTAGGACCCCCCGGAAATGTGTTTTTTCAAGATGGTGTCAAAAATGGCCACCTAAAAGTCTTAAAATGATCATAACTATATGTAACTATCAACTCAAATTTGATGATCTTGGTGTACTTTCACCGTTTTTATACGCCCACATTTTCACGTGGACGTATATTGTCGTCGCCCCTGTTCGCCCGTCCTTCCGTCCGTCCACAATTGTTTGTGAACAGTCTACAGGTCACAATTTTTATCCGATTTCAATGAAACTTAAAATATAGGTTTATCACCTTTGATTGAGCGGGTAAAATAGACATACTCCCACAATTTTTATCCGATTTCAATGAAACTTAAAATATAGGTTTATCACCTTTGATTGAGCGGGTAAAATAGACATACTCCCAAAAAAGTTCAAGAAGCAGAAGCTAATCCAGCAATGACCAGAGAGGGATTTCTCGGGCCATTGCTTCAGGAATATTGACAAATGGCCGCCCCGCGTACGCAAATTGTGTAAATATATGGTATATTAAAGTTGTGAACCATTAAGAGGTCACAATTTTGTACCTATTTTGATGAAACTTGAAATAGATCGAATTGTGGTCCTTGATTGTACGAACAATCTATTTTTGTTTCGCTTGTTCTCTATCCATCTCTTGCAAAATGTGGGCGCATCTGCCTGGCAGCCCCTGGTTTATTATTATAGCGACAGCTTTCAGCTCTTTATTTTTATACGCCCACATTTTCATGTCCGTCCGTCCACAATTTGTTTGTGGACACTCTACAGGTCACAATTCTTATCCGATTTTGACGAAACTTGAAAAATAGGTTTATCCCCAAAAGACCTCGGCTGCTTTCGATATTGGCATGTATCGGATCAAAACTTCATGGATTATGGCCCCTGATTGTACGAAAAATCACGTTTTTAGCTTGTGGACCCTATAGAGGTCACAATTTTGAACCGATTTTGATGAAACTTGACATGCATGTTTGTAACCCAAAGATCTTGGTTCCTTTCGATATTTGCGGCTATCGGAATGTAATTTCCTGAATTATGGCCCCTGATTGTCCGAAAAATCACCCTTTTTAGCTTGTGGTCCCTCTGGAGGTCACAATTGTTATTCGATTTAAAAAACCCGTTGGATTATATCACCGTTACACCCTAAGGAAGGTTGAGTTCGAATTTCGGGAAAATCGGACGAAAATTGCCATACAAAATGACCGCCGTTTGTACGCGAATACTGTTAAAAAATGGTATATCAAGGTTGTGGACCCTGTATAGGTCACAATTTTAATTCGATTTTGATGAGGAAGGTTGAGTTCTAATTTCGTGAAAATCGTACCAAAATTGCCGGACGAAATGGTCGCCATTTGTACGCGAATAGTGTAAAAATATGGTATATCATGGTTGTGGACTCTCTACAGGTCACAATTCTTATCCGATTTTGATGAAAAGTCACATTTCTAGGTTGTGTACCGTCACACCATAATCATTGTCGGTTTCGAATTTCATTAATATCAGACTGGAACTGACCAACTAAATGGCTGCTCCCAATACAGTATGAAATACAGGACTTAAAGATGTAGGAAAAATCACTTTCGGTATTGCTTGTTCTCTGTCCATCTCTCGAAAATGTGGGCGTATCCTGCCTGGCAGTGCCAGCCTATCTTTTTTAGCTTGTGGTCCCTCTGGGGTCAGAATTATTATCCCATTTAAAAAAAAACGTTTGATTATATCACCGTTACATCGTAATGAAGGTTGAGTTCGAATTTCGTGAAAATCTGACCAAAATTTACAGCTGTTCTTGTCAGGCCATCCATCCTTCATCACTAACAAGGGGAAACCACGCCAGAAAATCTAGATGAACTTTGTCGCCGAATGCAGGGATCAAACACCCAACCTCAAGGCTACCGAGCCAGCATCTTACCCACTTAGCAACATGATCCCCAGTCGAATTTGAAGCCTACTGAAATGAACCTTTATAACCCAAAGATCTTAATTCATTTCGATATTTGCACATATCAAATTCTAACTTAATGATGTAGGAAAAATCACTTTCGGTATTGCTTGTTCTCTGTCCATCTCTCGAAAATGTGGGCGTATCCTGCCTGGCAGTGCCAGCCTATCTTTAAAGTAACGATGCGGGATTTGCATTTTCTCACGACTTAATAAAAAACGCAATCGAATTAACGCTAATCTCAATGTCTCGGTTAAATCGAATTTAAAACAAGCCCATCAATTTGGTTCACGGAAAATATAAATGAAATCGGCTTGTTACATGGGAAGCTGAAATGGAATGAAATATGGGGTTTAACGTCCTACTACATGTTTTGCTCCTAAACTTAGTAACTATACTTGTTACCTTAAACTGTGTTTAAGGGTAAGACGGAAGACAGCAGTAGTGGAACCATTTCTATCCCAAACTTGGCTAATGAAGACGGGCATACGCCATACTACGGCCTACTCTTATAAGTTATATCGAATTCCAACTGCCAAGGGACCTTTTATGTGTACGCCAATTTGTACACGGAACATCGGTTTTTCGTACCACCCCAACGACTAGACAGCTGTCCTTGTCAGGCCCTCTGCCCTGCATCACTGACAAGGGGAAACCACACCGGAAAATCTGGATGAACTTTCTTTCTCGGCCAATGCAGGGATCGAACACCGGACCTCCAGGTTAGTGAGCCAGCGTCTTACCCACTTAGTCAGGTGATCCCCACACAACGAGGTAGAATTCATCGATGGAATTTGCCATTCGACATATATACTGATCGGAATTGGGCCATATCTACAATGACATTCTTACTAGACACTCAACATTCACAATAGTGTAGTTTGTAAGGGATTCTATAAAGCGCAAAGATCACGCTCAGTCTTCAAAATCGGAAATCCGATATAAATCACAATATGCGGTATTTTGAACATGTTTAATTACAACCAATCTACAATAACACATTAAAGTTCCAATAGCATTTTTTTAAGTTATATTTTCAAAATTTATTAAAATAAAGCCCCAAAATAGATTGCACCTATAAACAGTCCTACCTTGTTAAAGAATAATCCTATTAATCCTATAATTCACTATTGCCAGTTGAGAAATTGGCAAAAATATCATTTTCAACTTCAAATTCAAACGTTTGAAGATGGCCGTCCATGGAGAAGAATAGGAAAACAAGGGAGGTAATTGAGTAACTATTTCCTCAATCAACCAGTGTCACCCTTTCTAACCCCCCCAAAATTTTGTCCATGATCGTATAATAGTGAGTTGACAACCTTTTGAGCAAAAAACATAGAAATAATTATATTTTGACTTTCTTAGAAAAAGTGAAATTGGAACTTTAATTATTACATTAAAGGGACAATAACATTCTTGCTGGCTTGGTAGCTCCAGAAAATAAATAATACCCTTATTCTAAGTAGGCCTACTAGATGTTTAAGTGTCCTACCTGTTGTGTAAATTATCCATTACAACCTATTTTACTTGTCCAGAGGGTTTGAAAATATTTTAAAATCCAAGTCACATTTGAAAAGGTTTACGTTAGACTTTTCAAATCAATTGGTTGAATTTTTCCAATTTTTCAAAATAGGTGTGTTAAGATGAAATTTATATCATCATTTAATTGGAATATTCTAAAATAATACGATTTGTTGACCAGAATGAAGATTGGGACATATTTTTCAGTTACAACAAGGGTGTTATTGGGGCTTTAAAACTAAAAATTAAGACAGGCTGTGCAATAACGGATATAGATTTCCGTTCGTTAGTTGTTTTTTACTTTTTTTAAAATTTTCCTCCTTATTTTTTATTTTAATCCATTGGGTTTACGACAAATTTGTCAAGCGACTCTCATAATATTTGTCATTTATAGCACGCGATAAATGAATAGATGTTTAAACATTTAAATGAGTCATTTAAATTTGTTATGTATCAAGAATACGTGTTTGTAATTTTCTCGGTATTATGCAAGCCTAACTATTAATAATACCGGTTGTTCCCTGAAAAAACTCTCATGCGTGTGAAGTGGTATTTTCCCGCTATAAATTGACGTCACGTGCCGAGTCTTCGTTAGTCTTGGTCAACAGGGCATAATATCACGCATGTGTCTCTTTTGTTGGTTAATCGAGACTGACAATTTCTCTCCGCGATCAGGGCGCTCGTCACTAAAAATAGCTGACAGCTGATCTTCAGTGGTTTTGCGTTCAGATATGTTTTGCCGTCGACATGGAGGGACGAGCAGTGACATTACTGGACAAATTATGGCCTGTCCTAATCCTTACATCAATTGGTCCTGTAGTTGTAAGTATAATCTGCTAAATAATTATGTGAACATTACGTCATAATCTGTATTACCTGGGGTTTATTAACACTATTGTACGACAGATATTCCCCGGCGAAATCAGCTGTTTTCTGTTTACAAATTGTCCAATATGACCTAGATATACAATTGCATATTTTTTGCGGTTTCCTAACCCCGTACCTTGGTGCGTCGTTTAAAAGTGTTTAGTATATATATTGCATTTATATTTACCGTTGTCTATTTGGGGATTATTAATCTGTTATAAGTGCATAAGGAGTACGCTTATCAATGATAAAGATAGTAAAACTATAGCCTACTATTTGTTATCTTTCCACAAAACTAACTCATCACTGACATATAAATACTGGCCTTGAACTAAAAAAAAAATATTTCAAGCTGAACAAGGGCTCATAAATAGGTGTTAACTCTCAGTCTCCAAGCCAGCTTATCTTCTTTTCTTTCTTTATTAATACTTAGGGACAATGTATCACTAAGGTAAATATCCCCTTAAATGTGAAAATATTCTTCTTAGAATGATAACTTGATTCCATCAAGAAACAAATTTTGATGAATGTTTTAGTGAGATATTTTTTTTAACATTTTGGGGTTTTTCCTATTTCTGATGATGTTTACAATAATTTATATGACATCATTTGATTTTGTCAGTTTTACTCGAAATGTCAATTTTGCAGTCTAGTAGAAGTTACCTTATCTTTCAACTCCCTGTATCTTGAGATATAGAATGATACTATGTATATACATGTAGTTCTCTCTGGTGTAGCATTTGTGAATCAAAGCAGCATCAAATGAACAAAAACTATCATATTTTTCTTTAAAATTAAATTATAGTTTTTTCTATTTCCTTATGAAACTATGATGATTGCATATAAACATACTTGACACATACTGTGTGATATCTTTCAAGCAGTCTTTAACAAAGTATGATATAACATCTATTGTAAGATACACATCAGATTTATTTCAACATATTTAGCAATCCTCTCGTTGCTAAGCTCAGTAGTGTACAGAGGTTTGGTGTTGCAGACAGTGCTGGAAATAACTGGTCGGACGCGGACAAAGTCCGGTCGAATTTCACCATTTGTCAGGTGAAATTTCCGATCAGTCTGTCATTTTGTCCGAGCGAAAAAATTCGGGAGATTTTGTTATTATTTTCGGAAAATGAAAGTATACCACTTCTCATCAAGTTCTAACTTTACTTGCCTTCGTAGCTCTATATTCATATAATACCTCACAGCAGGAAAGTACACATAAAGGAAAAAAATAATTAATCCTCATAGTATTACTTTTTCATGTAAATAAATGCTTTAAGTCCAACCAGTTTCTTTTCAACATCATCGACAGAACGTGTGGGCCTATCAGACACACGGCCCACGAACAACGAAATTCCTGGAGAGGTACCAATTTCATCGAACAAACGTAAGCTGTGCAAAGCTACGTTAGTTGATAAATGGATCATGAAAGATTTAGCCAAATTCAATGCAGACCAGTGGCTTGACTATGAGTGCACACAAGACGGTCAGATTTTGTCATTAAAATGTATTTTGTGTACAAAGTACTTATCCAAATTACGACATATGAGGGAGTTTTCTTATGCGTGGATAAATGGATCAACCAATCTTAGGCTATCAAACCCAATTGATCATGCTACCTCAAAATTTTCTAAATATGATAAAATTTAGTGAATGATATTTTGTTGTTTGTTTTCAATCTAAATCTTATACAAATGATGTCACAATTACACCCAGTCACCCATTAGTCAACAGAATAGACTTTGTTCCAAATGTCAGAAAATCATGTACGACCGAAAATTTGAAATGTCAGGCAGAATGTTCATCTGACCTGACATGGTGTCAGACAGTTATTTGAAAGTTATTTCCAGCCTTGGTTGCAGAGGGCCTACTTCTTGATCATGGGGGTGGGGTAGCCCAAATGGTTAGCATTGTAGTTTCGATTCCCCAGTTGTACGTGACAAGGAGTAAGGCCGCCTGTTTAACCCCATGAGTTTTATCCGGGTCCTCCGGTTTCCTCTTAGTTTATGTCGAGTGGACGTTAAACCCCATTTCCCTCTATCCCTTGATCATAGTTCTCTAAGACCAAAATATTGAGAACTGTGAATTTGCCAATTTAAATCAACAATGATGTTGTGATCTTACCAGGGAAGATGGGCTTCTGATATCCAATATTTAATACAAAATAAACATTTTACCATTGGTACACGAATCGTGTACCATAATGCATTTCTGCGCCATTGTAACAGAGGACTTGAAGAAAGAGGCTAGACATGTCATCTGGAGAGCATGCGCAATAAATACTATCAGTGTACACTGGAATAACCAGTTGGTAAAGATTGTCATTTGATTGAGACTTCTGACTTATTTCACTGAACATAACAGATTATAAATTTTTAGTAAAACAGAAGCGATTGAATGTAAATCAATTTATATACATGTACATTCATATTACATTATTATATGCGTTGCGACCCATTTGTGTCAATTTCTAGGTCCCACATATTAGCAATTTAGCTCCTTTAAAAATGTAAAAATCAGATAATATAAACTTTTAAATTATTTATTCAAATTTTGTAGGGCAGTTTAAACAACAAAGTTAACAGAATTAATTTTACATTTCAAAAGACATTAAAGTTCCAATAGCATTTTTTTAAGTTATATTTTTAAAATTTATTAAAATAAAGCCCCAAAATAGATTGAACCTATAAACAGTCCTACCTTGTTAAAGAATAATCCTATTAATCCTATAATTCACTATTGCCAGTTGAGAAATTGGCAAAAATATCATTTTCAACTTCAAATTCAAACGTTTGAAGATGGCCGTCCATGGAGAAGAATAGGAAAACAAGGGAGGTAATTGAGTAACTATTTCCTCAATCAACCAGTGTCACCCTTTCTAACCCCCCCAAATTTTGTCCATGATCGTATAATGGTGAGTTGACAACCTTTTGAGCAAAAAACATAGAAATAATTATATTTTGACTTTCTTAGAAAAAGTGAAATTGGAACTTTAAGTTTTTTTCTTTGATTGGATGAAGGGGCTGTTACCCTTGTCTGCCTATTTCTCTGCTCACCTCTGCAAACCAGTCTTGCTAATCTGAATTTTGTCATAAAGATGCTGATCTGAAATTTGTCATATAGACCATGAAACACATTTAAGGTTCAATTTGACTTAATAGACCTTATGATCTAAATGTACAAGGCTAGATCATTCAACCACCCAACCTCCTTTCTTTTGATAAGACTTAATTAAAGTCATAAAAATGGAATCAGAAGAAGCCCCTGGATAACTGGAATGTATCATTTGCATTAAAAGAACTTTTTATAATTTCAAAATGGTACATATTTAAATCGATTCAAAAAATCTTTAGATACTAAAACTCCATTCATTGTACCACCCTAATGTATATGTAGGGAATATTTTTATACGCCCATATTTTCATGTGGACGTATATTGTCGTCGCCCCTGTTCGTCCGTCCGTCCACAATTGTTTGTGAACAGTCTACAGGTCACAATTTTTATCCGATTTCAATGAAACTTAAAATATAGGATTATCACCCTAAGATCTCGGTTCCGTTCGATATTGGCATGTATCGGACAGTAACTTCGTGGGTTATGGCCCCTGATTGTACGAAAAATCATGTTTTTAGCTTGTGAACAGTGTAGAGGTCACAATTTTGAACCGATTTGGATGAAACTTGAAATTCATATTGATAAACCAAAGATCTTGGTTCCTTTCGATATTTGCACCAATTGGATCGTAACTTCCTGAATTATGGCCCCTGATTGTCCGAAAAATCGCCCTTTTTAGCTTGTGGTCCCTCTGGAGGTCAAAATTGTTATCCGATTTAAAAAACCGTTTGATTATATCACCGTTCCATGGTTATGAAGGTTGAGTTCGAATTTCGTGAAAATCGGACCAAAATTGACGGACAAAATGGCCGCCATTTGTACGCGAATAGTGTGAAAATATGTTATATCAAGGTTGTGGACCTTATAGAGGTCACAATTTTGAACCGATTTGGATGAAACGTGACATGTATGTTTATAACCGAAGATCTTGGTTCCTTTCGATATTTGCGCCCATCGGATCGTAACTTCCTGAATTATGGCCCCTGATTGTCCGAAAAATCGCTTTTGTTCGCTTTGGTCCCTCTGGAGGTCAAAATTATTATCCGATTTAAAAAAACGTTTAACTATATCATCGTTACATGGTAATGAAGAGAGAGTTTGAATTACATGAAAATCGGACTAGAATTGACGGACAAAATGGCCGCCATTTGTACACGAATAGTGTGAAAATATGTTATATCAAGGTTGTGGACCCTATAGAGGTCACAATTTTGAATCGATTTTGATGAAACTTGACATGTATGTTTATAACCCAAAGATCTTGGTTCCTTTCGCTATTTGCGCCCATCTGGTCATTATTCCTGAATTATGTCCCCTGATTGTACGAAAAATCACCCTTTTTAGCTTGTTGTGCCTATGGAGGTCACAATTATTATCTGATTTAAAAAAAAAAACGTTTGATTATAAAAACCAAACAAATTCTAATGATTTTCTGATAATTCCTTAATATGCAACAACTCTTGTTGACTGCCCGGACTATTTGGCTGCTGTGTGGGCGTATGTTTCGTTGCCTGGCAACCTATTTTTTTTTTATTAAATTTGAGCTACATGAATAATGCTACTTGTATTTATTTTTTGGGGGGGACTATTGTAATGTATTAAAATAAGATATCAAGTCCAAATAAGATATCAAGTATGACTAAAAAACCATGTGCAAACTTAAACTTTTGAATATGTATTCATGAAAAAAATCAACATTAAAGATACATTATGTGAAATTTAGATAGAGAAATGATCATTCTTGCAATGGTAGTTGATACTTTAGTTTGTGCATTATTGAAACACCACCCATTCATCGCATTGCCAGTGTTCTAGATTATTGGGGAGCCATAGTGGCTCAGTGAGTAGGATGTTAGCTGATGTAGGACAGAGGTCCTGGCAAGGAACAACTTATAGTTGTTTAGATGGGACCCCCCCCCCCCAAAAAAAAATAAGGTCTTGTGAACACACTGGCATGCATGTTGTCTTATTGGTTTGGCTATGGTTAAAAAACATTAGTTTGGATTGGACTTAATTGCATAATGCCTCTTTATTTACCCGGAAATGTGTCATAATGGTTTCTTTTATACAGGAAAACCCTCATAAGAGACTTTAAATTGTATTTATGTATTAAGTAGAATTTAATAAATATTATCTTTACTCCCCCATTGAATGTGCCTTTTTATGGGTAATTGAACATTCAAACTACTAAAATTTAGGTCAGTTTATTTTCCATTTAATATCAAATTGACAAGTAAGTAGATCAATTACTATGTTGTTGACCTGTTTTTAAACAATATAAAGATTAGCCTGTGGGGAGATAATAAAACTTTTTTTTTTAACCTGTATTTTCAAGAAAGATTTTTTTCAAATTGAGATTCAATTTATGCAGAAGGAAATATATTTATCTTAGCTGTGTGTCATTTAATGCTTAGACTGACAAATTTTTTTCTTTTACATCACATGAAGTATACTGCTTTTTACTGAGCAACGTTTCAACTAGGCGTTCTCACTATAATAGACTTTAAAACTAGATAATATAAAGGGAATATGCTAAAAATTTCTGTCAAATCGCTCCACTCAGGATTGAAACAGCTATTGAATTTTAGACTTTGCCTCTATCATCATTACTGAAGTCAGTACCATAAAAAACATAGTCTTGATGACCATTTTTGGATTTAATCATCAATGAGCATTGAGCAGCAGATTGGATTCAAATCTAGTAAATATCGCAGGCTAGCGATTATAGCTAGACTGGATAAACTAATTTAGTCTCATTGATAAGGGGGGTTGGGATGGCCTAGTGGTCTAGAGTGCTGCGCTTCGACCTCTAGCTGACCGGTTACCTCTTCCTTGCGGTTGTGGTTTCGAGCCCTGGTGTGAGCATATGTGGCATGGAGATAGGGGTGCCTTCTCAACCTTGTGGGTTTCCTTCGGGCACTCCGGTTTCCTCCCACTTTTAAAGACCCCTACGCACAAGCAAATTATTGAAATAAAATGAAACCATATGTTAGTCTCTAAATGACCTAGTTTGTGTCGAGTAGACGTTAAACCCCATTTCTCTCTCTCTTTAATTGATAATTTAGATAACATTTCAAGTCTAAAGAAAAACTAGCCGTAGGCGGATTAAGCTCTTGCATAATGTATGTTTAAAGAGGCATTATTATAATTTTAAATTTTGCATAGCCTGTAGTTAAATTGACTATGAGTGTGAAACCTATAATTAGCAGGTGTAAAAGATGTCAATTATAGTGTTAAAAAGTGACTAATCCTAATCCCCACTGTTATTTAATACACAAACCCCACCAACAAGTTATTAGTCAGTGACATAATATCTACTAATGACTACTATTTGTTTTCTAACCTTTGTAGTAAACATGCTAATAAAGTGATCAAGCCTTGACATCAGGTACTATAGTCACAGACAATGTCAGGCACAAATTTGGACTTTGTGAGGCTCAATTCATCTAGCATTTTGTCCGGCATAAATCTGTCTTTTGCTGGACAAATGTAGGTGGTTGGGTGGTAGTGGAGCTATAATGCCATTTGGCAGTTCGAAACCATTGTACCTTTAAAAAAAGACAAATGACCATTTATGCTAGTGATACAATGAATGATAGGTCATTAAATTTTGTTGCATACAATTTTTTTTAATGGGATATTTTCTGAAACCACAATAGGCCAGGTTATGTGAAATGCTCCTTCAAAGACACCCTCTCCTGCTATATTTTGCATATTGACTTTGATGAAATCTGATGTTACTTTGACATATGTTATAAATATAATATCTCTTTCCTGTGTGATTCATGACACAAAAATTCAATCTTACAAATTGCTCAGCTGTTTGTTCAACTTGACCCAAGTCAACATGATCAGGATGTGAATTTCTTTATAAAATATCTGTGAAAAATGACATGTGATTGATTACCTTTTTTTCAGGTCATTATGCCCCTAATCAAAACGTATTCATATTTCTCATATTGCAAGAATTTTTTTTTAATTTGATAGATTAGACATTGACATGCAATTATACATATTACAGATTGTAATTATAACGAGATCAAGGTTATGACCTATATACAGCCTATATGTAGCCTACCTTTACATGTACCTGATGTGAATCCAATGACATTAGACCATAATACAAATAACTATCAATTATTTTAATTGTCTACCAATGATACATGTGTCTGTGGGAGAAGTGTCTGTATATTATTTATAAAGGTATCATTATGTTTTAATATTTTAGATACAGGTAGATTAATGTTCAGAATCACTTACTGTTCATGGTGTACACAGCATAATTCTGTCTAGGGTAACATCCTCTGCTCTTTAGTAGTGGGCAGGTACCAAACCCATATGCAGGTGACACTACACTCAAAATTAATTCAATGTTGAATCAGTTTTGCCCTTATTTAGAATTCCTTACAGACCCCCCAGTAGATTCTGCTGAGGACTGTGTTATACTTCAAATTAAAATGGAGTTGTATTATATATTATTTTCATCCTATTCAGTGTTTATCTTAATGAGACAAAAAAGTCTATGGAATAGTGAATTTCAATGATTTCCAATATTTATTGTGAATACACTAAAAGAAAAAGTTATCGTCAGTTGTACATCTTTGTATCCTTGCATTTGTATAACTAAACCAAAAATACCTCAACAAAATATTTAGTGAGAATAAGTCTGCTGAAAGTTTAAACGTCTGTTTTTTGATGATTGGAGAAAATTAAAGACCTTTCCCCCCACCCTCTTCAATTTTTGTTTTGATGTGTTCAGGAAAGGACCTATTCTGAGTTGGTCTTTCCTTCGAAAAATTCCTGGTTTTACTCTTGTTAGAGTGTAAATAAATGAACTATGATAAAGGAAGGCTAACATGCCAGAAAAATGAGTTACAGAGATATTTGAGCTGACCATTAAGCTCGGGTCATTCAAAGGTAAACTCGATCTTGACTTGACCTTACACCTGTATGTCTTTGATATATTGCAGTTTAATCCTGTCAATCATATAGTTTAAATACCAGTATATACAATTCTAATACGTGTGTGATTTCATCTTGTTATAAACACTGTCTTATGAATACAACCTTACTGCACCAAATGAGGTATCATCACTAGTATCAGTTGCCCATTTAAATATTCAGATTTGTTTTTCATCCCACCAAATTAAGCGTAAATTTATCAAAATATTAATTCAATAAAATTCTATTAATGAGAAAGGCAATCGGTCTGAGCTGGCCTCCATCATACAAATAAGTTCACATGTGATCACCGTAGCTCTTTTGTTGTTGCTTATATTTGTCCATTCTGTTGATAATATTGACATGTTTATTCTGTTTACATGAAAGCCACGACATAATGTTAAGAAAAGCAAGTCACAATATTATTGTATCGATTCGATTTAATTTATTCAGCTTTAATATATTCAGTTACATAAAAGGTACAGCTTATGCATGTACATGTACTATAAACTTTAACATACATGCATTGCAGAAGTTGTAGATATTATGTAACTAACAAGACAATATTGCATATAAATCAAATAAAACAACTCAAGAGAACAAGTATTCAATTAATTAAGTCTGAGTACTTGTTCTCTTGAGTTGTTTTATTTGATTTATATGCAATATTGTCCTGTAAACAGAATAAACATGTAATTAAAATTGAAGAGAGAGGTTGGATAGCCAAATGTTTAGCATGTGCGTGTTGTATCATCAAGTAGCCTATGTCATTGTCAACTGGCGTGATTTCGATTCCCCAGTTGTTGTAATAAAAGAGTAGGGTTGCGTGTCCAACCTCATTGGTTTTCTCCAGGTCCTGCTGTTTCCTCCCACTCTTAAAGACCCCAACGCGTAAGCAAATTATTGAAATGAAATTAAACTATATGTTAGTCTCGAAATGACCTGGTTTGTGTCGATTTTGATGTCAATTTCCATTTCTCTGTCTCTCTTTTATTAACTAAGTCCAGCATGAGTAAATTTATAGTCATGCAATAATTCAAACTGTTATCTTCTATAAGTAGGTGTCTGGACATCTTAAATTAGCCCAAGTTATCATGTAACAATTTGACCTGTATGATTTATGTTAGTCTGTTAAATAAGATTTTATAAATGACCACTATGCATGATATCTGTCATTAAACATATTTTACTTCAGCATTTAAGAATAATGAAAATTGAATAGCAAAGTTATAACAAGCAAGGGGCCCGATGGGTTTAATTGCATTTTGTTTAGTGGGAATATGAAATTTTAGAAAAGTTAAACATAGCAAGCTGCCGAATATAGGGGTCTTCAAGATTTCCACTTAATTCATCAATCAGGGTATCCATGCCCTAGCAGTATGGGACAATTGAATAAATCTTGACTAGCAGTACTCAGTATACATATCTAACATGGTATCTAAACACATTCCTATCGGGTTAAGCAACTTTGAACAAATATGAATAAATGCCACCTAAACAAAAGGTTGTAATTAATGAAGTTGGTTAGAATATTTGACAAGGCATCCTTCTGTATTGTTCATTTTGGAGTCAAATAACAATGTTTTGGCAAATCTGGACAAGAACTTTCCAATCAACATACCTACCAAATTTGGTTGAAATCCATCAAACTGTTTAGAAGTCAGAAGTACATAATAAAGATGCCCTTGCCCCATACATATGGAGTCACATCATTTGAACAAAACTGAATAGTGACCATTTTGCCTGAAATATTTCTAGTTGATGTCTATAATAAGAAATTATTAGAATTTAGTCCCCCCCCCCCCCCGGCAAAAAAATAGGTTAATTTCTGAGAAAATGTATTTTTTCAACACTTGGAAGGGTAGTAAACCCCCGTCTAAGATCCCTTCACCTGTTATGTCTATGAATCAAGACATTGTCAAAATTCTAAGTACATGTACATGGGTTTTATCAAATATTTGTCTATTTTTTGCCTAACAAGTTCATCACGTTTAATAGATTGTAAAGTAATATAAGCTTCTGTGTAAATTTAAAAAAGATCAAATTACATAGCTGCACTACATGTCGTCCAAAGCCAGACAATTTTTTTCTCTCTGGGGCTATGAACAGATAGTTTAAAAGTTTGTCATAATCTAGTGTCACAAATGATGATATGTGCAACATTTTCAGATCTAAACCTCTTTCACTGAGGTCAGAATAAAGTGATTCAATTGTGTTTGTCTGAAATGTTATTTTAGTTCATTATTAGAAAATCCTATACAAGTAAATTTTCATAACAAATACCAATATCTGCCGAGCTGAAATTGCGAATGTTGCAAAACAAATCAACATATCAAACAATTTTTATCTTAAAATATAATGAAGCCATCAATTTTTATACCCAAATTGATATTTGGCCATAATGTTGTCATCAGTCCATCTAACCACTCTACATTAATCATCCAAACTTTTTGAAATGTACATTTGTGTTTGCATTGGTGAAATAAAAAGCCTTTTGCTTTTGGATTTAAGTGGTTTATGATCTTCCACACTTATTGCCTTTCAGCAATTTGTAGAATACATGGTTTTACAAACTGAATAAGGCAAAAATACAACTCCAAATGCTTATTCCTTTTGTAAAACTAAGCCACCTACAGAGCCTTGTAGTAAAACTGGAGGGGTTTAGTTAAACCAAGCACCTCCAGTAAGAATCTCTTTAATATACTTATTTTCAGCAATATAAACAATAAATTTATTTGATTATCCAGGGTCAAGAATTGTGTGCCGACAGTAAGAAATTTTGTGATGGTTATTGTTGTAATTCTGGACAATGCTGTCTATATTATACTGAAACATGGTGTAAGTAGAAACTGTATGTGTATTATAATCTGTTTACTTAACGAGCATTACTTCATTTCATTAAAATCTTTTACAAATGAGTGATCCGAGCAGACGCCCTTAAAACCGACCGACTGATCAGTGCCTTAAGAGCATCACTGTGTGATCATATTGAAGTGTATTATTTTATAATTGAAATATTGTCAAATTTGGGGGGGATGGAGAGGGGGTGCCTTATTTTTCTGGGGGTGCAATGTAGCCCTTGCGGTAGGCCCTGTGCATCTATCATCCATCAAATAGGATGAAAACTGGCTCATGGTGTTTGAAAGCGGTACATCAATTTTTATACGCCCACATTGAAATATCCAATTGACTTTATATATTGTACACAGTATTTATGATCAGACGAAGAGATCTATTCCAAAAATTATAGCCCTGAATACCAAAAGTTAGAATTAGAGAAACAAATTGAAATGATTGTGTTGTAAATGTTTATATTCCAGACAAAAGAAAACAAATATGCAACAACCCTTGTTGACTGCTTGGACGACGTAGCTGCCGTGGGCGTGTGTTTAATTGCCTGACAAATCTTTTAATTTTTTTTTAAGTGCATTGGATCATGCGCTGCAGCTGATAATCTGCTTGAAATTTGTATCCATTGTTTAGACAGTGATAAACAAGTCTTATCAAATTTCATATTACATACATATATTAATTTTGTTTTAGGGTTCTGGTTGATGTGGGCGTGTATATTTTTGATATTAAGCTGTTGTTTTTATCAACGAGAGAAAATCTGTAAACGATGGCGACCTCAAAATCTTACAACTTGTGCAAATTCTTCTCATCCTTACCAACATATTATATCTACGACAACGATAATTCCAATTCCTAGTAAGAATTCTATCAAATCTTCTTTCACTTTATCCAAGATGTCTGCCACATACAGAACTGTAGGCCGACTACAGTAATGTAAATGAAGAGTTAATTTCCATTTTGGTCATTAACTGTCAGAGAAACTTCCTCAGGTTTTTCTGAACTGGTTACCCCTTGTCAATAATGCAAGGCAGAGGATTTGGCTAGCATCTATTTAATCAGGTAGCACAATAAATTGATGTCCAGCGTTTACCATAGGCAGTATTTAAAATATTCCAAGAGAGCTGGAAAGAAAAATTAAATCTAGCTTTTAGTGCCATCATCCAGACAATCCCCACATAGCTCACTGTATTACTCTATTAGGTAAGTTGGCTGTGGAAAAGTAAAACTTTAAACTAAACAACATTGTATTTCTTTTGTGTATAGGTTATTAAATGTGTCGCATATATGCATATCACACCCTGACATCAAATTCTATTTGTAACATTGCCATGTTTTATTTTGACCAAGAATTGTTGCTTATCTTGTACATGACATCCACATCCCCACAATGGAGTAAATAAGTATATCATGTTTAACTATAAGAGATATAGAGAGATAAATGTTCATTAAGAACTGTGTCATTTGTTGTATTCTTATTTGATATCCAGGTGATAGTGTTCGACTTCCGTCCTATGATGAAGTTCCTATATTACCTAAAGGACCACCACCAGATTATAATCATGTCTACCTTAATCCTGTTTTACCAGTCAGATCTACATGTATTGTTCAAAGGTAATGATAGTGCTTTTTATTTTATTTCTCTACTTAATCCTCTTCAAAGGTGTACATACTTTTGCCAACAATTTTGCAAGTCCTGGATGCTGGTCAGAAGAAATTTTCTTCAGCGATCCTTAAAAAGGCGTTCACAACTGACATTGCGGCATAATTATTAGGAAAATGATGACTGGATAGTTCCTTTTTTTGTTTTCGAAAACGGTGTCATCAATGGCTACAAATCTGGCCAAAAAATTATCATGATCTGATTTAAAATGGTGCAGATTGTTACAGGAATCAGACATGTTTCTGATGTGCTGTCAAGAACATTAACACCCAGCTTGCAGAGACTTTTGTCATCCCTAACTCGTTGGCAAAAATGAGCTCAACCCTCACATGAGAGAGGCCCACAATACTAGCAATATGTCGAGTGGTCAATCGTCAGTCAGCCATCGCCATATCATGCACATGAGTAATGTTTTCTTGAATGGTGCTGTTGATGGCCATCCAGGATGCGGGTCATTGTCAAGGATCTACCACACTCTTAAATTCCACACCCTACTTCTTTACTGTGGAAAAGGAAGGAGCATAATCCCCTATAAGTGGAAACCATCTCCGCATTTATCTGTGTCATAGTCCTTGGTGACTGCTCTGTAGGATATAAGAATATGTCATGGCCATGATCAATTATTCATATTGACCATAATCTCTTAGTGGACATTAGCATAAATCATCACAAAAATGTATGAGTTACTTAGCAAAAGATGTGAAATTCAGAAAGTGGAATGTGAAATTCAGAAAGTGAAAGAATTTGGAGTTGAACAAAATCCTAGCTGTGCCACTGAATATATCTATTTTAAGAGTCTACATGTACTATATTTAATTTCAGACATGCTGATGAAATAGAAGAGCCTGATTGGGAGATACCTGAAGGGATTCCTCCTCCTCCATATGAAGTATCTGAGGTACCAGCACAAGCACTACAAACATCATGAATTAGTAAATATCACCAGTAATATCCACAATATCCACAAATTTTCTGATTGTCGAATTGTGATGGTTGAAGAAGAGACTATTATTTTAGTCAAGAAGAGTTGTGAAAGTACTACTTTATATTTTCATATAAGTTGTCGATCTAGAGACAAGAATTTTTGATGAATCCTGTTACATGCCATAACTCATGATTTTATGAATAAATGTTAGTTAAATGGTGAAAAATTTGTCAAAGAATTTAAATTTAATTTTTAATTTTGTGCAATTATTATAACTATGCTTAAAAATGCAATTTAAAAATGTATATGCATGTGTCATATTGATTAGTCAAGTTTTATCTATGCATATGTTCTATGTAGGCTCTGTAGTTAATTTTAAAACAATAGTTACCCTATTTGATATATGTTTGAACCTATCAGTATATGATGTTTACTATTTGTGACTAAATTATAGGAATAGAAAAAATGTCCATGCTTTTGCAGCTACATGTATTAGAAATAAGTATTTAGAAAAAAGTTGTAAATAACATTAATATGGATAATTATTAAATCAGAATGATGAATCTCCTTCATCTTTCCGACCTTGCACCCACCCATTTCAAACAATATTTTCGTCCTCTAGCATCACAGCTTATTGTTTGATTTAGTCATTATGATTGTGTATTCTAGATGGTCAAGACATGTTATTAATTTCAATGTTTGGCTACTATATATTGTTTAATGGTCAAGGGTGAGACATTGCATAATATATTGTAACAGCATGAGGGCTGTAGGACCGAATGTTTTTACAATATATTACACAATGTCTTAAGCTCGAGACCATTAAACAACTTGAAATACAGACACTCCGCATGTGCTTTTACAGTGAAATACGTCAAACGAGTCCACTATTTCACTTTTATAAATAATGTTCACTTGGCAAGTTGCCTGTACGATTATTTGAAATAATGGTACGCCAACATCAAAGGATCATGTCACATCTGTATTTTAAATATAAATAATGACTTCAAAACTAACTGCCTATTAGCTAAATGAATTTCAGAGGTTGAAGTGGACCCATACAAGATTGCTTTTTTTTTCCTGATATATCTCTGTTTACGAAGTATTTATTAATATATCTCTGTTTAAGAAGTATTTGCCAATATATCTCTATTTACAAAGTATTTTCCAATATATCACTGTTTGCAAAGTATTTCCTGATAGTGATACAGCTCAGTATTTATGTCACATTTTGTTAATAGGACATATATATATCAATCTTTCACCAAATTTTCTCAATATAATTTGGATTTGTAAATTATAGTATTTCAGGCCTCTGGGTTGTATTCCTGAAGACTGATTAGGGATATCCCAGGGAAACAGAATTCACTTTGGTAGGAGGTAAAGAACACTTTAGCCCATATCCTCATTTGGGAATATGGTTTATAGGGCAACATTTCTCTTGATTAAGTCTATAATGTCTAAGACTATCCTGCATACATCTAGTTCAATTACCTAATGTCATTCAACAAGTTTAAATATATGAGTTTTAGTGATTTTTTTCAATGCATTTCTTTTCAATTTTCCAAACTTAATGCTCACATCAGCTTTTGTTTTATGTTTCAATAAGTAGTGGGTGCAGCACCCTTTTATGTTTTGTCTTCCTTTTATAGTTGCTGAGTAACTGTTGTTCATGAAATGAATTATTGTCCTAATGTTTTCTTCTTTGAACATCTCAATTCAGCTCTACCTCAAAATCTACATACATTTATTTTTCATCCTTTTTGTTATACATACATCTTCTTCATATATATATATATATATATATATATATATATATATTTCGTGTGGGATTGTCATCAATTTATTTCTTAGTGTCAAAAACATTGTGTGAAAAATGTATTTCTGTGTCTTGCATCGTGCGAAAAATATATTTTTCTCTTGGTACTAGTCAAGAACCAGAAGTTGTTTTCTTTTACATATATTTACTTGGTAATAGAATATTGGACAGTTGTTGTTATATCCATGCTGAGAGCACTTTTCAAAACTTAAAAGTAAAGACAAGTTATTAGGTATCTGATCGTAGGTAGACAAGAACAAATTCTCACTGATTCATTCCCTTCTTGTTTTAAATTTATCCTGCATGCAGGAAGAGGAAAACTCTAAGAATTCTTTTTCTCAATTTTGGACATTGCTGTTGAGAATTTTTTATTATTATTAGAATTGTTATTAGTTAAAGGGACAATCCCGATAAGAACAGGATCTAAAAAATTAAAGTCTGAATATTTATGAAATTTATGGACCAAAATATAGAGGCATGGTGTATTAACCTTGTCTCAAAATTTCAGCTCAAAATATTGAGTCGTTTGGACGTGAACGTCAACACTGCTTATCCGGACACGTAACCCTTTTAAGATTTCGGGTCAATTTTTTTCATAGAGTGACCTGATAATCGATTCCCGTTTCTTGAGAGGTCTATACAGTGAATGACCCATGTACTGTACTTGATAACAAAAGGTAAATTTTACCTACATATTATTTTTATAGAAAAAAAGTCTGGTTTTATCCAGATACTGTATAATACAACGGTCTCCATTTCCAGATGAAGACTGTCAGATTTAAATTATTTACAAGCGTATCACAAATATCGTGTTAGTTGGTCGGCCTTCGGTAATGGGTTTTTAGGGATTTAAACACAAAATTAAGCATTTTTATTCCTCAGAAAGTTATCGGGATTGGCCCTTTAATATAGATAGTATATTTATTCAGTAAAATTTGTACATATTATTATAATCTTGTATATAGTTCAAATTGTTTTCTATCATTCCATACCAATTGTGCCTTTCTCTCTGAAGCATGTGTAGGAGTATAGAACATATTTTCTAGATGTAAATTCCCTCCAACTCTTTATCAAAATAAATTGGTAATTTCTGGAAATTCTAATCTGTAAATTAATGCACTTACTTGTACATTTATATTGATAGTTTCCGACACTTCAATGAAATGAGGTAAAAATGTTTGGGTAACTTTTACGGTGACACCACATCGTCACAAGATGTCAATATTATGTCAATGCATTTTAACAGTGTATTTACATGTCTTAATTCAATATGCTACATATTTAATATTTATCAAAATTTGACAACAAATGTGTTATCTTCGTTTATTGTGTCATTATAGTTCTATCTAAAGTTTTGGTTGAATAATTCCCATTTAGGGTCATGTACATTACGAGAGTTACCTCGTTTACATTTAATCAAAGATGGCCAAACCAATTTGATTTTGGGCTCTTTGGGATATTAGCAAGCTCAAGCAAATGATTTGGGGTTGGGGTTTTTTCAAAAAAACATGTATGTTTTTCAAGAAACAGAAAACAAAACTTTCGTAATTTATCCCCAAAAGAACTTAAATCTAAATTGATATGGCCTAACCATAAAATCATCCATTTACAAACAGTCAAGTGGTAAAATTATTTATTGTCCGTCTGCTGAGGTCATACACATTATACATGGGCAAAACCTATTGCTGTTTGTTGTTGATGTAATTAGTTAGTATTAGAGAGTTCCAAGATAGCACTACTTACTTACTGGGCCACTGATGTAGAAATTGAGGTCTAACTATCATAGATATTATTATGAATATTAATATTTTGAGCTAGATGTTTTAAGATTATTTTGATTCTTGTTCAAATCTATCTTTATGTGAAAAATAATAATATATACATTAGTAACAAGTTGAATTAGTTGAAGAAACTCGAGGGTTGATTTTAACTCTGTATCAGTTTCCCTGAGAAGTGATTATTAACTAGATAGGTTTGTTTTTTTCGAGAATGGGTCACATATACATTCTATACTTTCTTCAGATCTTCTCTGTTGTTGTGATAAACAATAATTATATAATGTGATAATTTGTTTTTTCTGTGTTGATTATCAAAACTTGTTTAAAATTGAATAAAATAAAAATTGTCATTATAACATTTTCTCTTTTCTATTTCAACATTTCCCCCCTCTTTTGTTGTCATATCCCAATGTCTGTTCCATCAACTTGAGTTTGGAGATTTTTTTAAAGAATTACAAATATTTTGTGAATAGTCCAACATTTGAACCATTGCAAAAGTGAAGTTGTAGCAAATTTCCATTACAGTCCAGACAAAAACAAGCTATAAGTGTTTTATTGCCCTGTAAGTGTAAGTAACCATGTTTGGAATCAATAAACTATGTGTATAGCACAGACTTATGGAAGAAGAATCACTAAGTTATCTTGGCCATTTTTCAGAGAGAATTCTGCCAACATTTTCAAAGAAGTACTTTCTCTGAAACATTTTGAAAATCAATTTGTAATTGATCTTCCATAAGAATGTGATATAATTTTATTGGTCTTTCCAGTTAAACTAAATGTCTCTTAAGGATGTAATGTTTAGTATCATAGCCATGGACACTTAGTTTACTTGCTTCACTTCAGTATCAATACCCCAAAACTTAAAATGATAACAAATCTCTGCCCCAAACAAAACCTAAATCTTCCCACCCCTGACCAGTATTTTCATTCATTTATTAAAGAGAAGTCCTGACATATTTTTAAGATTTTAATTTATTGCACATATTTTACATGTTTGTATGATGTATAACTACAGAAGGTAATGACTGAATACTACTGTGAAACAAAACCATTATTTCTGTTGGCTAACTCTAACTGTCGTCTCAGATTGGCAGAAAACTCATCCATAGGAATATTGTTACCCCTGAAAATTAAATGACAAACAATTAATGGGACACTTTCGTAAATGAAATTATTTTATTAGTTATATGATTTAAATACATATTACCATATTAGGCAGATGTCAAAGTTTAAGGTTTAGTGAAAATACAAAGATAGGATTGCCAGACAGCAAAACAAAAGCCCACAGCAGCTACGCTATAATGGTTGTCACATGTGTTTCTGTTCTAGATAAAGGGAGCATAATATATTAAGGGCAACAACCCATGAAGTATTCATCAAAATGCTAAAAATCTGATAGGATTATCCTGGCACTAAAATAAACAAGACATGCACAGGTATTATGAAAAATTGTTGAAAATCAAGGACTCACAGACATAAACATATCGTGTATTAATTCCAAAACAAGTAAATACAAGTTTTAGCTCCGACTCTGCAAGTAGTTATCGTAAAATTTTGAAAATCAACAGATGAACAGACACTGTATAAATTGTAAATCAATCAACAAAATGTTTCAAAGTGATCAAGGGCCATAACTCTGCAAATAATAGTCTGCATTATTTCATGAATATCAATATTGTGTATAAAGATAGGTTGCCAGGCAACAAAACATACGCCCACAGCAGCTAAATCGTCCGAGCAGTCAACAAGAGTTGCTGCTTTTTTTTACTTTTTTCGATAATGAAACATTTATATTACACTAAACATTTGACTGTAGAGTGCCACAAGATTTTTTGAAGTGATCAAGGGCCATAACTCTGGTAGTAATTATCAGAAATCTCTGAAAATCAATCAGATTCTTTGCCTCATGACCTTAAACACTGTGTATAAATTTAAAGTCAATCGGATATTGACTTTGGCCTCTAGACCATCCACAAAATTTTTCAAAGTGATCAAGGGCCATAACTCTGGCAGTAATTATCGGAAATCAATAGGCTTTTTCGTCTCATGACCTAAAACACTGTATATAAATTTAAAGGCAATCAGATATTAACTTTGGCCTCAACAGCATCCACAAGATTTTTGGAAGTGATCACAGGCCATAATTCTGGCAGTAATTATCAGAAAATCAATAGGCGTCTTCGTCTCATGACCTTTAAATACTGTGTATAAATTTAAAGTGAATCGGATATTTATCTGAAATCACTGAAAATCAATAAAGGTCTTCATATCATGACCTTAAACACTGTGTATAGATCTAAAGTCAAATGATATTAACTTTTGCCTCTACAGCGTTCATATGATTTTTCAAAGTGATCATAGGTCATAACTCTGGCAATAATTATCAGATATCGCTGAAAATCAATAGGCTTCTTTGTCTCATGACCTTAAACAATGTGTAAAAATTTAAAGTCAATCGGCTATTAACTTTAGCCTCTAGTGCGTTTTCAAGAAATTGTGGACAATGGACAGATGGACGGGCGGACTGGGGCGGCGGCAATATACGTCCACATTTACATGTGGGCCTATAAAAAAAATTGTGGACGACAGACAGATATGCCTATGTTAAAATGTGGGTGTATAGAAAACATACAGAATATTGAGTAACAGTCAAGAAGAATGGAATACGTACTGTATAAAGACATCATCATCAGGATATTGTGGGGGAAGTCTGTAAGCTGGTGGAGGAGGTAATGATTGCTGACTACTGTAATAAGCTGCTGAGTGACGATTTTTATGTCTGAAAGAATATAATAAATATTATTATGTTCTGTACATTTATTTCTACACCAGTGAGTTGCTTCTCTGTTATTTTGATTTGTCATAGAAGAAGATCTTTGCAATTAAATTCTTTTTGGCAGATTAAGCAGGATTTCACTTATTTAATACTTCATTTTATTACATGTAGTAAACCCAAATACTGGCTTTATTGATAGATGTAACATCAGCTTTATTTATCACCCAAATTAGATCAGTCTACCATAGTCATTTGAAATAAATCTATTTATTCTTGTAATTTGAAGTTGTAGTGAACCAGTCGTTTCTACTTCCAGTGGAACAGTAACCTTCAAAGTAGATTTCCATCTACATGTATTGTAGGCCAAAGAAGATGATAAATAAATATAAACACCCTAAATAAACTGATAATGATCATAACCATTGGTTTAATAACATGATTAACACATACCTTTGTAATGTTCCTGGAGCAGAGTGACAGGAATCACGTGAACGGAAACCATGTCTTGCTCTGTCAGTTCTATCAAGTGTCATAGTATTACCCTGGTCCTCCAATAGAGGTGTATCTCTAGTATATGACATTCGACGTAAAGCTCTAGATGCTCGTCTAATAGTATCATATCTCATCTGATCACTGTAAAATAATAATGAAATGAGCTATTTGTTATACTATTCTGTTTACCAGTACAAAAGGCTGTAGTGTATTAAACTTGAAAATTACTCTATGATATCACCTTGTCAAAGAAAACATTGCTTTCAAAGACAATGACAAGTTAGGTTTTAAAATATTTTCGAGCTAGGGTTGCAGATGATATCTAAAAGACCATTTTGTCCAGTCCTATAGTGATCTGAGTTGGATGAATATAATTAGGCAAATTATCTGTGAAACTTTTACACTGTTTTCATATCAGAATGCCTATGAAAAATAATTTTAATCACAGCTTATCTTTCTGAAAAATTATTTCCTGAACTTGTTATAATTACCACTATACAATTATTCATTGATTCAAACTGCAACATCCTGTGACTGAATATCTCAAAATTCTTAGATCAAAAGATAATAGTTGGGATGTCACATGATCTCAGGATCTTAAATATTTGAGATAATTTTGCTAGTACTTTGAGATAATTTTAACTTAATTTACATGTTCATAGTTAGGTACTTACTCAAGGTCTTCTTTGGGCTTCCTATAAAATAAAACACATTATTAAATAAAATTATAAAGCTATATGCTTGAGGTAGACAGAAAATGAATTGGGCTTAAAGTTTAACAACACTACAGTGACGTTGTTATGAGACTAACATTATCATTCGTGGCTAGTAAAAGGGTTGCACCTTGCATATCTTATGAAATTTACTTTTCACATCTTAACATTCAGAATTTTCTTGTAGATCTTTTGACCTTGACAACATATTTCTATTATAATGGTGTTCTATTAAAGATATGGTTTTATTTGTCATCATATTAAAAGATCAGTTTGAAACATGTGAAATGAAATTATAAATGCTCTTTATGTTTTTTTACCTGCTTGATTTAGAGCAGCAGAAACAGATACCAAGTATAAATGTGAAGAGAAATAATACTGATGTTGGTATAACACAGAAATAAATAAACTCCATAAAGAAATCACGACATCTTTCATCTCCACAATCTTTAGGTGGTGTATAACCATCTAATTTATAATACACCGGTGTTAATTCTACACCCTGCTCACCCATTTTCTATTCTTCTTAAAATTTCTGTAAAAGTAAAATAATCATTTAAAAATAATAATACTCATACATTAAATCATGCTATAGATCTTACAGTCTTTAGGTGGTGTATAACCAACAGATTAATAATACAATAGTGTTAATTCTACACAGGCTTGCTAGCCTGGAGATCCCCCTGGTACTGGTGGAGAATTTAAGATGTGGTGCAGGACATAAAGTCTGGCAAGAAACAGTTGTTGGGATGGAAATTGAAACTTTTTATGTGCACACCAACGTGAGGGTACACAGTTTCACATTCCATCAGAACAACTGTTTCTTGTGTAACAGCTTGTAAGAGTACTGGTTGCTGCAATTCCGCTATTCGGGTAAAATTTCCCTCATAGCATACTGCATAATGTAAACCCATCTTCATTAGTACTGCTGGTGCAGAACAACTGGATGTTAAACCCCAATATTCATTTCATTGATTATATTCTGTGCTCGTGCTCACTCAATCTGTAAAACGTACTAAACAATCTTCAAAACTTCAAAACAGTCCATGATTTTCATATCCTAAAAAAAATACTGTTCAAGAACATTTATGGGGCCTGGTGACGATTGATATTGCAAGAAAAACAAGATGCCATGGGGGGAACAAAATCCCAATATATTGATATCCTTAGGAAAGGATCTGGATGGGGGTCTATCCAATAAATTCTGAGCAGTGTGGAAAATGCCTGATTTGATTTGTAGCATATCTCAGCCTCATAATGACAGTGGTTGAGCAATATGATTATTAAGTAATAAAGATCAGAATTTAACCAATGGGCAATAACACTGAAAACCATACTTTAAAACATTTGAGATTTGGCACAAATGCTCTAAACCCCATAAGTGTCCTCTTCAGATACTAAATGTAGCAGTATTAATGTATAGATTAACCCAAACTTACAATAAATAATATTGGCAATTGTCGGAACTATATTTCTAATGTATCTCTTTTAAACCCCTCTGTCACTCATCAGTTTAGCTCCACGGTTTTATAAAATACATTGATTTTTTCACATCATATTAATTCATGTTGACTACCATACCCTTCTGTCCAAAAACCTACCTTAAAACAACAATTGTTGGCACTGATGGAATACAAATTTATTTGCAAGGAACAGTTACCAATTCCAGTCATAACCTAACCATTTAGCTAACTTTCATCAGCTGAGAATTTGAAATTATTTCATTTATTCTTCATCTTAACCAACTGACATTCCAACACAAACAGCACTAATAACTTTTTATCAACTTAACAAAGTTCTTTAATTAATGAACTAAATATAGTAACACTTCCGTCAAAATTCCTGGAGGTAGTCTTGTTTTACCAGTGACAAATTCTCAATTCGGTTATTTGGATTTACCTCCCTTTCATTATTACTGACGAAAATTGCTATTGGAGATTTCAAAATTCCCAACATCAAGAGCCAAGCCATTAATTACTTTCCTAGTGACACTATGTTATGTGTGTGTATTAAGTTATGACACAATACTAATGTGATTTATATGTGTATTTACGAGGAAATACACGTTTTACAATGTAGATAGGTGTAATTTATATGTGTATTTAGTGTTAGTTATGAGGAAATACACATGGGATGGTTTACACAGAATTAATCTGATACCGGCATTTGTATTGACTGTTGGTTATGAGGAAACACACTTTCTGTGGGCTAGTACTTAATTCATAGGCAACCCACAACTTAGCACAGAAAGTGTGTTTCCTCATAACCAACAGTCAATACAAATGCCGGTATCAGATTAATTCTGTGTAAACCATCCCATGTTTATTTCCTCATAACTCACACTAAAGTACTTAATTCATAGGCAACCCACAACTTCAGCGGGGGGTTGGGATGGCCTAGTGGTCTAGAGTGCCACGCTTCGACCCCTAGCTGGCCGGTCACCTCTGGCTTGCGGCTGTGGTTTCGATCCCCGGTGTGAGTGTATGTGGCATGGAGATAGGGGGCTCCTTCTCAACCTCGTGGGTTTCGTCCGGGCACTGCGGTTTCCTCCCACAGTAAAGACCCCTGCGCGTGCGCTAAGATAATGAAAATATAAAACTTGTCTGCGATATCACCAACAACAACAACAACTTCAGCCTAAGCATTGTGAACTCAATGTCATTGTGCCCCCTATGAATAACAATAATTTTCTGTGTCTGGCAATGGTGATCCTATAACTATAAAGGTAATAGTTTTTGTCCGTGTGAGCATTTATATTCACACAAGATAATTTCATTATTTAATGCACTGAGAAGAAAAACAAGATTAACACAGTTAAAGAGGAAATTTTTATTTATAAAAACAAAATGAACTTGAATACGATATGGGAATCATTTCTAGAATTATGTGAAGGATTGGGAGTAGTGTGGGGGATTAAGTGGGGAACTACTTTCAATTTACAGGAGTTATGCCTAATTTCTGTAATAAGTAAATCTGGTCAATTTCTTGATTTTGGACAAAATAACTGTTCTAAATAAATTAAATTATTTTATTTTTTTGTCAAAATCTCTATATAAGTAAATGCAAACATTTGACTGGAAGTACATTAGGCATAACTTGTAATTCAACTCTTAACCCTTAACACCTCTTTAATCAAACACAAATAGCACAACATTAATTAAAATTAAAAAAACATAAATTAATTTAAAAATACAAACAATTAATGGACTAGGCAATTAACAATAAATTAAAAATAAATCAACATATTTAAAATAAATTTAGGATTTTATTTTATATTGGGATGATAAATAGAAGTTTAAAAACAAATGTATGCTGATAAAATGAATTAAATATATTTAAATTGGGGTTCTAAATTTAACTTTTATAACATCAGTGCAACTTAGCTAATCTAAAAATCATTTTATTTATTTGAAATCTGAACTATTTTTATTCTTTGAATGTGTAAGCATTATTTAAAGCAAAAATGTCTTGGGCAGTCACCAATATTATAAAATATAATATGTAAAATGTTAGTGTTCAAAATAGTCAAATGCATGGTGACCTGAAGACACACCAGGCCATAAAAATTTGAACTGTCAATTTGGTGGACCAGTAACAGAATAATTCATTTATTGGCATTCAAGAGTAATTTTGTGTTTCATTTAATCTGATTTATAGTATGGAATAGAAGTCTTTTGGCAGGGCCACAATAAATTACCAGTCTGTGAGAAATTTCAGCGAGTTTTGAGACAACAGTGATGATGTCAAGTAAGTTAAAAATATTACAAACTAATGAAGAATTTAAATAATTGGTATTGTGAATGCATGAATTGTTCAAAATAATACAGCAGAAGATATGTTTTAAAAGGGAATATGTCAGAATATATAAAGGTTATATTTAAAAAATAATATTGGAAAAAAAAAAGCATTATTTAATACCTTTTATTGGTATTGTGTAGGAATGTTGTTTTAAATTTAAAATCACAACACCATGTAAGTAATAATATACCGGTATATATAAAATATAAAATTTTATTCTTAAAAAAATCCTTTCCCAATGAAAATGGAAAAAAAAATCAAAAGTGATTGATAAATAACCTGATATGCCAACATATCTAGGAAGTGCAAATCTATAAAATATAATAATAGTTATTTTAAATTAAATGGGTGATCATTTGCATTGCTTCAAAAGAACAAATCTAAAGCATTTAAGGTGCGAGGACAAAACTTGAAAGGAACCCTTTGTATACAATTAATATACAGGACCTCAGATTGTCAACCTACTAGAAACCATATATTAACACAATTGAGTACCAGTTAAAAATCTCTGAATGGCATTTAGTGATTAACATAATATAACACAACACAGTATTATGGAAAAATTGTATGCTAGTTAACAACTTGTGAAATCATGTTGAAACTTTGTATATAATATAGTAATTGTTATCCACAAAACTGTGTTGTGTTACAATTAATAATATCAATTAATATGGAAAACAAAGGGAAGTTACTCTTCCTAATGCTAGTAAATATTGAGGGTAAATTGATAACATATAATGCTAATGTTAATAATTATCTAACATACAATAAATAAAAACAGTCAAAACTTGTTTTCAAAATATAAAATTAAATAATTATTTCATAATATTTTGGAAAGAAATTTTCTTTTAAGTCAATGTAAAATAAACAACAAACAATGTTGGACAAATAAACAACACTGTAATACATATTCCAAGAGTAGATAACATACATGGTTGGAAAAATGGACAAATTATATTTAACCAAAACATATGTTGCTTTGCCATCATGACATTTAAGCTTATCTGTGTTGTATTCCGAAATTTGTTTGTTTGTTGTAGTCTAGAGTCTAGACTACAATGTTTATAAATTCAACTACTAACATTATTTTTTATTTTCCAAGTACTTAAAATTGATGAGTTTTTTTAATCATTGTATGTTATATAAGGAATGTTAATTCATCCTACTGCATTTGTTTTTCAACACATATAAATTTATAAAAGTAGGATTTTGATAACAATACAATCTGCAGACTGAGCATTATATTAGTTAGTGCAGCACATATAAAACAAAACCTAAGACAAATATGTTGCCACATGACTATTTCACATTAACACCCTTCAGAATTCTGAACAGAAAGTTTTTGTCTCACAAATCAATAAGACAATGCAGAAGTAATTAGAAATGGTTGATTTGCAAACAACAAAATAATTTTTTTAAAAACATGTCATTTTTGTGTAACATGGATTAAGCAGGTGCATACCATACCGACTGTTGTTTAATCTAGACTGTTCATTTATGTCACCAAACCAAATAAATTTTTTTTTAAAATTTGAATATAAATCACTTCATATACACAATTATGTTCTTTTAGACCCATTTTCGTCTATTTAATTGTTCCAACTAGAGCTTTACACCCTTTTAGCTTTGCTATCAACAATTACAGATATTTCATATACTTTATAACCTAGTTTTGCTAATTATTATTCACACAAAAATAAGCTTACATATACATGTATATATATGTATGATAGGCTTATTAACATAAAAAAGCTCACATACATACATGCCAAGTCAAAAAAAATTCCAAGACTGAACATAAATGATTCAATTCTAGGAGTCTATGTGGGTGGTGTATAAAATTGACAAGACAATTAAGAATATTTATTTCTGCATGAAAAATGGTTTAAGGCTTATTTTTTGCATATTTAGAATTCCTCAGGCATTTCAATTAGGGACGGAAATCTCATTTTGAAGGCTTTGTGTATTAAGTTTTTAAGATGCAGTGCACATTAAATCTGAAATCAATTTTAAAAAAAAGTTGTTGTACTCATACACCATCAAATTTAATACCTAATAAATTAAATTTGTTTAAATATACAAGAAAAGTACAGCTTCAAAGAATTGTAAAGATCAGAAACTTCTGTTAAATGTGACATCAGTTTAAATCAACAAACAAAGATAAGATTCAAATCAATGCTCTTACCATATTCAAACATGACATTCCCATTTGAAAAAAACAAGCCCCAAGTCAAATTTAATTACACACATTCATTGACGATTAACAACATTTATATACACATGTATAACTATGTAAGTTAAAAGGAATACCGGTATACAATATTATATTGTACAAGCGGTTGCCATGCAAGATACAGCCACATTTTACAAGTTCAATATGCATGGATATCGAGAGGGACAGAGATCTAGAGGGTCCACAACTTTACTGTATTACATACTTTTATAGAAGCAGCCAGTTTTTTTAGCAGTTTCTATCCAAAATCCGAACTGAACCATCGTTAGAGTGTAACGGTTATATGTGTTAAACGCTTTTTTAAATCAGATAAAAATTGTGACCGAGATCTTTGGGTTATAAACATACATTTCAAGTTTCATCAAAAGTGGATGAAAATTGTAAGCTCCAGTGACCTCTTAGTCTTCACAAGCTTAAAACGTGATTTTTCATACAGTCAGGGTCCATAAACAATAAAGTGACGGACCGATACATGCCAATTTAGAAAGGAACCAAGGATCGTTTGGAGATAGACCTGTATGTTACGTTTGGTCAAAATCGGATAAATTTTTGACCTGTATAGTTTCTAAAGGGGCGACGAAAATATATGTCCAAATGAAAATGTGGGCTGCAATAGAAACAGACAACCATTTACAAAAGAACAAAACCTCTTTGATTTAGGTCAAAATAACTTGCAGATTTGATCTGATGTGTTACTTCCATTAGTGACCAGGCATCTACACCTGAAGATGGATCAATTTGTTAACAGTTTTTGCCATTTTGAATCTTGGTTAAAGCTCATTATGTAGATTAAATAATTCTACAGGTCACAATTGTATGGAATACAATTACTGCTTTTTACTGAGCAATGTTTCAACTAGGCTTCATTATTACATCAACTAAATCAAAGCTTTCATTTTTCATCTAAGTCAAAGAGGGTGTCTCCTTTCAACAACATATTCATACAGTGTATGTATATATTTACATACATAAAAACAACAAATTAACATAATTTATATATACATGTACTTGTTCATTAACTGTAACAGAAAACTGTGAGTGGTTTTGGTCGGAGGTAATGCCTACCTGTGTCAGTATTTTTAAATAAAATGTAAGTTAGTCAAGGATTTCTTTGAGTTACTAAATATAGATTCATTTGTAGAAAGAATGTCATATCAGCTGGATTTTATATCAATGTTGTGTCGTATTGTGTGGACAAATTTGGGTTGAATTTTGTTTTAATTTTCATAATAGGGTCAAATGCAAATGTATAACCTTTGTATAACCTGTGAAGGCTACCCATTATCTACCTACGGCATACTATTTTTACACATTAAAATCAAATAGAAGTCTACATTTTTTACAATAATTTAAAATTCAAAATATTATTTGATTACATCATGAAAAGTTTTCTAGAAAATAATTTGATGTCATGTATTTAGTAACTTGTTTGTTCATTGGTATGCATTTTGGGGTCCGTTTTTAAAATTAAGTTAAAATAATCTGACATCAGTATAGTCAAATACAGTTTAAATGTGTAAATCAAATTAAACAGTGGCTAGATATTTTCATTATTTTGTAAAATACTATATTTTAACAAGTCATGTTTATTTGGAAGAAGGAATCATAATCTTATTTATAATTTAAAAATATTTATATATTCATTTCATATAACTCTTACAAAAATTTTCCACAAACAATTTGTCAATGTCTACCATTGGCTTTTTGTTTTTGCAAACAGAATTAAAGGCGAAAGATCTCTTTAGTGTTGCCAGTTGGATTGATATTGGGAAAACAATAAAGATTGCAATTGGATTGATCGTGGGGACAAAATAAAGACTATGTGGAGATTGATTAATAGAGAATCATTCCATTGTCTATCTCTTTTTCTCCAGCATGTGAATAACTACACCAACATTTCTGCCCAGACACACATAATAAAATAATATTGATGAAAAACCCTCCAACAGCGCCCACCACACAATAAAATGATTGGTCAAACTGTGTTTTATCTTTGGATGAGAAACCAGCAAGAATGTCTTCTTCTGGTAAAAGGTTGACTTGTAAATTGTTGATGAACAAACCAACATATAGTAGCACAGCCAACAAACTGAAGGTTACTGAAAATATAAAACAAAATTACATGACAAGAAATTGAAGAAAAATGTAATTTGACAATAAACAAGCATACAGCTAGTTACATTAATTTCCTGTATCAATTCTTTCTTCAGCTATTTCATGAACTTCTTCTTTGAGTTGCATTTAGTAATTGACCCACGTAATATACAAAACACCATAATATGGAACACAATTACTATTTTAATTGAAGCGACCTTTCGTTGAGGGTTCTCTCAACATTTTCATGAACAGAAGATCTTTGATAATCATTCAAGTGGTCTCAATTCTCAATCCTTCAAAATTGCCTCAATCTTTCAAATGGTCTAAAACTTCCAAATGGTCTCATTGTTTCAACTGGCATGGTTTCGAATCCCTGGTTGTACGTGACAAGGAGTAGGGTTGCCTATCCAACCTCATGGGTTTTCTCCAGGTCCTCTGGTTTCCTCCCGCTGCTAAAGACCCCTATGCGCAAGCGAATGAATTATTGAAATAAAATTAAACCATATGTTAGTCCAGAAATGACCTAGTCCTAGTTTGTGTCGATTGGAGGTTAAACCCCATTTCTCTCTCTTTCTTTAAATTTTCTCAAACTTTTCAAATTTTACTTTTACTATAAATAGACTTTGTCAGTTCATGTCAAAAAGTTTTCTTATTCCAGCAAATTAATTAATCTTTTTATATATAATGTTATTGTTCCACAATAATGATGGGGTAGTATGTAGTGGTATTTGGTAGTATTTAATTAGTATTAGGAGGAGAGAGAGAAATGGCGGATTTAACATTCACTCGACACAAACTAGGTCATTTCGGGACTAACATATAGTTTAATTTAATTTCAATAATTCGCTTACGTGTAGGGGTCTTTAGCTGTGGGAGTAAACCGGAGGACCCAGAGAAAACCAACGAGGTTGGACATACGCCATGAGGGAAATTTAGTCGGATAGCTACAGTCATCTGTTATTTTGAAATCAAACTGTCAAAGGTTCTTTTAAGTACACGCCACTGTGCACAAGACGACTTTTTTTCTTCTTATTCTAACACCTAGAAACTGTTCCTTGTCGGGACCCTGTGTCCAGCACCACTGACAAGGAGACAGTGTATTTACTTACATGCCAGTCCGTTCCACAGATATAGTCCCATTTCTCCTGTTACTGTTTCTATTGGTTTACCAAATATATTATATACAGTAAATCCAATAGCCACCATACCCCAAACTATTCCTAATGACAACATCACAATCGTTGACACCCATAATCCAAAATTAAACAATCCTAGATCATTCAATTCTTTCACTGCAACAGACAAAAATATACATTTAATAATAGCTGAGCATTTAAAAAAAAATTAAACCACACTTAGAACTCCATTTACACTGAGCCGTAATGGGGTAAATATGAAATAATGGCCATGTGGGACAATATGATAAAGGTTACTATTAAATGCATGTGCATTACCAAATTTTTATTAATCCCAAATTCAAATCTGTATTATTTCACTACAGTGGGTCTGTTTTTTTCAAAAAGACCTATTTACAGTACTGAGGATTTATAGGTACGGTTAATGGTCCAGACTGTTGTATTATGGTAGTGTAAACATGGTTTCGGTGGTATACAAGAGATAAAGCAACCATATATTGGCAGGTGTTATTTGGTAGCGTTTTACTAAAGAGGGGAATCTCCTCATGACATAATTCTCTTACATAGTGGAGAAGTAAAATGGACCGATTATCCCTGGATTATATTTCTAACTTGTTCCTGTTGTTCGATGGCCAAAATGGAACCCCACTTGGGTCTGGGCACGGAAAAGGCTCTGCATTATGATGACACTGACTATTGCCCTTTTAAATCTTCCAACAGTCATCCATGTTTTCTGGTTTGCTTATTCTGACAATCTTTCCTTTACAGGAGTACCTAGACTGTTTATTTACATTTGGGACTTCAAATTCTGTCTAATACTTAGTTTTATTTTATTTAAACAGTGAAAGAGAAAGTGTGATCCACATCCTGACTATATCAAGTAAATAGGTATTGATTGATTTTTATCTTAACAAACATCAGGTATATATAAATAATGATGCTTCCCACACAAAACAAACATTGAAAAATATGAAATGAAGTAGAGATGGGGCACAATAGCTGACATAAGGCTCTTCACATATTTTAAAATCTAATTGTGCTGTAAACAAAGTTATCTAGACTTACAATTATTATTTTGCTTTAATTAAATGTAAGAACAGCTTAAGCATAGAAATAGGATATGAAATATTATTACATGCATCAATATAAATTGTATCCCAGGTTAGAAAATACTATGTCAGTCTAGTTCTTGAAATAAGATATGAAATCTTATTGATATACTGGTAGATTGAATTTTACTAAAATACTAACAGTATGTCAAGTCCAGTTCATAAGATATGACATGGGGTTTAACATCTTACTTCATAAGATATGAAATGTTAGACTGAAACATAGCTACTATATCAGTACAGGTCTGTCTGATTATAATATTAATATTTAAGGAAGATTATATCCACACCCTGATAACAATATCATTCAATATGTTACATTTATATATTCAATGGTCTATAAATAACCAAACATATCAAATTTATATATCTATAATCATATAGCTTTTGATGTACTGGGTTATTCATAAATTATTCAAATTAAGGAAGGTATTATATTTAACATGTCACATTATTTGAAATTTAAGTAAAATTTCAATTGAGCCCAGACAGCTAGATGAAATAACAACCATGACAATTTAAGGTACCTGTACATAGGATCATTTCTTTCCAAAGAGCATAAGCTTGCCAGATATTATTGCTAACATGCACAATACAACCATTTAAAGCATTTAAGCTATGTTTTTATTTTCCCTGATCTTGAGAAAACAATAGCATGCACATGTTATTGAATGTGCCAAACCCCAAAGCCCTTATGTTACCAAGACGGCAATAACTAAACCAACAATATTAGATTTAGGATATGATAATAATATAGTTAGCATCAAAAGATATATTTTTATGTGAAAAAACGACCCTATTTTATTGTGAAATCCGAAAAGGCTGTGATGATAGCTCAAGAAATATTTCATTTCTAACAATTGTTTTTTATTTCACGATACAGTATACACAAAGACACAGTTACATGCTTTTACGAATAATCCCATCAGGTTTACAAAAATTCCCATGCGTTCTCGGTCCTGTGCGGAAACTAATAGGTGCCATGTTATTTCCTATTACAATTTCAACTCAGTAACTTGAAATTTCAACTATGTATCATGAATTTCAACCCATCAGCAGGATTATAAAAGAGAGAATTTTAATCTGTGCATAATAATTTCAATTGGTAAGTCCCAATTTCAATAGCGTTTCTCCATACGGGCCAGTTTGAAGGGAACATTTTTTTTTAAAAGTTTTTAGTCCCCAGGGCTAGCTAAACAATCACAGTCAGTAAGTTTCAAACATCAAAAAGCGGTGTGTTTATTAAAACTGTGGATGGACAAAAGACAGATAAAGATAGGATTGACTTAAAATGAAAATCTGTCAAGAACATTCCTGTATTGCAGTCTTAAGAAATTGTGAATGATGTTGGGCCAATAGTTGTTGAATAAGGTGATGACAAAGTAGAATTAGTATATATTGATACATTAAATTCTGAAGATAAAAGGTCATCACAATGTCAAAAAGCTTTAGATTTTTCCTTTGCCAATAGTCAAAAAACAGAATACATGTAGGATTAACTTTTATACTTTAATGCAACATTTAACAATGTTGAATCAAGAAAATTTCCTTCTTTTACGTGTTTGTGTAAACATTTGGCTGTTTATTCCTGTCTATGTTGCACATTGGAAGCTGAAAAGATACAGCTTTTCACTGTACAATAACATTGATTAACATCAGGCATATTTTATACAATGATTTGAATTGACATTATGTGATAAAGATATAATCTAAAGTAAATGAATATCCTTAAGATTAAACATGTAATTTACGAAACATTGTATTAAGAATATGAAACAAATAATAATTATAAAATATGAAATGAATATATATAGGACAAGGTGTTAAGTATTTTTTTTATTTGCATTTGAGGAATAGTTATTTCTGACTGTTTGACATTGCTGCTGTTGGCCACAATTTCAACCTTTTCTTTGATTAGCTTGTTTTGCGATAAAATACAATCATGATTTCAAAGAGTTTACACTGACAGGAAGTCTCAGAGATTAAACCCACCTCTGAAGAATATTGACAGTTGTGGTAAAGTGATAAAATAAAAACAAAATAAAGTTTTAACAGGAAGTAAAGTCTGGTTACAGACAATCTACAGACTTCCATCACCACAATTAGATTAAGATACTGCAGAAATAAAAGCAAGCCAAGCAAATGATGTAAATGAAGCTAAGAAAATGAGAAGAAGAAAATGAAACCTGATGAAGAGTTTTTATATCTTGCAATTGCTCTTTCCAATATTTCATTTTGAGTTTTTGTGGATGATTCGTTACAAAATATACAGGAACCAAATCCAGCATCACAAACAACTAAATTAAAATAAATACAAGGAAAGAAAGTTATACAGGTAAAATAACACATAAAGGAAATATAGATTATAGATGTTAGAAAATAAAATTAAAAGACATGTTAATATACAATCTCAAAACAGATAATACAATATATTTCAAGGAAAAATAATGTACAAAGATTAGTAAAGTACACACTGCAAAATGTTACAATGGAATCTACACACAATTAACTAAGCTAAGATTTTTGGGGAGTGGAAAAATAATATTTCAATATTGTAGCATGTAAAAAGTTGGGAAGTTTTGAACAATTTCAACTTGCGCTAAGGACACAGTGAGTTTCTAATAGTCCTCAAATATTTTCACTTGTCCCGTTATCTAAACAGAAAATTATAACTTTCCGTGAATCGATAGTCTTCCGATATCCAATATTTAAAACGAAATAAACATGTTAAAATTGGCACACATTTTTCAAGAATTGACTCTTATGAACGTTTGAATGTAAAGCTTATATACATTCATATTACATTATTAATTACACTGCGACCCATTTATGTCCATTTCTAGTTGCCAAAGAATACAAATTTAGCTCCTATAATAGCCCATTGGTTAAGGATATAGAGTGCAGTGGAGATTTTGCTTAGTAAATCTAAATATATGTAGTAATCTGAAATAGCGTTATATCTTTTTTAAACAACTATTTAGTACTGATAACTTCTTTTTTTGACCGTCAACGTTGTCTTAATCCAGGGTTTCCCAAATGTCTAGAAAAATATATTGTTCCTGAGACAGTCATTGCTAATCCCACAAGGGGGGTTGGATGACCGTCGTGCGTGCTGTATCATAAAGCCTGTCATTGAGTCAACTGGCGTGGTTTCGAATTCCCGGTTGTATGTGGCAAGGAGTAGGATTGCCTGTCCAACCTCATGGGTTTTCGGTTTCCTCCCACTGCTAAAGACCCCTACGTGCAAGCAAATTATTGAATTAAAATTAAAACATACATGCATGTTAGTCTCGAAATGACCTAGTTTGTGTCAAGTGGGTCTCTCTCTCTCTCTCTCCCTCCCTCTCTCTCTCTCTTATATCTTAACAAGAGACAGAGAAAATTCTTTCTTTAGCATAATTGTTTGCAATGTCAGTGTATACCTTACAATGTGCTTTCTTCAAATTCAAACAATTCAAACAAAGTACATGTGCATAGACATAAGTCACTTTTGGTTTTTGATTCGTCTGACATGTACCTTTAATTACACAAACTTGTCAGTACTTTCCTCTCTCCTTATCTATCTACAGAAAACACCTTGATTCTCAAACAAACGTCTCAACTATTTTATGTTTTTTTTTCCTGCTAGAAAGTCACACATCAAAAAGCCTGTTTAATTTCCTTTATAAAACACTTCAAATTCAGACTTTAAAACCTCCAGAGAAAGAGAGACAGAGCGAAAGAGAAATGGGTTTAACATTCACTCATCACTCGATGGGACTAACATACATGTATGGTTCAATTTTATTTCAATAATTTGCTTGCTCATTGGGGTCCTTAGCAACGGTAATAAACTGGAGGACCCAGAGAAAATCGCACAGGTGTACAAGCTGGTAATCGAAATCATGCTACTTGACTCAATGACAGATCTTTTGATCTAAAGCGCACCATTAGAATGTTAGACCACTCAAACCCCCTACTAATTCCCTATGGATCAAAATCAGAGAACCAGGAAAAATAATACAAACTTAACCAGGCGGCACCACTCCTTGTCAGGTAATATCACAGAATTAAATAGATCAGACCATTGATCAGAAGTATCTGGACTATCATACATTTCGTTGCCCAATCAATGTGGAATTATTGTAAATTTATCCAATCTATCATATAACATACAAATCAATATGTATACATTTACATGACATAAAAGATCAGTTATTGGTATGATTATAATGTTTCTATTAATACATTTCTGTTGCTTTAGAGTTTTTATCTCTTACAACTACAAAAGGCCCGAGAAATAAATCAGACTAACATCATTTACTGTTCTAAAATCATATAAAATATAGTACACCATGTGGCCATTGATATTCTCTTGGATTTTCTTTTGTTTCACCCCACTGCTAAAGATTCCTACGTGCAAGCAAATAAAATTGAACCATATGTTAGTCCCAAAAAGACCTAGCATGTATTAAGAAAAGGTTAAACTCATTCTTTTGCTCTCCCATTTATATTAACAAGATCAGAACCAAACTGTGTTGCTAGATAATTTTTGACGTCTAATTAATTGAACGCTTACATGTATATACAGTATCAGGAAAATTTACATAAATAAATTAAATAATATGTCGTAATTCTAGAATAAAGTAACAGGGCTTTTACAAATCAATTCAATTATTAGATTCTCATTATTTTAAAAAATCTGTTGAAAATTATAATCTTTTAAATAATAGCTATATGTATTAAGGATCGTGACTGGAATATTATTTGCCACAGAGCAGCTCAATGAACATGTAAGTATAACATACATCAGGGGCGGATCCAGGATTTTCAGAAAGAGGGGGCGTGCTGCACCCACTTGGGAGTGCGAAACACTGATTTTTTAGTGAAAAAAAGGGCACAAGGAGTAATTTCATAATAGTACTGTAAATTACGATTTCCAACCTAAACTATTTTTGTTCTCCTTTCTCGCGAGAATATATGGAACTAAAAATTGTTCGCCACCTCAAAAAATAGAGGGGGCGTGCGCCGGGTGCGCCCCCCTCTGGATCCGCGCCTGTACATTTAAACAGATATTGTAGAGTTGTGCAGGATGTACATTATCAAATCAGAGGCAGGTGCGGATCCAGAGGGAGGATTTGGGGGGTCCAAACCCCACCCTGCTCAGCTACATAAAAAAAATAATGCCTTGCATCAATGAAATTACATCACAAAGTGATCCTACATCATTATAAAAATGATTTCTCTGTTTAAAAAGCTCAATTTGTATGTATGCCTATGTAATTTAGAGACGATGATGGCAGCAGGAGCAGATCCAGGAATTTTTGCAGGAGGGGGTTTGCCAGGTTTCTGTTACGGAAATCTGCCAAATCTTTTAATCAGCAAATTGCAACATCTGACTTGGTTTAAATATTCTAGTCTATTAAAATCATGACATATTTTTCTTTGTCATTTGACATTATTTTTTCCATATCACTGTTTTTTTTAAACAATCCTTTTATTTCAGGAAACCATCCACCAGGATGCCCCCCCCCCCCTCTATTTCTAGATAAACCATACTCCACAGGGACCACAGCCCTTTCCATTTTTAGATGCAGTCCACCATGACCACCATCCCTACTCCTTTTAATTCTGTATTTTGTTGATGAATCCTGTGAAACTGCCCCATGAACCATGTAATTATTCTTGTATTGTGGACAGAGTCCTTATCCTAATGGTATGCAACAGAATGTTTTGGATCATTTCAATAATTATCCTATATCAGCATATAGCCTAAATATATTTATGGCACAAGGTGGTGGGGGGGGGGGGGCAAGTTTGAAATGGTAGCTTTAGTAGACGAAAGTTAAAATTCTTTCAGAAAATTTTTTAAGCCAATACATCTATGTTGCCAATTTTAGTTCAAATACCTTATTTCTAGCACAAGTAGGCTATTAAACCATGGGTACATAAATATTTTAAGGAGGAGTCTGGGCGCAATTTCTGATCAAGACTGTGTGAGACCTAAAACTATATAGTTCTTATTGGCACCTTGTTAAGTTACACCAAAGGTCTCACTCGACTCTAACTACCAAACAACACGTAAAAAATTGCTACATTCTCTGACTCCACATAAAGTTTTAGGAAGTACTGGTAGTAATACAAATTCTGCAGATCATTTTCAAAATGTAGGTCAAACATGACAGGGAAACAGTTACTCATTTTGGGTGCATTCGGAGAATTTTTATCTTTTTTTTTAGCCAGAGTGACAAGTAAATAAACAGATTAACAAGATCAGAAGATACCATTGATTAGTGTCTTCTGGACATAAGATAGGCAAGATTATCCAGTAAATACCTGTAGTCACGTTATATTGACATTCATCGCCCTGATCAATAGCCTAGAATAATAGGACAGTCGTGGGAGTGAACAACCAATGGTGGGAAATTTTTTCTTGAAATGTATACTGTTTGAGAAAGCTATTAAAATGTTCTTGACTACAGACCACTGTGTATAAATGAATGCTACAACATGTAGCCTATAGTATCAAGAGTTTTCACACAATACACATATTAAAATTTTAACACAATATTTGCCTAGTAATTTATCCTATTATACTTTAATTTTTCATTCTATGATGACATAAAATTCACCACATATATTTATTGCCAATTTTCCTATTTTGGGTTTAGTTATCCTAATTTTTAAATTAAATGTGTGAATGGTTGCAATTTTCAATATAAATACAAGACATATAATTTCATGGCAATATTAAAAACGGTAATGAGTAATTCATTACACAAAAGAGTCTTTTAAAAATATCTAACTACACAGTATACACAGAGGGGGATTGCTTGGAGTTGTACATTTATAATTAAATTTCATATTTCCATTTGTTTATGATTGTCTTGAGATGTGTTCTGTTACTGTATATTAACAGTAGACATTTTCTTTTAAATAACATGTTTACACAAATAAATAAAATCTACAATAGAGGAATTGTCGATTTTTTCTCTATAGAAGGCTGGTATGTGAATGTTGTTTTACTGTATGTACAAATCTCAATTTCAACAAAAATAAAGGACATGAAAGCCTGTTTCTTTCACTTTGGAGGTCATTTATAAAAAGGTCATATCTATCTTGCGATTATAAATTAACTGAACAGGACTTTAAGTAAACAAAAGTATATTTACAACATGTATATTATCAAGACTTACATACAACATTATTGCCATTTATTTACAGTCTGTATGGTTGACATGACTTATTGAAATTTTATTGCATATTATTACACACTGTTTCACTACTGTAGACCAAATTGATATCTGATAGACAGACCAATATGATTTAATATTAATTACTGTGCAAAATAAAAGCTTAGTCCTATAATATCATCGAACATAGAAAATACACAAAAAAACACATAATACTGTATTCTCTATCATAAACTCATGGTGAATATATACATATAATCAATGTTTTATAATATACAATGTTGATACATATAACTTTCATACTTTTATCATGAGACATATACCTAGGGCAGATGACCATATTTTTTGGACTTATTGCTCCTATTGCTAAAATCTCCTGTGTGTCTGTTCACGGCAACAAGATCATGCTCTGCGAACCATTTGCTGGATCGATAGCCTGTATCTTGCGTGTTAAATATATTTTTGGCCGAATATTTTATGCCAGTGATCGTGTTGCTTAAGATGTCACAATCACTCAAATCCGCTTCTAAGTAGGTTCAATTGTCAATAGTTGGCCCATTGGCGTGGACCTGCATTCAATGGGCCTCTTGGACAGCTTTGAAATGTGAGAGTTCAGAAGTCAATTTTAATATTTTGGTATGGGCTTCTTCATAAAATCCAAAACGTTCTCTTCATTTTTGCAACTGTTTAACTTTTTTTTGTGTGTGCGTGTGTGGGGGAACAATGTATGATACATGTATACCCCCCGGCCATCCTGTAACAGAAAAAATTAAATAGATCTTGGATTGGCTGCAATTTCTTAAACCATTTAATTCATAAAGTCAAATAGATAGTCCTTCAGTGCATTTTGATGTTCTTTTGCACCCATATTAGTTCATTTTTGTGACTACTCGGATGCATTCCAGTGATGCTGCACACATTTTCTTCGGTTAAACTCGGTTAAAGCCTCATCAAAAGGATTATTGACATAATGAGATGATTGTTTGTTATGCATGTAGTGAGATACAAGTAGCAATGATCATGGATTTTACCCTAACGCTGTATTTCACATAAGAACATGATTGTGGACTCCAAGAAACAGACATATCTAGAGAAAGACATTTTTAATGCTTGCACTGGAGAAATAAATTGTGATTTTTAATTTTTTTCAATGTGGGTGGATGAATGAATTCTGATAATTCAAAATAGACCTTCATTCAAAATATCTTGTGTCTACATAATTTCATTCGCCAGTCACTTCTGAACAAGTCACTTTCCAGCCCTCTGATTAAATTTGAAAAGACCCCTCTGCGTTTTTCTTCACATCATCCAACTCCTGCACCACAACTTTTAATTTGTCATAGAAGCTCTTCTATGTATTCAGTGTTTTAGGAGCAAATGAATAGCAACTATCACAAAAATATTACGTTTTTGACAATTCACCATTTTGTACAAGTCACATGAACTACGTAATCTACTCGCAGATCATGCAAAAAATACGCTAGTCTGCCCATAGCTATACAAAAGTCTCCTGTGTATTCCATACACAACCCATATTAACTCACAGAGAATACATATATAATCCATGGTATATTATAAACAATGTTCAGAAGTGTATTCATTTTTATTAGTCTTAGCTCAGTATGTTCAGTGAATTGCCTGCAGGACGTGCAGGTCATACATAAGATATGTGCATTGTACATAAAACCACTGTTGTCACAACATGTATGTTTGCAAGAATCTGGTATTGTCAGTATCTTCGAGTTCCCTACTAAATATTATTTACTAGTACGAATTAATCCAAGGTATCTGACTCCTTCCTGGCAATAAGAAAATCACTTAAAGCATATATTTTGTTTATTAATGCCTGTAGAATCTTTAAAATAAGATAAGGTTATACTATTATGAATAATGAAACATACTGCTTTGATTTAAAAGAGATTATTGGTACCCATGTTAGGTAGGATTGTACGCTTAATTGTAGTAGGGTGTGGCAGAAATGTAAAAAAATAACAATAATCAATAGCTGTTTTGAAGAAAAACTTGATATCGAATGCCACCATAGATCACAGCAGCTAGATGCTAGCTGGAATTATATAGTATCATTTCTACTCTCGAGACACAGGATTGAGAGATGAGATCCGTAATCTAAATTCTTCCCTGTTCAGAAAGACTCTGAATCTGGGTTGAGTTTTTTTTTTTTTGTCTTTCCTTACCTCCAAAAACCCGACAAGAAACAGAGACTTATCCCTCAACACTCTCATCTGGCTGTCAGTCCTAACAATTGAAATGAAGAAGTCTTGGGATTAGGTAGATATATGCACCTGAAGCAGCAGGTTGTCTACCAAAATCAACCACTTTAACCTGGTTGTTTCGTCCCACTGATTGATATGGGGTTGTTCATAAACAAATGTGATAAAAAACTGAGTGATCTGATATCAGTTTTTATCACCTCTCTGACTAACACATAACTTCTATACATATTGTGGAAAAAAAAATTAGGAATTATGTTTAGGAAATATGTTATGTTCTCTTCTGGGGATGTTAGAACAGAGTTAGGCCTACTTATATGATATGTATTGAACAAGAAATATTATGTGCCCATTCACTCTGTAAATTTCTGCCACCAACAGAAAGTTGATATCTCTCGGGAAGGACAGTTTCTAAGAAAAAATATATACTCCTCCTGACAGTGACATTACTGACAATGGTTAAATCTTACAATAACAACATGGCAAAATAATATATAGCTACCGGTACCGTAGCTTTCGTTCAAAAAATACTCACCCCACAAATCTCTGGGTCTAGAACCAAAACCATAATTTAATGATCTATGCCCTTTAAATAACCCTAATGTAATAACTCCCGTGAATTTTGTTGCGGTTTCATCTGACACATTTGCTGTGTGGTTTTTCACGGGGTGTGAAATAATCCAGTGTTCAGTCGCAAAGCCTACAACCATTAAAATCACGCTGGCTAGTGTCAATAAAAATATTAAAGTTAAATACACTTTCTTGTGATCATTCATGATTGTATATTAGTAACAAAATCTAAGAGTTATTATAAAATATCACATAATAAACTGAGAAACTTCACAAAATCAGACGAAAGTCGACATTTTCTTATCTGAAATGAGCACCTGCCACAAGTCTCGATCTTCCAGGTGATTGTACCGTTAACTTTTACCGTAATAAATTGAAGAGAAGGGCTTGCATCGCACCTAGAATAAATTTTACGAAAATAATTTTATTTCTTAAACGATAATGTAATTAATTACATTACTACGTAAGATAATTCTAATAATTTGAAAGTTTATGTCAAGAAATTACAGTTTTCGTTTATTTTCTCGCCGTTAGTTTACGAAACTAAAGTCAGCAAGAAAAAATGGCGGCACTTGCCAGTAAGAATTTAATTTATTTCAATTTTCTTTAGTTTAAGCCATTATTTGCTATCTAAATATCATTTAACTGTGAAAGGATTGACATTAGATAAGTATGCAACAAACTAAGTTTTCAGTTCAGGTAGAACATCTGCTAGACATGTTAAATTGTTGAATGAAACAAAGGCACGACTTTTTTTGTTTTGCAATTCGGTTATCCCCCCTTGGTAGAAATGATGATTTGTATTGCTAAGAATGAATCATTCACAACATACCGACTACTTCGTCTACTGTTATTAAAACTACTCCTGCTATTCAGTTCTGCATGGATGACTCATTAATTAGTCTAGGTTGAATCTCTTTATATCTGTGACAATACAATTCATATAATAATGACAATGTATAATGTTTTCTTTTACATAAATAATATAAAGACATTTTTCAATGTGATTAGACCAAATCAATTATAACCAAAAATATTAACCAGATCGATTTAGCCTATTCACTTTTTTATTAACAGAATGATTTATAGAATCAAGTATTAATATTAATCTAGCTGCTACAGGCCTATATCCTACATGTCCTATCCCTGAGTACATGTCATTTCGGTCCCGCGTCATTTCGGACTTACGACATTTCGGACTCCAAAAAATATGGCCTCGATGTTCGGACTCGGGTATATGACATTTCGGACTCGGGTAGGTGATGCTTCGGACTCGGGAATAAGTTGAAAGGAAAGGTTGAACACAACTGTCAAAACCTACACGACAAAAGTTCCTATGTTGAATGTTTACGAAAAAAACGTTTTACTTCTTTATACATGTATCGCTGTACTATGTATATAAAAAAAGTTGCTGATGAATTTATTAGAAATAGGCCAATTTAAAACACGAAAGAAAATATTTATTAACATGAAACACGTGGTTAGTAAAAGGCTCCACCAAACCATAAAAATTACTTGCACTTACGGATCTTTGATAATCATCGTTTCCCGTAAAAGTAATGTATTTGTTTAAAACCAATAATATGCTGATGAATTTATTTGAAAATGACATACAACATAAATAATTATTTACACGAAATGCACTCTTTTTACAAGTCCCTAGAAATTGTTAACGATAATCCGTGTGACATGCATTCCTCCCGCTTGGCAATACCAATCGATAAATTAGTGCATACGAAGCTAAGTGTTTCTGTGGAAAATATTAGGAATAGCAACGATCACAGCGGGATAATTAAAGCTGATTAACCGATAATCCCGATGTTATTGTAGTATGTGCAAAGAAATCTTGCGGTTCTTTGGTGGATGATGAAAAACGTGAGTTGTCAATCATTGATAATGGCGGCCGTGTGTTGATTGCAATTATTCCGTTTCACAAAAAAAACATTAGCACTAGCAGTGATCGGTCAATCAAGCTCGTTTGCTATTTGACAAAAGAAAAACAATGAAGTATTACTAAGTATACACAAATTTTTCAACAATATTTTAATTGCCAAGTTCAATACTCGCCGATGAAACAAAACAAAAGAGAACAAGCCGTGTTAATAGCGACATCAACAATCGCTGATCAATTAAATAAGACAACTATCAGTCTCACAATAAACGAAAAAACAAACAGCTGTACCATTACATAAATTTTCTACAGTCTTTTAATTATTAATCAGAGTCCGAAAAGTCGCTTGACTGAGTCCGAAACGACGCCAACTAAGTCCGAAAAGTCACCAGACTGAGTCCGAAACGATGTTTGTATTGAGTCCGAAATGACGCGGAACCGAAATAACGTGCTACCCTATCCCTATGTGCTTTGCTTTTTCGGCAGAGTTGAGCTCCCACAGCTCAGAATGATTCTTGTGGTGTAACTGTAAGCACTGAATGCCTAAAATGTATTTTAGGGCTTACTACATAATTTTATAAGAGACATATTTAGAATATTGGTCTATGGCAGATAGTATGAGTAGATTAGCGTGAGGATCTGCAATTCCAATTGAACTTGTTAACATATTATTTGACTTTATTTTGTTTCAGAAATACGGTTTAAACATGGCCCATTGGATCAGTGGTCCACGAAGGAGCAGTTGGCACTGGCTTCTTCTGTTATGCGAAGTGGAGATCAAAACTGGTAAAGATTTGAAGGGTTAATATTAGTACTAAAAGAAATGGATTGGAATATAATAGTTCTCACTGATCTATTTTGAATTCTGTATTATTTTTATGCATATTATATCAATTTTAAATAAACCTAACTAAGACAAGTTATTTCCCTTGTAATTAATCATTCCTGGAAATAAAAGGTTTTTGTGACAAAATATCAGGAACTACTATTGAGTACTATTATTTTGATTTTGTGCCAGACATGTATTAATGCAATCAATAAAAACACTGAAAAAAGACAAATCTTTACAACAAAAAAAAATGACAGGCATCCCAGAGATTTTGCCACACATGGTGGACAAGTGTCTATGATATTAGTGCTTTACCTACATCTCCAGGCTCTAAATTAATATACCGGTACTGCTTTTAATATCCAACTTGCTATTAAAATGGGCGGCTTTTTATAAATATCATTTTATATTCTTAGCTGTTCTTTGGTTTCCTTCTTGCTTTTACAAAGAGAATTATGGAAAAAAAAAAAGTCACATAATGACCCAGTTGTATTGAATGGATGTCAAACACCATCCTTTTGACATCTGATTTGATCACCATTTCAGGGTGTCTGTAAGTCGATCAGTTAAACCACATGGAGAACCAGACAGACCTTCTGATTGGTTTTCACAGAAGGTAATAAATTTGTCTTTGTATTTCTACTTGTGATAATACTAAGGTCATTTCTGCCTTTACATGTATATTGGGCTGGACAGAATCAGTTGGGTTTTTTTCAAGTAAATTTAAATGAAATGAAATGGGGTTTTATGTCCTACCGTTTTGCTCCTATACTAGGCTAATCAAGACGGGCATACGCAATACAGTGTGCTGTGAGGTAAATTTTGGGATCTTTTACGTGCACATTAATGTATACACAGGTCCTCAGTTTTTTGTCCTGTCATAACAACTAGACAGCTGTATGGTGGCCTATCGTTATCATTCAGGATTTAACAAAAACCTAAATAAAATGAAAAGCAAAGTCAAAATTAAAAGTAAATTAAAAGCAAAAGTTAAATCAAAAGCAAAAGTTAAATCAAAAGCAAAAGTTAAATCAAAAGTAAAAATTGAATCAAAAGTAAAAATAAAATCAAATGCAAAAGTTAAAGTTAAATCAAAAGCAAAAGTTAAAATTAAAGCATAAGTTAAAATTAAAGCATAAGTTAAAATTAAATCAAAAGCAAAAGTTAAATCAAAAGTAAAAATTGAATCAACAGCAAAAATAAAAATAAAAGAAAAATCAAAATGTAAATTAAAAGTAAAAGTAAAAAAAGAAACAAGAAGTAATTTAAAATGTAAAACAAAAGTAAAAGTGAAAAGTAAAACAAAAATATTTGTCGGCCTATCGTTATCATTTAACTTTTTTTTTCACGCAAAAGTAAAATGAAAAAAATGTTGGTCGGCCTATCGTTATCATTCAACGTCCTTGACCCCAATCAGTAACCGTCGACTATTTCCGATCGCTTTGACTCGACGATTTGTTCTCCCGCTGTACAAATAAAACTGAATCAGAACAGTATTTCCTTATGGGATGCGAAACGTATAAAGATTTCAGAAAGCAATATATATCCAACCGTAAACGTTACTGATTAAACCTTCTTTTAATAATCTCTTCAATCCATCAGAAGTTGTGATTTATATGTCCACCTAATATTAGGCTATATTACCCGTATCTATTTTATATGTGCAAGTTGGTTTTTTTCTTTTTTGTCCTGGTTTTTTTTTTCAATATACGTATATTGTATGTATAGTTTGTATTGTCTGACTGTAAATTGGTACACATGTATAACTTTTTCATCTTAACATATTGTATATGGTCTCCCTAAAAGGCGTTCCGATGCAATCAAATTTGATTCTTTTCTATTCTATACACACGTTTACACATTCGTTTGTGTAATGGTAGACGTTACTGATTCCCTCTACACTACCGCCGTTTTTGGATGGGTGGCCCTCGGGAGTAGGGGTGTAACCAGGGGCGGATTGGGCCGTCGGGTGATCGCTCGAAGGGCCGGTCGGACGATCGCTCGAAGGGCTGGTCGGACAAAAAATGAAAAAAAGAATAATTTCGTGCAATTCGTCTAAAAAAACCAAACTTTTTCTGCTGAACATTATATGGGAGGGGGGGTATTGGACCGACCATGGAGCCATGATGATCATATTGTATGTGGCTGGTGGCTTTAATGGGCTGCCACGCCATCACTGGATTCTGGAATGGGCTGGTATAATAGACTTTCTGGACCGAGTGTGCTGGGTGTGGGTCAGAATTAGGAATCCTGCAATGGGGATACGAATTTCAACCGAAAATTTCATCGGATTCACACAACACTGTCTCCCGCAAATTTACTAATTATTAAGTCACCTGCACCCTGTTTGTGGGGATACGCCTGAATCCAAAATTAAAAAGCAGCTTTTATGATTTTCATTTTCGTCACTCTGTACCAATGTGTTTCATGGCTTTCCATCACAGGACGAATCAACTAGCGTTCCCGGCAACAAAAATGGGACATTTTTCAGTGAAAATATTCCTGCTGATTCAATATTTCTAACTGGTTAATCAAATGTTCAAAATTTTCTCAACTAGTCTCATTTTTATACGCCCACATTGAAATGTGGTCGTATATTGTCGTCGCCCCGTTCGTACGTACATCGGTCCGGCATCCACAATTGCTTGTGGACGCTCTAGAGGCCAAACTTAATATCCGATTGACTTTAAATTTATACATAGTGTTTAAGGTCATGAGGTGAAGAAGCCTATTGATTTTCAGCAAATTCCAATAGGTTATGGCCCTTGATCACTTCAAAAATTCTTGTGGACGCTCTACAGGCCAAAGTTAATATCTGATTGACTTTAAATTAATACACAGTGTTTAATAAGGCCATGAGACAAAGGAGCCTAATGATTTTAAGCAAATTCTGATAATTACTGCAAGATTTATGGCCCTTGATCACTTCAAAAAATCTTATGGACGCTGTGGAGGCCAAAGTTAATATCCGATTGACGTTAGATTTATACATAGTGTTTAAGGTCATGAGACGAAGAAACCTATTCATTTTTAGCAAATTCTGATAATTATTGTTAGAGTTATGTCCCTTGATCACTTCAAAAAATCTGCAGGCCAAAGTTAATATCTGATTGACTTTAAATTTATACACAGTGTTTAAGGTCATGGTCATGAGACGAAGAAGCCTATTGATTTTCAATGAATTCTGATAATCACTGCCAGAGTTAGAGCCCTTGATCACTTCAAAAAATCTTGTGGACGTTGTGGATGCTAAAGTTAATATCCGATTGACTTCAAATTTATACATAGTGTTTAAGGTCATGAGACGAAGAAGCCTATTTATTTTCAGCGAATTCCGATTATTACTGTTGGAGTTATGGCCCTTGATCACTTCAAAAAATCTTGTGGACACTGTGGAGGCCAAAGTTAATATCCGATTGACGTTAAATTTATACATAGTGTTTAAGGTCATGAGACGAGTAAGCCTATTGATTTTCAGCAAATTCTGATAATTATTGTTAGAGTTATGGCCCTTGATCACTTCAAAAAATCTTGTGGATGCTCTAGAGGCCAAAGTTAATATCCGATTGACTTCAAATTTATACACAGTGTTTAAGGTCATGTGACAAGGAAGCCTATTGATTTACAGCAAATTCTGATAATTAGTGCCAGAGTTGTAGTCCTTGATCACTTCAAAAGATAGGCTGGCACTGCCAGGCAGGATACGCCCACATTTTTGAGAGATGGATAGAGAACAAGCAATACCGAAAGTGAATTTTCCTACATGTACATCATTAAGTCCTGTATTTCATACTGTATTGGGAGCAGCCATTTTGTTGGTCAGTTCCAGTCTGATATTCATGAAATTCAAAGCCGACAATGATTATGGTGTGACGGTACACAACCTAGAAATGTTACTTTTCGTCAAAATCGGATAAGAATTGTGACCTGTAGAGAGTGCACAACCATGATATACCATATTTTTACACTATTTGCGTAGAAACGGTGACCATTTCGTGTGGCAATTTTGGTACGATTTTCACGAAATTCGAACTCAACCTTCCTTACGTATGTACGGTGCACAATAATATAATCAGAGTTTTTTTTATAAATCAGATAATAATTGTTCGAGAGATAGACAGAGAACAAGCAATACCGAAAGTGATTTTTCCTACAATCAAAGGCCATAATTTATTAAGTTATAATTTGATATGTGCAAATATCGAAAAGAATAAAGATCTTTAGGTTATAAGCAAGCATTTCAGGTTTCATCAAAATCGAATTAAAAATTGTGACCTCTACAGGGTCCACAACTTTGATATACCATATTTTCACACTGTTCGCGTACAAACGGCGGCCATTTTTTCTGGCAATTATGGTCCGATTTTCTCGAAATTCGAACTCAACCTTCCGTAGGGTGTAACGGTGATAGAGTCAAACGTTTTTTTAAATCGGATAATAATTGTGACCTTCAGAGGGACCATAGGTGATTTTTCGGACAATCAGGGGCCATAATTCAGGAAGTTACGATCCGATATGGGCAAATAACGAAAGGAACCAAGATCTTTGGGTTATAACCATGCATTTTAAGTTTCATCAAAATCAAATTAACATTGTGACCTCTACAGGGTCCACAACCATGATATACAATTTTTTAACAGTATTCGCGTACAAACTGCGGCCATTTTGTATGGCAATTTTGGTCTGATTTTCCGGAAATTCGAACTCAACCTTCCTTACGGTGTAACGGTAATATTATCAACCGTTTTATTAAATCGGATAATAATTGTGACCACCAGAGGGACCACAAGCTAAAATAAGGCGATTTTGCGTATAATCAGGGGCCATAATTCAGGAAGTTACAATCCGATATGCGCAAATATCGAAAGGAACCAAGATCTTTGGGTTATATCCATGAATTTCAAGTTTCATCAAAATCGATTTAAAAATGTGACTTTTACAAGGTCCACAAACCATGATATACAATTTTTTAACAGTATTCGCGTACAAACGGCGGCCATTTTGTATGGCAATTTTCGTCCGATTTTCCCCGAAATTCGAACTCAACCTACCTTAGGGTGTAACGGTGATATAATCAAACGGTTTTTTAAATCGGATAATAATTGTGACCTCCAGAGGGACCACAAGCTAAAAAGGGTGATTTTTCGGACAATCAGGGGCCATAATTCAGGAAATTACATTCCGATAGGTGCAAATATCGAAAGGAACCAAGATCTTTGGCTTATAAACATACATGTCAAGTTTCATCAAAATCAGTTCAAAATTGTGACCTCTATAGGGTCCACAAGCTAAAAACGTGATTTTTCGTACAATCAGGGCCATAATCCATGAAGTTTTCATCCGATACATGCCAATATCGAAAGGAACCAAGATCTTTTGGGGATAAACCTGTATTTCAAGTTTCGTCAAAATCGGATAAGAATTGTGACCTGTAGAGAGTCCACAAACAAATTGTGGACGGACGGACGTCCGGAAGGACAGGGGCGACGACAATATATGTCCACATAAAAATGTGGGCGTATAAAAATCTTGTGGATGATAATATCCAATTGACTTCAAATTTATAGACAGTGTTTAAGGTTATGAGACAAAGAAGCCTTTTGATTTTCAATCGATGATATTAAATGTTTCGTATACTAAACGTTAGCATGTGGCAGAAATTTATAAAAACCAAACAAATTCTAATGATTTTCTGATTATTACTTAATGAGTTGTTACTTTTTAAACAGATTTTAGTGTATTATAAATGTTTCATTTCCGAAAATAGTAAAAATATGCGACAACTCTTGTTGACTGCCCGGACGATTTAGCTGCTGTGGGCATATGTTTCATTGCCTGGCAACCTATCTTTCAACCAGTTAAATTCTCTTCACTCTTGACGATACAATGTTAATACGTTAATAATTAATAATAAATGAGGATATGATAATTTCACAGGTTGATGGTTATAAATTACTCGCAGGACATGGTTTGGGCCTAAGTTAATCGATTTATGTAATGTATTATTTGACAGAGATTATAATCATGGGTTATATTATTAGGAGTCTACTTGTATTATATTATCTAACATTACCTGGAACTTTCTAGTGTTTCAAAATTTTAAAATTTTTGGTTTGATTAAATGTTATAATAAATGTATACATGACAATGTGTTTTAAACCTAAACTAATAAACAGATCAAACTATCGCAATAGTCCAATAGTATCACAATATTTAATCCCCAATAGTATTAGTATTGCAATAGCTGTTTACCCAATAGCAATACTATCGCAATACTGAAAATTACCAACAATAGTCACCCCTACTCGAGACATAGCTATACCCAAGGTCAGGTTGTCGCTATGAGTATTTTTGGAGAGAAGAAGCACTCTGACGCCCACGTTTGGCAATTACTAGAGACTTTTGGCAAGTATAAATTCCTGGTCCGTATCGTGTATCCGTATCGATTTTGCTTGTGACATCATCAATGTGTGTGCATTTCTCATATGTGTTACGGCGCACGTTGGGCAAACACTAGAGACTTTTGGCAAGTATAAATTCCTGGTCCGTATCACGTATTCGTATCAATTTTGCTTGTGACATCATCAATGTGTGTGCATTTCTCATACGTGTTACGGCACACAGATACAGCAGCACGTATTGAATTTCTTTCATACGGAAAAAGTCTGTATAACATCGTTATCATTTTACGATCTATTTTGCTACCTTTAGACGTCAAAATGGTGTACCATAGTGTTTTTATGAATCTATGTGTATCCTAGAACACAAAAGTGTATATTTGATGTGATTTGAACCATGATAAAGACTGAAATTTAATAATTATTTTGGATGGGTTTTCTCGGAATTTTTATGTTTTTCCTGCCTGTCCGTCAGCATGCTGGATGAGGTGAGTAGTGGGGAGGGGGACCTTGCAAATCTATAATTGATTTGATTCTATTGTAAACGGGTATAAACTTTTTATTCATCAGTGAAACCAAAAAAAATCGAAGATTTTTAATAAGATTTGACATTGACTTTTTTTAATAGCTCAGCGACTGTCGAGCGACTTTACTCCCATCAGGCATTTGTACTTGTAGGCTAGGACCTAGGCACTAGACTGGCACTGATGGTGATCTTGGACGATAACTCTCATCATGCTATAATAGAACTACGTGGTAAGGAGTAGGGTCGCCTGTCCAACCTCGTGGGTTTTCTCCGAGTACTCCAGTTTCCACCCACTACTAATGACCCCTACGCACAAGCGAATTATTGAAATAAAATTAAACCATATTATTATGTCAGTACCGAAATGACCTGGTTTGTGTTGAGTGGACGTTAAACCACATTTCTCTCTCTTTGCCTGGATTAGCGGGTTCGGTTCTTGACGGGATATCGTGTTACATTGTTTGCCCAACGTGGGCGTCGGAGTGCTTCTTCTCTCCTAAAAAACTCATAGTGACAACCTGACCTTGGGTATAGCTGTGTATCGAGGGCCACCCATCCAAAAGCTGCAGTAGTGTAGAGGGAATCAGGAACGTCTACCATTACACTATCGAATGTGTAAACGTGTATCGAATAGAAAAGAACAAATCAGAATTTGATTGCATTGGAACGCAGTTTTAGGGCGGCCATTAAAGATGAAAAAGTTCATGGGCATCAATTTACATACAGACAATACCAGCTATACATACAATATGCATATATAGAAAATAATAAAAAGGACAATACCCCCCCCCCCCCTCCCAAAACACCAACATGCACGCATAAAATAGATACGGGTAATATAGCCTAATATTAGATGGAAATATAAATCACAAATTCTGCAACACTTGGGGCTATGATGCTTGATGGATTGAAGAGATTATTAAAAGAAAAAGGTTTAATCAGTAACGTTTACGGTTGGATATATATTGCTTTCTGAAATCTTTATACGTTTCGCATCCCATAAGGAAATACTGTTCTGATTCAGTTTTATTTGTACAGCGGGAGAACAAATCGTCGAGTCAAGGCGATCGCAAATAGCCGAAGTTACCGATTGGTGTCAAGGACGTTGAATGATAACGATAGGCCGACCAATATTTTTTCATTTTACTATTGCGTGAAAAAAAAAGTTGAATGATAACGATAGGCCAACAAATAATTTTGTTTTGCTTTTCACTTTTACTTTTTTTTACATCTTAAATTACTTTTAAAAATGATTTTAGTTTTCAATTGTGTTTTGATTTTAATTTACATTTTGGTTTTACTTTTCATCTGTGTTTTGATTTTAATTTACATTTTGATTATAATTTACATTTTGATTATAATTTACATTTTGATTTTACTTTTATTTTTGCTTTTGATTAAATTTTTACTTTTGATTTAACTTTTGCTTTTGATTTAATTTTTACTTTTGCTTTTGATTTAATTTTAACTTTTGCTTTAATATTAATTTTTACTTTTGATTTAATTTTGACTTTTGATTTAACTTTTGCTTTTGATTTACTTTTGATTTTGACTTTGCTTTTCATTTTATTTAGGTTTTTAAGAAATTTTGTTAAATCCTGAATGATAATGATAGGCCACCATACAGCTGCCCTTGCTAGGCCCTTTGTCCTGCACCACTGACAAGGGGAAACCACGCAGGCCAGTGCAGGGATCAAACAGATGACCTCCAGGCTAGCATGCCAGCATCTTACCCACTTAGCCACCATGGCTTCAGAAAATCAAATGAAATAGAGTTTAACATGATACTTTTCTGCACAAAAAAAACTGCATAAAGGTTATCGTCAGATCACATTGATTGTTGATTGTGGATGTTCTAAATCAAATCTATGAAAATAAATGCTTGGCTGCTTTAAGAAGTTCTAAATCAAAATTACGAATATACAAGTTGTAAATAAATGGTTGTTTTCTTTTCAGAACTGTGCACTCCAGTATTCTGAATTACTTGAAAAAGTTGAAACACCAAAGTAAGTCAGTCAAGTTAACATTTTCCTTGACATGTTATCTTCTGTAATAATTTGATTTTTCAAAGAGTTTTATTTTTGCTATTTAAGAGTAAGATAATTCATTAAAGTCCTTTGCATATCTTTTTTCAGGAGAAAGCGTGGGGAAAAAGGGGAGGCAACTGACACATTAACCGAACAAATTGTGCGGAAACTGACGGAACAACGAATAGAAGAATTGAAGAAAATTGTTATTGAACAACAGCAAAAATATAAGTAAGATCCATGCTTTCATTAATTTGAATTAGTTCATTATTATTAAATATCTTTTATAAGTTTTTAAAAACATTTGAGTGCAAGTAGAATTGATTGGAAGTCTTAAAATCTCATTTGTTGGTCAGAGATCGTCCATACAGAATCTCTGAGAAATTTGATGTACTTAATTCATCTGGTGACTAAATTTATTCATTGTAATTTGTTATTTTGAAAAGGAAATTAAAGAAAGATATTGAAGTGATAAAGTCTGGACAGCTTGATGATAAATTACCGGAAATATGGGATGCCATGCTCGAGTAAGTTATTTTTGTAATGGATTCCCTTTTCAAAACACCTGATACCACATTCCATTTTAGAAATTACCTTATGTGGCAAGTGTACTTTCTGTGGAAATGTTGGGCTAAATTTGTCCACGTAACATTGTATTTTGATTGGTGGTTAGGGTTTTTATTAGATATGAACATTAGCTTAACGATGTAGTCTATTTCGTTCCTTGTGTGAAAATGGTCACTCCATTACCATTTGCAGACAGTTTAAGAAATGTATTTTTGTGGTCTTGATGCCAACATAATAGTTGACTTTGATTGGACTGATTACTATTGGTTGGTCAATTAAAGCATATCACAGAGTTGATCTGGAGTTGACCTAACATAACCGGTGCATTACAGAACTGGCATTCTAGAGAAATGTCTTTGGTAAAGAGAAGTTGAGTAAAGAGCCGAAAAGTATAACAAATTATTGGTATAATTTTTGATTGGAGTGCACACTATGCTGATACAGTAAACATTCCTGCAGCAGAAATGTCTTTGTATTAAACATTGGGTCTACATGCACACAGAACCATTATAGAGGTGAACAGACAAAGTCTCGGATTGCGAAAGAATATAGTATTGATGAAATGATTTCTCAGATAGTTTTTAAATGATAAGTGTGATATAAGAAAATATAAATATTTTTCAAATGTGTTTCTGGAAACTTTAAAATATCTTTGTTTCCAGTTTATTAGCTGTACACAATTTATATTTCTGTGGGTAGATTAATAATAGGCATAAATATATTGAATTTAACAGTATATATTGCTTGTACCTTGTAGAGAAAGAAAGCAGGCACAGCAGCTTGCTATGGAAAACAGACGACGATCTGCAGATAAAACGGAGACACAAGGTGAATGAATTTTTAAAAAAATTTTCAACTTTTTTTTATTATCATGATAGATTTGTTTTATTAAATACAAATCCAAGTGTATCAGGGTCATGGCTGTCCGAATGTTGAGGGCACTAGACTCCAGACCTGTTCAGACCAGAATCTTCAGTGTGGTCCCATTTTCAAGTCCAGTTCCCAAAGGCTACCTGTCTACAGGTAAAAGAAACCATAATAGTCAAAATTGGATTAAAACTAGGCAAGGACACTGTTGTGTAGGTCTCTTCCTTAACAATGTGCACATGACCATAGAAAGAGAAATAAGTGCATGTTTGGCTATAAATACTGAAGTATTGTGTTGTGGAAAACCTTAAACTCCATTCCTTTCATGTATTGTAGCCATATCAATGTTGAAAACAATCAAAATATAAAACAAAACATATTGTAATAAATGTAAAATATTTGAGTATATATTTTAGTCTCAAATAAACAGAAAAAGATCAGTGAGATGAAACTAGGTCCACCAATGGCAGTGGCAACAACAACCACAACAACAACAACAGTAATATTACAAGATCTAGATGATACTACTAATGATTCTTTAGATAGTGGTGGCATTGATGTCTCTGTAGTAAGATTTCTAATATATATAATGTTTGTTACATTTACCATCATAGGTCTTATGTTGTGTTACCATTTAATTAAGATTTTGTACAATGACTATGTGTCCTGCTGTTTGGTCAAGCAGCATGCAACTAGAATGTTCCAGGTTCAAAAACTGAAAAGAATTCAAGGTTATGCCATCAATGATGCCTTAGTAGTTAGAATTTGGAAAAAAGAGTATGATTCCCTCTCTCTCCTCCATTACCACATATCTACAGAAAATTTTGTTAAAATAGAGCTTTTGTTTCTTTTAAAAAGACCTTTAATAAAAAGAAATTAACTTGTCACTGCATAAATGCATGATTTCTTGAAGGTGATAATAATACTTTCTACTTTTTTTTTTTTAAAGAAATGCAATAAATTTGATGATATGACATTTTATTTTTAGTTATCAGATGACAGCTTGAATCAGCCTCTATTAGCTGCACCTACAACAATGACTTTAACTATTCCACCACCTATATTACCTACAGCTGATGGTAGAAATAAATCTGGTCCTCCTACTTCCCCCCTTCTCTCCTCTCTTCTACAGAGCAAACTTAAATCAGCCGATAGTCTACAACTACTTAAACTAGTGAGTTACTCTTATACTGAATTTTTACGCTGGTCGCTGGATTTAAAGAGTTTGTCTTTGAATGGCATTTAGTAATTGAACAGTAACGTACTAAAAACTATTTATGGATGATGGTACTCTTCTCTCTATCTTTGTATTCAGTAGATAAATTTCTGACAGATGAATCACCCTTATCTCTATTGATGCATCAGTTCTTGAATTTTGCTTTAATGAGAATTGTAGCATCTTGTGAAAAAGATCTTTTTAAGACATTCCGATATCTCAAGTATTACATGAAAGTACATATTAATCATTGAATTACAGGAAGCCGAAGAAAAACATCAACAACAGATATTGGCCAATCAAGCTGCAGCTGCTACTGAAGCAGCAAATCAAATGTCTGAAGCAGATATTGATAGTAAATTAAATCTATTAATTGCACCTACTGCTCAAATAGAAACATCTACACCTACAGTTACTCCTACAATAGGTTCGTACATAGATGATTGATATAGTCAAATATTACTTGTTTCACATCAATTACATACCAAATTGGAATTTGGCTAAAGAACCTTACTTGTTGGTTATTAAGGACCCAATATATCTAAGTTTACAGTAGTTTGGAATATTTCCAATAAGATATCAGTATTATCAGTATGTGTATGACAAACTAAATAATAATGGTAATTCTTGAATCAATTTTTATTTCTCAAATTGGATGTGAAGCATTGGGACAATGAAAGGATGAACCCTATTGATTTTCCCTGTTCTCCATCCATCTCTTGCAAAGTGTGGGTGTATTTTGCATGGCAACTGCTTGTTCCTTCAACTTGGTGGGCAAGCGCTGAAATAAGGGGTCGGACACGGACAATGTCCGGGCGAATTGACCCCCTTTGACAGACCGAATTGCCTTTCGTCCGGACATAAATGTCAGACCGATTTTGGGTAAAACAGTAAGCCAAAAATAGTAATTTCATTGGCGAATTCGAGTCCATCGCTAATTATTACTAGACTCGATAATCCAGACACAAAAATATCAACGATCCGAGTCATAGTGAAAATGTTACTATTTATATCTCGGCAGCGTGCAGATAAAATAATCAATAATTTTTAGAATCGGCTTTTTTACGCTGGTTATATCTGCAACGACCCGAGTCCTAGTAAAAATATTGCTATTTTTTTTATAGAATCGGCTCAAAATCCAGGCCCAAAAATATCAGCGGCCCGAGTCATAGTGAAAATGTTACTATTTATATCTCTGCCGCTCGCGGATAAAATAATCAATAATTATTAGAATCGCCTTTCTTCCGCTGGTTATATCAACAAACCGAGTCATAGTAAAAATATTACTATTTTTTTTAGAATAGGCTCTTTTTCGCTGGTTATATCAACGACCCGAGTCATAGTTAAAATATCACTATTTACATACATGTATCTTGGCCGCGTGAAGATAAAATAATGAATAATATTGAGAATCGGCTCTTTTCCGCTGGTTATTCGAGTCTACGTGTAGTAGCTAGCTTTGCGTTACTTTCGTATATGATTAGTTCCAAATCACACATAACATGACATGTAATTATACTAGTTATTAGTAATAAAAGTAATGATATTTAAAATGTTACAAGAAAATGTTCAAGTTGACTATGGGTGTAATTAGGGAGAGACTTTTTATACGAAAATTAAATGTAAATAGACGAGCGTTGAAAACATGTCGAATAAAATAACTTCTTATTTTCCCCAACCCGCGGGCACAGGATATCCCGGCTAGTGGGACCGTTCCAGAATATTTTAAAACTGGTACTGTGTTTAATGTCTCTCAAAATGACACTTCTAAACGGGGGCCATCACTAGTTCGAAAATTACATACAATAAGAACCGTAGAAAAGTGGATCAAACCTGACGTAGCAAAATGCAATGCTGACGTGTGGTTAACATACGAAGAAGACGATGGTTTTGTGACTACATTAAATTGTGAACTCTATATAATGTATTTTAAAAATATGAATTATATGAGGGAATTTTCCACTGCATGGAATAATGGTATTTGTCAGGCTGAAAATCTGAAATGTCCGGCCGAAAATCAGTTCAGCCTGACATGATGTCAGGCTGAACCTTAGCAGTTATTTCAAGGCTTGTTGGTGGGATTGTTTGACTAGTCGCCTATCAGTTTTATGCATAGTTATTGTCCTTGTCCGTGGAAATAAATGAAACCATTCAAATAGTTGCTTGTAGGCATATATTTATTACCTGGGAAATTGACTATATAAAATGTTTAAATTGACTATTAAAATGTTTTCGCAGGTGCACCAACATTATCTAAACTTTTATTCCCACCAATAAATACTATAGCTGGTATGACTGTATCAACTCAATCAGTTACAGGCTCTGTTGTAGTAGATAAACCAGCAATGACACTAGAAATAAAAACAGGTAATATCAGTTGTTCTAGAACATGTAATACAACTTCTCAATTATTTGATATACCCATGTATGTTATTCCAATTAGCTGATCAGGTTGTCAGCCAACCCCAATCAGGGGGACATTTAGTTTTCACACCATATGATAGAGCACTGTCAGACAAGATTGAAACATATGGACATAGGTTATGGACCATTTCCATTCATTTTGGCTATAATCAGCCAGTCTTTATCAACTGAGAGCATATTTATTGTATATAGGTCATTTTAATACCTCCCGTCTTTTGAAATGTCAATTAAAGCAATATTTTTCATTGGTAAATTCATAAATCTAAATCCCTTTTAAAACAATATTTTTATAAAATATGTTATTTTTATCATAAGAGAGTGAAGAATGCTTTTTGGACCCGAACATACAAGTAAAAGAAGAGATAATAAGGGGAGATAATTCTAAGTTGATTGATATAGAACATGCTACAGAGGTTGTAGTAACCGATGGTGATAGTCAAACAACCACATCTACAGCTCCTGATGATCCTGGTCAAGTTGTAAGTATATTAGGGTTTTGGAAGATAATTTAATTGTTACAATGAGCAACCGTACAGTAATGTGCAACACAACGGCTCACTAAACAGAAGGTCCTGAATTGATCCCTGTTTTGACTGAGAAAGTTCCTTAAGATTTTAAGTCTGGAGAACCTGACATTGTAGTAGGCTGTAGTGTCATCGTAACGGCAAAATTGTAAAAATAACACATTGTTTTCATATTATATTTATATATGCAGTCCCAGGATGAAAGTGAGGCTGGTTCTGGATTTCCTAATATAGAAATAAAGGAAGAACCACCATCACCAGCGAGTAGTGTATCATCTAAAATCAGTGAAAGTGGTGGAAAATCAACTCGCAGTAAATCCAGACGTAGTAAGTAGGAAGTCATGATTGATAAATTTTCTTTAAGACATTGAGTGTACCCTCATTTAAATGAATTTTTAGTTGTAGACAGTACTGACAACATATCTATTTAAATGAATGAAAGGAAAGGAGGTTAAAGTCCAACTGTACCAACAATTGAATTCTAGCGGTTAAGGGTTCGTTTATGTGCACGCCATCTGTAATGGCCATTTAGTAAAAGCAGTATATATACAGACAGCTTGATGGAAAACATTTACTAAGTTTATTAATTGCAAAGCTATTTCTGAAGCACAGTAAAATTTCTAAAAACTTTTTAAATTATAAATTAATTATTAGAAAAATTAAAATCAGCAATTTGAAATATAACACAGAAAGTTAAGATATGTAAATAATTAGTTGTTTTATGTAAGTATAAATTGCAGGTATTGTGTATATAACATTGTAATTAACAGGTATGTCGTCTAGAGGTGGTAAGAAAAGTAAAAGAATTACAAGAAGAAGTGTAGTGGTAAGTAAAGTGTTTTTGATACATTTTGATTATGGCGCCATTTATTGAAGTTGTTTTATTTTGTTCTTATTCTTTTATTACTTTTTCATATTCAATATTTTACATATTACATGTTTACTTTTACTGAAATAAATTGATGATGGTGTTGTACATGTGAGCATAGAAATTGTAAATAACCGTGGCCTATGTTAGTCTTATGATGGTGCTGGCAGAGCATTAACAAGACATCTATTTCCATTCTGTTGTTTGTAGGAAAAAGACGATACAAGTTCTAAACATAGTGAAGCTGAATTTACAGATGATGAATTAGCCAGAGAAAGTGATGAGACTGGTTCAATCACAACTACACTTCATACTGGTAGCGCATTGTGGGTTGATTCTGTCCCTAATAGTCCGGCCTCTTTGTCTATGTGGTGAGTTTGTATGGTTCTGTCATTCCATTCTGAAACACGAAAATATCAAACATAATGTATCTGATGCAGAATGGAGGGTCTGGCAAGGCACAATGTAAAGTCATTTGGATTTCTATAGTTGATTCTTTTCAATGCAATAAATTTACTTGTAAATCTAAGTGCCTACCTTAATATCAATGTCATCTGAACATATTTGATGAAGTCATCTTACTGACAGTATTGATATTTATTTTAGTTCTGATACAGAGGATGAAAAAGCTTTTAAAATCTGGAAAAAATCCATCATGCTAGTGTGGAGAACAGCAGCCAACCACAAGTAAGTTAATACATCAATACCAATCGGATTAAAATATACAAGTAATTATGATAGATCTGTCTGTACTTAGATTACTTGGTGTCATGTCTGATATTGTGACAAGTTATTTATGTTACAAATCTACTTTTAATTTTCTACCAGACACTAGATTGAACAGACCATTCTATTGTTTAATGTTTTAACATGATAAAATAAATCGAGAAGCCAGAATCTGTTTGGGAGTATAAGTCTGGGTTATGAATTGATTCAGGACTTGTAGTAGACTCCGACTTATAGAAAATCGCGTCTTAAAGCAGGAGGAGATTGTTTTAAATTTCTTATTAGCAGTTGAAACGGGTCATGAGACTGATTTTTTTAAATATGAAAGCGATTGAAGCAAATTGATTTGTTTAAATTTATATAAAACAAGTATAGATTATGCATGTATAGTATTTATATTCTTGGCTTCAGATATGCTGGGGAATTGGATGGCGCGTCTGTCATCGAGTCAACTGGCATGGTTTCGATTCTCCAGTTGTACATAACAAAAAGTAAGGTTGTCTTTGGGTCCTCCGGTTCCCTCCCACTGAAAGACCCCACCTTGCAAGCGAATTAATGAAATAAAATGGAACCATGACCTAGTTCGTGTCGAGTAGATGTTTGAACCAATTTTTCTCTCTGTTTTCAGATATGCTAATGTATTTACACATCCAGTGACCAATGAAATAGCTCCTGGTTATCTTAATGTTGTTCATAGGTAAGTTAAAATCTTTCACAGATTGTGTCGTTTGTGGAATTATATATTTGTGGACAAATTTTGTAATTGAGCAAATATTGCTAGAGACACTGTGGGGGGCATATCGCAACCTTTACTAACCAATTAACACGTAAAGGCCAAATTGAAGACACGAATGGTTATGTTGTTGGAACACTCGACACAACATAATATCCTGGGTCGAATCCTGGCGTGGAGATAAAGAATAATCAGGCTTTTTCTAGCCCACTTTCTATCTGTTGGCCCGTCTTCTTTAGCCCAGTCGGAACAAAACAGTAGGACGTAAAACCCCATTTCATTTCCTACGATTGATGCCTGCTGGTTTGACAAGGGGAGTGTGTCTGGTTATTCAGATGGTGTGAAAGAATTTGTGTATATTAGTAGTTAGCAGATAAAATTGAATTATGGAAATTGTTGTTCACTAGAATTTTAACTTAAAATTGTTTTGATTTTTGTTTTTACCAGACCTATGAATCTGACGTTAATAAAACGAAATATAGAATCAGGAGTTTTACGAACTACGTCTGAATTCCAACGTGATATGATGTTAATGTTTACTAATGCTATCATGTATAACAGTTCCGATCATAATGTTTACAAGATGGCCGTAGAGATGTATGATGATGTCATGGAAAGTATAGAGGTAGGTTGTCATTAGTATAAAATTTAGATACTCCCCTTCGGGTATTGAAACCAATCAAGAAAATAAATATTTCAAATAAAAAAAAAAACTGCTATAGAGTAATAGAGGCTACTTTGATTATAACACATACAGAATTTGTACCAGATCCGTATGGTTGTAATTATTTACACATTTTATAAAACATGTCAGATTTCCATTCCCTTGTTATTAATGAGATTTTGATGTTGATCTACCTCGTTTACTGGTAGATTTAAATGAACCTGGGTTGGGTGTATTGAAATGACAGCTTTAGAAAGTTTATAGCAGCTGAAAAGTTTTCAGAGATTTATTGTTGATGACGGGATATGTTTAAGATGATGATTTAGAAGCACACAGCTTGAAATAAATAAAACTTAAATTGAAAATATAAATTGAATAGAGTAAGTGCAAACACACAAATAAAGTCAATGATGTATAGATCTGATGTATATGTTTTGAAGGATATATTTTAGATAACTTTTGTCTCTTTTCAGCAATTTGTTCATACTCAGTTAATGGTTGCCAGTAATGAATCAAAATCTCTTCGAACATCACGACGTTCAGAAACAGTTGATAAGGTAACGTTTATTAATATGAACAATAATAACAAAATTTGTATGTAAACAAATAAGGAAAAATGAATGTTTCCACCTGAAAAAGATCAAACTGATGAATTAACTTTTCAAATTTCACTTTAAAAAAAAAAAATCTTTATATAAAAAAACGACCTACCTTGTGGGTTGGTTTTGGTGAAGCAAAGATATTGTTAAGGTCAGTCTGGGGAAGCTCACGTTATGGAAGCACCCTAATCCATACAAATAAATAGTACATGTATTTACTAACACTTACAGTCAGGGATGGAGTGAGCAAAAAATGAAAAAAGAGGAGGGGCATTGGATCGGCCATGGAACAAAGCAGCTTTCACGAATTTCACTTTCATCACTCTGTCACTACCAGCAACAAAAATGGGACATTTTTCAATGAAAATATTCCTACTTATTCAATATTCCTAAGTAATAACTGGTTAATCAAATGGTCAAAATTTTCTCAACTAGTCCCATTTTTTAACCAGTTAAATTCTTTTGACTCTTGATACAATAATACGTTAATTAATAATATGACGATATCATAATTTCACAGGTTAATGGTTGTAAATTACTTGCAGGTCGGGGTTTTGGCCTAAATTAATCGATTTATGAGATGTATTATTTGACAGAGATTATAATCAGATATGCCACCAAATCGCATATTTGGGGTTCATTTTTCAAACCCCTGTCCGAACTGCATGGTCAGTAAAAAGGGTCACTCGGACACGGGAGCCCGGGCCAGTTCCCGGACCCAATTCGCCCCTGCTTACAGTCACTAGAGATCAGTTTGTGGCTGATGTTAGAGTGATGCATGCAAGCATATAGTGCATGTTTGTTGACAATGTCTGAATACCTGTCTGAACACTTACGTAGTTGTTATTCTAAGGTTTTGAATTCTTAACTGATGTAGTAAAGGGAGACATTTCATACCAGTTAATTTTTATTTGTTAAATTGTAGGATGAAGACCCAAAGAAACGTCGACCATCATGTGACCAAACTCCAGAAGGAGGAAAAACCAAGAAACGCAAGACAAGAGCTGATGATACATGAAATGATATTTAAGCTTTATGTTGGTGTATGTGATATAATCATGGCAAGAGATCCTGTTTATTACACAGTATTCTAGCTTATTGTCTGAAAGCTTTAACTGTATCCAAAAACTGTTGTAAAAGACAGCTATGAGTTGTAATTGTGTTAAATTGTCAAAAAATCATGCAGTGTTAATGGGATGAAAATTTCTGTCACGTAAATGTTTTACACAGATATCGTAACTTGTGTGTGTTTACAATATTTGATTAATTATCATGGGAAGATTTACATAAATTCACTTGTATTACAGAAATAACCAAATTATTGATGTTACTCTTAAAGTGCACATAAAATGGTTTTGTAAATTTTTCTGTTTGGACTGAACGCGATGGTAGATTGTATTAAAATCGATGTCGTGAGAAAATAGAACGACCGTACATTATGAAACAAATTCTAAATTAGAACCACAATACTCTTCTAACAAAAATGTATCTCGAGTCGTTTTGACTGCACACGATGGTAGATTATTTTAAAATCGCTGCCGTGAGAAAACAGAACGACCGTAAATAATGAAACAAATTCTAAATTAGAACCCCAAAACTCTTCTGACGAAAATGTATCTCGAATCGTTTCGACTGCACACGATGGTAGAGTGTATTAAAATCGCTGCCGTGAAAAAACAGCACGACTGTACATTATGAAACAAATTCTAAATTGAATCTTGAATTGAAATGAATTACAAAACATATTATCCCGTAGTCAATTGTTTTATTTAATTAGGGGGATTAAGGAATCAGTCAGGCGTTAATGAATACACACGCCGGGTGTATATAGGTAATTAAGGAATAAACATTTCGAATATGCATTCGGTCACTGTGACGTCACTGGCGTCTGAGGGGATTAAGAGTGTTTTCGATAACTGGCAAAGTCGTTTTTAGGGGATACGACTTTGAGTGAAGATAGCTAAATTAATTTTAGTCGGATTGATGTGAATTTGCCGTAAAGTGGATAAAATAACCATGGACTATCAATCTAGAAAAAAAATTGAGGCCATTTGATGTGCTCTTTAATCAAAATCATAGTATATTACCAGATCCATTCACTTGATTTAATATGGTTGCTTCTAGTTGTTTGATCAGTTTTGAGGTGTGTTTGCTAGGCCTCTTGTATAAATGACAATGAATATCATGATTTGAAGAATTACTGTACGATGTGCAGAACAATCTGCTATCAATTGATGAGCCCCATTGATGAAAGAGGTGCTATGTAGACTAAGCGTCCCATATACGATGAGATAATTCTGAATACTGGTCAAGCTGTTGTATGTTTGTACTGTTTTTTTTATTCACCTAAATTCTCTCACATTAAAGTAGCTAAGTCTCTAACATTGAAAACCTGAATTATTTGTCAATTTAAATCAACATTGATGCTTGCCATATTCGTATCTGGAGAGCATGCTCAATAAATACTACGTAGACTGAAATAACAAGACACTAGAAATTGGCATTTGATCGAGACACTAGAAATTAGAGTAAAAACAGAAATGTTTGAATGTAAATCAGTATATACACATCCATATTACAGTTATATTAAAATTTGTGTCAATTTTGAGGTCCCAAATTTTAGCGATTTACCTCCTTTAAGGGCATTTTGTCAGCTTTTTTCAGGAATGCAAACTTCAGCTTACTATAACTGTATTTGGAAACATGCAAACAGAAATATTGAAGCAACAACATACAGAACTGAATAAGGGACTAATTTGATTCTAGCCATTGGCATGTCTCGGCAAAAAATCAACTTTATTCTATCACTCTAGTTATGTTGACTGTGCATGTCTATAATTGTTATGATATTGTACTTGGTTTAGTAGATTTCTTGTAATAAAGAACACCATAACTATCACTTTGAAGTTTGAACCTCTTCCAAATTTGTATGAAAATCCTCTTAATCTTTTCCTTCACAAAGGCTGCCCACCCTCCATAAATGACAACTCTTACATTTTAAATTTACATTTTATTTTGTGTAACCATCTTGCAAATCTTAACATTTTTTGGCTTAAATCAGTGTGGTAGAGGACTGTCAGAAACCTCATAACCAACATAACAATTTGTTCAATTAGCCCTGCATGTTTGGGAGGGTTTGTTGGCACAGGATTACCCCTGAATAAAAGAGGTAGAAATGTGACTGTTATAAATGGCATCAGTGTGAGATGTTATCTAAATTAGTAATTAGACATGATTTAATCATGAAATGGATAATTGAGACTATGTTTTTTATCGTACTGACTTTATAAAATGATATCGAGGTTAGACCGAAATTTCAATTGCTAAATTCTTTATTCAGAGTGGATCAATTTTACTGAAATTTTCAGCCAATTGCCTTCACATTATCTAGGTTTTAACTATTATAGTGAAAACTGACAGCTCTTTATCTAATCTCCCATAATGTATCTTTAAAGACAAAAAAAAAGTGTTTGAAGTATATCTGGATAAAAAAATGATTCCTATTTTAGTGTAAATGGGTAGATAAAGTAGTAAGTGAAGGTGTAAAATGAGGAAAGGGCACCAATTCTGCCTGGACCAGTTTATATTATTACATTCGATATACACAATGTACTTAATATCGAAAAAGTAAGGCTTTGGCATTACCGATGTGAAACAGTTTGGTAGAAGTGCTTATCTAAAATCATATGTCTACATATTTTCTTTTATCCGATTGACTTTAAGGTCATGAGACAGAAGTCGTGGTAGCACACATTGCTCAATGAAATGTAGAATTGTTTTAGCTTGACTCCCAGAAGATTGGCCAAAATTTGTTTAGAGAATAAAACCACTATCAGTATTGGAAAATATTTTATTTTTACAATACATTTATCATTTTATACATTATGCATCCCTTTATTCTTAACAAAAATCAATAAATAAGTTTCTTGGTTCCTCAATCATATATTGTACCAAATAAATATACAACATGGCTTCACATTAAAAGTTTTGTACCCCAGTAATATAATTTAATATACATGCACTCTCAGATCCTCAATAAATATTACTAAAGGTCCCATATTATGTACATACACTAAAATTCCATTCTTTTACCAAATTATTTTACAAAACCAAACGATAGTTTGCCAGGTAATTGTCCAGCATATTTTAAGACTATGCCATTGGCGATAGACACTATTAGTATAATTGTTCATCTTTCATTTGTCATTTTTCTATCCAGCTCACATTCTTATCCATTAAGGAAACGTGCTTGCAATTTGAATTGATCCACTGAATATGTCTTCATATGCTGATTGGTCAACGCTGATTAACTATGTTAACGGGTTACATGCTTACTTAAATTCAACTTCAATAGCTAGAAATGGCAAAAAAATGAGAGCAAGTTATCTACTGCCAAGTAATTAAGAAAAGAACTTCTTCTCTTACTTAAAAATTTCAACTATACATATCAATCTTAAAAACATTAAATTATAGAGCGGTGTGACCCCTTACATCGTTAATTTCAATATGTATTTGTGATCTGTTATATAACATCTAGCAGTATCATCAAACATCCAACAAAACAATTGGTACAACAATCAGAATATTTTTCATATTATAATTTATTCATGACACAAAAATTTCTGGTGATGGCAATATTTCAAATTTGAATAATGAATAGAAATTAACAATGGCAGCATTTCTTAAATATTTATTAAACAAATTTACATTCAACAATAACAAATCTGTAAAAAAAATATCAACAACATATATAACATAATTTAAAACCTTGATTCAATAAAATACAGTTGTCTTCAATAAACACAAAATATTTGTATTTTAGGAATTAATTTTAGAAAATTTTGTAGGAGTTTAGGACTTTGCCCACTATATTAAGGTAGCTTCCAGCAAAAATGAACCTGAAAAATGTCAAGACTATTGAAGTTATTCCCTACATTTTAAATATTAGTATCAATAAAAACACTGATAAAAGATGAATCTGTACCATTGTGTAAAACTGGTGCCTTATTTCCAGACTTCTGAACAAGGCATGTCGCACCATAAAACCCAATTATATCATATTGAAGTCCATCAGTATATACAATGTAGTATATCAAGATTACAATCACTATAGTGTACCACTAGTATTATCAATCTACTGCACAGATAACAATTTGAAAATACTCGATAAAATTTTGTGATCAAGCATTGTGGAATTCCATTTTCTCAATCCCATGCATAGTGGCATAAGAAAATTGAAAATATCTCAACTGTTAGCTGTATTCCATTATGTAAATTCTGGATCAACAATTATGCATCTTCTTTCATTCTTCTTAGTTCTAACTGCACATACATTCAAAATTAAATAAATTGGTTTAGTAATAACCAAATAAAATTGGAACTTTTTAACGAATAATGTACTAAATATTCACGAACAAAATTTTTGTTAACGATACTTTTCACAATAAATAGATGCTATCCTTAGCATCACACAAACTGTTCAAAAAATGGTAAAAATGCCCCTTTTGTGTACAAATATAAAAATGCTCCAGTAAATATATGGACCCTAAGCTGTAAAAAATTAAATAAATAAATTAAGCAATATAATATCTTGTTCATTAAGGTCTGTCACAGTTTCTTAGCTCAGATTCAGTGTTCATGATAACACAATTTCTCTGTCATTGTCCAAGGTGGGCCATCAAAATATACTCAAAGAATACTACTTGTTCTTAAGATGACAGTATCTGTTATTCTTCAAGCATTTCCCAGTCGTTGTTCTGTTTACTAAGGGTTCTGTCGATGTTTCAGGTTATATATTATTGACTGTGATGTCAGTGACACTGTGACAGTTTTCATTACAACATACATTTCATCAATATTTGATTAAAATCAGATAGTTCAATGGCAAAAATTAAATTTTATGACACACTGATGGAAGACTTTGTACATTTTAAATATAAAGCTATAACTGTTTCCAAAGTTGGTCTCGTTTGATGAACTTTGAACTATCTAAATGATATTATGATGGTTATCATCCTTAAGTGCCATTTATATGATAATGATCCTCTGTAACCTTTGAACTTTCACCTTTTGTTGATACATCTGAAACATTTTTACCATTAGTTATAGTATTACTACCAGTTTCTGTTCCGTTTAATTTAACTGGTTCACCAGTATGTATATTTTGAGAAGATTCAACAGTTGGAAAATGTTCCCCACCATATGTACATTCACCATTTTTGGAATGTTCACCATTTAGTGACTGTTCACTATTGTGTAAGAGTTCACCATTATTTATATTATCCCCATGTTCACTAGTTTTTGTATGATTATAATTTTGACTATTATGATAGTTTGAATTGTTTGCATCGTTAATATGTGGATGTCCAAGTCGTAAATATTCCATTAAACAACCAGTGGCACCAAAATATCCCTGTAATAAAAAAAATAAACTCATTTCAAAAAGTAAGAACATGACCTAAGAAATTAACAAATGACTCATCCTTTTTATATTTTGGAAGGTGGCGTTTGTCAATATATGAAATAATAAAGAACAGTATTTTAATAACCGAAATCCATAGTGCAATAATTATTATTAAACATTCATATAGCACTAGTTTCACCAACAATGATTACAATATCATGATTACATAACACTGCTGAATAGTTTTGCGCTTTTAAGTGCTAGCAAATCCGCTATTTTCACTAGCCTTGTGAATGTGAAGGGAGCCAGAAAGGACATCAGTAGATGCCCTCCAAAGATTAAATAACTCTATCTCAAAAATACTGAGAAGGGGAATGTTCAAAATTGAAGGAATTCCAATCGTGTGACATATAATAATCTTTATTCCAAAATCTTCATCAGAAGACACATGAATATATATAATACATAATATAGATACAGTCGAACATGACAATCAATACATGGAATTCACAGACGGACAGGGATGACAACAATACAGTCCCCATATCCCAGTGTATAAAATTTAACGACTTGTATTAAACCCACCTCATGTTCCAGAAATAAAGCTTTTAGAGCACCTTTTGACCAATATTCCATGGCATAGGCTAATAATTTCATAGATATTGTATTTACACGCAGAAAATTACCAACAAATACTACTCGCTCTATTTTCTGAAAAATAAATCAAAACTATAAATCATAAATTGCATTAAACAAATAATTTGCTTAATTCATGCTCACAGCTGGACATCACAGTTTGTACTACCAAATTTTGACAAGCAATTTTTAACTTTTCTTTTTTTCGGATAGCCAGGTTCTGCATGATTCATTTTTCATGACAAACTGCAAGATTGCTTGTCTGTCTAACCCCTAGGATCTCCTTAAAAACATCTTTTCTTCAACTGTTAACACTTGCTGGATTGTAAACAAAATATCAACATAAGATCTATCATAAAATTGGTCCCATAATCAAGTAAGGGTAAGTAATTGATGATTGATCTTACCTCAGTAACAGCACACATCCTTGCTATAGAACCTATATTATTAGTTATAGTAACAAGAGTTGCTTTAGCTAAATCTGCTCGACTAGCTGTTTGACATTTCTCTGGTGTTACCATCTGACCAAAACTACAAAAAAATATTACATTTTAAATACATAGTATTTATATGTTACCCCCTAAAATACAACTGTAAATTATTTAAAAACAGCATTAATTTTAATCAGTAAAGGAATGCTGAGGAGATATTCCTGCTTTCTCGTGGGCAGATGGATGTCACATCTCAGAGCAACAGTGGATACTAAATTTTTGAAAGGTTAAGGTGGATTGAAAACAAAAGTGTTGCCAAATTTTGGGTCACAAAATGCAAATTGTGTTATGGATGTAACAGTGACACATCACTTTTCTTTTTCTGGTCAGATACATGCACATCTACTTCAACTTACCTACTAGGTACAGTAGAACTTGTCATACAACTCTAACTACAGTAGAACCTGTCATACAATTACTTGAACTTACCTACTAGCTACAGTAGAACCTTTCAGATTAAATTTATCATAATCTCCACCATATATATCACTAACAGATTTATCAACACCTGTACTATCACCTTCTGATGCTAGTCTTATTGCTTCTTCAAATGTCTCACAACCAGTTAATAAACAACATAATCCTACAAACGTTCCACCACCTAGACTAAAATTACAAAATATGATACAAATTAATATCTATATGAAATTTCCATAGGGTATTGAATTATACAGCTAGATTGATGTCCTACTTCACGGTAATAAGTTAAGCTGTATATGTGAAGTTGACAACGTTTATTGATTTTGAATAAATGGAAGTGGTATCAGGCATTCTAGAATGAGATCTGGCTTGTCTCTTTATGGATGTTGTCACGATGCATAAATAATTTTTTTAAATAATTAAAAGAGATCATGAAATAACAATATAAAATCACAAGCCCTTGTAACCTGCAAAGGGGATCACATGGCTAAGTGGGTAAGAGGCTGGTTCGCTAGCCTGGAGGTCGGGTGTACGATCCCTGCATTGGCGAAGAAAGTTCATCCAGATTTTATGGCGTGGTTTCCTATTGTCAGCAATGCAGGACGGAGGGCCTGACAAGGACAGCTGTTTAGTCGTTAGGATGGGACAGAAAACCGAGGTCCTGTGTACACATTGGCATGCACCTAAAAGATTTCTTGGCAGAGAGAGGTCGTAGCGCCGCTGCCCAGGCAAAATTTCCCTCATAGTAGTCATAGCACACTGTATGGTGTATGCCTTCTTCATTAGCACAGTTTAGGAGCAGAACAGTAGGATGTTAAACCCCATTTTATCTCATGTAATCTGTAAAATTTCTTTCAATAATCATATCCATGAGGTATGCAAAATAAGGGAAAAAAAACTCTTCTGAAAAATGGTAGACATTATTGTCTAATTACTACTGAGAAAGCGTGATATGAAAGTTAACTATCTTTATTAGTGCTTTTATCTGATTTTATTTTTTATTTTGACTTTTACTGCAAGAGGAAGAAGTGCTTTGGATGCCAAATGTTGTGAAATATTCATACCATATATAAAATGAACCATATTTGAACTCATATTCCTTTCAGAGATTCAACTCTTAACAATATTGTTGCTTACAAGTGATTTAAAATCCCCGAAAAGACAGTCTAATGTCTGATTGTTCAATGGTAATATGTGTCAAGTTACTGATTAATAAATAACAGTACTGGTGATTAGTTTATTTACATTTAGATTAGATATACATTAAATTACTCTCTATGAATTGTTATGTCTGTAATCAGCTGATATAATTGATTTCTCTATAATTAATCGGTCAATGGGATATAAACAGATAACTACCAGATTATTATATCTATCTGTATATCTGTATGACACAATTTACAAATCTATTATTTATTCTATTTTAAAAATTTTATCTTGGTTTTTAATACAATATATACATTTTAAAAATTATTTTTTATATACATATTTTGTTTTTTTATTAATCATAGTTTATAATATGCATCAGATTGTTTACAAATAGTTGTTTGTTAGTAAGTAAAGCTGGTCAATACTGAGATCTTTGGGTTATAAACATATATTTTAAGTTTGAACAAAATTGGATAAAAATTGTGACCGGTTAAACGGACCTCCAGACAGACAGGGGTGACTACAAAATATAATTCCATATGAAAATGTGGGCGTATAATAATGGTGTGTACCATGTTTTAATAAATGTTGTAGAGTTGATTATTTAAGCAGTCAATGATTTAATGAATGTTTAGTTATTTACTACATAATTTATTATAATCTCACTTAATAACATGAAGAACGTAATAATAAACTTTAGTACATGTTATTTTTAAAAGAAAGAGAGAGAGATGGGGTTTAACATCCAGTGAACACAAACTAGGCCATTAAGGTACTTACACATTGTTCAATTTTATTCCAATAATTCGCTTGTGCTTAGGGGTCTTTAGCAGTGGGAGGAAACCGGGGGACCCAGAGAAAACCCACAAGGTTGGACAGGTGACCCTACTCGTTGTCTTATTGAAAGAGATTTTTCATGTTACATGAGCCTGTGTATAACTGGTACCCATTGATGAAAAGAGAATGTTAAAAAAACCTGCAACTAACCTGGTGCCACTAACACGCCTATAATCTGTTGGTGACCTCACAGCTAAAATACTGACCCCTGACCCTATATTCACCACTAAATATGGATACGGGTCACGGAAATCGAAAGGAACTTTTTCACATAGTTGTATATTATCAGTATATTTCCAGTAATAACATTCGCTACTTGAGTTATATCTATCTATATAATGGATACCTTTTAATAAACATTCTAATTCATCATATTTATGTAGATCTAAATCAACATACTGAAATAAAAAAATACACTATTATCAATTAACTAGGAGACTGATGGTTTTTTTTTTTTTAATTTGCTATGAGAATAGTTTGGTTTACTGTTGGGTGTGTGAAGGGAAAATACATTCTAAAGGGGATAGTTGACTGAAAGTTATGGAATTTATTAGAATAGGAAATGTAAACAGAACATTAACCTCTCTTAAATTTCACAAAAGAAAAATTTACCATTAAATAAAACAAACCTTTTTAAAATCATCTTCAAATTTATAAGCCCCTCCTCCTGTGGCACATATTGCACTTGCTAAACTTGAAAAATTCTTAGCCTTAGCCATTTCAATAAAAGTCATCATATTGCTGGTTGGGAAACGGATAAAATGTAATGTCCCTTGACGGCCACCAATTGATTGTGCGACCATTTCAAGATGGACATCTCGTATTCCTGTACTACCATATGCAACATTTCCTGTCAAATATTTACGTATTGTTTTTAAAGTTTCTACTTCTTCTTGTTCCTCTATATCAGAAATATCTGTAGGTTCAAAATAAACCAACTTTGTTAAAGTTCCTCCAATATCCATTCCAAACCATGGCATTGCTAAAACAGAAAAAATATAATGCTGAAATAATTCTATATCCAATTTTTCAAGGCTTTATCCATACTATCAGATTCATAATTTAATACTGATTATATCTTGACTTGGATTCAATTCCATGAGAAAGATACCCAATTAGAGGTTTGTTTACATCATCTGCAAGAATGCAGAATGTTGGGAAATTTTCAACTCATCATATCTTTGGGACTGACATTCCTTTCAACTTTCACAGTAGTGATTTAGGAATCAATAGATTTAATTTTGTCATTGGTTGTTTCAATGACATTGATCTACTACCAATTTAAACTAATTAATTGTCTATAAAGAACTATCAGTCTACCTTTAGATGCCATTCTAATATCGAAATATTGAGACTAAACTGTTTAAACTACATGTACAGCTTCATATACAAATCCATAACAAGAATCTCGTCAGCAAGTCAGAACTAAAAACTATCAAGCAGAAGCTTCCTATCACTAGTCATTCCGATATCAGGAATTTGAAACTATTAACTTACCAATAAGCTATTCTGTTCACAAGTCTGTGACTTGACAAACAAGTCACATGATTATCCATGTATTGATACTAATACTAGTGTATCCTAATTAGTCATATAGATACCCTACAGTACACTTATACTACAATACATTCTCTCATTGATTATGTAAATTTATCACAACCTTAATTACCTCTAGTCTAAATTATTTTTTAAACCTTAAAGGAGCAATCCCTGATATTACTCATTGAAAAGCTATTTAATTCTATGTGAAAGATTCCTAATGACAGTCCTGTGTTACTATTTCAAGCTCTGTAATAAGTTTAAGACTAAACTGTAAGTTTTCAAATGTGTTTGGTAATCACTTGACTGGAGAAAAGTACAACTTTGTAAAGCAATGACAATTCTGAATCATTCTCAGCTAAAGTATAAAGGAAAATAGCCATTTTATGATTTCAAAGTATACCACGGATCTGACATCAGAGTCGTTTGTAAGGTTTTAAATATCAATATCTAAGTTAAGATTAGGATCATCTCTGTAGGATAAGATAAAGATTATCTGAGATAATACTTATCAAAAACTTTGTACACCATGTATCAGTGGTAATGAAAGATCAGAAATGTGGGTTTAATATTTCATCAATACAATAACATGTAATTATTTTTAGATAATTCTAATCTTTATTTTCTGGGCATTGTGATGACAAAAATTTTGTTTGGACAGCAGTGTTTTTCAAATTTCAATTAGGTCTAAGTTTCAAAAGCTAATATCTCGGTTCAGAGTCCATCAATTTGACTGAACTTTTCAGCAAATTCCCTTTTCATCATCTAGTTTTTAACTAAAAGCTCTTTATCTGATCTCCCATAATGCTCCTTTAATATTATATATATAGTTTTAAATGTTTTCACCAGTGCGATAATTATAGATTGTTCTCCAGAGTGCCAGGATATTTCCAATAGTCATTTCTAACAAATGCTTTACAAAGAGTTCAGTCTTCTAGCACAGATATTTGGTTAAAAGATAAATTTTTCAAAGTTGTGTTAAAACATGTGGAGTTCCAGAGTTAAATTTTACATAATAATTATACTGTATTAAAAACATGTGTATGTTATGGTAGTTAACAGATGACTGCATTTAATATAAAAGCTCTTGTTGTTGCTTTAAAATCATATTACACAGTAGAATTTAGCAAGTTGAAGTGAAACTGACTGTGTTGACTCCCCAAGGCCAACTATTTCAACTGTCTAAATAAATACAAACAGTACAATTTATAGAACTAAAAACAAATGACCAAGACATTTTAGTTATATAGAGCAGAATTCTTGACATAAGACATTATGACTTGCAGCCCTGCACGTAACTCACAATTTAATACATGTATTTAATCAGTCTTCAGTGTTAGTTTATTCTTTCACTAAAAAAAATAATAAACTACAAATTTAAATAACCAGATTCTTTTATTCTCCACATTTAAAGGGATAAGTATATAAGGTTTAAAGTCCACTTGACAGATGACATCTACTAGGTCATTTTGGGACTAACATAACTGAATTAAAATTTTTATTTGGGTAATACACTTGCGAGCAGGGATTTGTGGAACAAGAACTAACAGGAAACCAGAGAACATGGAGAAAATCGCGCGATTAGTCACATGTACTCCTATCTACCACCCAACACTTTTGTCATTTCAAATATTCTAATATTATTTGCAATGGGCAGCATAGATCTTAATGAATGTTTTGATACACAATAAAACATTATTTAAACAACATGTTGAATGGAACTTATTGTAAATATAAAGACAAAAATTTATACAGAGCACAAACATGCTGAAAAATATCCATAACATTTTAAATTGTAACATTTGTAATGTCTTTCTGTCAAGCTGTTTCACCATTTCAGATTCACTGTTGGTTATCTAGATCATTTGATCACTTCAAAAACAATGAGAATTTCAATTAACCAACAATTTATGTTGTACCTATCTGTTGTCTTTTATATTAAATTAATAAATACTTACAAGGGAGATCATCCCGATCGGGAGAGGTGTTGCTACGGTTACTACAGTTATCTTCATGGTATCCATTTTGAAGATTTTCACTGCTGGTTGCCATATTTATGGACTGTAGACTGATCAAACTCCAAGAAGATCTACAAGAGAGAGAGGTAATTGAGGTTAATGGACAATCAACACAAGTAGTATCTCCTTAAAAAAACTTCAAACATTACCTGTATCTACAAGGTTTAAAAACTAATGCTACTACAGTTACAGTTCTATAGAAGATAAAGTGATAAGCCAAGGTTGACACCTGTACACCAAGATTGCGCCATTGTGTTATTTCAAAAGGCCAATCATTTCTCACAGATATGGTCCACCATGGTCTGAACGGCAAAGTGTAACAATTCCTTGACAAGACTGACGTACACTATCCGGCATATCTTCATGATCGAACGATGCCAGCTTCATAGTGTATAGCTAGGTTTATCATTGCTGATATTGTTTATCAGTGGCAAGGCCTGGGAATAACAGTTTTAGATGTACCTGACAACCTTAGTGCTGGACATGCATTAATAATAATATAATATCAATAAAAGATAGGCTGGCACTGCCAGGCAGGATACGCCCACATTTTCGAGAGATGGACAGAGAACAAGCAATACCGAAAGTGATTTTTCCTACATCTTTAAGTCCTGTATTTCATACTGTATTGGGAGCAGCCATTTAGTTGGTCAGTTCCAGTCTGATATTAATGAAATTCGAAACCGACAATGATTATGGTGTGACGGTACACAACCTAGAAATGTGACTTTTCATCAAAATCGGATAAGAATTGTGACCTGTAGAGAGTCCACAACCATGATATACCATATTTTTACACTATTCGCGTACAAACGGTGACCATTTCGTCCGGCAATTTTGGTACGATTTTCACGAAATTAGAACTCAACCATCCTCATCAAAATCGAATTAAAATTGTGACCTATACAGGATCCACAATCATGATATATCATTTTTTTAACAGTATTCGCGTACAAACGGCGACCATTTTGTCTGTCAATTTTGGTCCGATTTTCCCGAAATTCAAACTCAACCTTCCTTACAGTGTAACGGTGATATAATCAAACGTTTTTTTAAATTGGATAATAATTGTGACCTCCAGAGGGACCACAAGCTAAAGAAAGGGGGATTTTGCGTATAACCAGGGGCCATTATTCAGGAAGTTACGATCCGATATGCGCAAATATCGAAAAGAACCAAGATCTTTGGGTTATAACCATGAATTTCAAGTTTCATCAAAATCGAATTAAAATTGTGACCTTTACAACGTCCACAACCTTGATATACCATTTGTTAACAGTATTCGCGTACAAACGGTGGCCATTTTGTGTGGCAATTTTGGTCTGATTTTCCCGAAATTCAAACTCAACCTTCCTTACGGTGTAACGGTAATATAATCAAACGTTTTTTTTAAATCGGATAATAATTGTGACCTCCAAGCTAAAAAAAAGGCAATTTTGCGTATAATCAGGGGCCATAATTCAGGAAGTTACGATCCGATATGCGCAAATATCGAAAGGAAGCAAGATCTTTGGGTTATAACCATGAATTTCAAGTTTCATCAAAATCGAATCAAAATTGTGACCTCCAAGCTAAAAAAAAGGCGATTTTGCGTATAATCAGGGGCCATAATTCAGGAAGTTACGATCCGATATGCGCAAATATCGAAAGGAAGCAAGATTTTTGTGTTATAACCATGAATTTGAAGTTTCATCAAAATCGAATCAAAATTGTGACCTCCACAGGGTCCACAACCTTGATATACCATTTTTTAACAGTATTCGCGTACAAACGGCGGCCATTTTGTATGGCAATTTTCGTCCGATTTTCCCGAAATTCGAACTCAACCTTCCTTAGGGTGTAACGGTGATATAATCAAACGGTTTTTTAAATCGAATAATAATTGTGACATCCAGAGGGACCACAAGCTAAAAAGGGTGATTTTTCGGACAATCAGGGGCCATAATTCAGGAAATTACATTCCGATAGCCGCAAATATCGAAAGGAACCAAGATCTTTGGGTTACAAACATGCATGTCAAGTTTCATCAAAATCGGTTCAAAATTGTGACCTCTATAGGGTCCACAAGCTAAAAACGTGATTTTTCGTACAATCAGGGGCCATAATCCATGAAGTTTTGATCCGATACATGCCAATATCGAAAGGAACCGAGATCTTATGGGGATAAACCTATATTTCAAGTTTCGTCAAAATCGGATAAGAATTGTGACCTGTAGAGAGTCCACAAACAAATTGTGGACGGACGGACGTCCGGACGGACGTCCGGACGGACGGACGGACGTCCGGACGGACAGGGGCGACGACATAATACGTCCACATGAAAATGTGGGCGTATAAAAACAGACATAATCTTTTAGCATATAATCTGGATATACCGGTACACAGATTTATATCACATATTGTTGAAATCAAAATATTACTGTTTACACAAGCAATTGAAATATTTAGATTGTGAAGGCTTTCATCCTACCCTTGCCACCACACCAAATCATGAATAAAACAAGACTATAGTTGTGAATTACATGACTCTAACATAACGTGGGTCTACATATTCTAGAAACAAGTGACTAGTTTAAAATATTCACAAACATACCTTGAACCGTTAGTTATAAATTCATACACACTGCTAGAATCTAATCTAAATAAAGATGGACTTATATCTTACATTAAACTTATCTAAAGATGCATTATCTAAAAGCTAAATCTGCATATTGCAATTCTTTATTTTTGCTTCAGATGTTATATAAACAATGATTTAGACAGTTATGCAAATGACAAACCTATAATGGGGGGTTGGGATGGCCTACTGGTCTAGAGTGCCATGCTTCGACCTCTAGCTGGCCGGTCACCTCTGGCTTTCGGCTGTGGTTTCGATACCTGGTGTGAGCGTATGTGGCATGGACATAGGGGTGCCTTCTCAACCTCGTGGGTTTCCTTTGGGCACTCCGGTTTCCTCCCACTGCTAAAGACCTCTACGCACAAGCGAATTATTGAAATAAAACTATACCATATGTTAGTCCCGGAATTACCTAGCCTGTGTTGAGTGGACGTTAAACCCCATTTCTCTCTCTCTCTCTCAAACCTATAATCTACTCTCTGGTCCCTCGATTTAAATGGATTAAAAGACTGTCACATTTAATGATTTAATTTAAAGATAGGTTGCCAGGCAACGAAACATACGCCCACAGCAGCTAAATCGTCCGGGCAGTCAACAAGGGTTGTCGCATATTTTTACTTTTTTCGGTAATGAAACATTTGTAATACACTAAAAACTGATTAAGAGTAACAACTCATTATGTAATTATCAGAAAATCATTAGAATTTGATTGCTTTTTATAAAGTTTTACCCCAGGCTAACAATTAGTATATACATGAAACATTTAATATCATTGATTTAGCTGTTCAGTAATCAAAATTCATTGAAAATCAAAATACTTGTTCGTTTCAACACCTTTAACTCTGTGTTTCAATCTGAAGTCAATCGGATGATAAGTTTGGCCTCTATAGCGTCACAAGATTTTTTGAAGTTATCAAGCGAGATAACTCTGGCAGTAATTCCCCAGGATTTTTTGAAGTGATCAAGGGCCATAACTCTGGCAGTAATTATTGAAAATCAATGAAAATCAATAGACGTCTTCGTCTCATGACTTTAGACAGTGTGTATAAATTTAAAGTCAATCGGATATTAACTTTGGCCTCTAGAGCGTCCACAAGATATTTGAAGTGATCAAGGGCCATAACTCTGGCACTAATTATCGGAAATCGCTGAATATAAATAGGCTTCTTCGTCTCATGACCTTAAACACTACGTATAAATTTAAAGTCAATCGCATATTAACTTAGGCTTCTAGAGCGTCCACAGGATTTTTTGAAGTGATCAAGGGCCATAACTCTGGAATTAATTATCAGAAATCGCTGAAAATCATTAGACTTCTCCGTCTTATGACCTTAAACACTGTGTATAAATTTAAAGTCAACCGGATATTAACTTTGGCCTCTAGAGCGTCCACAAGATTTTTTGAAGTGATCAAGGGCCATAACTCTTGTAGTTATTATCGGAAATCGTCTCATGACCTTAAACACTGTGTATAAATTTAAAGTCAAACGGATATTAACTTTAGCCTCTAGAGCGTCCACAGTGGACGCCGGTCAGACAGCCGGCCGGACGGGTCGACGACAATATATACGACCACATTTCAATGTGGGCGTATAAAAACGGCAAACCGAGGCGAAGTACTGTTGTTAAGATAATCAACAATCTTTGCAAACAAACAGTGGTTACTTTCCTAAAAGAATAAAGAATCTTGAATGAAATTTTCAGTATACTTATTTTGCATCATATAAATCTATTTTCGAAATATCTAAATCTCTTTATCTAAATCATACAAAATGCATTTTTCTAATGCATAAAAAGTTTGTTCAATCATTATGATAATTTGAATAAAGATACACTATGAATTGAATTTCATACAAAAATAAAGTAGTCACACATGGATTGTTTATTACTTACAGAGAGATGATTATTCATTACTTACAGACAGGGAAGGAAATGAGGTTTAACGTCAACTCGACACAATAATTCACTTGCGTGCAGGGGGCTTTAATAGTGGGAGCAATCCAGAAGACCTTAAGAAAACTCACAGGCATATTTCGAAATAACCTGTATAGAGAAGGGATCTTGATTAAGCCCCCAGCAGACTGGGGTGGCGTCCTTATGCACTGCTGGGCCCGTACAGCGACCAGAAAATGCACAAGGTCGCCAGCACACATGAACACAATGCTAGAAGATGTCCGCAAAAATTACAAACTTGAAAAAAGTCACCTTTTCACAACTTTCACAGGTCAGATTGCAGAACCTTGGAGACCACGCACGATATCTGGCGTTACCACCATGCTTTTACCACGCTAATGATGATCCTGACGTGCTCTGAGACCATTTTCCGTCGCCGTAGCAGTGTAGTAAGGACTCTGGCCTGACGGGGGTATTACTGAACATGTATCTATGTCTGCCAGTTTTCAGTGTTAAAGTTACATGGGTGATTTGAAGATATATTACATGGGTGATTTGATGCTAATTAATCTATCAAAATTTTGCCTCAAATCCTTCTCAAAATTTCAAGTTAAAAAGGTCAAATCTATAATGAGAATGTTCAACCAGTCTGCCTAGCAATACATAAAGATTTAGTTGGACAATTTTGGTTAAAACGTACAAGGGGAGATCACTTTGATCTTAATACTGTAAGACAATGATAGGATACAAAACGGACTTTCAATTGTTGCGGACAAAGAGAAGATAACTCAAATTAAGATTTAAAATAGATAGATAAATAAATAAACAACATAACAATATGACCAAATTTTATTTCAAAAATAAGTGAGACTAAAGTTTACTGACAAGGACTAAATTCAAACTCATCCTCAAAGTTTAATTTGCTTTATTTCACTTCTAAAAGCTAGACACAAGCTTAATAATTTAATGACAGGAATAATTTCAAACGCACATGACATAAAACATCTTTCTAAAATTTGACGGCATAAACTTTGACCCAAAGGTCCATTTTTAAAATTGGGGTCTAAGCTGTCACACAACTTCGCTAGTTGTCATGAACAAGACAAAGTGACCAAAATTCTGATTTGGGTATTTCCTAACTCAATAACTGTGTAGTCTAATAGTAATACAAAACTTATTACAACTAAAACATGTTTCTGCTTATCTGTACTAAAAGTTTCAATGAAATTAACAGATTCCTGTTCTTTTGTAACACCAGTCAGTATATAACATATATTTAACAGGACACCAGATTGTGCTACAGCTCAATTGATTTTAAATTTTATAAATTCCGTAACAACATAGTTAAAAGTAAAACGAAAGAACTTGAATGTACATAATATGTACAAAACACATTAATGGCGATTGTCATACATGAGGCAGTGTATGCTTACTTGTTATAGAACAACCTATGGTATTTAAAAAGCTCACTAACAATGATAGCACTATAATTAAAACACCTGGTACTAACAACATAGCAATAAAAACAGACTCATTCAGCACACAAAATATTTGTTATATAAAAATATATTAATACATGTACCTGCAGATATGGAAAGGTCATAAAATAACATTAACCTACCCTTCTCACACTAATTGAATATACTGTGCAAATGTAGTGAAATGTAAATAAATATATAGAGCACAAAGCACTTTAAACTACTGGTTTGAACCCACTCTTTTATAACTAGAGCACTTCTTCATAGTATACTATACTAGCCTACTGGAAGAACAATCTCTCTTATATATTTTACATAAATACAGACGTGACATCATTCACTTTATCTCTCTATCTGTATTATCTTAATATAGGTATATGTCAAAAACTGTGTTAATTTATATTCAAAGTCACATTTCTTGACTCTATTATCTTACATTAATTCCTGATAATTTATTATAAGTGAAAAACACAACAAAGATGAATTGATACTACAGACAATTAAATGTGTTGCATGTCAAAAACCACATCAGATTAAAGACATATTCCCTCAAACACAATTGGGTCATCTATTTAGTCTAACCTTATTTTTTTATCTAAAAGTGTGATATTTGTTGTGATGAATAAAGCTGAATCAAAAACGCCTGTTCCCTAATCCCAACAGACATCTTGAATAAAAATGTTGTTTCTTAAAAAAATAACTTGTGAGTCTGAAATTGTTATTTAAAGCAGAAACTATACTTCTTATTAATTAAAATCACAAAAGGAATCCCATTATTAAAAAAAACTACACATTATTGTTCTCCACAATAAATGCTTGAACATGATGATAGCTCTCCATTAAGAAAACATTTATTGCTATGAATTTGACAATGTAATTGTCAACTGATGTGACCAATAAGATTAAGGGTTTTAAAGTTTAAATCATGTAATTCTATTTCGTTTAATTTTCTAGCATTCTTCAATGCCTGGAAATAACTTTTTATTTGTACAGGCACCTGAAAAACCACAAAACACCAAAATATCCATAAAACACAATACAAAGACAAGACTGTGACATAAATAATGACATTTACCAGAAGAATTGTTACTGACAAACACAAAATTGTGTGGTCTGAAAAGGTCTGTGACAGGTGCCTTAGGCTTGTGTTTCTCAATATATTGTATTTTCTCAATATATGGTATACAACAACAATGAATAAATATGAGTGTGTGAGTCATGGAAACATAAATATTATATAATGGGTCAAAATTGATACTACCCGATTATATAAAGGAGACATTCATCTATTTTCAATGACAAGCTTATATCTAAGAACAGGCTTTACTTGAAAATGACAAATGATAAACGATCTACATTAAACTGAATTGTACCTCAGTTATGTAGAAGTGGGGTTTAGGGAGAGGGGTTTTACATAGGCTAAGGCTGTTCCCAAGTCCAATTCAGACAACCTGAATAACATATTGTTTAAAAAAAAAAAGTTATGTAGAACTTCGCACCTCATTACACTATAGGTGGGCATTATCTTTTAACATGAATTTGGGGACTGGGTTTTCTTGATGAAATAAGCTTCAGAAGACATTAGTTATCACAACATCGCCATTTTTTATGTGCTGTCAAAAATAACTTTTATCAGTATACCGGTACTCAAAACTTTAGAAACCTATCTAGCATAGGGGTACTGTTGATAATACATAAATATAGACAACTTATAACATGAGTACATCGGATGTTTTACATACCCTACTAATTTTGATTGGTCATTGACTCAGCCCCCAACCTCTCAGATTCATCCATAGAAAATATCATCACGAATGCCAAGTCTCAAACTTTCCAGTATGTTTAGCTATGATAATAAAGTTGCAAAGTTCAAGGTTCGATCAATGTCAACCTTGCTGGGACTTTTCCACTTTTCCATCATGATTTCTAATTTACTTTTCTGTTCTTCCATTATGCTATTACAGTTGCATTTATTTGGTTTTCTTTGTGTTTTCAACTTTATAAAAGCTTTCAACTGTACTGTCTTTTTCAGGCAGTTTTGGCATAATATCACAATAAAAATATATGGTTTTTGAAATCAGATAAAAATTGAGACCTCTAGAGTGTCCACAAGCTAAAACCATAGGCAATTATCCATGATATGCATCAATATCAAAAGGAACTAAGATCTTTGGGATATAATGAAATAAAGAAATATTTCAAGTTGTGTCAAATGTGAACAAAAGACAGACAGGGCAAAAGCATGACAGTAATACATCCACATGAAAATGTGAAAAACTTCCAATAAATAGAAACAATTACACTACTACAGATGGTTTGATGGGATCAAAAGGATATATTTGATTCTTCGTCTCCAAACAAACCTTGTAATCATGATGTCAGTTATGTAATCCCTAAGCTTAGCATTTTAAACAAATTGTCCAGTTTAGTAACAAAGATGTAAAATCAAACTGGAAATGAGAAAGCAGTTATCTACATTTCATATGTATCAAGAAATGAGCAATTACATTTCATTATTTTCCACGCTAATATTAAAACTTGATTAAAATTTTGTTTCATTTTTCTTTTCTTTTGAATTTCACTGTTAAAAGGTTTAATGACTTAGGGTTTGCTATTTTAAATAATTTATAGCCTATCACCCAATCCATATAATTGGAAAGTATTTCAAATTGGCTTACTTCAAAGCAAGAGACACCATTTTGTTTGATTTATTTCCTAATTTTAGACTTTGTTAAATAAAAAAGGAAAGATTTCAACAGATAAATGCAAGGATTGATGTAAGGTGTCAGTGCAGTACATTGTCAGTAATAAAACAAAATGAAATTGGAAAGTATTTCAAATTGGCTTACTTCAAAGCAAGAGACACCATTTTGTTTGATTTATTTCCTAATTTTAGACTTTGTTAAATAAAAAAGGAAAGATTTCAACAGATAAATGCAAGGATTGATGTAAGGTGTCAGTGCAGTACATTGTCAGTAATAAAACAAAATGAAATTTGCATCTGAGTGACAGATGTTTATTTCCATTTTGAAAATCATTTTATGACAAAAATCAATTTCGAAATTAAAACAACATAAACTAACCTACACTGTGAGTATCAAGACACCATGCGGTTTAACATCCACAAGGTCATTTTGCTACTATACTATATGGTTCAATAATTAATTTAATTTCAATAATTTGTTTGCACACATGGGCCTTTAGCAATGAGAAGAAACTCCCAGAAGTTGGAAAGACGACCATAATCTTTTCTATCAAAATCAAACAAAAATTTTTGTGACTTTCGTGAAATTAAGGAAGAAACTGGCAAATGTCAAAAATGCTTCTTTCCATGCAGGAATGTCTGCTGTTTCGTACAATAAAATCAACAGATGATCACATTCTCACCCTAACATTAACAAGCTATTACGTTTGAGGAGCACTGTCGCTCACCTAAATCCCCATCTAGGTATAGGTATTAATTATTATTACTCTCCTTGGTCCTCCATAATCCTGTTCCCCAGTTTCACATTTTATTTCTATAAAATTTAAAATTGTTGAACATACATCGCTGAACCTTAGGATTACTACTTTCTTATACTTACTGATGTCAATCACCATCACACAATGTTTTAATCAATCCAACTACAAATTGCACAGTCACAAATTAATTCATACTTCGAAGTTCAGACTGAATGCTCTCAAGACTAAGAACACTGATTGGGTAATCATTTTTTGTACGCCAGCCAGATCAAAGAGATAGGTTTACGCCAAGCATCCTTTATTTAACTTTTACAACGTGATAGAAAGAAATCAGGACTTAACCAGGACTAACTGTCAAATCAAATACAACAGATTACTTAGAGATATAGTCAGGTACATCTGCAGCATCTGCCCTACCGTCTCCTCCCACGTTTATACCCTTTTCATTTGATCTGACACCAGCAATGTAAGCATCATGGAATTCTTTCGATTCTAAATTGAGAGTTGGGTTAATTCAGTTCATTGGTGACTTCTGTTGGTTGCCACGATTATATGGAATTATATATGATCAAGAATGTCTTTATATTTGAAGGAAAAGAACAGATGGCACATTATTTCAGTTTTCTTTGCTGGAATTTCTACAACTCTCAAACACACAAACATAATATAGTATTTTAAAATTCACTCCAAAATTATCCAATAACAAGACATGTATGTAACCTATAACAATAACAATTCAAGACGAGAAAGGTTGGCTCTGGGTGTCTATTAAACAACAATTTTAATCAGATTGATGTGAACTTGTCGTAAAGTACATATAATAACCATTGTCTAAAAGTATAGAAAGTTTTACCAGGTCACTTGATGTGCTCTTTAAGCGGGTAAATGAGCTTGTACATGTAATTGTAATAACTCTTTCCCTTTGCAAATTAATGCTATCTAGAATTCTTTTTTTGAAGTATTAGACAAATAAAGATGTTTAAAGTATATCTAGGTAAAAAATGAGTAAGACTAAGAGCCACCATTCTGCTTGTACCACACAACAACGTCTTTGGTAAACAATGCACGTGCCATAGAACCATTGATCGACGCCTTGTGATGTGACGTTACCTGCAGAAGGCCTTTAAACTTATGAAGGTCAGTCATCTAATATAGCGGTATAAAAAACCTTCACAATACATCTGTGAAACAGACTGTTATCTATGTCTCAATGGACGTAGTGTCAAAAACCTTTTTTCTGGGCAGCTTTTGTTTGCCAGAGAATTTTAGATTTGTCTGATAGCCTCTACCAGGCATTGTTACTAGAGGATAGGACTATGTATATCTACTCATCACATTAGTAGTTTTCCTCCAAAAATTCAGTGGAAACTAGTGAGCAAGTCATCCTGGTTGAAAAACCAAGAGATAGGGCTGAACGATATTCTCGATATAGTCATTTATCGCGATATGGTATTTTCAGACCCAACTACGATATCATGTGGCCAAATATCGGCCAAATATCGTTGCAGCCCATTTTTGTCAATTTCTAGGTCCCAAATGTTAGCGATTTAGCTCCATTAAAAAAGAAATTGAGTTTGTCACTAAAGGCATCCAATCGTGGATAAAAACAAGCACTGACATCAGTATATCTCAACGTTTTCAATTATGTTCTCGTACCTATATACCGCCCGTGGGCATATCGTATAGCACATATGTACACCATGGGTTATGTTATAAGAATGTGAATTATGATTTATATGGCATATGATATATTATTTTTTAAAGTGAGAATTTCATATTTTCTAAGAAACTCAAAACATAATCATTTCTATGTCGATTGCTCAACAGGTTGTCCACTCACTATTATACCATCACAGGCATTAATCCCCACACAGTACTTATAAATCATTGACACTGGAAATAACAACACAATTACCGTACCTCCCTTGTTTTTCTATTCCCCCTCTCACCCCATGCAATAGCTATCTTCAAACGTTTGAATTTGAAGTTGAAAACGTTATATTTCTCAATTTCTCACCTGGCAATAGTGAACAATTGGATTAATAATATAATAGGATTATTCTTTAACAAGGTAGGTTTGTTTACAGATACCATCTATTTTAAAGTAGCTAAGTCTCTAACTCAATATCATCGAAAGTCTTCGACGTTGAAAACACAAATTATTTGTCAATTTAAATCAACATTGATGGTGTGGTCTTACCAGGAAAAGATGGGCTTCTGATATCCAATATTTAAGACAAAGTAATTTTTTTTACCATTGGTACACGAATCGTGTACCATACGGCGTTTCAGACTCATTTTCAGCTAGGGACCCAAAGAACAAGGCTAGGTATAGTTCAGCTCTGAACGTCGGTCTCATTACACTCACCCTGAGCGTTCAGAAACTGTTCCATTCAATCAATAATTGGTGCCCCAGTCAATTTTACCTGGCAACTTTTCACTGCTTAACGATGGGGTGTCAATCCGTGTGGACGCATGTACAAAGTAAACGAACATGTTAGTGAGAAAATAAGACCTTGCTTACTTCGCTGGAGTCAGTATGACGACACAACACGCTGTTAAAAATACGTCCCCTCCAATCAAATTACAATTTCGCAGCCATGACACTCTAACTGTAGGTCAACGTCCACATTCAGGAATGTCGGTCATACAAGAAGAAACGAAATGTACATGCTTTACATTGTACAGGCTTTCACCCGGATTGAAACCCCGTCGTTTAGCAGTGAAAAGTTGTCCAGTAAAATTGACTGTTCTCCAATTTTTTTCGACATTGATTCAATGGGACAGCCCCTGGACCAAACTGATCCCGCAGTGAATATTCGCTTGGCCGATACAATCACTGATAAGCATGACATCGACGAGGCTTAATGAGTACGGCATATTAACTTTTTTACTCCGACAAATTAAATTCTCAAACATTCTTTTGAGGTAAAAGAAAAATAAATAAAGACGTTTGAAGTATTTGTAGTTAAAAAATATTTCCTTTTTAGTGTAAATTGGTATTAAAATGAGTAAAATGCATCATTTTGCCCGAAGCAGTTAGGTGTTAAGTAAACATTGCACGAGCCGTTGAGCCAATGACTACGAGGCGTGCAGTCAACGCACGTGTTTTGGAAAGGCATCCGTTACAGAGATAATTCGTAAGTAATTCTTTGTGAAACAGATTGCCCCTGGACTAGGCTAGGTATACTCCACATTACATTTCAAATGGTGAGCATGCGCAATAAATACTATATAGACTGGAATAACCGGACGCTATATATATTGTGATTCAACTGAGACTAATGGTGTACTTCGCCAAACATATAACTGATTTGATATTAGAGTAAAAACGGAAACGATTGAATGTAAATCAGTTTATATACATTCATATTAAATTATATACATTCATATTAAATTATATACATTCATATTAAATTATATGGCTTGCGACCCATTTGTGTCAATTTCTAGGCTCCAAATATTAGCAATTTTCATTTAGCTCCTTTAACTTAGGCTTTATTTTAATACATTTTAAAAACATACCTCCAACAATATTTTAGTCACAGAGAGCAGACCCGATAAGAATTCGTTACTGAAGTAACTAATTGTGAATGTAATCATTTGCTACCAACACCCACCCCACCCCACCCGCGTCGACCATCCCCACCCCATCCCCGGCACCTTTTTTTCTTTTTAGCCTACTTATATACTTATGAGCTAACCAACCTTTTTACCTTTTCTCTTCAGTGAATTTCTGTGTAGTAATATTAGCTTTTCAAGCAAAATGAAATGGCATCACTATTGCGAAGGTCGTAACCGTCAGTCATTCATAATTTCATCACAAGATATTTTAATAATAATCACACCATTCACTTGTAAACAATCGTCTGATCTGGTAACATGCAAATTTTGAAACTATTTCATAATCTTTTTTATACCGAAACGAATATTGATTTAGAAGGTCAAGGTCATTTAATACATTGACGTGATGATCTGCTAATAATTATATATTTTCTACAGTTATACTTTATGCCCAGTAAATAAAATTAATTTTAAATCATATTTTGTATTTGAATTTATTGTTTACATTAGATCTACAATTTTCTAAATACTAGGATTTTTATAACTAACAGTAATATTATTACTTCATACGGTATTTATAAATAGTGGATCATCACAGAAAAATAAACAAGATGGCAGTAAATGATAACAAAATTCCAAACAATTTTTCAAAACAAAACGTTTTGTTATATATAATGCCCCAAAAGATACAAAAACGACGCTTAGAAGATATGAAGACAGGTGCTAAAAAGAAAGGGATACAAATTTCCCCAAATTATTGGTAAAATAACTAGTTTGGGTCAATTTATTTGACAGTTCTGTAAGTCAGACTGTCTACAGTCAGTGATGATGTTTGATATTAAATATTTCTGTTTTTTTTATACCTTTGATTAATTTTATGGTCAGTCCAGTTTCGCCAGCAATATGGAATTCCGTCATATCATAGTCCCGACCTGAGATGTATGATGAGTAGAATCATGGTGTATGCATGCCCATCTTTGTTAGAGGGGCAGACAGAAGCGCCGTATGATGTAATGATGTTGGTTAAGTGCCATTTCATTTCCTGATTTATTTAATTAACATATTGATATGAAGTTCACTTAGATTGGATAAGTTAAAGTAGCTAAATCTCTAACTCAATATCATCTAGCTACGAGATAGTTCAGCTCTGAACGTCGGTCTCATTACACTCACCCTGGACGTTCAGGGACTGGCCCATTCAATCAATGTCGAAAATAATTTGACCCCCAATTTTACTGGGCAACTTTTCACTGCTAAACGATGGGTGTCACCCCGTGTGGACGCGTGTACAGTGTAAAGGGACATCTCAGTGAGAAAATAAGACCTTGCTCATTTCGCTAGAGTCAGTATGAGCATCACAACACGCTGTGTCATGTGGCGAAAGGGTAGTTTGATAGGAGGGGACGTATTTTAAACAGTGTGTTGTTTCGCTCATACTGAGTCTAGCGAGGTAAGCAAGGTCTTATTTTGTCACTAAGATGTTCCTTTACAAATTACATTGTACAGATGTCCACTCCGATGTTTCGCAGTGAAAAGTTGCCCAGTAAAATTGACTGGGGTTCAAATTATTTTCGACATTGATTGAATAGGCCAGTCCCTGAACGGTCAGGGTGAGTGTAATGAGACCGACCGACGTTCAGAGCTGAACTAGCTACGAGAATGTAACTAAAAACGTTGAGATATACTGATGTGCTTGGTTTTTTAAGCTACGATTGGATGCCTTTAGTTCCATGTGGCAAACTCAATTTCTTTATTAATGCATGTACGATCTTTAAAATAATTTAATTTTACATTCATTTATCAGCAAATACACCGACAATAAAGAAAATGATCAAGCGTTGTTTTTATGTGTTAACGACGTAAATTTAAAATGTTGGGGAAGCAATCTACACTATCGCTATGATTTAAAAAGAAGGGATTTGCACCTGTGTCTGGTAGGATTATCTGCTTAATTGTAGTTGAATGTAGCAGAAACGTTATAAATAACAGTAATCAAACGTTGTTTTGATGAAAAATATTGTCAATTTTGCTTACATTTTGCAAGTGGAACTAAATAGGACCATTTCTTATCACGAAACACAGAGGGTTGAGAGATGAAGTTTGTTATCTAAATATCATCCAAAGTCTTCGACATTGAAAACATAATTTATATCCAAGTGAGATTCGCGTTCGGCTTTGCTGCTAATATGATTTCAAGTTAATTCTCTTGTTTCACAGTGATACAGTACTTACCTAGTAATATTTTTTAGTTGTAAAAACAAAAAAACAAAATGAATGAGATATGTAGAAATTAAAAACATCTTTCACTAACTTATAAATATCTAAATCTAAAATGCTGAAAATATACATATTTATTTTCATACTGATTTTCAGCTCATCGGTAACACATGTTGTCTCAGAGTTTACCAACCTCGAACAAGTATTAAGAATTTTAGAAGTTAAAACAGAGGCTGAAATAAAAGATCAGCATATTGTTAAAACAGCCTGGTTTATAGAAAGTATAAAAGCTGGATATCCTGTTCCAGTTGAAATCCAACACAAAATACAGTTGATAATGCCTAAGGTAAAGTACTATAAATTTAAAGAGCACTTTTGTAATTTTTCAGATTTGTGGGCAAACAAATTATAGTTTTGTAAATTACTGAAAACTGTATATGCAAATCATTAATAAACAAGTCATGGTAAATCAGCAAGATAGTTGATTTTGTGAAATTTCAATATTTATTAGCGTTTGCTACAGTGATTGCTTTATGTAAGCCTTGTTTGTCATTTTTAACTAAAATTTTGTAATGCTGTTGTAGATTTTAATTTGTTGTTATTCAGGAAGAGGAAAAAAATGTGGAACCTGTGATTAGTGTGATACCAGAATGGGCGTGTCAGAGAACAACACCATTTAAACATTTTAATGAACAGTTTACTGTTAGTACATTATATTGTTTAAAAATTAAAAACACTTATATGGATATACTACGGTGGCTGATTTAGGACACGCAAAAAAATATTTTTATCTCGAGCGCATGAGATACTAAGTTGAGCGCTCGAGATATTAAGTCGAGCGCTCGAGATAATACAACCGAACACGTCTCTACCGATGTTTTAAGCTATATGATTTGTGCATTATATTCAATGATAAAGTTGCAGAATACAGATTCATTTGTTTATTTTTACAGTCCATCCAAAGCTGCAGTTACGGAGCGGATACCCCCCCTCCCCCCACACACACACACACACATGCACATTCCACCCCATGCGTATAACCTCCACTAAATATTTCCTGTTATATTTACCCCCTTACAAGTGGGGAGTATATCGCATGTTATTATACGAATTAATAATTGTATATATCGATGTTACAGAGTTTTGCTAAGAGAGACTGACATTTCCTCTTATCTAGAACAGGGCGGAGGGCTTGACAAGGACAGTTGTCTAGTCGTTCGGATTGGACAAAAAACCGAGGTCCCGCATACACGTAAAAGATACCTTGACAGTTGGGCAAATAGCACAGTGTGTGGTGTATGCTCGTTTTCAATAGCCGAGTTGAGGAGTAGGACGTTAAAGCCCATTTCATTTCATTTCTTATGTAGAAGCTCAGGTCAGATCCAGGGTTATTTATTTATATGTAGGAACTTATCAATGTCTAGTTTACCCGGGTTTTTACATTCTACACCGGTCCTTACACCTTGTTCTAACTGGGGATTCAACGTCTCCACTTCCACAACCCGAGAAACCTTTATCTTATTGAATTCAGGGTCCTTGCTTTGGGAGGAAACATAAGGACACGGAGTAAAACCACACGATTGAGAAAGCAGGGGTAGATATGTAGTGGTGCTGATGTATATGGGATGGAGTTGGGGTTAAGGTGTGTGTAATCTGGGATGGTTGAGGTGATGGTGGATGGATGTAGAAGTCTGACACGATCACGCCACTTGCGTCGCGGTAAATAAGGCAATGATCAGTTTCTACATATGAAATCAATAATCTGGATCAGACCCGAGCTTCTAAATAAGAAGATATGCCAATCTCTCATAGCAAAACTGTGTAACCTCGATATATATAATTATTGATTCGCATAATAACATGTTATATACTCCCCATGTTATATATGCGGGGGAGGGGGGTGAATGTAGAAGCCCGGGTAAATTAGACATTTATTAGTTCCTACTTGTGAAATAAATAACCCTGGATCCGACCTGAGCTTCTACATAAGAAATGAAATGAAATGAAATGGGGTTTATCATCCTACTGTTTTGCTCCTAAACTGGGCTATTGAAGACGGAAATACGTCATACAGTGTGCTATTAGGGAAATTGTGCCCGGGCAGCGGCGCTATGGCCTACTCTTATATCGAATTCCAACTGCCAAGGGATCTTTTACGTGTACGCGACCTCGGTTTTGCATACGATCCGAACGACTAAATCAGCCACCGTAATATACTACTTCTGAATTTATTAACATGCTACGTTTCGATACACATAAAGATATCGTTATCAAGCAAATAATGATATTTAACAAAAATGTGGTGCAATACAAAGTAAAAAGATAAAAATTGGAAACCATATAACAGATTAATCATTAATTAAGGATTATCAAGATGAGAGAAGTAATAATATGGCTAAACAATTACAAAGGTTTAACAAGATGAAAGACTTATTTTTTTATGATACTCAAAAACTCACCATATAAATCTTTGATTTTCTTAATATATCAGTGAAATTTAAATTTGTTAAGATTGTGTTTTATTCTGTAATTCATTTTTTCAGGAACCTTTAGAAATTTTGGAGAAATATGCAGAGCTTCGTGATCAAGAGCAAGACTATTCTAGAGCACTGGCTTTCAGACGTGCCTCCTGTGTTTTAAAAAGTCTACCATACAAAGTTACAAATATTAGCAGTTTGAAAAATATTAAAGATATTGGAGGTCACAGTTCAAGGGTCATAAAGGTTAGATATATCTTATAATATAAACAGTACTGTTTACCTCCAATATGAAAGAACATGGCTTTGACTATCAGTATTTGCATCAAAGAACGTAACCTTACCTGGCACTATCTATCTTGTTTTATTCCTCTAAAGCATTTAAATATGATATTAGATGATTAATCCACCAGTCTTGTATATCCCAGTATATATTTATACATATTAAAAAGGTTTTCAGAAGCAGTAATTGCACATCAATCCTCAGCAGTAATTCATTTCCCACTCGGCAGTTTAAAAAAAAATATGAAAAGATATTTCAAGACAACAGAATTACGTCAACAATCTTGCATTATGAATGTATTTCTTGTTCCTATGGTCTACTAATTACACTGAGTTTTGCCTTCAGTCTATTTGCCCCTATAAATGTTTTTAAAGGAATGGTAGACTTAATATGTAATAAATTTGAATATAAGACTCTTTTAGAGCATATGATATAAACTCTGGACTAACATTTATGTCACTTAGTTCAAATAGGTGCTAACTAGTGTTAATATAAGCAAATTGGTTAGGGTTTGTGTTTGTAAACCTCTGTAACTGTAAATTCGTTGTAAACAGGAAGATTTGTTTATGTATATTTTTTACAGCTTTATATTATTGTATTGTTTCTGCTGTCTCCTGTGTAATAAATTATTTATTCTATGATTGTTGTCATGGGAATGTCTGATTAATTATGTTTTAAGTATAATGTACAAATATTTGATTATCAGGAAATATTAGAAGATGGCTATTGTCAAGAAGTAGAAGATATTGTAAATGATCCCTGGTTTCACAAGATGAAGGTTGGTTTGTTTGTTTCTAGTAAACTTTACTTTTAAGCCAATAAAAAGTAAACATGTAGCGATCGTTTGGTCATATACTTGCCAAACAAAAACTACATACTGCCAAACAAAAACATATGAGCAACAACCAAATAGGCTCAAATGATAATTGAGTTATAGAATCAAAGACAAATCGCAATGAGTCTGTCAATTCAGTTCTTTTAGTGTTATACAAACAACACCCTTCAGCCCAATTATCAGTACAAATTTCCTATAGTGAGAGTACCCATCTGATTGTCACATGAAAAACAAGCAACTATCCCAATTTGTTTTCTGTTAATTGTTTATTTAAATTATTGTGCGCCCGGCTTTACGATGAAAAGTTTAAATACATTTTGTGTCACAATATATACAATTAGCCAATGGTAGATTGGGGTTTAAAGAAAATTTAGATTGATGAATTCTATAATAATGAAATTAGTTGTTCTACTTAACTGATTCAACTGTATAATACACAAAAAATTTTCCACTGAATATTAAACTTTCTATTTTATTTTTAGTTTGTTCGAAAAATGCAAGTTTGGTTCTGATACATAGATCAGGCCTTTACATCGTTTTTATTTTCATTCCAATCAAACGATTAGGTGCTTCTTCTTTAACACCTTCCATCCTTTTTCGTATCCATGGTTGTACGTGGCAAGGAGTAGGGTTTTCTCCGGGTACTCCGGTTTCCTCCCACTGCTAAAAGACCTCTACGCGCAAGCGAATTATTGAATTAAAATCAAACCATATGTTAGTCCGGAAATGACCTGGTTTGTGTTGAGTGGATGTTAAACCCCATTTCTCTCTCTCTCACCTTCCATCCTGCACCACTGATGAGAGGAACCCAGGGGGAATTTATGGCCAATATCTGAAAGAAACCCAGAAGTTAAAGATTAACCAATGCCATGCTCATCAAGTACTAAGTAGACAATATAATCTATTAATTTTTTCAGCTGTTTAGTAGTATATTTGGTGTTGGACCATCAACAGCAAAAAAATGGATCGAGAAAGGTTGGAGTAATTTACAAGATATAAACATTGAAGATTTACGGAATGATTGGAGAGTTATTTGGGGTATAAATTTTTATATTTTATTTGTTATTTAACTCTGTAATTGCAAGTAATTATTATTTTATTATTTATACATTGAGATAAATGTTGTAAATATGTAGAAAATCTCATACAAGGCGTTAAAGATATATCAGTAAACTGGTACATAAGATATATCCGTCAAGTCAATAATTTTTATTTTATCAAGTATCGATATAACTTGTTTGTAAAGTGATGACAAGAATTTAGTGGTGACTTTGATGTAATATTGGTATGTAAATGGTTTATTAAAGTAGAGCTAAAAGATTATAACTACCGTACTTGATTCAATGTTAAAATGGCCACACAACTTGGGTTAAGAAAAAAAACCCAAGGACTAAGTAGGCGTAATGAAAAGGGCGAGTGTGGTCATTTTGATCCTTATCAAAGAGAATAGTGATACATGTACTGTTTTGTGTCTTTGCAAGTTGTTTGTCCCATTACTTTTCCTGTACTAATCCCAAAGGTGAATGCTTAAGAAGACGATTAACCGTATTTCAATTTCTTCTGAGAATGGATCTTCAAACCATACACAAATAATTGTAAAACCTGTTTTTAAGGTGTAGCATTTCATGAAGAGTTAATGGTCTCTGTGTCTCGTACAGAAGCTGATGTTTTTGCTCAAATTGTTCGTGAAGAAGCTGAGAAAATATTACCTGGTGTTAGTGTTGTATTGACTGGTGGCTTTAGAAGGTTTGTTTATATTTAAATTCATATTCGATTTTCCCATTAAAGCTGGACTTCAGTTTTAACAAGTACGAGTGTACTATGGTCTAGCAACCGAGCATGACATCTTTGCAGCCATCTTGGAATTGTGTCACCATATTAAAAATTGAAGTCTGCCAATTGATGCACAATTGTAAGATGTTAAGTATCATGTCAATCGAACTTGAATTGCTGGAATCTTAAACTTTTTTTCAAAGTGCGTTGCTCTCAATAAAAATAGCGGGAATATGAGTAGCACTTGGGTCTGAGTTCCTGGTCCAAAATATCAATAAGAGACATAGTGACTAAACAACCATAATTTTACAAGAGATCTTGACTATAAAACTTGAGTACTTATTTAAACAGTTTGACTTTATTTGTATATAGTGTAGTATAGATATTTGATTGTTATTTACTTATAGAGGTAAACCAATTGGCCATGATGTAGATTTATTGTTAACCCATCCAGATGTAGGCAGTGAAACAGGACTTTTAGCAACTTTATTACAAAGACTGAAAGAGAAAGAATTAATATTATGTGGTAATCATGAACGATCCAGTTTTTCAACTGAAGTTTATCAAAGAGATTTCAAATTAAGCATGAGAGGACAGTTAGATCATTTTGAAAAGTGGTTAGGAATTTGTAAATTTCCAAAAACTTTCATTGAGGGGCGTTCAGACCTTCTTACTAACATTAATGTGGCTACAAATCCACTAATTAAAGGCTCATTTGATGATGAACCAAAGACCAAATTAAGGAAACTCTCATCTAAAACTTTATCTCCAGTTGATGTTTTCAAATCTACAAGAGTTTGGAAAGCAAGAAGGGTGGACCTGATTATCTCCCCTCATGATCAGTATTATTATGCTCTAGTTGGTTGGACTGGTAATAAACATTTTAATCGGGATTTAAGACTTTATTCACAGAGAATGTTAAATATGAAACTGACAAGTCATGGTTTATATGATCTATCAAAGGTAAGTTTTGTAAAAAAAAAATTCCAGACTTTACCATTAAACTATTTAGATGATTTTATTGAACATCTTTAAATTTGGTAACAGAAGATCCATGAAAAATAACCCTTAAAGTAAAGCCTGTTCCATTATATTAGAATAAAAACAAAGCAAGCCTGATGAATTAACCCTGTTTTAAAAATATTAGAAATGTGTGGATGAATCTCTGTAGTTCAGGAAAAATCAGATCTTGGTGATATGGTTGGGGATAAAAGGAAATCATCCGCCAAAATAGTAATGCATAATAATCTATCAAAAAACTTGACAAGACTGTATAAGAAAGGGTAGTGTGGATCCAGTTGATAAAGGGACTTGCCGCCCAAAACTACCTTATTTCTCATAAAGTCTTGTCAAGTTTGTTGCTTGGCAGATTATTATATATGCTTTATTAATAGAAACTAATAATAATAATTATTTAACACAGTTTGGAGTTTTATATTTAATTCTTATATTTAGCTTTGCCTAGGGTCAGTTTCCTTGTTATTGTTTTTACAATCAATAGCTTACAGAATCTTCTTGTGGATGTTTTTTTCTGCTTTTTATCGATAACAGACTACTTCCATTTACTTTCAGAATATAATTGTTCCTGCATCCAGTGAGAAAGAAGTGTTTGAAAATCTTAATCTAACCTTTCGGGAGCCTTCTGACAGGAACTGTTGAGATTGAAATTAGTAATTGAAACTGGATTCCAGTGAGATTCACTATAACACTGAAACTGTTATAAGACTATTTCCAAGTGCCAGTGTAACAAAGATCACAATGAAAGCTAAAAGAGAAACAATAACTCAACTTGGTTTTTTGTTTCGTTGTTGACGATATTTTACATTTTAATTCAAAAACTGTATTTGTATTGTTTATTATTTCTTACAAATAATTTTTAATTTTTATTTTATCAAAGTTAAAATATATTTTATTTATTTTCTGTAGTTTTGACTTTTGTTATTTTTATATGCCTAAATTTCCGATAATTACTGTCAAGAGTTATGGCCCTGTAGTGGCTATAGTTAATATCCGATTGACTTTAAATTAATACACAGTGTTAAAGGTCATTAGTCGAAGAAGCCTATTGATTTTCAGCGATTTCTGATAATTACTGCCAAAGTTATCTCCCTTGATCACTTAAAAAATCTTGTGATGCTCTAGAGGCCAAACTTATCATCCAATGCTTTGTATACTAAATGTTATGGCCCTTTGAAAAATCTTGTGGACGCTGTAGTGGCTATAGTTAATATCCAATTGACTTTAAATTAATACACAGTGTTAAAGGTCATTAGGCGAAGAAGCCTATTGATTTTCAGCGATTTCCAATAATTAGAATAGGGTAGAACTTTATAAAAACCAAACAAATTCTAATGATTTTCTGATAATTACTTAATGAATAGTTACTCTTAATCAGATTTTAGTGTATTAGCTAAGTTTCATTACCTAAAAATGTAAAAATATGCGACAACTCTTGACTGCCCGGCGATATAGCTGCTGTGAGCGTATGTTTCGTTGCCTGGCAACCTATCTTTATATCATATGTTCGGTTGGAACTGGAAACCAAGGTCCCAAATGAACAAACTAGTAATGCATGTTAACGACACTTGACCATTGGGATTGAAAAAAGAGTATAATTATGTTATTGGGAAGTCAAGTCACCTGCTGTCTCTAGTATAACACATTTAACCATAGAAATTACATTGTTAGTCTTTAAATAACCAAAGTATTCTGCTGATGAGATGTTAAAGGACAATATTGGTGCCAGTCATTATCACATATGTGATAGAACTGATTAAACACTTTCCAAATATAATATTAACACAGAGATCATCGCTACCATAGAGGAGTAATAAAGGATTCATGAATCGGAAGTGACGAACGCCAAAGGAAAACACGAGTTATCTCTCTATGTGAATGACTGAAGTGACGAGTGATGACAGATAAACGGCCGAATTTCTGCTCACTAATAATTCCTTCGAAGACAAAAAAGTTGTTATATGGGACCGCAAGAGGTTATCTGACGATACAATAAAGTAATTAAGTGTCATAAGATAAGAGAACACGGGAAAAATAGAAATACTCCGTACAGCCCCTTGTTTTTATCCCTTCTGTAGGGGAGACCGGGGCACATTGAACCACTTTGTTCACATACATGTTTGTCCTCATTTCATATCAAATGTTTTTATTAGAAGATCTCTTTATTTCATGATCAAAATTTAAAAAAAAAAATCAATATGCCCTCTTATATGGATCAAACCCCGGTTTATCTGGATTGTATAGATTAGACATATATGAACTTAAGTACAAGAATTTCCTAAGCTAAGAAGTTAACATGTATGGAAAATGTTTCTCTTTTAAGCGCTTTTTTGAAAAATCCACTGCCTAAGAAAATAATTGACAGCATGTGGCTTATTGATGGAGAAATGGGTCTAAGAAGTTATCTCACTTCTGTATAGTGTTGGGTTGTATAGTATTATTTATAAAGGATATATCCATGGTGGTTCAATGTGCCCCGGTCTCCCCTACCTTATAAAAACATGGTAATGCACAGACTTTTAATCTGTTTTTCTTTCCTGTTCTCTTATCTAGTGGCAGTCAATTCTTTTTATGAATTGTAAGATATTCTCTCACAGTGTCACACAGCAACCTTAGGTCTTCGAGGGAATTATTAGTGAGCAGATATTCGCCCATGTATTTGTTATCACTATTCACTTCAGTTAGTTATATAGAGGAATAACTCGTGTTTTCCTTTGGCGATCGTCACTTCCGATTCATGAATCCTTTATTACTCTTCTATGGTAGCGATGATCTCTGTGTTAATATTATATTTGGAAAGTGTTTAATCAGTTCTATCACATATGTGATAATGACTGGCACCAATATTGTCCTTTAACCTCTTATTGGTATATTGCTTGTCTACTATAAATAAATAATACAATTAGTAACAAAAACTTATTTTCAACAAACTAAATTTATATTTATTAATACAATATTATAAAAAATATAACATAATTCCAATATTGGTAGAAATATAATATATACAAACAACTTTAAAATGATAATATGATCGATAACATAATTCATATTTATACCCGAAAACTTGTCAACATCTTATCAACATCCTTAGATAAGAAATGAAATCATATACCATGTTCTTCAATTTATGACACAATTTATTGTATTAATCTTTAATGCTGTCAAACAACAAATGTACACTTGAAGAATACCAGTACATAAATTTTGTTAGGCAGAACAATGTAAAAAAAACTATTATTTATAATTTTATTAAATATTCTGTTCTGCACAACTAGACATTTGATTTATTCACAAAATAGCCTTGAAAAGCTTACATTGTACGAAAATGATATTTAATCAATCAATCAGCTGGGGTTACAGTCCACGTCACCATCTCTTGATGCTTTCATTTTTTTTATTTCTTCATGTACAAGTTTCTCTAATTTTAAAATATCTTCTGGCTTTTTATACTACAAAATAAAAAATGTCAGTAACAATATGTCCAATGTAGTTATTAACCAATTTCAAAGAGTCTATTCTTTGGAAACTATTATACCAAGCTTATTCTCATCTCATCCTTCTTGGGTTCATATATTTGATTAGGAACAATTGCCAAGAAAGTCCTTCTAGCCCCAGCACTTTATATTTGACAAACATGTACATTAAATTTATTCACTCTCAACAATATAAATTGCCACATAAAGATATGTAACTTACAGAAACTATTAATGTGTTATTAGCATGAGCTAACTGTGTCTGTTTCTGTAGTAAATATAATCCAGCTCTTTCCATATCTGGTATACTAAATTTTTTATAATACCTGTAGAAATAATCATTAGAAATTAATATAATACATTGTATTACATTCTCTATCAAATTACCTTTATTCAATTTGTTCAATACTACAGTTCATGTTTTAGTGATGTTTAGTCGAGATAGGAGAATATCATGCAGAACTCACATGTGAGGAGATTGGTAGAGGCCACAGAAACAGAATATCAACAACAATTGATCTCATATACATATTCATATAAACATAATAGCGCCTAATTAATGCATCATTTGATATGTCATCTAGAAAAATGGTCTTAGTGACCAAGTGAAATAGAAAACTTACTTTTTATTTTTAGTTTTGATAATAATATTTTTGTTGTCATCACTGATGTTGACTATATAGTTATCAAGGGGGTATGGTAGGTTACGGATTCGCCACTGAAAATTCTGAGCTGTGTCTTTTCTTACAAAAATTGGCTAAAAAATTAAAATGTTGTATAATATAGAGATTTTCTAACAGTTTTCTAATGTTTTAAAGTTAATATTCTAAAGGTATTCCTTATTAAAAATCATCGATTGTTTTGTCAGATTCGTCAAAATATATTGTCTATATCTAAAGCATATACGTTTATGAGACGAAGAATAAAGCGGAAATTTCATATTTTCTAAGAAAGTTAAAACATAATTATTTGAATGTCTTTTGCTCAAAAGGTTGTCAACTCACTATTATATGCTCATGGGCATTATTTTAGAGGCATAAATATTTGTGACACAGGAAATAGTAACACAATTATCTCCCTTGATTTCCATTCACCCCTATGGAATGGCTATCTTCAAACGTTTGAATTTGAGGGTGAAAATTATATTTTCGCCAATTATAGGATTATTCTTTAACAAGGTAGGACTGTTTATAGATACAATCTATTTTAGGCCTTTATTTTAATATATTTTAAAAATATAACTTAAAAATATGAAATTGGAACTTTAATGTTGCCAAAGTAACATCATACCTCGCGCAGTGTTGCATTTGATTAGAGGTAATCCAACTACACACTGCTATTATGACTGGATATTGTTGTGTTAAATTTTGATTGATCAGTAGTCCGTCTACCAACCAATCACTAGCTGCCAATACTGGACCAAATTATGTTTACATAACGTTACGTCATGACTCACGATTTTATTATGCAGAATACTGCAGTAAAACTAATTGCGTGACAAACGAGGCTATCAAGTCGAATGAAATGTAAACAGTACTGTTTGGAAACGAACACACTTTCACCGATTTTAATACCGCAAATCACTGTCCAAAGTTTTAGGGAAGACCCAGATTAAACGAAGGACTGTCATGTTGCTGTACTTAAGTGATAGCTTTCATTGAACGGAAAGAATAGACACACTCCCGCTATTCCAGCAATGGTCAGAGAGGGATTTCTCGGGCCATTGCTTCAGGAATATGCAGTAACATTTGTCATAATTTCTTCATAGTTCTGCATTAGGCTAGTTCAATTTAGTCTTGTATTATATGCAGAAACTACACAACCATCTGTAATTTTAACTCTTCAATTAGTAAGAGCACACTATACCAAGCTATTAACTTACATTTGTGTTACTTTCCATTAATCCCTCAGAGTCAAGAGATCTTGGTTTTAATTCTTCTCCAACTTCAAATTCCCAACCACTGGTACCACCTAGTGTTCCTTTCTTACGCCATTTCCGAACTGGAACATAAGATGTTATCATTAGGAGATGGATGAAATTAAAATTCATCGGAAAACATAAAAATGGGTTTTTGAACAATATATAACAGTACAGGGAAATTTAAAGGACAATATTGGTATCAGTCATTATTACATACCGGTATGTGATAGAACTGGTTAAATACATTCCAAATATGATTTTAACACAGAGATCATTGCTACAGGAGATCGGTAACAAACATCTGAATATACAGGAAGTGACAACAAACATGACAAACATGAGTTATCCTTCTATATAACTGACTGAAGTAATGAGCAATAACAGACACACGATCGAATTTCATTTCCTTAATAATTCCGTTGATGATGAAAATTGGCAGTGAGAATTGGCTGTCAGTAGATAAAAGATAACGAACAAATTAGAAAAAGTCTGTGCATTACAATGTTTTAATTAATAGCAGAATGAATAAAAACAGTGGAATGCACAAGATTTTTCTATTTTTCGCGTTTTTTCTTATCTAGTGACAACCAATTTTATTTTTGAACTGTGAGATATCCTTGAATCGTCTTATAACAAATTTCCATCTTCAATGGAATTATCAGTGAAATGAAATTCGTCTGTGTGTCTGTTATCGCTCGTTACTTCAGTCAGTTATATGGATATAGAAAGATAACTCATGTTTGTCGTCACTTCCAGTATATTCAAGTGGTTTTTTATACGCCCACATTTTCATGTGGACGTATTATGTCGTCGCCCCTGTCCGTCCGTCCACAATTTGTTTGTGGACTCTCTACAGGTCACAATTCTTATCCGATTTTGACGAAACTTGAAATATAGGTTTATCCCCAAAAGATCTCGGCTGCTTTCAATATTGGCATGTATCGGATCAAAACTTCATGGATTATGGCCCCTGATTGTACGAAAAATCACGTTTTTAGCTTGTGGACCCTATAGAGGTCACAATTTTGAACCGATTTTGATGAAACTTGACATGCATGTTTGTAACCCAAAGATCTTGGTCCCTTTCGATATTTGCGGCTATCGGAATGTAATTTCCTGAATTATGGCCCCTGATTGTCCGAAAAATCACCCTTTTTAGCTTGTGGTCCCTCTGGAGGTCACAATTATTATTCGATTTAAAAAAACGTTTGATTATATCACCGTTACACCCTAAGGAAGGTTGAGTTCGAATTTCGGGAAAATCGGACGAAAATTGCCATACAAAATGGCCACCGTTTGTACGCGAATACTGTTAAAAAATGGTATATCAAGGTTGTGGACCCTGTAAAGGTCACAATTTTAATTCGATTTTGATGAAACTTGAAATTCATGGTTATAACCCAAAGATCGTAACTTCCTGAATTATGGCCCCTGGTTATACGCAAAATCCCCCTTTCTTTAGCTTGTGGTCCCTCTGGAGGTCACAATTATTATCCAATTTAAAAAAACGTTTGATTATATTATTACTGTTACACTGTAAGGAAGGTTGAGTTTGAATTTCGGGAAAATCGGACCAAAATTGACAGACAAAATGGCCGCCGTTTGTACGCGAATACTGTTAAAAAAATGATATATCATGGTTGTGGACCCTGTATAGGTCACAATTTTAATTAGATTTTGATAAGGAAGGTTGAGTTCTAATTTCGTGAAAATCGTACCAAAATTGCCGGACGAAATGGTCGCCGTTTGTACGCGAATAGTGTAAAAATATGGTATATCTTGGTTGTGGACTCTCTACAGGTCACAATTCTTATCCGATTTTGATGAAAGGTCACATTTCTAGGTTGTGTACCGTCACACCATAATCATTGTCGGTTTCGAATTTCATTAATATCAGACTGGAATTGACCAACTAAATGGCTGCTCCCAATACAGTATGAAATACAGGACTTAAAGATGTAGGAAAAATCACTTTCGGTATTGCTTGTTCTCTGTCCATCTCTCGAAAATGTGGGCGTATCCTGCCTGGCAGTGCCAGCCTATCTTTTACACATCTCCCGTAGCAATGATCTCTATGTTAAAATGTATTTGGAATGTATTTAACCAGTTCTATCACATATGTAATAATGACTGACACCAATATTGTCTTTTAACCAGGAGATTTAATGCTGAAGCAACAACTTTTTCGGGATATAACAAAAGACTCTTAAGAGGAATAGTGGTACCTGATATTTGCAGGAAACCAATTCTCTGCTGGACCAAAAAAAAAAAAGAACAATACGAAAGACCAGAGAGCTTTAGTAAATATACATGTACAGTTAATATGATAACACACAAACCTATTAAGTCATTGTTCTTTTCATTATACTCTTCTGATAATTCATTACCATCATCAAATGTGTAGTGGATTTTTCTTCTACCTGGTGATTAAAATCAACACAAAAACACAATATGATGTGTTGTATTAAACTATGAAAGGACTGTAACCAACCAGTACACTTTTGCTGAATATGGTTTCTAACATTTTAATTAGCACTGGTATAATCTTTTTCAACCTGTTGACACATACTTTAGTTAAAATTTATAGCAAGCCTATGTTAATTACTGGAGTAAATCCAAACTAAAAGTTGCAAACTACTGGTAGAAAGATGTATTTAACGCCAATCGACAGAAACTAGTTAATTTCTGGAAAAACCTAACGCACATTTTTATATCTTTTATTCACTTGCGCATACAGAAAAGAGGTATTTCGTGATTCAAAAACGTGAACAAAATACGTTTGAATTGGGTTTTCAGTAGGAAAGTTGCATTTGCGCAATACTGAGCTCGCTGGTTTAAGGCTGAATTGCAAAATCTTGCTTGAAAATAGCGTCAATATATAATAAATTTGTGTCAGATGTAGCAAGAATTTATTTCTTTTGGCGATTAAAGAAGAATCATGGTTAGAAATAGATTGTAAGGATTCCAAAGCCTTAATATAGAGATGGGTTGGGTGGCCGAATGGTTAGCATATCGTATCATAATGTCTGTCATTGAGTCAACTGGTATGGTTTTGATTCCCTGGTTGTACGTGACAAGGAGTAGGGTGGCCTGTCCTACCTCCCAGGTTTTCTATGGAGCCTTCGGTTTCCTCCCACTGCTAAAGACCTCTATGTGCAAGCGAATTATTGAAATAAAATTTAACCATATGTTAGTCCCAAAATGACCTAGTATGTTATAAAATAAAAACCGAAAGGCTAGGGAATGTGGGTGGATAGGATAAATCTTCCGTATAAACGGTATGTTATAAAATAAAAACTGTCTCAATAATAATGTTATATGAATGTATATAAACTGATTTACATTCAAACATTTTCGTCTTTACTCTAAGTCTAATTTCAAATCAGTTATGTTCGGCGAAATTATAATCTGAATATATATAATATGGATTATAATTTCGCCGAACATAACTGATTTCAAACTGATCCCGCAGTGAATATTCGCTTGGCCGCTACAATCACTGATAAGCATGACATCGGCGAGGCTTAATTAGTACGGTATATTAACTTTTTTACTCCGACAAATTAAATTCTCAAACATTTTTTTGAGGTAACAGAAAAATAAATAAAGACGTTTGAAGTAATTGAAGTTAAAAAATATTTCCTATTAAGTGTAAATGGGTATTAAAATGAGTATAATGCGTCATTTTGCCCGAAGCAGTTAGGTGTTAAGTAAACATTGCAGCCGTTGAGCCAATGACTGCAGTCAACGCACGTGCTATGGACACTCATCTGTTACAGAGTTAATTCCTAAGTAATTCTCTGTGAAACAGATTGAACTGATTTATTGAATTTCAATAACTGGCGTCTGGTTATTCCAGTCAACATTGTAATGAGCGTTGTTTCCTACTGAACATAGGAAATAGACTAGTCTCAAAGCCAGAAAAAACGGTATTTATTGCCTTACCATCTTGAATTAAACATGTTTTTTGTGCTTTTTTCAATTTTTCAAGCCAAAGCGACGCCATGTTGTTTGTTAGCTACGAACACTGAATTTATCTTATGTTTAGAAGAGCTGCTATCTACTTTCAATTTAGAGAGCTAGAAAGCGTAGTCTCCCCTTAATCGAAGTAACAGTAAACAATTCCCGGCATCTGCTTAAAATAATCTTTATTGATCTCAAAAACATTTAAATTTAAAGTAGTCATATCCGGTTTTTGCACTATTAAAACTAATTAAAGTTGTTAGTATATATATATATATATATATAAAAAAAGAAACAAAACAAAAAATCTAAATTCATACAAAAATCTGGCAAATCAGACCATCCTCGAGTTTAGTTTATGTGTTTAACAACCCAATATACCAGAATGACGGTTAGAATTTTAATAGTGATTTTAACTCGACACAAACAAATATAAACCTATTTTTGAAAACAAAATAAATTGAATTAAAAGCTAATTAAACTCGAATATTGACGGAAGGAGAACAGCACCCCTACCCCCCCCCCCCCCCAAAAAAAAAAAAAACAAACCCCAAACAAAGAGACACTCATAACACACACATGTGCACACAACACACTGGCCTTGTAACCAAATATATATCTTTATGCGTCATTGATCAAAATAATAATAATAGTTTTGCTATCTTTTTATACAATTCAACACATTCTCCATAAAAAAAAAATTGTTTGTAAACAATAAACTATATGGCTTATTTTATTTCCTTTCGAATGGGCGTACATTCTGCAGTAACGTATAACAGCATAATTAAAGAAATTCGAGTTTAAATATAACCTAACATTACCTCTCGTCTGGTCTATGAAAAGATAATTTGTTTCAGTTAAAGATATTTCAGGAAACAAAAAAAAGTATAGCTATAGTTCAACAGAAACCAAAACCAGAACCAAATAAAGTCTAATCTATGCTGAATTTAATAGGTTTATTGATATTTGCAGGTCGTGAGTTAATACCACTCATTAAAATTTATGTTCGGAAAGATGTCTTATTTACGTTAGATGACCAAACTTCTTTTAAAAATCCACAAAATTAATGAATTCAAAAAGAGCACATTATTGGCTCCGCGAAGTCGGAATTGATCAGGTTAGCCGTAAAAGAAAGGTATTTGGAAGTTGTTCAAACTCTGAAATAAGAATTTATTTTCCTGGATTAATTAAACACGACAAGGAGGTCAAGTGCCAAGGGAGTTTAATTGTTGTAGTTTATTAGAAGTAGAGTAATTGGTCGAAATTTGGTAAAACGCCAAAGTCTTCGAATAACAAAACGGGTGGCCATTTTTCATGATGCCATAATCTCTAATTAATTTGGCACCAACTCACTCCCTTTTAAAGACACGAAGGAATGTGAAATTTATGAGGGCCAACCGCATTAAAAATTTAACACATAGCCTAAGCATCTTTTACTGTCAACAATGTCTTTATTAAATTTAAATATACCTTTTTACAGTATGGCGAGTTTGTCGCTGATGTGTAGTCTGTTACGATTACGGTGTTAGGGGTCAAAGATACAAGCAAAAAAACCCAATTAATTAGTTTATGTTGAATAGTCAATATTACCTTTACCTGCAAAATGATATAATCAGCTCAGTCTGGGGGTCCTGTCAAGGAACTGTGTCTAGTTGTTCGGATAGGACGAAAAACCGAGGCTCCAGTACACCAACGACATTCCCCGCATTGTAGAACACTTTATGACGTATATCAGTTTTCATTAACCCGGGTACAAGCAGAAAAATGTAAGACGGTAAATCCCATTACATTTCATTTCTATCTCCCCCCCCCACCTTCATCTGCCTCAAATAATGATCTCCACAAAATGGGGTTTTAAGTCCCACTGAATATAAATGATGACAGGTCACATAATATTTAATATTGCCCTTGGCTCGCCTAAATTCCAAAATAATAAAAATGCATTCTCACGAAAGCATGGCAAATTCGGTATACATGAATATGGAAATTCTTGCACAAAAATGTCATGTTATCAATAACTGGCAACCCGACGGCTTATTGACTGCCAGCTTGACTTTGGAAGCGGTTGTTTTTTCTTGATCGAACGATTAGGCGGTTTGGGGAACTTTGGGTGTGTAAAACATAGGCCTAAATATGTATGGTAAGAGGACAGTAAGTAATGACAAATACAATCTGAAAAAATGTACCCTACCTCAATCAAGTTAGGTGAAAAACATGGCTTCTAAAAATAGATTTTTTATAGCTTGGGGTATCTCCTCGCGAATACAAATTTTTTGAGAATGTTTTGATATGTTTTTAATCCAAATATATCAAGTCACACAGTTTGTGCGCGGGTAGGGGGGTGGGGTTAAAGTAAAGAGTTTGTACTGAATCAGCTTGAATTGAATAAGAGTGCAAATTCCTGCATTTATAAGGACCTTGGCATCATGATTGATTAAGTCCAAATGTTAAATCGATTGATCAAAACGTTAAATATGAGTGAGTGAATAACTACATGCATATAAATTATGTACATTTAGCCACTAATACTTAAATGAAATAAACTTTTTACCATAAAAGAATGCAATAAAATTATCAAATGCAGAGATAATATAACTGATTGTCTTTATCATAACCCCTTGCAAACTTTTATAGGATTGTCATTTACGTATAATATAAATCTTATCTGTAATTATTGAAACTTCTTTAGCTCACGGATTAGAAGAGTTTTATTAAAATAATATCGGTTTGAAGAACATGCCACTGCTTGATCAAACACATAAAACAACAAGAATGAGGCGAAAGTCAATATTATAAACCATTTTATATCGATCATAAATACCAGAAAACAACGTGTAAAACTCTCTAAACGTCGGTTTCTTTGCAGTTAAATGTTGAAAATTAGAAAACTATCTCTTCGGTATGATCATACTTCCTGTGCGGAATCCTCGGAAACTGAAAATCGCTATCGTCTCACAATATCAAAACAGGGACCAGGACAACAAAAGAAAGCTCTACTGTGAAGTAGATATTTGAAAGTAGGAAATCTACACTGTCGGAATGCATTTTCCTTCTTTCTTTTTTTTACCAAACATCGTCTGAACGTTATTCAAATCGTTCGTTTCTAAATTAATTGTGGCCATTTGAAGTTTACGTGGTTTTAACACCATTGTTTCTTGGACAATACAATTAATGATAATTCTATCGCTTGTGAAGTTAGAGTACCATATCTTTAACTTTTTGGTCTAGTACAAATTTCAAGTTAGGCTTTAAAAGTTAGAATCGCTGCGCCCAGCAAATCATTAACTTTATATATACATGTATTGGGAAACATTGTTGAAAAATAACGCCTTCCATCGCCTAGCCATACGGATCGATGTTTACCATATAACATTGAATAACCCAGGTTTTACGAACACGCATATAGGTCGAGCTCATTGACTTCGAAATGAAATGAAATTGGGTTTAACATCTACCTATATGACCTACATGTATGTGGGAAACGTTTGTTTGCCAGGAAAAAGGCGTTTTAAATTCTTCATTGAATTTGCACTTTCAATGGTTCTTTTCTATGTGCACACAAACGTGTAGCACGGGACTCGTCCCATGCGAATAAATCTAGATTCAATTCCTTGCCGTAGCCCTCCGTTGTGGTTACCTGCACCACTGACACTATAAAACAATGCCGAAAAAACCCGAGGAATTTCTCGGTCTGTGGGATCAAAACAACTAGGGGCTTCCTCATGGTTTACTTATTGACTCAATTTTTATTGTAGGGTGTTTTAATAAATGGCCTGGCAAAGAGCCCGACTGGTTCTAGTTAGTTTGTTATCTCGTCCAAAGAAAGACAACTGAATTTCCCCCAGGATAGATACAATTGTTTAGATGTTGTACCCTCTGCCAAGCGTGAAACCCGAGAACATAAATAATAGCAGTGCCAATTAAAAACTACCGGTATCTTTTATTTTGTCGGAGACGGGTGTATCCGATATAGAAAAATATCAGTATTGTCTATTATGCTTGACTATTATTTTATTTAAAACGTGTCTTCGAAATAATAAACAAAACACTTAGCGTATATTCGTTGCCTTGAGCATTGATCGGATTGATTACTTTCCGTGAATTGAAATAATGGTGCCTACACGTACAGACTTTCTTTAATAGCACATTCTGATTGTTTATACTAGTATCTGCTACATTGATATTTCTTGTTATATTTCGGAATAATTTTACACAATGAAAATGACTATGAAAAATTTGACGACAATTGGGACAAACATTTGGATGACAATATAAATATAGGCTAAATATTTGAAAGTACACGTAGACTTAATAATTAATGTATTTTTTGTTTTATAAGAAGATGAAATCCAAATAACATCCAACACCCCCCCCCCTCCAAAGAAAGCCCAAACCCATAAAAGCATACACTTTGACATTGACCGTGACATTAAGATTTATTTCATATATGGCACAGTTCTTGATCAGAAAATAAAAAGCGCGCGCGCAAGTGTATTTTATTTGTGTAAATCGTTTTCTTTCATTTTACGACTTCGTAATGAAGTTAAAACATAAATAATGTAATAGATTAAAAGAAACATAAAGAACTATATTCCGTTGGCCATCATGTGGTCTGCATGAAACAGTTCCGCAAAAGAGCGTAAAAATTTTCGCGCGAATTTCACATAATAGAATTTCCAAATTCACTCCGTTCTCGAAATGTATTTGTTAGCGGTGAAAAATAGATATATTTATGTGATTCATCATGTAAAATTTTAAAGAAAATAAATATTTAGAGTTTGATGTAAAAATTCAATAAAAAGTGATCGAATTTCGATTGAATTCGGCGGCCAAGTTTTGTAACCTAGAATCTTATTGGTTGTTTCACCGGACGTAAAAGTCGATTCTGAGCACAGCTTCTGAGAAAAAAAATTATAAAAGGGCAGCAAATTGACGTAAAATTGTGGCATTTTAGGCATTGCTTCAACATTTATTTGAACAGGGTGAGTAGATTAATCATTTATCTATCAATATATGTCGTTGTTAGAAAGAAATTCGTCGTAAATTGTCTAAATTCGGAGAACTATAATTGGTCCTAGCCTCAACACTGAACAAAACCCCATTCAATGAATCTGCTTTTTGTTACTATAAATAGCCACCGGTATGTCACTGGCTGAGTAGGCCTGGTGTACTATAAACTACACTATAGTGATATTCAAGTTCTGTGAGTAGTAAAGGGGTTTTGTTGTGGACCTGACTGAATGCACTCTCGGTACGTTGTTTACCAAACAAAGATTATTTGCTTTTGTCTTATTTGTTGATTTTATCATGATCTGGAGAATTTCCTTTTGGGGAATTTATTTTTGTTTTTTAGCAGGCTGCAAACTGCTACAGATGGATAGGTCTGCTGTTTACTATCATAAGCCAAGAGACTAGTGCTCAAGAAATATTGATTTTTAGCCAGTGCAGTGTAATGATCAAATAGTATTACCTTGTAGAAATAGCTTATCAATTATTATGCTTCTATACTATTACTATAAGTGTTATCATACCAACCTGTTTTCAGTGTTTTCGGGTTAAACATTTTGGCTCGATGCCATGAATTGGGTTTAATATGATTGTGGGCCTATATATCTTTTAATTGATGAGCAGGCAATAATTTAAAGGTTGATACAGTGCCAGTTGATGGTGGTCATTTATAAAATCTGGCTTGTTGGTCAATATTTTATGTGTTAATTGACATTTTTACCCCAGATGTTGGTCTGATCAGGTAAGTTTTGTGGCTTATTATCATCCACCAGGAAATTCTAAATGGACCAAAAAATGTCCTAAAAATCATTATGTTGCAATTAAGATGTTTTTTTTGTCTATTGGCATTTTTGGTATTTTCACCAGATATTTTATTGTTAAAGTGTAGATCGCGGTGTCATTAAATTTCAGCACCAGTATGCCTAATGTTTAGTTAATAAAATTATTAAAGGGACAGTGTCTCAAAAATTAAAGTCCGAGAGTTTATGAAATTTATGGACCAAAATATAGACGCATGGTGTATTTATCTTGTCTCAAAATTTCAGCTCAAAATATTGAGTCGTTTGGACGTGAACGTCAACACTGCTTATCCGGACACGTAACCCTTTTAAGATTTCGGGTCAATTTTTTCATTGGATGACCTGATAATCGATTCACATTTCTTGAGAGGTCTATACAGTGAATGACCCATGTACTGTACTTGATAACAAAAGGTAAATTTCACCTATATTATTTTTTTTAGAAAAAAGTCTGGTTTTATCCAGATACTGTATAATACAACGGTCTCCATTTCCAGATGAAGACTGTCAGATTTAAGTTATTTACAAGCGTATCACAAATATCATGTTAGTTGGTCGGCCTTAGGTAATCGGTTTTAAGGGATTTTAACACAAAATTAAGCAGTTTTATTCCTCAGAAAGTTATCGGGATTGGCCCTTTAGCTAAAACTTGGTTGCACATGCAGAAATTTATCTCATTTTTCCCATCTAATTATTAAGATGCATTTTGCTGCATCTTTTCCACACTAGTGTATTCATTATACAGTGCCATTGAACACACTCAGGTACTCTCACTTCTGTGTAACTTTTCAGTTCCCACTGCGAGTTGACCACATGTAGGCTTATTGTAGTTTTATTTTATGCCAGTGTTCTTATCTCCAGTAGACCTGTTTATCGTGAATACACAAATTGTAAATAATGAGGGGGTGGGTGGCCGCATGGTTAGCACATGCATGCTGTATGTATCATAAACTCTGTCATTGAGTCAACTGACGTGGTTTCGATTGTACGTGACAAGGAGTAGGGTTGCCTGTCCAACCTTTTGGTTTTATTCCTGGTCCCTTGGTTTCCTCCCTCTGCTAAAGCCCCCTATGCGTAAGCAAATTATTGAAATAAAATTTAAACGTGTTAATCCAGAAATGACCTAGTTTGTGTCGAATGGACGTTTAACCCCATTTCTCTCTATCTCTACCCCTGTAAATAATGAAAATTGTACAGATTATTCCAGTACCGCATCATGCAAAGTGCAGATCCTAAATCGTACAGAGAATGATGGTTTGATTTACTATCTTTATGTCCTATATAACAGTAAGCCTACACACAAAGCCCATAAGACAAACCTGAGGACAAGACATAACGTACTGACAATACTAGCAATAAATTACAAACATCAAATTAAGTGAATGGATCTTGGGAGCTAAGGTCCACTTTGCTGTATTCATACATTGACAATAATATAGAGAATATCTTGGCATTGGTTACAAGAAAGAAACAATAGAAATAATGTGGCTTGTCTTAGTTGACTGGTCGTCAGTGCTGAATAGGGATAGGCTGTCAATTGACGTCATGAATTTAAAAATAAATTTATAGAAAAAAAAAACATATAAATTAAACATACATTATGCTAGATGTAAATCTTCCTATTGAAGGTCTTTCTTTAGGCCTGAAATGTTATCTAAATTATTAATTAGACATTATTTGACTTATCCAGATCATAGTTAACTCTTGATCGCTTCGCTAGCCTACGATCTTTGGTGGATTGTGATCCCATTTACTGCATAACTTTCCTTCCCGATTTAATTATTAAATGGATAATCATGACTATGCTTTTTTAGTGTGCCGATTTTAGTTATGATGATCGTGGCTAGGCGGGAATTTCACTTTCTGTTCATAGTGGATCAATTTGACTGAAATTGAAATTTTCAGCAAAGTATCTTTACATTATCTAGTTTTTATATGCCCACATTGACTTCAACAATTGTTAGAGGCAAAATTAATATTCGATTGACTTTAAATTTATACACAGTGTTTAAGGTCATGCCAAAGAAGCCAATTGATTTTCAGCGATTTCCGATAATTACTGCTAGAGTAGTGACCCTTGATCTCTTCCAAAAATTTTGTGGACGCTCTAGCGGCCAAAGTTAATATCCGATTGACTTTAAATTTATACATAGTGTTTAAGGTCATGAGCCCATGGAGCCTATTGAATTTCAGCGATTTCCAATGATTACTGCCAGAGTTATGGCCCTTGATCACTTAAAAAAATCTTGTGGACGCTCTAGAGACCAAAGTTAATTGACTTTGAATTTATACCCTGTGTTTAAAGTCATGAGACGAAAAATTGTATTGATTTTCAGCTTTTTCCGATAATTACTGCCAGAGTTAGGCCCTTGATCACTTTGAAAAATCTTGTGGACGATCTAGAGGCCAAAGTTAATATCCGAATGACATTAGATTAATATACAGTGTTAAAGGTTATAAGATGAAGAAGCCTATTGATTTTCAGAGATTCCTGATAATTACTTCATCACTTTAAAAAATCTTGTGACGCACTACAGCCAAAGTTAATATCCAACAAATGACTTTAAATTGATACAGTGTTAAAGGTCATGAGACGAAGAAGCCTATTGATTTTCAGATTGATACACATAGTTTAAGGTCTTTGAGACGAACAAGTATGTTAGCATGGGGCAGAAGATTCAGAAGAACTTTATAAAAAAAACAAATTCTAATGATTTTCTGATAATTACTTAACGTGTTGTTACTCTTAATCAGATTTTAGTGTATTATGTGTGGTTTAATTGTCGAGAGCGAGACAATGAGTAATATCTACGCCCCGAATGTTTTTACAATATATTAAGCAATGTTTTAAGCTCGAGACTATTAAACTACTTAAAATACAGACACTCCGCATGTGAAATATGTCACACTAGTCCAATATTTTACTGGTATGAATATTGTACGATTGGCAAGTTACCTGTACGATTGTTTGAAATAATGGTACGCCAACTTCAAAGGGTGACGACGTTTATGTATTTTAAAAATGTTTCATTACCGAAAAAAGTAAAAATATGCGACAACTCTTGTTGACTGCCCGGACGATTAAGCGGCTGTGGGCGTATATTTCGTTGCCTAACAACCTATCTTTAACTATTATAGTGAGAACTGCCAACATGTTAACTAATCCTTTCCATAATGTATCTTTAATTTAATGATAATGGATAAGAGTGACAATCCAGATATAATTTACGAAACTGCTAAAATGTTTAATAATAACAATTTTGTAATAAAAATAGATGGGGGGGGGAAATGTGTAGTGAGTAAACAAGATTATGTGTGTCAATAAACTACCATAATTATGGTTGTACATTTATATTGTCGTCACTCCAGTCCATCGTCCACGATTGCTTGTTTAATGCACCAGTAGTTGCTTTTTTTGTTGTTACATTTGTTGTTACATTGTAATAAAGTGGACAGCAGCTTTTCCATCACTGTCTGAACTCGATCTAGCAAGGGATCTTTTATGTGCACTTCCAATTTGTACCAGAGGCCCCATGTTTTCCAGACAAATGTACATTGACGGTAAACATTCTTTCTTTGTCTGCCTTGCAGATGTTACTGGATTGTGACAAGTTGGAAGCAGGTTTAATAAATACTTGAAAGGGTCTTCTTGACCCACATAAAGGATATGCTGCACTGTTAATATATCGAACTGTTTATCGCGACTGAAGTATACATAGATTTACATACATATATCAATAAAGTGAATGTAGATTGTGAAAGCTATTAGAATTGTTCATACAAGCATGACTAATTATCTTGACCTCTTTAGGTATCGACTTGTCAGTTGAGAATATTGAGATTCTTATTGAATAATAATAATAAATCATTATTTTCTGACAACAGTTTGTATGATATTATTTTCTCCTCGCCTTTGTATGGTAGGAACACATTCATTATAAATCACGACACTTCAAATTTATGAATTTTAATTTTCTATATGAGTTATATGTGTATATATTTCATTTTAGAACGCAATTCCTAATTTTGATATCCAACCATAGGTCTCAGTGGATCAATTTCAATTTGCGAAAAAATATGCAGACATTCCAAAATTTTGCGTTTTTTCCGTCTACATCTTCACCTCTGGTCTGTGGCTCTGGTTTCGATCCTTAGTGTGAGCTTATGTGGCATGGAGATAAGGGGGGCCTTCTCAACCTCGTGGGTTTCCTCCAGGCACTCCGGTTTCCTCCCACTGCTAAAGACCCCTACGCACAAGCGAATTATTGAAATAAAATTTAAAAAAAAAACATGTAAGTCCTGAAATAACCTAGTTTGTGTCGAGTGGACGTTAAACCCCATTTCTCTCTCTCTTTGTCTACATCTGCGTGACTTAAAGCCTCTCAAAATACTCAATCGAAGCAGGTCAAGTCGTTTTGTGAACAACCATATTTTAAGCGTCCTTATTTCATTGATAGGCCAACTGTATTTAGTCTAATGACGACTGGGGGTTAGCGACGTTGGCATATCTTAGATCAATGGGTGATGACAACATTTGATTAGGCGAATGAAAACAGTATATCGTGTTCCAGCCAGTGCAAAGTCTTGTATAGAAGGCTTAGCCAACTGCCATGAACTTATGAATGATAAAATAAGGAGGAAATATAAAAATCTACGAAGACTATATACGTGCAGTAGAGGTCTGTAGTAAATGAAGCGTGAAGAACATGAATTGTACAAACTACGACATAGAATACTCTAATTATTCTCACGTCAGGAATATTTTCTGCCTGTAATTTATGCAGCGTCTGACAACATTTGCGTATATTTTGCGATCTGTGTCCAATTATTAGGTTCAGTATATCCTTTTGCTAATGGGGATGAGGGGGTGGGGTTGCCGAATGGTTAGCACGTGCGTGCTGTATCATAAAGCTTGTCATTGAGTCAGCTGGCGTGGTTTCAAATTCCTGGTTGTAAGTAACAAGGATTCTGGTCGCCTCTCCAAGCTCGTGAGTTTTCTCTGAGTCCTCCGGTTTTCTCCCACTGCTAAAGACCCCTACACGCAAGCGAATTATTGAAATGAAACCATAGGTTAGTCCCAAAATGACTTAGTTTGTGTCAAGTGGACGTTAAACCCCATTTTTTTCTCCTTCTCCCTTTTGCTAATGTGCAATAAGCTTTGAAACCCAAAAGAAAACTAACTACTAACTATATATCAGAGCAAATATTCAGAAAATGACTTTGTGATCTTTATTCTAGACATTGAAAACTTTCTGTTCTGGCACATACATGTACTGCCTTCTGGAAAAAAATGGGGCAGAGTGGTCGAAAGCTTTGACAAATTTAATTAACATCATCATAAGGGCTGTCATTGAGTCAAGTGGCATGGTTTCTATCCCACACTTGTACTTGACAAAGAGTAGAGTTGCCGTCTAACCTTGTGGGTTTTCTCCGTTTTCTATAAAGCCCTGCATACAAGCAAGTGAATTATTAAAATAAAACTGGCCCATTATATATATAGTCCCAAAATGATAACCCTAGTCCAATGAAAGAAATTGTGATACAGATGATGTGACTCGCGTCAGGAAGTTTTCCAGATCACTGCATGAATGTATATGGTATAATGAGCCTGTAGAAATAAAGTTATGACTTAGTTCATTTAGTTGATTTAGTTGGAGATGATGTGTCAAAATAAATGATGAGGAAATCAAATGTAGTTCATCATTTATTATGTTACTTTTAAGCATTCAGGATCACATATAATTATGAGAAGTGTAAACATTCTGCTTCAAAGGTTCCCTGTTACTACCATAAACTATGTCATTTTTGCCATAAAATCAACCATTTTTTTCTGCGCTACCATTGATGCCCCTTTCATGTCTCATGATTAATAACTTGAATTAATAAGGAAAACAGAGTTTAAAGCTAAATGACGATTATTGACCTGGTCATAATAGGTTAGTATAGAGAACACAGCTATGACAGGTTTATAATACTACAGCTGTCTTAAATAAATTAACTATACAAAGAAATATAACTATAGTCATAATAAGATGCATTGAATATACCATATTATACTCAATAAATACACACCAAGACATCAATTTACCTTATTTTACACAATAAATACATGTACACACCAGGAGCAATGTAAAATAAACAAAGCAATTGACCATATCTTACGCATAATAAATACACCAAGACCACATTTTACTGTATTATTTTACACAATAAATAAACACCAAGAGAGAGCCATTCACTGTATTTTACACTAGGAATACACAGCTATAGCAATTTGTAATATCTATTTTTAAATAATCAGAGCAATTGACACTATTTTACACAATAATAGATTGTAATCGACAATATAGTCAAAACTGCTCATAGAACATTAGGCTTGTAATTTTAATTTGTAAATATGTTGAAAAAGTAAAGTCTCAAAAACAAGGATCATTTTATCATATTTTATACACAAAATGCACACTTTATCTTAGTCTGGAGGAAAGAAAAAAAAAACCGCTATATACTTCAGATTAGAAATGACTTCTCAAGGGAGTTAATTGTCTTAATCTGTTTTTAATGGAAAATAATCTTGGTAAAATCTCTACTAGAACAAGCAAGTCATTTATGATTCTCTGTGTTAACTAAAAAGTTTGGAATGTCAGGTAACCTCAGTAGACTGTTTTGTTTAATGGTATTAAGGAGAGTCACAGAATTCACTGGGTACCGTAAATAAAATGGGTGAAGAAATGCCTATTTACTTTGTCTAAAATATTAAGTACTTTGGAAATGATTGCTTGTTTTGCTTCAGGGTTATGTAACTTATTTATGCAATTTCATTGTTCAGTAATGTGAGTGAATTGATAATCACAATCTCATTTCACTATAACTTCAAGTATGCTGACATAGCTATCCATGCACTTTCACAGCATGTACTTTTGGGACTTGTGCCAATCTCACATGGAAATTGAAAGTTAGTATTTCCTTTAAAAAGTATTACAAGGCTTGGTAGCCGGTGTAGTTACAGTACACACCAGTCCTGTGACTGGACTAGGACAATAGTTTCTTTGAGACAGAATTAACTATACTATAATTATAACTGGTAGAGCTACTTTAAGCTTTAACACATGACTAGTGTAAAGAATATAAAGCCTATTATTATTTTATAACCATAATTGCTATTACTGTATAAGGTCAATAGGTGCTTTTAATTCTATCAACTTGTTTGTTTAAGCCATCTTTAAAATGTGGGGAAAATACATTATTTATAGTCACTAGTCGGCAAGGGTTATTCAAAAAATAGTTCAACTGGGTTTTCTTTGGTTGTTTGGGAATTGACATTTAGTATAAAGATCCCACACTGAATTCCACTCCACCATCACAATTAGTGCAATATTATTTATTAAAGAGTAGGTGATAACGCATTCAAGGGTACCTTTATTTAAAAACATGGAGCTTGTGGGACTGAGAAATAAAAAGTTTTTCCGAAAAGATGAAATGAAATGACGTGGTCTTATGTTCTACTGTTCTGCATCAACTAATGAAGTCAGGCATACGCTGAGCCCATCTTCATTAGCACAGACGGAGCAGACCAGCAGTTTTTGTAACCCACATTTCATTTTATATAATGTGCTTTGGAGGCAGAGTTCACATGTACATCAGTGTTTTGTATGTGAAGGCCAATGGGTAGTGAGTACGCTGGTGGACCCTCATATTCCTGAAGCAATGGCCCGAGAAATCCCTCTCTGACCATTGCTAGAATAGTGTCTGTTTCTTGAACTTATGCGGGAGTGTGTCTATTCTTTCCGTTCAATGAAAGCTATCACTTTGGACAGTGATTTAAGGTATTCAAAACGGTGAAAGTATGTTCGTTTCCAAACAGTATTGTTTACATTTCATTCGACTTGATAGCCTCGTTTGTCACGCAATTAGTTTTACTGCAGTATTCTGCTATGCACAGGTTAATTAGGCATAATAAAATCGTGAGTCATGACGTAACGTTATGTAAACATATTTGGTCCAATATTGGCAGCTAGTGATTGGTTGGTAGACGGACTACTGACAAATCAAAATTTAAAACAACAATATCCACTCATGATAGCAGTGTGTAGTTGGATTACCTCTAATCAAACGCAACACTGCGCGGAGTATGGTGGACCCTTGACAGTTGAATATTGTTGAAGAGTAGTTGGAAAATGGTGTTAGTTTGAAAATGGTTGAAGAATTGTGGCGACAATCCTATCACTTTCTTGACCTTTTCTGTATGTTTTCATAACGATAAGGGGCTGGATCTCCATTCCCACTGTAAAAATTACTCTTTTTGTCAACTTGTTTTAAAATACAAGTATTTAATCATATGAACCCTGATGAAAGGGCAAATAGCTCTTTTCCAGGGAGATTCATCCTCCTCCTCCCCTCCCCCCCTCCCCCCCCCCCCCCCCCCCCGCTTCTTCCTGTATGAAAAAATCTGGTTCTGCTTTTGTATTTTACTGTTGTACCACAACTTCTTCCTGTATAATAAAATCTGGTTCTGCTTTTGTATTTTACTGTTGTGTTTTGTGCATGTGATTAAATACATTAATGTGTATATAAATCATGCTCATAATGTAAACAGATTTAAAGACATAATTCTGTGTGGATCCATGGTGCCTAAGTGGACAAGACGCTGACTCGCTAAAGACATAATTCTGTGTGGATCCATGGTGCCTAAGTGGGCAAGACGCCGACTCGCTAACCTGAAGACTGTGTGTTTGATCCCTGCATTGGCTGAGAGTTAATTGGGATTTTCCGACATAGTTTAGTTTCCCTTTAGTCAATGGTGTAGGGTGGGAGATTCAGATGGTCCCCGAAATTAAAGACCCATTCTTTTTCCATGTTCTTCATCAGAATTTCATAGGAATAATACTGTAGATATTTTGCTAAGATTTGGGAAATGAAATAATAATGGCCATTAATCAATGATAAAATCTGGATTTTTAAAATTCAAAATGGAAGTGGGACTTTAATATCCTTCAGTTTGAAAATTATTGTGGTTAGAGAATTCATCTAAAATTAAAGCTTATTTTCACATTTAAATACAGTATTTGATATGGTTTATGATTACAATAGTAACTATAACTATGCTCTAACTTTAAAACTCACTAAATATAGGTTATTGTACAATGCAGAGTAATATTTAATGTTATGTTTTCATGATTCATAAATGTATAGAAATAGTAGCACTGTTTACAACTTCACTATGGCCCCAATATAAAATATTATCAAGGTTATCAAACGTTGTGCTTGTAATGTACAACTTTCAGATTAGTGGAACAAAGAAGTCTTAGAAGGCTATCAAGTAGCAATTTGCAACTATAATCTTGTGAACGCTCTTCTTGTATTCATATGCATGTGTGGAGATTAGTCCACAGATAAACCTGTCTAATGTTTAGTAAAAAGGTTTTTCATTTTCTTTTACTTGAAGAGAAATACCATAACTTACATGGACTTTACAGGTGACTTCACTATCTTTATTTATTGTCTGGCAACCTATCTTTTGAAACTAGGTCTACAGGATTTGTTGACATTGATTTTAAACATATTATGGATGATTTTGCTGCTGATGGGTACCGTACAAGAGATCTTATTTCAGTAATCTTGGTATTAGATTGGTTGAATTCTGCTTTATTCTATATACTATATGATATAGTCAGGATTCTAAAATATGAAAGAAATATAAATCACCATAATCTTGTTCTACTGTTAAAATGGTTTGTCTTCATTCAAATGAGTTTTATTTGCATCTCTTTCAACGCCTTAATATTGAAAATAATTCTTTGGGAATATTTAGCGGTGTGATTATAAATTTAAATTATGTTTAGAGAAGAAAGGTTAACATCTATGTTTTCTAAAATGTAAATCAAAGAAACGTGAATTAGATAATTTAAATGTAATTTGAGTAAAAGCCTAGTATTGTAAGTAAAAGTGTTTCAAGACTCACAGCCAGTATTACAGTAGAAATCACCAGGATGAAAAGTAATCAGATTTCAATTATTAAAAAATATCATCTATTACTTATAGACTTTGATTATTATCAGCATGAAGAATTTTTATACGCCCACAATAAACCAGAGTATCTCTATGTCCTTTCATACAGAATTTAATCTGTGTCTGTCATTACATTTTATTTGTAATGTGTATAGACAAATACCCTCTAGACTTGGAATAATATACAGTAACAGAAATTGAAATTGGGCTATTGAATTGTATTTTACAATTCCAAAAAGAACACAGTCGAGTCATTTCATAAGTATGTACTATGTAAAGATAATGATGTAATAAAAGCATATCAACACCATCATGAAGAATATAGACTGGCATGTATGGTACAAGAAAAGTAGAATTATGATACAACGGGTATATTAAGATGAAAGTATTAAATCAATGTAAACTTAAAGCATTCCAGCGTTTATAATTGGACCAGATTATTTAAAATAAATTAAAGTAGGATTTTTTTATTGTGTTCATTTCGGGACTCAATATATATATTACTACTGTACATGACTTCAATTACACTATAAACCTCAGAATGCCTCGTTGTCTGCAGTTACAAAACCAGGTTTTTTTTAAATGGCCCTGTCTTTGGAACGAGGTATTTTGTTCAGAACGAGGATTGGTAAAAATGCCTCGTTTACTAGACGTGTTTTTTTTTCATCAGCGAATTTGTACAAATTAAAATTTATGTTATTTAATATGAAAATAAACCAGTCCAAACTATGATATTATGATCAGAGAAATGGATAAGACAAGAATACAAGCCATAGGTGGAGGTGTAAAACTATTGCAGACACACAGCTACATACCTTGATTGATTTATTGCCCAATCAGGTATAGGTGTTAAGTAACAACTGAGGTGTTGTGAAAATTAAATTGGGGTTGTAAATCAATCAAGGTAGCTTTACACCTCCACCTAACTGATATCGCAGACAACAAATTAGACGGGATAAGTGTTTATCTGATCTAAATACAACAAATAATCCATTATTAATCAAAAAAAGCATTAAATTTCATCTCATATTTCCAATACGCCAGTTTATTTTTTTATATTTATTCTAAAAAAAAATAACTTGACCATAGCATTGTCGGTTTCTGTTGAAACCCCATAACATTGCACAAAATATTATTGGAGCAAAGTTATATAAATGCACAGCGATAAATTTGTCGTATAATTAAATGGGAAATAAAGCACACCCCACACATTAAAATGGGTATTGATAATGATAAAATAATTTATGGTATGACGTGTATTCTTGTCTTGTCTATTTCTCTGATTATAATAAAATAGTTTGGACTGGTTTTATTTTCGTATTAAATAACATAAATTTTAATTTTTACAAATTCGCTGATAGCAAATACTGCTAATAACTATCTTGAAAAAAACATGTTTAATAAACGAGGCATTTTACCCAGCCTTGTTCTGAACAAAATACCTCGTTCCAAAAAAAGGGCAATTTTAAAAAACCTCGTTTTGGAACTGCAGACAACGAGGCATTTATTTAACCTCATTTGGACAGAAATGCTGAACGAGGCATTCTGAGGTTTATAGTGTTATATGTGGATTTTATAGAATACCACAATTAATTTGCCAGTTGTTGTTGCCCTTGCTCTGTCAAACCCTCAGTTGTATAACAAAATATGAGTTAAACTCAACAACAGCTTAATTTGCAGAAGTAATGCCATGTGTTGTAATTAAAAAAAAAAAGATAGAAATCAGTCATACAAATCACAATATAAAGTATAAACCAACATATTGTGTACATGTACATTAAAGACAGTACCTAAAATGTGGAAATACGCCCATATAGAAGCTGTGTCTTGATAGCAGCTTATCCTGTTGACCAAATCTGATAATAGAAAGGATAATGATATCTTTGATAGGGTCAGTCTTTTCATGACTATATCAAAATCAATTCTGAAAAGTATCTGTTAAAAACTGTAGTAGCCTGTAAATCTCTATCACATCCACAAGGTTTTCGGAAAAGGGGACATGCATTTGGTACCTATGGTCGCAGAAACAATTGACAAGCGGACATACAGACTGATTGACGTACAGGATGACAACAAAACTTGCACAAACTCATGTGTGGGCATATAAAAGTACTTTCTTTCATCCATATCAAAATTGTGTCCCGCAAAGCTTTGTCAATTTTTAAGATATAGATTGAAAGTTACCCTATCAGAGCATACTAAACTTTTGTGTCAGAAAACCTGAATATTGTTATATTGTCATAGATTATATTTTGTAAAGATTTGAAAAAAAAAAGTAAAAATAAAAGTTGAATGTTTGATTTGTGTAGGTGTTGCATGTATGGTCTACATACTTGTATATAAACATCAAGGAGCATGTACTATATACATATCTACTACTAGGTAATATAGACTGCTAGTGGTGGCAGTATTATTGGACTGGTGCCAACATACCTAAGGAACGACTGAGACCGTGAACTACCTTTACTCATTATTGATCTGAATTTTTATAGAGACTGGCCACAAAAACTTATTGAAAAACGTTTAGTGCTAATATTGGATTTTGATATTTTGTTTCTAGTAGACAGGTAAAGTAACCTTTTCAACTGTAGCTGATGTTTTTTATTGCACATATTATCTCATTTAAGCTCATAAAAAATCTTGTGTGTATCAGTAGAGAAATGAAATGAAAATGTGTTATGGCTCATCAAGACTTGTATGTAAGCTTTCTCACGCTTTTTGAGCCAAAAATATGGTTATATTTGTTAAGAGTGCAGTGATGGGAGAATTATTTGGCAGTTGGCAGACGTGATTATAGATTTCCAACTGTCTAGGAGACTTTAAATTACACATCCTATTATACAAGTCCTGGAGTTCTCTGCCAGATTTGTAATCAATTCTATCTGACTGGAATTTCATGCTGATCTAGTTAGTTAAAAAGTAAAAAATAACAATAATATTTATCGATAAAAATAAACTGAAAGCGGAAATAGCATCATTTGTTTATTTATTTATTTTGATATAATGGAATCTGGTTCTACTCCATTTTGTTTATGGAATTTAAATTTTAGATAAATTCAGTTCAGTAGTTGTCTAGAATATTTTTATATGCTCATACTAAATGTGGATATATGTTATTGTCACCTTTATCCCTTTGTTTTTCCTTCACTACTGACAAGATGAAGCCTGACTGTAAAATCCTGCTTTTTAGAATGTCTCTGATGCTGGTGGGTGGACTTACAAACCTCAGTCTATGTTTATGCTCTGTTAAAAAGTGTTGAGTTGGAGTAGCCCCAATAAACAAACATTTTCCTTAGATTTCAATGTTATATTCTCATCCTAATGTTTCTATTTTGATTGATGAAACACTTTAGAAACAGTGTTTTCGATTCGGTCATATATAATCAGACTCAAATGACTTTTACATCTAAGTTAATTTACTTATAATAAGATCAGGTATTTTAAAGAATTTAACCTTTAAAAAGACAGTAGATACAGTTAAATGTATAGTTTTTATGTGTAAAAACACATTTGTGTTTTAAATAAATTCTTTGAGGAAAAATGTCTTGCTTCTCTGCTTTTCCGTAATACAAAATGCATTATATATTGACCGACTGGCAAGCATGGTTTCAGACGAACAGATTCTTCCCAGATATACACTATGGCATACTGATAATATTATTTTGTAAACAAAACATTTCCCTCAATTTATAAGAATTTCAAAAATTTTATTTTCTTCTGATTAGTAATTTGTCTAGAAATATTAAACATAAGAAAAACACATGTGTGAATGTTGAAGAATGCTGTGAAAGGAATCTAATTTAATATTGTTACTGTTAGAATTTATACACAGCAGTATTTTAAAAGTGTAGTTATTTTTGTTGTCGCCCCTGTTGCAATTTCTTTTGGAAACTCTAACATGGAAACTTATACAACTATCTTGGATAACTCGAACAACTAGACTTTGCAGATTACCAGTACATTTTTATACGCCCACATTGAAATGTGGTCGTATATTGTCGTCGCCCCCGTCCGTCCGTCCGTCCGTCCGTCCGGCGGTCCGGCGTCCACAATTGCTTGTGGACATTCTACAGGCTAAAGTTAATATCCGATTGACTTTAAATTTATACACAGTGTTTAAGGTCATGAGACGAAGAAGCCTATTGTTTTTCAGCGATTTCCGATAATAACTACCAGAGTTATGGCCCTTGATCACTTCAAAAAATCTTGTGGACGCTCTAGAGGCCAAAGTTAATATCCGATTGACTTTAAATTTATACACAGCGTTTAAGGTCATAAGACAATGACGCCTATTGATTTTCGGCGATTTCCGATAATTAGTGCCAGAGTTATGACCCTTGATCTCTTTAAAAAATCTTGTGGACGCTCTAAAGGTCAAAGTTAATATCCAATTGACTTTAAATTTATACACAGTGTTTAAGGTCATAAGACGAAAAAGCCTATTGATTTTCAGCGATTTCCGATAATTAGTGCCAGAGTTATGGCCCTTGAACACCTCAAAAAATCTTGTGGACGCTCTAGAGGCCAAAGTTAATATCCGATTGACTTTAGATTTATACACAGTGTTTAAGGTCATGAGACGAAGAAACCTATTGATTTTCGGCGATTTCCGATAATTAGTGCCATAGTTATGGCCCTTGATCTCTTTAAAAAATCATGTGGACGCTCTAAAGGTCAAAGTTAATATCCGATTGACTTTAAATTTATACACAGTGTTTAAGGTCATAAGACGAAGAAGCCTATTGATTTTCAGCGATTTCCGATACTAAAACGTAAATATCTGAATTAATTTTATTCATATTAGTTTGAACTTGAAGTAAAATGGATTTTGTAACTATTGAGTACCCGTACGTAAAAATTTTCTGAATCATTTGATGTGGTCTTTAATATCTGATTGACTTTAAATTTATACACAGTGTTTAAGGTCATGAGACGAAGAAGCCTATTGATTTTCAGCGATCTCTGATAATTATTGCCAGAGTTATGGCCCTTGATCACATCAAAAAATCCTGTGGACGCTCTAGAGGCCAAAGTTAATATCCGATTGACTTTAAATTTACACACACTGTTTAAGGTCATGAGACGAAGAAGCCTACTGATTTTCAGCGATTTCAAATAATTACTTCCAGAGTTATCTCCCTTGATCACTTCAAAAAAACTTGTCACGCTATAGATGCCAAACTTATCATCCGATTGACTTCAGATTGATACACAGAGTTTAAGGTGTTGAAACGAACATGTATTTTGATTTTCAATGAATTTTGATAACTGAACAGCTAAATCCATGATGTTAAATGTTTCCTATACTAATTGTTGGTGTGGGGCAAAACTTTATAAAAAGCAAACAAATTCTGATGATTTTCAGATAATTACATAATGAGTTGTTTCTCTTAATCAGATTTTAGTGTATTACAAATGTTTCATTACCAAAAAAAGTAAAAATATGCGACAACCCTTGTTGACTGCCCGGACGGTTTAGCTGCTGTGGGCGTATGTTTCGTTGCCTGGCAACCTATCTTTGTATGAGTATGAGATCTGCTCAGTGTTAGCCAAGAAGGCAATCAAATATTTAATCATTCCGATGATAACTTCACCACAATAGTATATATATGCAAAACCTTTTTTTTTATTGCTCAGATGATGTAGCTGTAGTAGGCATGTTTTGTTGCCTGGCAAACCATCTTATCATTTACCAAATAATTTTTGGGGTTACTCCCACTTTCAGATAAAAGGTGGTAAGGATTGACATTCTATTTCAATCATTAAGACACAGTTTACATTATTTGTTTTGTTATGCCAATTTTCATTCCGTAGTTCATCCTAATTATTGAATTCTTTCTACCAAGAATACTGTCTGGCAACATTTTATGGGAGTCAACTGTTGTCTGTAGGAACTTTGTGCCAATCCCTTGACTTGTGATTTCTTAGTTCTTATGCCAACTACAAACTGACCTATTTGGTAATGATCAGCCAATACTTCTTAAATCCTTGCTAGAATGAATAAATGGAATCAGATTTTGAAACCAAGAAATGGAGGAGGTACTACTTTGTAATAGAAATTCATGTGATAGTTGGAATCTCAGTATCAATCATATATAAATATGTGAATATGTTTGACAAAAATAGTTAACAAAATCTCCATTGCAAAAACCAGTTGATTGTCTTAGTGATTGTATACATTAGTGTCATCATATGAAAACAAGTGATTGATAACCAACATTTTAATCAGAATCTTCTTTTTTTTCAGTAAAAAGCCCACGAAGATGATTGATTTTAATGGTATAATGAGTTGCCTACCCAAACCTCAATGAGACAGGTGGCAGTAGTAGTAAGTCCAGAAGATGGGGGACTACATCATAATGGCCGCATTCTGAACTTATTGTCTCTCCACTGGTGGTTCTTGGCAGGGCCACTTTTGTGTGCTATTAACATGCTAGCGTTAATAACAGAAAAACTTCAAAAACAAAGTCTTGACGAATCTGCTACAAATTCAACCAGCATCAAAATACCAGTAAGTATTAGAAAGGAATTCAAGTTACATTCATTTTCTTTATAATTCTTGACAAATTAAAAGGCATACAATTGTAGCAGAAAACATGATTTGCATGTGTTTTTGCTTATGGAAAGCCAGGGTTATGGCTCTTGATGACGTAGAAATATATTGTGGACAATCGAGAGGCTATAGTTAATATATCCGATTGACTTTAGATTTATACACATTGTTTAAGATCATAAGACGAAAAAACCTATCGATTTTCAAAGATTTCAGATAATTTCTGCCAGAGTTATGGCCCTTGATCACTTGAAATATCTTGTGGATGCACCAGAGGCTTAAGATGATAATCGATTAACTTAAAATTTATACACAGTGTTACGGTCACAAGATGAAGAATACTATTGATTTTCAATGAATTCCAATAATTACTGCCAGAGATATGACCATTGATCACATTGAAATATCTTGCGGACGCTGTGGAGGCTAAAGTTAATATCCAACTGATTTTGAATTTTTACACAGTGTCAAGGGGTGACGACACCTATATATGGCCCTTGTTTTTTTAAAATAAAAATATCTAAAAAATCAACATTTCAACATCAGTAAATAATTGATAAAACTACATGTGATGATTGTAGAGATTGACTTGAAGTTTGAATCCTACAGAGTCAGCGTTATATATATTATAGTCTGTCATTTTCAGTGTATTACATGCTTTATTACCGCTATGTAATTTTACGCTTCAGTAATGAAATTTTAAGTGCAATATGAATTTTTAATATCTTGTCTCTTCCATTCTGGCTATTATATCAATTTAAGATAACTATCATTATGGATGGGGTGGTTTTATATAATCTGATTTTACTTTTGTGTTGTACATCACCACAAGAATAAACTACATGTATTCACCGCAGGACATTGTTCATGGTCTTCATGTACCGTAAATACTTTACGTCATTCATTCTCTTTGTGGACTTTTATGTAGATAATTGGATAGGATGTATAGGATCAGAAATTGATAATTTTATTATGGAGGAAGTGTTTAGTATTGGATGTATTACATAATGCAGGAAAAGTTTGAACAAACAGTGATGGATGCCGTTGATTTCATGACATATTTTTGTATGTCTACATCTTCTACAACATCTAACGGTTAATGATTGAAAAAACTTACTTCCACAGAACAAAATTTATGCAACCTTTCTCACGAGTCATCTGCCCCTTTTTCTAATTTGATAGGGAAAATTGGGGTTGTGAGAAGACGAACCCTCATAGCATAATGTGTGTATTCATTATTGTTTAATCGAATTTTATAAAATTCTGGGAATTGAAAAGTTTTATGGTACATCATATCAGTCAGTACCTGTACAGTGTTATACAAAACGGATGATCATGAAATTTGCTCCTGGAATAGAAAAAAAACCCACCTGAATTCAGTTATGTTCCTGTCAGCGTATACATTTTTTTGAAACTATTATAAAATAAACCGTTAGTCCTAACAAATATGGTAAATTTCTGCTGTTTTTTGAGATCATGTTCATGAGGGGTTAGCTTAAAGCTGTTGATTGTCATTTGAACTCAAATTGATTTAATTAGCAAAACAATTAAGTTAAGTGAAGGTTAGTATCACTTTTGACCATTGTGCATTTATATTGTCTGCAGATGATACCAAATGTAACAAATTTTCAATATGTCATGTGTCTATAAATACTGCGCGAACTTGAACCATTATATTCTGTTAGATTCAACCGTCCCGGTACTAAAGTCTAAAGCCTGTCCAGCCTTGTGGGTACTCTGGTTTCCTCCCACTGCTTAAGACCCCTACACGCAAGCGAATAATTGAAATAAAAGTAAACCATATGTTAGTCCCAAATTGACCTAGTTTGTGTCGAGCGGACGTTGAGCCCCATTTCTCTCTCTCTCACTAAAGTCTACAAGGGAAACCATGTCTTCCATTAGGCCAGGTTAGGTGCAGAGTAGGACGTTAAACCCCATTTCATTTCTACACAGGATTAAAAAACCCTCAAAGTTTTATGCACCCACATGGAAATCTGATAGTATATATTCAAATTAGTGATGTGCGGTTTTTATACGCCCACATTGAAATGTGGTCGTATATTGTCGTCGCCCCCGTCCGTCCGTCCGTCGGTCCGTCGGTCCGTCGGTCCGTCGGTCCGGCGTCCACAATTGCTTGTGGACGCTCTAGAGGCTAAAGTTAATATCCGATTGACTTTAAATTTATACACTGTGTTTAAGGTCATGAGACGAAGAAGCCTATTGTTTTTCAGCGATTTCCGATAATAACTACCAGAGTTATGGCCCTTGATCACTTCAAAAAATCTTGTGGACGCTCTAGAGGCCAAAGTTAATATCCGATTGGCTTTAAATTTATACACAGTATTTAAGGTCATGAGACAAAGAAGCCTATTGATTTTCAGCGATTTCCGATAGTTAGTACCAGAGTTATGGCCCTTGATCACTTCAAAAAATCTTGTGGACGCTATAGAGGCCAAAGTTAATATCCGATTGGCTTTAAATTTATACACAGTGTTTAAGGTCATGAGACGAAGAAGCCTATTGATTTTCAGCGATTTCCGATAATTAGTGCCAGAGTTATGGTCCTTGATCACTTCAAAAAATCTTGTGGACGCTATAGAGGCCAAAGTTAATATCCGATTGGTTTTAAATTTATACACAGTGTTTAAGGTCATGAGACGAAGAAGCCTATTGATTTTCAGCGATTTCCGATAATTAGTGCCAGAGTTATGGCCCTTGATCACTTCAAAAAATCTTGTGGACGCTATAGAGGCCAAAGTTAATATCCGATTGGCTTTAAATTTATACACAGTGTTTAAGGTCATGAGACGAAGAAGCCTATTGATCTTCAGCAATTTCCGATAATTAGTGCCAGAGTTATGGCCCTTGATCCCTTCAAAAAATCTTGTGGACGCTATAGAAGCCAAAGTTAATATCCGATTGGCTTTAAATTTATACACAGTGTTTAAGGTCGTGAGACGAAGAAGCCTATTGGTTTTTAGCGATTTCCGATAATTAGTGCCAGAGTTATGGCCCTTGATCACTTCAAAAAATCTTGTGGACGCTATAGAGGCCAAAGTTAATATCCGATTGGCTTTAAATTTATACACAGTGTTTAAGGTCGTGAGACGAAGAAGCCTATTGATTTTCAGCGATTTCCGATAATTAGTGCCAGAGTTATGGCCCTTGATCACTTGAAACGAACAAGTATATTGATTTTCAATGAATTTTGATAACTGAACAGCTAAATCCATGATTTTAAATGTTTCATGTATATATACTAATTCAATTGTTAGCGTGGGGTAAAACTTTATAAAAAGCAATCAAATTCTAATGATTTTCTGATAATTACATTATGAGTTGTTACTCTTAATCAGTTTTTAGAGTATTACAAATGTTTCATTACCGAAAAAAGTAAAAATATGCGACAACCCTTTTTGACTGCCCGGACGATTTAGCTGCTGTGGGCGTATGTTTCGTTGCCTGGCAACCTATCTTTAAATTTTCTTTCGGTTTCGGTTTTCGGTTTTTCTGAGGCAAAAAACCTCGGTTTCGGTTTCAGTTTTCGTTTTTTTTATTCATTTAAACACTGTGTAATGTATGTACTGATTTATGGTTATTTTATAGGAATACTTGAAAGCCAGAAAAAATATTAAAAATATTAATGTAAATAGTAAACAACAAGGTTTTTTTTTACTGTTATATGACTTTAATTATGACTGGTACTGGTAGTAATAACAAAGTTACTGTAAAAAAAAGATCTGACACACACAACGCCATAGGCATAATAATAATATTAGTAACAATAAAGTTAGATTCTACTGAAAAAAAAAACCAAAATAAATTTGCATAACAAAATAATACCAATCCAACAAATCGAAACATGTGGTCTTTCATTTCTCGTTTATAAACTTAAAAACAAAACTTACGCATTGCCGTTTTCGGGTGTTGTTCAATTGTTGTTCTAAACAGCTGACTCAAAATTGTTAAATTATATTCTTATAATTTATGCAGCAGAAATATGTTTTTTACAAAGATTAAATCTACATTTTGTGTCATCTAATCTTTCATAGTTATTGAACAAGCCATGGAGACATTTTACTTTTTAGAGGAAGCCATCGTTCGATATTGACAACCGGCTTCGGGTTGCATAAAATTTTGGATTGTAAACCGAACCGAATTGAGAAAATAAATAGTCTAGGCCAACCAGACTGATTAAACACTCTATCACTCTATACATACGGGCTCTGGTTGATCGAAAATAAAAACGGAAGTGGTGGCTACATTAAAATTTTGGAATTATTAAGTAAACGAAATACGGCTACATAAAAATTAGGAATTTGGAAAAAAAACAAAACGCACGGTTATTTTTTTTTTAACGGTTCGGTTTTCGGTTTATTTGTAAAAACCGATAGCGTACGGTTAAACCGAAAAACCGCACATCACTAATTCAAATCTACTGGGGACTGATGTTCTATAGCCTGGCAACCAATCTTGATGAGATGAGAAAGATCTTCATATTATGTTCAAGACCGAATCATTACATTTATTGTGGGGAAATTATTTAATAATGTCACTACGTACATGTATTTAGTAACTTTTGATTGCTTTTTATACGCCCACATTGAAATGTGGTCGTATATTGTCGTCGCCCCCGTCCGTCCGTCGGTCCGTCGGTCCGTCCGTCCGTCCGTCGGTCCGGCGTCCACAATTGCTTGTGGACGCTCTACAGGCTAAAGTTAATATCCGATTGACTTTAAATTTATACACAGTGTTTAAGGTCATGAGACGAAGAAGCCTATTGTTTTTCAGCGATTTCCAATAATTAGTGTCAGAGTTATGGCCCTTGATCACTTCAAAAAATCTTGTGGACGCTCTAGAGGCCAAAGTTAATATCCGATTGACTTCAAATTTATACACAGTGTTTAAGGTCATAAGACGAAGAAGCCTATTGATTTTCAGCGATTTCCGATAATTAGTGCCAGAGTTATGGCCCTTGATCACCTCAAAAAATCTTGTGGACGCTCTAAAGGTCAAAGTTAATATCCGATTGACTTTAAATTTATACACAGTGTTTAAGGTCATAAGACGAAGAAGCCTATTGATTTTCAGCGATTTCCGATAATTAGTGCCAGAGTTATGGCCCTTGATCACTTCAAAAAATCTTGTGGACGCTCTAGAGGCCAAAGTTAATATCCGATTGACTTCAAATTTATACACAGTGTTTAAGGTCATAAGACGAAGAAGCGTATTGATTTTCAGCGATTTCCGATAATTAGTGCCAGAGTTATGGCCCTTGATCACTTCAAAAAATCTTGTGGACGCTCTAGAGGCCAAAGTTAATATCCGATTGACTTCAAATTTATACACAGTGTTTAAGGTCATAAGACGAAGAAGCCTATTGTTTTTCAGCGATTTCTGATAATTAGTGCCAGAGTTATGGCCCTTGATCACTTCAAAAAATCTTGTGGACGCTCTAGAGGCCAAAGTTAATATCCGATTGACTTTAAAGTTATACACAGTGTTTAAGGTCATAAGACGAAGAAGCCTATTGATTTTCAGCGATTGCCGATAATTAGTGCCAGAGTTATGGCCCTTGATCACTTCAAAAAATCTTGTGGACGCTCTAGAGGCCAAAGTTAATATCCGATTGACTTTAAATTTATACACAGTGTTTAAGGTCATAAGACGAAGACGCCTATTGATTTTCAGCGATTTCCGAAAATTAGTGCCAGAGTTATGGCCCTTGATCACCTCAAAAAATCTTGTGGACGCTCTAAAGGTCAAAGTTAATATCCGATTGACTTTAAATTTATACACAGTGTTTAAGTTCATAAGACGAAGAAGCCTATTGATTTTCAGCGATTTTCCGATAATTAGTGCCAGAGTTACGGCCCTTGATCACTTCAAAAAATCTTGTGGACGCTCTAGAGGCCAAAGTTAATATCCGATTGACTTCAAATTTTTACACAGTGTTTAAGGTCATAAGACGAAGAAGCCTATTGATTTTCAGCGATTTCCGATAATTAGTGCCAGAGTTATGGCCCTTGATCACTTCAAAAAATCTTGTGGACGCTCTAGAGGCCAAAGTTAATATCCGATTGACTTTAAATTTATACACAGTGTTTAAGGTCATAAGACAAAGGACAAAGACGCCTATTAATATTCAGCGATTTCCGATAGTTAGTGCCAGAGTTATGGCCCTTGATCACCTCAAAAAATCTTGTGGACGCTCTGGAGGCCAAAGTTAATATCCGATTGACTTTAGATTTATACACAGTGTTTCATGTATATACTAATTGTTAGCGTGGGGTAAAACTTTATAAAAAGCAATCAAATTCTAATGATTTTCTGATAATTACATAATGAGTTGTTACTCTTAATCAGTTTTTAGTGTATTACAAATGTTTCTTTTCCGAAATTAGTAAAAATATGCGACAACCCTTGTTGACTGCCCGGACGATTTAGCTGCTGTGGGCGTATGTTTCGTTGCCTGGCAACCTATCTTTATATGAATTGTAACTAATACGGGATGATATACACTCCTGTTACGTACATTTAGCTCATTTATCATCAATTGAAATCATAAGTTAAAGTAGTACTTTGTCAAAATAAATCTCAATACAAAATGTATCTCCTTCACTGATTAAGCTATTTTTAGTACAACACATTCTGACCAGATTGGTTTTGATGTTCGCATCTGATTAATCTAAATTATGGCCAAACCAAACCAACTTAGCTATTTTTAATATGACACTTGCCAAACAAATGGGTTTAGATGTGCTTTGTAAACATATCTGATCTTGGCTTATTCTAGCTTCTTGATAAAAAAAATACAAGTAGAAAATAATTTCGATCCATTCTACAAGTAATCCTTGTAGGACTAATTGACCTGTCAGGGCCAACAGTCGAGTAATTTGTACGGAATAACCTTGTAACTCCCACTACAATTTCTAGCAAAATATTGACACAATAAAATGCAGCTCAACTTTACTCCGAGTCTAAACACAATATTTTATTAGGCTATTTGTTATAGAGACATTAACTGTTATTAAATTAATGAATCCATGATGATTGGGTTATGTAGACATCTATAGCAATAAAACTGTCCACCTATCTTCCCAATAGGAAATGAATCCATTAGAGTATTTGACAATTCCAGAATATTTCTAATGTGAATGTGATGCATAGAATATCAGAACATGTGGCTATTGATATCTCATCAAAATGAATAAATCAGTGTGTTGTCTCCTCAAATCCTTAATCACCCAGATCAAGTTATGCTGTATAAAACAAATACAGGGTACAGAGGTCGCAGTCACGCAAAAAAGTCACACATTTTTTTCAAAATAAACAAACGCAAATATTGTTGGACGCTGCGTAATTTATGTGCAGAAAATTTCCCCCGGCGTGATAATAATTAGATTATTCTATATCGTAGTTTGCACAATTTACGTGCTTCACACCCCATTTACACACCTCTAGGCAAGCAGTCGCCGTAGATTTTTATATCACCTCTTATTAGTCTTATTTCATTCATAAGTTCGTGGCTATCCTGAGACATCCCTATTTTGCTGGAGAACTCTAGATCGATGACGGTCCTACCATTGGAAGCAATAAAGCGTATTTCATACAAGACTTTGGATTGGCTAGAACATGATATACTGTTTACATTCAGACAATCAAATGTCGGCTTTCCTAGCGATAGTTTTCTCTTTACTTCTTGTCGAAGTGAAAGATTGAAATGGCTGCGCCGTCAACCATAGATCTAAGATATGCTGATGCCGCTAACCTCCAGTCGTCATTTGACTAAATACATTAGGCTTATCAATGAATTAAGGACGCTTAAAATAGGGTTATTCACAAAATGACTTGACTTGCTTCTAATGAGTATTTTGAGAGGCTCCAAGTCATGCAGATTTGGACGGCAAAAAGGTGAAATTTTGGAATGTCTGCATATTTTTACGCAACTCGAAATTGATCCACTGCGACCTCTGACCGGGTATTTAGAACCTTGTGAACACTTGATCAAACAATGTCAATTATAATCAGATCTGAATGAAATTTTCGTGTAAATGACACTAATTACCTACAAATAAATAATTATGCGACAACCCTTGGCAACCCCATGGGTGATTTAACTACTATGGTCGTTTGTTTTGTTGCCTGGCAACCTATATTTGTGATATAGAAGAAACCTATCGAAATTCTAATCAAGAGTTATCAGTCTTCTTACACTCCCACATGAAACAGTGGTCATATATTGCTGTCGCCTCCGTCAATTAGTCCGTCGTCCACAATTTCTTGTGAATAATCTGCAGACTAAATTAATTATCTGATCAGTTTGAAATTTATATATATTGTCTACATTAGTGAGATGAAGAATTCTATTTAATTTCAATGGGCCTTGTTTCACTTTGTTGAACCTTGTGAATGCTCTAATAACTAAAGTTGTTATCCAATCTGTATTAAATTTACATATATTATTTAAATTAACAAAACAAAGAAGCTTATCAAATTTCAGCAATTTGCGTTTATATCTGCTTTGTTTCGCTTTTAAGTTATCATCCGCGCAGAGAACTCTAAGAAGTGGCCATATAACAGACCATTTGATTGGCTAATTCCTCACATCAATAAGAATGCCTATTATATTACAGTTTTTCCAGATCCTTGTGCTGTAAAGACAAGTAAAACGAAATTTTGAACTATTTAAACAAAACAAAGTAGGATCTGTGTTTTAATCAAATGTGTTTTCATATTCTCCATATTCCACAGTTTCATACGTGTTAGGATTATAGTTTTCTTTTCCTGGCATTTATGATGATACTGTTTGTTAAAGGTCTGTGGCACAACACTGAATTACAGCCTTTTAATAACTTGAACAAAACAGAATGTTATTAATAATAAAAGTTACAAAAGACAAAAATTTTTGCATTTACTCTTAGATTTGACAGTTCACAATATCACAGCTAACTCGGAAATTGAGTCGATTTTCACATAGAGTTCACAAGAATTGATGAAGTTTTTACTGTTAGCAAAAGTCAGATTAAGAATTCACTTGCACATTACACAAATTTACATATAGTAGAATCTGTATAAGCAGTCACTCCTATTCAGTAACATCTCCTTGTAAGCAGTCACGTTAAATTCCCCCCATAAAAATTCTATTGTTTCATCTCTTTATTCAATGGTCACTCATCTAATGCGGCCATTGGTCACTATTTTACCAATAAATTTAACAAAACAATGCTCATTCAACGGCCATTGTTGAATGATACCATCTTGTCAGTTCTTCGTAACAAACACACCCGCTAATCCCGTGAGTAGTAGTTAATTAACTGGACCCCACTGATCAGGTAAAAAGAAATATGACAATAGCAATAAACCCATATCATTGTTTTCACATGTTACGGAACATTATTTCATTCTGATTGAATAAACTAAAAGTACCATCTAAGCCAATTATGTCTCGATCATCTAGTATCTCTTTTCCATTGCAAGTTTGTTGTTAAACAGACGTTTTAGTGCCTCCTATATTACAGAGTTACACCCCCTTTAAATCAGTGAAAAAATCTGCGATGTTTTTTTGTTCATGTGCTTTTTTGATAAATAAAATTAATTCATCAATTTTCTTCACAAATATGGATAAATATTATCTAATGCATGACAGTGAATCATGATAAACAGTAGTATTGAAGGTTGGTAACAAATGAGATTTGATCATAGAATTTTCGTTCCAAGCATGATTCAGCGACGGACAATTTACCAATGCAAGTATTGGTGTTTGTTTCCAAGGCATCCAAGCGTAATATTTAATAGATGTCCACACAAATAAAACACAGAGATTTTATGAAGAGGCCACTCCCGTTAAGCAGTCAGTCGTGAAAATTCCCTTGGGTGGCTGCTTAATGCAGATTCTACTGTACAACGCCGTTTAAGGAGACAACCTCACTCTCAGTAGACTAAATCACACTAGTGACATACATACTTCAATACTAATAAACAAGGGAAAACTATAGTGGTCCGTTTTGAACATAACACAATATGTTGGGAAGTAGACTTCTGAATTTCATATATTTTTGAAATAACTTTCATACTTATTATCATTGAATTTGTGAATGCACTGACAAAACTTACTTCTGATTTATTTGAAATTTGCATGCATTGTATACAGTGTCCGAAACAAACATTTTCCAAGCACAGGCCCGCAGAACCTGCGCGACATATGATCATATGGGTCCTTCAGGTGACACGCAGGCTCAACCAATAATAAGTATTTATATAGTTTCCATGGATAAAGCTATTGGTTTAGTAACTTGCGAAAGAAAAAAGAGAAAAAAAAAAAGACACAAATTAGTGTGTCATTTCAATTTAATGGAACAAATCTATTCATGGCTACATTGAGTTTTCCATATTAACCTACGTAAACTTCATATAGTTACACCCCCCCCCCCCCCCAAACAACTGCCCTAGATTTTAGCACAATAGCCCAGAATTGAGGCAAAAGCGGTCCGTAAGAAATGTTTTTAAAATCATAAGCCTCCATTACGTTTAATGAAAGGTAGGCCCACAACTACACCGTTCGGAAAATTTTCCTTATTTATTTAATTCACGTTCCGGCCTCATGAAATTCATGTCAGTAAGCCTAATATTCTTGAATAAATTACTGTCTTCGTTTTTTGGATGCATACAGCACCCTGGTGTTTTTTCATAACACAATTTTTAGTTTTTGTCTTGTCAGTAACTTTCAAATATGCTTTTATTCATTCGTCCATGATAGACACACGGTACAGTGATCACGTGACAACCATAATTGAACTTGCTTTAAAATAAAATTCCGTACGACTCCACATACCTTTCAAAAATAATAACGACAAAAATTCAATATGGTCGATGACAAGTAAACAATAACCGTTAACTATCGGAGACTCTGGTTGCGTTTCTATGACAGTTCTACCTTATCCAGAATTGTAGAATGAGGACACTAACTATGCGAGCTAAGAAGACGAAGGCCCGGCGGACCCGCGTGAAATAGGCAAGCAGGAGTCTTCCGATAAATCACTCGGCCTCGGGCCTACGGACCGACGTTTGTGTCGAACACCGATTGTATAGATTATCAAGACATTGAAGACCGATGAATTTCAACTATTTATGTTAATTGAAGTTGTGGCCCCAGTGAATACTCCAGCGACAAATTATCATCTGAACTTCAGCATATTTAATTTCATAAATTTCCATAATTCTGTTATGGCAATTCTGTTACATTCATTGTTAAATGTTTAGGGAAATCAAAAAGCCTGTTGATTTCAACAACTTATGTTAAATACTTCAAGAGGAGTTATTGCCCTTGCAGTCTTTATAGAATTTTTAAGCATTCAAACGATAGTCATTATTTGATCAACTGAATAATTTGTAATATTATTGTACAGTGAATACTATCTCAGATTTCAGAATCTAAATTCCCGGTAAATAATGGTATTATCATTAATTTTTTGTTGCACCCTCATCAAAATTTAGCCTTGAGATAAATATGCATATGGAGTGGGCTTGTGGTGTACAAGATAATTATTACAAAAAGCCCACACTAAATTAGTTTTTGGTTATATTTGAAAGCATTTCAAGTAGCGTGGGCTAAGTTCAAGGATGTTGAAATTCAATTGATTATCTAGGCCTACATGTAGGTGTAAGAGAAAGTTATAAAGGTTATAAATTTAAGGTGCAACACATCATCGATAGGAATCATATTACCCAATATATAGCTGAATAATTGTACCAATTACATAATAATGGCTTCACAGGTAAAGTTTATTAGAATCTGGTGTTATGCAAAGATTTATGTCTGATTGTCATTTGCAGGATAAGTATTCCTTGCAGACTTCAATATTGTAAAATTGGTATTTCTGAAAGGAATCAATTCTATTCAGTATTTACAAATATATGAATAATATGATGATTTGAAAATTTGTCAACATTCAGCCTTCTCCGTAGATGATAAGTGAGATATGGTCAAAACGAGCCAATGCCGCCTTTAATTTTCACAAACCTCTAAAAAAAAAAGCCCTGAAAAATTAAACAATTTGCTGAAAAATATAAAAATATCAGTAGCCAATAGATCTGTTTTGTTGGTCATTGAAGTCTATGCAGGAATATAAGTTTGGTTAGGATGGAGCCTTTATAAATTTTGTATCAATATCACAATCCTGGGAGGATATGATATGTAGCACTTGTGACTGAAACCTTACTCAACAACCTTAATGTGAATGTTTAGTTAACCATGATTATGATGGAAGCCAGTCATGGAATTATTGCAATTGTTTATGATTTCTTTTGAAATTAAATGGCAAAATTACATTGACTATTTTCTGTCAACTGTAATTGGTTATGGATACTCCAGAGGTAAATGTTATCCAATTTAAATTTAAATAGTGTTCATGAAATGAAGAATCCTATTGATTTTTATACGCCCACATTGAAATGTGGTCGTATATTGTCGTCGCCCCCGTCCGTCCGTCCGGCGTCCACAATTGCTCTAGTTAATTTATACACAGTGTTTAAGGTCATAAAACGAAGAAGCCTATTGATTTTCAGTGATTTCTGATAATTAGTGCCAGAGTTGTGGCCCTTGATCACTTCAAAAAATCTTGAGGACACTCTAGAGACCAAAGTTAATATCCGATTGACTTGAAATTCATACTCAGTGTTTTAGGTCATAAGACGAGGAATCCTATTGATTTTCAGCAATTTCTGATAATTACTGCCAGAGTTATGGCCCTTGATCACATCAAAAAATCCTGTGGACGCTCTAGAGGCCAAAGTTAATACCCGATTGACTTTAAATACACACACATTGTTTACGGTCATGAGACGAAGAAGCCTATCGATTTTGAGTGATTTCAAATAATTACTTCCAGAGCTGTCTCCCTTGATCACTTCAAAAAACCTTGTGATGCTATAGAGACCAAACTTATCATCCGATTGACTTCAGATTGATACACAGAGTTTAAGGTGTTGAAACGAACAAGTATTTTGATTTTCAATGAATTTTGATAACTGAACTGCTAAATCCATGATATTAAATGTTTCCTATACTAATTGTTAGCGTGGGGCAAAACTTTTATAAAAAGCAAACAAATTCTAATGATTTTCAGATAATTACATAATGAGTTGTTACTCTTAATCAGATTTTAGTGTATTACAAATGTTTCATTACCAAAAAAAAGTAAAAATATGCGACAATCCTTGTTGACTGCCCGGACGATTTAGCTGCTGTGGGCGTATGTTTCGTTGCCTGGCAACCTATCTTTTTTTTCTTTTTTTTTTACCAATTTACCTACTTTCAGAGTTATGGCTCTTGATTGAAAAATTTTGTAGACACTCTTGTGAACTGTTTTTACTCTCTACTTCAATCCGTTAGATAACTATTTTCCTTTAATAGTTGTGTCACTTCCTGAATAACAAGTTCTATCACATGTAAACTTGGTGGACACCAGGGATGTTTATAAAAAATATAATTGAAAATTGATGCAGTTCCTCTTGTTTGAATAGAAAATAAGTAAATTTTCATATCCTTGAAGGATCTATAAAGGCCATGATTTTTATATGTAATAACGCTTATATTCCCTGGTGGACACCAACATCGTCCTTTAACCTTGTGTCAATTCATTGGAGTTGGTATGAAATAAATGAAGCATATACTAGACATTAGTTGTAATAAGAGTATAAAATGAGCTGTATACAAAATAGATTAGTACAATAAGATTACACTGTTGACAAATACAATGTAACCAAAGTATTTCCTATAATGTTGTTCACAGTTAATAAACATTAAAGATATTGATACTTCCTAAATGTTTTGCATAAAAATCTGTTATATTTCATTTTCCCAATTTTATCCAATTATTAGTTGATTTCATTGCATATTATTAAATATTTCCTGTGTGACAAGATATTGATCACTTCATTAGTTTTAATTGCCATCGAAAAAAGAATAGTAAAAAACATCAGTTTGCAAACCTTTTCAAAATCAATTTTGAGTATTTGCACGAGTACTAGTAGGTAAGGAATAACTACAAATACATGCCGTTGCGATGATGTAAAAAAGGACTCCAACTTCCACCATCCTTTAGCAAATCAGAAAGTTCCTAAAATGACCTAAGAAATTAAGTCAGTTTTGTCTGATTAACCTGACAGTCATAAGGATTGATATACCAAGATGACAATTACAATATTGTCATCTTGGTATATCATTCTAGCCACCATACTTGTATAGATCTAATGCCATTTCTCATATGATATGATATTGATAGATTAATTGTCCCCCGCCTTTCGAAGAAAGTTGGGGGACTATTAAAATGGGTTCGTCCATCTGTCTGTCTGTCCGTCTGTCTGTCTGTCCGTCACACTTTTTGGGACACAATAACTCTCTTTCTAATTGAGCTAGAATGTTCAAACTTGGTGTATGTGTTTATTAGGTCAATGCCTTGATGGAGTTCGAAGATGAGCATTTTCCGCTTAGGGTAAGCAGAGATAAGCAATTTGATTGGTTGATGCTTTGGGACACGATAACTTTAGTTCTAATTAAGTGAGATTGATGAAACTTGGTGTATAGTTTCATTATAGTAATACCTTGACTAAGTTCGATAATGAGCATTTTCTGCTCAGGGTAAGCAGAGCTATACGCAATTTGATTGGTCGAGAATTTGGAACACAAAAACTCTCCTTCTAATTGAGTTAAAATGTTCAAACTTGGTGTATATGCTTATTAGGTCAATGCCTTGATGGAGTTCGAAGATGAGCATTTTCCGCTTAGGGTAAGCAGAGATAAGGAATTTGATTGGTTGATGCTTTGGGACACGATAACTTTAGTTCTAATTAAGTGAGAGTGATGAAACTTGGTGTATAGTTTCATTATAGTAATACCTTGACTAAGTTCGATAATGAGCATTTTCTGCTCAGGGTTAGCAGAGCGATACGCAATTTGATTGGTCGAGACTTTGGAACACAATAACTCTCCTTCTAATTTAGTTAAAATGTTCAAACTTGGTGTATATGCTTATTAGGTCAATGCCTTGATGGAGTTCGAAGATGATCATTTCCGCTTAGGGTAAGCAGAGATAAGCAATTTGATTGGTTGATACTTTGGGACACGATAACTTTAGTTCTAATTAAGTGAGAGTGATGAAACTTGGTGTACAGTAATACCTTGACTAAGTTCGATAATTAGCATTTTCTGCTCAGGGTAAGCAGAGCAATACGCAATTTGATTGGTCGAGACTTGGAACACAATAACTCTCCTTCTAATTGAGTTAAAATGTTCAAACTTAGTGTATATACTTATTAGGTCAATGCCTTGATGAAGTTTGAAGATGAGCATTTGCCGCTTAGGGTAGGCAGAGATAAGCAATTTGATTGGTTGATGCTTTGAGACACGATAACTTTAGTTCTAATTAAGTGAGAGTGATGAAATTTGGTGTATAGTTTCATTACAGTAATACCTTGACTATGATCGATAATGAGCATTTTCTGCTCAGGGTAAGCAGAGCGATAAGCAATTTGATTTGCCGAGACTTTGGAATTGAGTTAAAATGTTCAAAATTGGTGTGTATGCTTATTAGGTCAATGCCTTGATGGAGTTCGAAGATGAGCATTTTCTTCTTACGGTAGGCAGAGATAAGCAATTTTTTGATGACACTTCGTGTTCAGTTTGATTGGTCGATACGTTTGAAAAAAATAAATGTGCGATTAATTAATATGTGTCATCTATTTATTTTGGGATTTCGGCGGGGGACATCAGCCTCACTGTTGGCTTGTTATCAATGTTACTCTGGGAATATATTGTCTGACAAATAGACAGTAGTATTAGTAGTAGTAGTAGTAGTAGTACACAGTCAATTTTATCTATTCAGTATTAAGTAAATTTGAGTTAAGAAAAGTATTGATCCTAGCTTATAATGTCAGTGGTAATATTATGCATGAATGCATACAGCAATTGTTACTTTTCTGTATTCATAGAATTTTTTGTCTCCATATAGAGTTCTAGTTAATTGCTCTAAATAATAGATCTTAATCACCCAAAAGTAGTCTTTTATACTGCCTATCAGACTCTACATTATTGCAAAATATTAATTATTCGTGTCAGAATCGGTTCAGTAACTAACAGAAAAAGAGGTAAACCCTAAAAAAAAGAGAATACATAATATTTATTAGAAAACAGAATGTTTATTAAGATATAAAAACAGATACAACATTGTTTCTTCGAATCTTCATTACGCATCTATCATAACAATGATCTGTGTGTCCACATTACATTTGAAACGTGTTTGACCAGTTCTATCACATCTGTGACAATGACTGAAACCAATATTGTCCTTTAAAGATGCAGTATGTAATGTAAGCTATATCTTCTTATTGCATGTCTTTATTTTGGCCTGAAAATGTTATGTAACTATTGTTTATTGGTTTATTTGTTTTATCAAGATGTAGATTTCTATGTATTAATAATAGGTAAACATTAAACAAAATACATTCCAGTTGTAACAAGGTGCCAGAAACTTACATGTATGACATATGACTAATACCAACAAGCTACATGCACATAGCTTTTTATAGCATTTGTCTGCATACTTTTATTAGGCCATCCGTTTCCAGAATGTCAATTGTACAAGAAAGGTTAGAACTATACATGTATATGACCTTACTTCCAACAATCATAGTGATGCTAACATTCACAGGACATTTAGTCAATGGTAATTTTTATAAAGGAAGTTTAATCGATATAGGACATTTACTTGAAGGTAATGGGTATAGGACTTAAATCAAAGGTAATCTTTAAAGGACTTCAGTTGAGTGTAATCTTTTTCAGGATTTTTTGTCAATTCTAATCTTTCAAGACAGTAAGTCAAAGTTTATCTTTATATGATTTTGATTTGAACTAAAGTCGTAATATATTTGTTCAAGGGTTATCTTTACAAGAGATTTAATCAAGGGTATTTATTTTAGGTCATTTACTGATTTAGTCAAAGGTATGATTGTTTTTATAGGGTATTTTTTTTTTAGACATTAAAGCGGCGTTTACACAATACAATCAACCCATACAACCATCGGATCCAACCGTCGCATCCGACCAACTCATCAGACGAATGATCGGATGAATGGCTTGTTGTATGGATAGGATCAGTTCTATTCTCATCCGACCAACTGATGCAATTCCCAATCAAATTGAGTCATGTTTTACGACGTCATACGGTGTATGACATCACATCTGCCTTGACAACCACAATTCCTGCTATCATATATAATGTCTTCTTCTGTTGCTTCGAGTGCTTCGACCTCCTCTAAAATGGATCTTAGCCTAACCGCCACTTAGAGTGTCTAATAACTCTTTATTGTGGAACTCACGGCATCCTAACTACATGAAGACGGGAATGGGGAGTGTATTTACGGTACCCTTACGATTCGCGGTAGCCTAGATAAGCTCTCTGGCTAGGCTACAGTCGTGCACGCACCTATAGGTCTACGTTTTCTCATCAAAAAGGAACGTCTAGCCCACCTTCATTTTCTTTTTACTTTGATGTGTCTCCTCTTCGGCCTAACACAGAATATAAGTAGCTAATACAACTGTTAAACACTCTTCTTCAAGCGTCGCCATTATATTCAGTAACTAAGAATAGTAAGAAGGAACAAATGACACGGCACGCGGGCGTGCATTTGACATCAATTTGTCATACAATGAATAGAACCATTGTATCATGTAAGCACCCTTCCGATATGTTGCATCCGACGGTTGTATGGATTGGTTGTATCGTGTAAACGCCGCTTTAGTGAAAGTTATGTACAATATTTACATGTAGGTACAACTATGTTGGCAAGGAAGTCATGTATCTATGTCATTTCTGCCAGTCATCGTGCAGCTCTGAAGAATTCATCTGTTTTAAATGGGTTTTTTTTGTCAACAGAGAGAGAGAGAGAGAAATGGGGTTTAACGTCCCTTCGACACAAACAAGGTCATTTTGAGACTAAAATTTCAATAATTCTCATGCGCGTTGGGGTCTTTAGCAGTGGGAGGAAACTGGAGTACCTGGAGAAAACCCACGAGGCTGGACCCTACTCCTTGCCACGCTAACCATTCAGCCCACCCACCCCCGCTTCCTTTTGTCTTAAGAATTCCAATGTTGTAACTTAATGTGTAAACCTGAAAGGCTAGCACAATAAGTTAATATGAAAATATTACAAGCTTTGTACATCTGTACAGTATGAAAATACATATGTTACAATTGTCGTCAGCATTGTCATACAATGGTGTAGTATATTAACCAATGATATTTGAAGATATCTTGTTTCTTATTTATTGATTTTTAATGTATTTCAGATATCTAATGATGACAATACAATAAAACCGGTGACTACAGCAGTGGATAGTTTATCAGTCAAAGGTGAGAAGATATTTTATTTAAAAAATAAAACAAAAAATACTGTTTGATACTGGTCTAGCTTGCCTGTCTGTGCTTTTATCATTGTGCAAGCCATGCAAGTTGTGTAGTTTCCTTGGATTTGTAAAACTATGACTTTAAGAGGAAAGTTTACGAATATGGTCATCGCTCTGTTCTCATGATTGTAAGGGGGCGTTGGAAATTTAAACCATGATCTGTGATGAAGGCGTAATGAGAGAAGAGAGAGAGAAATGGGGTTTAACGTCCACACGACACAAACTAGGTCATTTCGAGACTAAAATGGTTTAATTTGATTTCAATAATTCTCTTGCGTGTTGGGGTCTTTAGCAGTGGGAGGAAACTGGAGTACCTGGAGAAAACCCACGAGGCTGGGCAGGCGACCCTACTCCTTGCCACGTACCACTGGGGATTCGAAACCACGCCAGTTGACTCAATGGCAGGCCATATGATACAGTGTACGCTCATTAACCATTCGGCCATTCACCCCCCCGAATGCGTAATGATACCTTTGATTTTTATTAAGACACCCAATTAAATGTCTGGAAAATAAAAGCCTTTCAATAGATTTCATAAAATTGTTTCTTGATGTGAGTTTTGATTAGAAAGCTAAACTCTAGTCAAATAATCCAAACCTACACATCACTGACTGTGAAAGACTGAAACAAACAAAACGGAAAACTCCCAGAATATTGGTATAATTTTATTAATAGTATCGACGAGAGGATAATATAGAATGTCAGAAACAGGAATGCTGTAAAATTCTGTCTGTATTGTTTCAGGTAAAAATGTGTGGACATTATCAATAGATACAAGTAACCATGGAAACAATAAACAAGATGGTGGCAAGCGGGCAGAAAGAAGGGGAAGTAAAGGGATCAAATGCATTTCGACCAATCAGAATATTGTCTGTGATACATCACCGAGCACACCAAATGCACCACCACCAAAAAAACATTGTCGTTCGCTCTCTGTTCCCCCCAATCAGGGGGATCCGTATTTCTTTGGAACAACTTTGTGCAAACCGATACCAGTGTATAAAGAATTTCAGGCTCTGTCCGCTAAATTCATGGCTCAGGTGCCAGGGACTAAAGCATTTACAAAAAACTTTATGAGTTCTGCTTCACCAGTCAGTGTTGACAGTGGCCATGTGACTTCTTCAGACTTTCAGACACCCCCTGGGTCTCCTGTTCCTCGACCAGCATCTGCTATGAGTGAAATCTCACACAGCTCCTCATGGTTTGATCACAGTCCGTATAAATTTAACCGTTTTGAAATTCTACAGAACCGAAGTCTTTCTTGTGAGGATCGAATCTCGAGCAGACCACTTGGGGGTATTAGTAGTCCTGGTCCAGATTCCCTCCGTTATTCGTCACCTCCCCGTATCCACAGAATTCCTCGTTGTAAATCACAGCCATGTGTTCTACATGATCGAAAATATGGTAAAAAACGACGTCACGACTATGACAGACCCACTCTGGATTTTACTAAAATGACACAGGTTGGTTATTTTTATTATACACCTAATATTATTTGTTGTCAAGCTATTCTTAGGGAGGAATTCTATTGAAACATTGTAAATGCTCTACAGTTGAAAATTATAAATATATGGAATGTGGGGACCCTTCGGAACTAAATCTTATGAAATTGTATAGCCATTCGTTGCAAAAGTTCTTAAGTGAATCCATTTCGATTTGAAATGGTTCAGATATTATCCAGTGTGACATATCATTTATGTCTCAGTCAGGATCAGTCATGAAAAGCCCAATTATTTGTATCGTTACATATCTATTATCAGTGTTTGATTGGCTTTTTTTGAGGGTGCACAGCATGGGCTATTATTTCTGCATAGGATAATAGATGCCATTTCTCTTCGGAGAGCTTACTAAATTGAACAATGGTGAGATCATAATCCGTTATATTCGGTGAGGTAAATACTATTTTCACTCGGATTGGAGCTTAAATAGTTTTATAAGGCTTATAAGGACCCGATGGTAGTGATATATTCAAATCCCTGAGACTCTGGTAGCGGTATAAATTTAAAGAATATTTTGTACTCCAGTATATTGGCTGAAGGCAGAATAAACCTTGGCTTTCTGATTGGCAGATTATATTCCGGTAATGTTTCAGTTGTAAAATCTATGAGTCATTTCCATAAAGGGTCAACTTTTCCTTGGGTAATGCTTGACTATGGGTTCGTTTCTCCTTTGAGGTGACAGGAGTTAAAAAATACTTAGCTGATATGGTTACTCCACAGTGAGCGTAAATAAAAGTAGAAATCTATGAGTGGCAAGTAGGCGTTCCATATTTCTCTCATGAAGCGACTAGTTTCGTTCATTTCGAACCCGTCACTTGAACAATTTTTACACGCCATCATAAGTTAGTGAGTATTACCACTGGTTGATGGGATCTAGAGTATAGTGGACTTTGATCCCAATTATTTTAATCAAACCAGTTTCTTACCTTGGTATTATAATATCTACTGAAAGAGAATTGATTTCGGCCAAGTTATTTGTAGAATCCTCAAATGACGTGTGAATGGCCCAATTACAGACAAGGAGTAAATAGGGGACAACCCTTGTCGATGATTCAGCTGTTGTCAGTATGTTTCCTTGCGTGGCAACCCATTTCTGGCTAGTTTTTTTGATTCAAATTACAAGTATTTGGTGATGTAAATTCCTGTATATCATTGTTTCTCTTTATTGCTATATTGTAGACTGCGTATGGTCAGCTGGGTATATCTAAACCAATACCATTTTCACCTTCCATACTTCAGGTAACTATTTCATGCATGAAATTATTTATTGATTGCACACACCAAGGATTAACAGAGAAAGACAAATGAAATAAAATGGGGTTTAAGGTACTATGTGATTCTCTTATTTTACTAGGAAACCCAATTTTCTTCCATGTATTTCACAGATGAATTCACGTGGAGATATCTCAGAAAAGCATCGTATCTTTTCTCTATTCATGAACCTTGTGTTTTATTTTATAGAAACGGTCACACAGAGATAGAGATGATAATGACCTTGTAATGAGACTTGTGCCAATTGCCAGTTCACCACTGGATACAGACATTCCATTTAAGGGACTTGATAATTTTCCTACAAGTCCTATCGATGAAGTCTCACAGTCTGAACAGCAACAGACACCGACGGGAAGGGGTGCATTTCAAAGTGTAGCTTATCAGGAACCAGTTGATTTCTTAGCTGACAGTGGATTGGATGATTGTGATTGTCATGACAACCAGATTGATGAAGATCGTGAAGTTATTTTCCCTTTGAAAGACCTCGACATGGATGAAATTGAAAAACATTAAGTTCAATTTTTCTACTCAGGGAAGAGATGTTGATTGTTTTTTGATGACATAAGACTACAAGGGAGGAAAGATAAAATAATATTTTTGCACAAAAAATAAAATGAACAAAGAGTTATTTTCGAATTATACAAAAAAAAATCAGATTTTATCCTGAACAAAAATATACGAATTCAGATTTAATTGAAGAAAACTATATTTTACTGATTGGAGTTGAATGTTTGTTTTTTAAAGGCAAGTTTTGGCAGCATGTGTTAATAGCAGGTTGTCATATCTCAATAATGCATCTCTTTTAAAGCAGCTAAATCAAATGAATTTTAACTCAAGCTGATGACTTTTGACCTATTTGTATTTTTATGAATTAGGTCAAAGAATGCTACATGTAAATTGCTTGACTTTTTCAGACAGGGATTTGAATATTTTGTTTTATGAAATTAATAAAAACGATCTTCACATTATTAAGAAGTTCTTAATGAAATATTATGAATTATTGTCGTACAGTGATGACCTTATATAAACTGCAAGAAAAACTCACGAACAATTAATACCTTGTATGTTGCTTGCCATGTTGTGAATTACCTCCCCTTATGACTCTAATGTCATTGTTGTACTTAGTGTTATCTAATTGAATTTTGGAGAATATAGTTAAGAGCCATCTTCCTTAGTTGACAAATACTGTTTGATATATTGGTATGAAAGTTTTTGTGGAGGAATATGTTTTGGAAAAGAATTGTAATGACTTGAAGACATTCAAACCATTGTATAGGATTTTATTGATTTGAAATTCTTTATGGCCATTGAAATCAAGGGAAGGTAACTAGAAATAGTTGTGATATCTGAAAACTAATTTACTTGTACATGCTGTTAATTAACCACGTTTTAATGGTTTTTAATTTTTTTTGCGATAAAACTACTTACTTTTGGTATTAAAATCAAGGCATTAATTACATCCTTGTATAAAGGTTGCGTTGTTTGTTTAGTTTGGTATTTAAATTTTCTATTCAAAGCTAACTTTTGCACTTGCATATAGCCATAGTTTGGTAAACATTTTTCAATGTTTTTAGATCCTTATCACAAATATTTGTAGTTTTAGAATTAGCAATTTGTTAAATCAGCATTTTAACATCCATCTTTAGATGTCACCATGGCAACAATACCACTATTTTCATAGTAACAAGGTCATATTGTCCTTTTAGCCAACTGTGATTCCTATATTCTGTAGAAATTATTCAGCTCAAAAATTTTATGTCGAGGAGAAGATGAATTGTAAGAGCATTGTAATTTAAATAGATATTACTCAAATGTATTTTCTATGGAAAACATATTTACCAGTAAATATTGATAACTTCGAAACCATTTATGACAAATTAGCAATATCTCATTCCTCAGCAGGACATTGGTTTTTTTTTTAAAAAAACAACCTTTTCCTGCATAATCTGAGGTTAAGATGTTAAAACACATTGGTTTGGAGGTTTTGACATTAATAGAGTTGTTGTGTTTCTACAGAGTATATGTTTATTTAACCCACCCTACACTCATCATATTGTAAGATAACTTATATATACATCAGTCAAATTAAATTGTAAATATAATTCATCCATTTATAAACCCTTCATGTCTTCTAATCTACATAGAGGCTCTATTAGGGTGTTGAAATAGTTGAAAACCAGAACCATCAATGTGAAGCTGATCTGTTTTAGTAGAAATGAACAGGATCAGGTATATGTACAAATAATCTACTGAGAGAACCATTGATATTGTTGTCAATCCACCCCTGTGATAATGCCATTTGGACATGATTTATGATAATCCAATATTCATGGTAAATGAAATGTTGCAAAATAAAAAATCTTAAAAGATACTATTGGAATTGTTAGTTATGTGAACTGTTTAGATACTTGAGAATTGACATCAAGTGTTCTAGAAGAGTAAGCAGAAGCTACTTAGTAGAATGAGTCTTGGCACTCAAGCTTGATTAATAGCCTCATTAAAAATGGTATAGATGAATTTAGTATCTGATCAGTTATCCCTGATCTATTTTCTATTATGTTCACTCTGACAGAGCCTCTATATGTATATAGTTATTATTATTTACTATGATTAAATAAATCATACCTGTATTATATTATTGTTCATGGATGAAAACATACATATGACCAGGTACAAGGGGCAATTTTCATTTAAATGTGTCAAAGGGATACAAACATGGAATATTTATTTAATGAATTTGAATGAATTGATGGAGTTCCATTATTTTAATAAAGGAATGCAATTTTAGAAAGAGACAGTTGGATTGTCGACTACGATTTTTATAGTAAGGAATCTCTGGTAAAGCAAGTTAATTATTATTAAATGAAAATTTCTCCTTTTACTTAAAGTTGTTAGAATTTTATTAAATAATGTTGAATATACTTAGAATAAAATAGTTTGAGAAATAATTGTAGATTACCAAAAAAATCTTTAAAATTGTAGTTAAACAGAATTGACAATTTTTTTTTTTTAAACTTCTAAAATTCTGACAAATTTGCTGAAATAAATACTGCTTATCAATACTTCGAGGAAAGCAAAACTTTAAGTTGCTTATAAATTATTGTATGATACTGGAAGAAGACATTATTTAATAAAGTTAGTTTAGATTGTAATCAGCCTCAGGTGTCCTTGATGTGGACTTAATCACTCAATCTGTCTGTCTCGTAGTTGATAATGCCCACACTAGTTTCATAAAAAAAAGAAAATTGATATGAGTAAACCATTTTATCAGAAGTCAGAAAGTACCCAGGTTGTTTCACCTATTTAATACTGAAGTTGTAATATTTTAGAGCAAGCCCTGTTAAAAGGCACAATTACATATAGTTATAAGGAACAGACTTTATTGAATATAGCCACAATTGATCTAAACCATTTTCGATAACATTTATTTTTCCATCATTCAGGCCTTAAAGGCTCAGTGCATCATTTGCATTTTCACTAAGATAACAAATTTCTCACGCCTGATATACACTTAATATGTACTCAGATTGATTGATTAATGTTTGATTATGAAACCAAAATCAAAATACCAATGCTAATCTCCTGGCTTGCATTCAGTTGGAGATTTGCTAGGACTGTCGGGGGTTTCTCCACTACCAATTTAAAGGACAATATTGGTGCCAGTCATTATCACATATGTGATAGAACTGATTAAACACTTTCCAAATATAATATTAACACAGAGATCATCGCTACCATAGAGGAGTAATAAAGGATTCATGAATCGGAAGTGACGAACGCCAAAGGAAAACACGAGTTATTCCTCTATTTAACTAACTGAAGGGACTAGTGATAACAGATACATGGGCGAATATCTGCTCACTAATAATTCCCTCGAAGACCTAAAGTTGCTGTGTGACACTGTGAGAGAATATCTCACAATTCATAAAAAGAATTGACTGCCACTAGATAAGAGAACGGGAAAGAAAAACAGATTAAAAGTCCGTGCATTACCATGTTTTTATAAGGTAGGGGAGACCGGGGCACATTGAACCACCATGGATATATCCTTTATAAATAATACTATACAACCCAACACTATACATCAATAAGCCACATGCAATTATTTTCTTAGGCAGTGGATTTTTCAAAAAAGCGCTTAAAAGAGAAACATTTTCCATACATGTTAACTTCTTAGCCTAGGAAATTCTTGTACTTAAGTTCATATATGTCTAATCTATACAATCCAGATAACCCGGGGTTTGATCCGTAAAAGAGGGCATATTGATTTTTTTTTTTAAAATTTTGATCATGAAATAAAGAGATCTTCTAATAAAAACATTTGATATGAAATGAGGACAAACATGTATGTGAACAAAGTGGTTCAATCTCCCCTATAGAAGAAATAAAAACAAGGGGCTGTACGGAGTATTTCTATTTTTCCCCGTGTTCTCTTATTTTATGACACTTAATTACTTTATTGTATCCTCAGATAACCTCTTGCGGTCCCATATAACAACTTTTTGTCTTCGAAGGAATTATTAGTGAGCAGAAATTCGGCCGTTTATCTGTCATCACTTGTCATTTCATTCATTCACATAGAGAGATAACTCGTGTTTTCCTTTGGCGTTCTTCACTTCTGATTCATGAATCCTTTATTACTCCTCTATGGTAGCGATGATCTCTGTGTTAATATTATATTTGGAAAGTGTTTAATCAGTTCTATCACATATGTGATAATGACTGGCACCAATATTGTCCTTTAAGATGGTGGCATCCTGTTATGTTCAAGCAGCATAAATCAATGAATTTTGTAGATACTGTACAGAATTAAAGTATTTTGCACTGATGTCCCTTTTAGAGATTAAACTTTTACAATACTTTAGTTTGAAAGCGATTCCTGTAACGCTAAAGGATGCATTGAGCCTTTACTATAGCTACAAACGATCTGCAAAGTATTTGGATTAATTTTCAGCAACGATTACAAACTTGTCTGCATACATGTTACCTCAATATAAATATTTGATGAATTTGACTGTTGATAAAATGAAACGATTTTCAACAGAAATAAACTATTTTATGAAAAGGTGTTCATATTTTAAAAATTATAATGGTTAAAAAATAAAATGGCAGTAAAAAAATGAAATATTTTTGTAAAAATGATAAAAGTTACAATATTTTCAACCATTGTTTCTTTTTGTTATATTATGTGTCTTATTAATGAATTAGATTAAAATTAAACAGTTCGTGTAATTTAAATGTTTCCATCCAGTCACATATGTCTTAATCTGTGATCAGGAGTAAAAACAGATTACAAGAAATAAAGAATTTTTCGTTAATTGATTTTTTGTTAGTCGTGTTCTGTATATCCATTTTGTTAGAGCGATTTACCTGGAAAAAATATATTGAACTGTAGAATGGAATGGGATTTAATGTCTCTTCAACACAATATCTCAATCATATCATATAATATATGTCCACCAACTGTCTGAAAAACTTTTAGAACACAATACCCAGTAACTCTTATTCTAATTGAGGTAGAATGTTCAAACTTGGTGTAGGTGTTTATTAGAGGAATGCATTGACTGCGTTCGATGATGAGCATTTTATATTTAGCCTAATAAAAGATAAGCAGTTTGATTTGTCAATGTTTTTAGGAACGATTCCTGTTAAGTGTGCTACTTATCGAATGATGGAAAATGTGGCCGATTTTCACTATGGTATGACAATTCTAGCTGACCAGTTGATTTGATTTGTACAAGTAATGATAAACTCTTTGTAATTGAGCCAAAAGTAGATTGATTTATCCTAACATAGTAGCTGGTTTGTCATTTTATCAATTGACTTTTTTAAACATTAAATGCTGTAGCCAACTATAATTAAGTGATTAAGATGGTTCCTAATTGTAATGATGTTGATGTCAAAACCTTGACTAAGTTTGATAATGAACAGATTGAACTTGGGATTCACACAAACTTTGACTAGTTATTTCTATTGTTAAATATACAATTATTTGAATGGACAAAGGTTTATTCAACATTCAGAGCAGATTGAATGGAGGGAGAATTTGCTGATAACCTGCTTGTATGAAGAATATAACTGGTGTTGTGACTCTATCACTCAGCAAAACTCAACAGATTCCGTAACCTACATCTAATCTCGGCTGTATGACGAATTCCGTCATATTGGAACTACTTTAAAGGTCCCGAATGAAATATGGCTGCGCCCATACCGAACACAAATTGGCGACCTATTTGGCTAGCGACCTATTCGACCGAACCAGCTGTAAGATAATGACGAAATTTATTCTAAATAGGTTTCCAACGAACAGGTTGCAGCTCAATCGGTCGAATAGGTCGCTAGCTGAATAGGTTCCCAATTTGTGTTCGGTTGCGCCCATGGTGTCTTGTTTGTTTGTAATAGCGTCAAGTTTTCCTGTTAAATTTAACCGGTAGCCGCATCGCAAATGTATGGACATAGGTACATATCAATTACTGTCATACAGCCGAGACTAGATGTAGGTTCCGGAATCTGTCGAGATTTGCGGAGTGGTGACTCTTTATAACAATGTCTTAAAGATACATTATGGGAGATTTTGACAAGGAGTTAGCCATTCTTGCTATAAAAGTTCAAAAATAGATGTTGAAACAAGAATATATTGAAAATTTCAGTCAAATAACTCTATCCTGAACAAAGTTGTTACCACTATAATTTTTTACTAGAAATGGTAGTTAAAATTCATCGACACCCTTTTCCCACTATGGCCGATTGTTGATTGACAGGCGTTAACTCCACCTACATAGTCTCGATCATCAAGTAATGTTTAAACGGTATCTAGTGAAGCTTGTGTATAGCCTCGGTCATCACTGTCTTTTATGAATAATTTCCGGAAGTATGATGACGTCAAAGTCACGGAGAAACCCCACCCACGACGCCATAGTGATTAAATCAGTCGACGAAATCCTGTTTTAATCCGAGCCCAATCCAAGCCATCCGTGGGTCTACAGTGTTCATTTTGTGCTTGTTTAAATAAAGATCTAATTTATAATTTCTATGACATCTGAGGCTCAAAGGAAGACCGACAAAAGTCAGTTTTTGCTCTTCCATAATGTATGTTTAATGAAACTTGACTAAAATCAATGTTATTACAATTGGAATATTGATGAATTTGTGTCCAAAAGAGGGATCCCATATCTTTCTCTCCTACATTCATTAAAATAATGTCAAATGTGCAAAGCATTGCCACCATTTTGCCTTTGCTCCCCTCTAATCATATACATGTATACACATCACAAATTCCTGAAGACACCATTGACATGATAGAATAACTCTCTACACACTACCAATAATAATAGGTATTTAGAAGAATATACCAAAATTATTCTGTCTTCATTTTTATTATACGCCCACATTGAAATGTGGTCGTATATATTGTCGTCGCCCCCATCCGTCGGTCTGGCTAAAGTTAATATCCGATTGACTTTAATTTATACACAGTGTTTAAGGTCATGAGGCGAAGAAGCCTTTCGATTTTCAGCGATTTCCGATAATTAATGCCAGAGTTATGGTCCTTGATCACTTTAAAAAAAACCTGTGGATGCTCTAGAGGCTAAAGTTAATATCCGATTGACTTCAAATTTATACATAGTGTTTACAATGATAAGACGAATACGTCTAAAGATTTTCAGTGATTTTCAATAATTACTGCCAGAGTTAGGTCCTTGATCACTTCAAAAAATCCTGTGGAAGCTCTAAAGGCCAAAGTTAATATCCGATCGACTTTAAATTTACACACAATGTTTAAGGTCATGAGACAAAGAAGCCTATTGATTTTCAGGGATTTCAAATAATTACTGCCAGAGTTAACTCCTTTGATAACTTCAAAAAATCTTGTGACGCTATAGAGGCCAAACTTATCATCCGATTGACTTCAGATTGATACACAGAGTTTAAGGTGTTGAAACGAACAAGTATTTTGATTCTCAATGAATTTTGATAACTGAACAGCTAAATCCATGATATTAAATGTTTCATGTATATAATAATTGTTAGTGTGGGGTAAAACTTTATAAAAAGCAATCAAATTCTAATGATTTTTTGATAATTACATAATGAGTTGTTACTCTTAATCAGTTTTTAGTGTATTACAAATGTTTCATTACCGAAAAAAGTAAAAATATGCGACATCCCTTGTTGACTGCCCGGACGATTAAGCTGCTTTGGGCATATGTTTCGTTGCCTGGCAACCTATCTTTGTGCTTGTTGTTAGGCATTTCATCCATCCAAAATGTTACAAATCAATTGTTGAACAGAGAATTTGACAAAGACAATTTATTACAGTATTTACAAGGCATACAGACGTTATTACATTTATACAAAACTTTTACATATATAATATACATGTAGCAGTATGTTGGGAAATAATAAAATATAATTTGGGAATATACATGTAAATAGCTCATTCTACATAAAATATTGTTTCTTGGAAATTTCCTGGTATTATGACATCTGTGATACCTTGATTGTAGAAATATATCAAGATGACATTCAATAGGTTGGGCCAATAGCCTGATTGTGTCCAGTCAAGTGCACACAGTGCCTAGACTAGTCGGTTAATAAGCTTTGCATGCCCCCAACAAGCCACAAGCAGGTTGACTTTTCAAGTATGTTGGCTAAAAGTGTGTGATAATTCCTTGACATTTTGAAAACCTTTTAGTAATATTTTAAAATTGTTAATTAAATGTATTTCAGTTCCTAAAAGAAATATCTGCTTTGAGTAGCATTTAGAAATTGGCATACGTAATAAACACAAAAACATATTATGGAACACAATTACTAAAAGAAATAGTCATTTTTTTTTTCATAGAACTGTATTATACTATTTATAGAGCAAAGGTTGATCATGTTCCTATGGGTTACAGCTGTATTCAGATATATAGTCTACTCTTACCATAAATGAATTCAGTTGGTTCATTGCTTTGTTGGTATTACTGAAATGAAATTACTATTTCCCACATGGATTAATGGAAATTATAGTTCACATAAAATACCATCTTCATAATATCAGGGTATTGTGTCATACATCCAATACCTCCATAGTTCATTTGGATCTATCACAGAAATTGAGTGAATGTTTTATAATTAGGAATTTCAATCACATCAATGATAGTTATTGTACAGATCAATGCATATGGATGTTCTAGCACATAAATATTTTGTAATACCATGAAGATGATAAAATATACTATTCTTCAGATTTACAAATAAAATCGTCATGCTTCATTATTTCTAGTAATACAAACTGGTATATTATATTTGAATGCATCTATATATTTTATTTGATATAATCACATTCTTAGTATAATTCACACTTCTGCTAGCATTGAAAGTATACTCCACTTGTGGGTTTCCTCCGGGCACTCCAGTTTCCTCCCACTGCTAAAGAACCCTACGCGCAAGCGAATTATTGAAATAAAATTGAAACCATATGTTAGTCCCAAAATGACCTAGTTTGTGTCGAGTGGACGTTAAACCCCATATCTCTCTCTCTCTCTCTGAAAGTAAATATGATATTTACATGCATGTACAGCCACTTTAAATAAATATATCGTAGCAGATATTGCCATACATCATTATATACATGTACACAGACTATGAGAATTTACTTTCAAAAAATGCACTAATTGGATTTTTTTATTTTATAAAAAAACTCAAAATAGAACTCAATTAAATTTATCTGGCAAAGAAAAAGTATTTCTGTATACAACCAAGGACCAAATATTGTGTTCTCATCCAATCAAACATTGTTAATGCCACAGAACTTCTTGTGGAAGAATCATAAATTACAGCAAATCTCTCAACTATAGGTACACATCCAGGTAAGCCATAATGATATATTTAATAAGATTATTGCATGCATGTAAACCACATGTACATTTGACAAGCATATTGTAGTGATTTTCAGCACTATGATACATGAAATTCAAGCAAATGCTGTATTACCCTATAAATATATGTAGAAATATTTAATTTGTTTATACCAGACAACAAACTACAAGAGTATTCATAATACATTTACTATATTTTACTGAACTTGACTGGGTACAGAGACAATTTGACAGAAGATCAAAATTGACCCTTATAATTTTTAGTTCAGATAAGTTTTTATTACAAAACTGTTTCCTCTTATATTGTTAATTGTTTTATGGGAATTTCAGTCAGAGTGACCAATGATTTTCACTTAAAATATTATGATGCTTTTATCTTTTTAATCTGACTAAATTAAAGCCAGGAGATTGTATACCATTCATATTTGAATACATATTATCACGATATATTCCAAAATATGCGAATGAGATTTTAAACTATTCTTTCTTTGTTGTGAAATTATAAGGATAATGTGAATAGGGCTAAATATTGTGAAAATGGCAAGTACAGTGTATTGATTAAATACATGTATTAAATAAATTTATTAAGAAACACAAAATGCAAATAATAATAAACAGATAATGTTGAACAAAGTTAACATGAAACATAAAATTAAATTAACAGATTTAAAATAAGCAAGTACACTGTTCAATGTTATACATGTAGTTGTATTTTAAGATGTCAAGTCACCTCAATAATCTAAAGAGGGGGCCTGAGAGTATGGAATGGAACATTAAAATCACATATAACTTGTACCTACTGGAAAAGGAACGAATATATTTTAATTTTAGTGTTCCAAGACATAATCTTAGAACCTGAGCCAGTTCAATCCAAACTGTCCCATAATTTAACCAATAATGTTAATAGACCAGTAATTCTTATTCTATATCAAGTTTTAGTGTGCAAATAAAAAAAAGAAGTTCTTTTTTCTGAATCCTTAAACAATATCCTGGCCTTTTAAACTATAATATTATAGTTTAGAAAATATCACCGAGACACAAAATGAGGTCTTAATTTATCAGATGAGAACCATAACTAAAGTGAAAATGTTTTGATTTTAACAATGAGTCTGAAAACTTGTAATAAATATTAAAACAAAACAAAAATTATATGTTGTACAATTATTACATATTTTGGATCATTTTTGTCCGAACAGATAGTGTGGTAAAGTTGTCAAATTTGTAAATTTTCAAAACAGTTATGATAAAAATTGCTATAATTTCAAATAAAATCAGATAAAAAAAATTTCTACTAAGGCAACAAAGCTAAACACAGTTGTGTTCGTTCTATATTTCACTAATACATATTCTATGTTCTCAAACATGTTGCAATTCACTGAAAAATATTGTAATATGATCATACTTCAATCCTTAGTATTAGTACAAAGAGCAATTTCAATACTCAGAGTTTCAAAGGCTTCAATTAAACCACAATTATTGACCTGTCTGTTCAACTAAACCAAGATTGTTGACATGTTTACTTAAATAGTTTTTGGTTATTTAATAATATATTTGTCTGATACAGACAACTATCAGACATATCTTAAACTTGATAGAGAAATGGAGGAAAATAAAATAATCGTAGACTCATAATATTACACAACAGGAATTTGTCTTCTTGGCCTGAAAAGAAACAAAATTATGTGAAATATTTAGTATGAAAAAAAAAGTGATACTTTACTCAACTATTGAGAAAAAGGTCATTTTACCTTTTTTTTTAAAAATTGGGATTGAAACTCCCTGCACGGTTGGACATGTTTTTATTTGTATGGGGACAGAAAAAAAACAGAAAATAGTAGGGTACTTATTATTATATAATATATATATAGCATATAGTATCACAATCAGGTGTGAAAATATTCCAATCATACAGCATTCCTATATTGGATTTTGCATGGAATGTATATGTGTACACTCAAAAGGCATACGCTTCAATACCAACTTGATCATATTCTGAAAAAATATTGGTAATTTAATATACTAAAATAAGTGGTAAAACTATACTAACTGTTTTGTAGAATGTTTTTGACTGGGTGCTCAAACCTTCAGATTTTTCTACTAGATCATCCAGTTTTTCACCTCTTTGTAAAACTGATTCCATTGTATTGTACTGAAAAAGACAACATGAGACAAGTTTATTGAAGAATACCATCTTCAATTACAACATAATCTTATAAACAATTTCTTAGAAATAATCTCTAAAGCTCTTTAAGTTATAGGGGGGGGGGTGTATTTAAAAGCTCTGAATTTGAGGAACATATGTTCTATATTTTGCTGAGAATGATGCTCATATTTACACAAACAAGTTCAATTTTACACAGGTTTTGCTAAACTTACCAAGATAATTTTAGTTTCATCCAAATCTGACTGTATTCTAGTCATAGCATCAGATTCTTTAGGATTCTATAAAAAAAAAGACACATATATTTATTTTATGACTGTATTTCATATGTAATGAAAAGATCTCCTTGGTCCTTTTTCAGAGAAAAAAATAGGTTGCCAGGCAACCAAACATACGCCCACACAGCAGCCAAATCGTCCGGGCAGTCAACAAGAGTTGTTGCATTTTAAGTAATCATCAGAAAATCATAATTCAAACTCACCCATAACTACGGTGTAACTGTGATATAATCAAACGTTTTTTTAAATCAGATAATAATTTTGACTGCCAGAGGGACCACAAGCTAAAAAGGGTGATTTTTCGTACAATCAGGGGCCATGATTCAGGAAGTTACGATCCGATATGGGCAAATATGCAATGGAACCAAGATCATTAGGTTATAAACATGTATTTCAAGTTTCATCAAAATCAGTTCAAAATTGTGACCTCTATAGGGTCCACAACCTTGTTATAACATATTCTTACACAATTCGCGTACAGACGGCGGCCATTTTATCCGTCAACTGTGGTCCGATTTTCACAAAATTAAAATTCTCTCTTCATTACCATGAAACCGTGATATAATCAAACGTTTTTTTAAATCAGATAATAATTTTGACCTCCAGAGGGACCACAAGCTAACAAAAGCGATTTTTGGACAATCAGGGGACATAATTCAGGAAGTTATGATTCGATGGGCGCAAATATCGAAAGGAACCAAGATCTTTGGGTTATAAACATGCATGTCACGTTTCATCAAAATCGGTTCAAAATTGTGACCTCTATAAGGTCCACTACCTTGATATAACATATTTTCACACCATTCGCGTACAAACGGCGGCCATTTTGTCCGTCAATTTTGGACCGATTTTCACGAACTTCTTAATCCACCTTCATAACCATGGAACGGTGATATAATCAAACGTTTTTTTAAATCGGATAACAATTTTGACCTCCAGAGGAACCACAAGCTAAACAGGGCGATTTTTCGGACAATCAGGGGCCATAATTCAGGAAGTTACGATCCAATGGGCGCAAATATCGAAAGGAACCAAGATCTTTGGGTTATAAACATACATGTCAATTTTAATCAAAATCGGTTCAAAATTGTGACCTCTATAAGGTCCACAACCTTGATAGAACATATTTTCACACAATTCGCGTACAAACGGCGGCCATTTTGTCCGTCAATTTTGGTCCGATTTTCACGAAATTCGAACTCAACCTTCAAAACCATGGAATGGTGATATAATCAAACGGTTTTTTAAATCGGATAACAATTTTGACCTCCAGAGGGACCACAAGCTAAAAAGGGTGATTTTTCGGACAATCAGGGGCCATAATTCAGGAAGTTACGATCCGATGGGTGCAAATATCGACAGGAACCAAGATCTTTGAGTTATAAACATACATGTCAAGTTTCATCAAAATCGGTTCAAAATTGTGACCTCTATTAGGTCCACAACCTTGATGTAACATATTTTCACACCATTCGCGTACAAACGGCGGCCATTTTGTCTTTCAATTTTGGTCCGATTTTCACGAAATTCGAACTCAACCTTCATAACCATGAAACAATGATATAATCAAACGGTTTTTTAAATCGGATAACAATTTTGACCTCCAGAGGGACCACAAGCTAAAAAGGTTGATTTTTCGGACAATCAGGGGCCATAATTAAGGAAGTTACGATCCGATTGGCGCAAATATCGAAAGGAACCAAGATCTTTGGGTTATAAACATGCATTTCAAGTTTCATCCAAATCGGTTCAAAATTGTGACCTCTACACTGTTCACAAGTTAAAAAACGTGATTTTTCGTACAATCAGGGGCCATAACCCATGAAGTTACGATCCGATACATGCCAATATCGAAAGGAACCGAGCTCTTAGGGTGATAAACCTATATTTTAAGTTTCATTGAAATCGGATAAAAATTGTGACCTGTAGACTGTTCACAAACAATTGTGGACGGACGGACGAACAGGGGCGACGACAATATACGTCCACATGAAAATGTGGGCGTATAAAAATTGTGGGAGAATAGCAAAGTACACAGAAACATTAATGTTTTCGGTTTGATGCAATCCAAATCTACCAACGCATTGATAGTATCCTGTTTATCAACATAACTTCATGAATATGGCACTCTGTCTTCTATCCAGTATACGAAGGCTCAATGAACCAAAGTGGATTTAAAAGTGACATAATACCTGTTCAGAGCTTTGACCAGATTTTACTTACTTTAGTCACAGTTTTCAATTTGTTTTTACTTATTCTGGGAAAAAACAGGTTTTTTCCTGTCCAAAAGCCCACCCTGGGAACAGGACCAGGGGACTTCATATTAGTGAAGATCTACTACTGAATTTTAAGATTTCAATTTTTAACAGACCTGATATTTCTGTAAGTAGTCTGGTAATGTGGTAAAATTTACTTCACTGAAAAAAACATTTACAAAAGTGAAACAACAGATTTATTTAGGGTAAAACTATTTCAAGCATTCAATGTAATAAACAGATTTTCAAAGAGGAATAGAACCAACTTGTGACAAAGATATTCTATATCAGTAAATACCATTTTAAAAACCAAAACAACACGAAAATACTCAATATCTTTAGATTCACCATAAAAGGATTCAAAATGTTTCCAAATGGTTATTAAACTTTAATTTAAAGTCATGCACTAGTATAGATTACAAAACTGTTATTTATCTACGTAAATACTAGATTTTGTATAGACTTTTTCTGGACAGTTTACTGAGGGTATCTTCAAATGACATGACCTTTCAGGTTTTGGTAAATTAAATTATTAAAAGAGTGTTGATTAAAATAAATTAGACGCATGTAAGTAGACCTGGTGTTGAGAAATTAGTGATTAATGCTATTGACAGACGAACATATTTTTCTGCCCGATCGTGGCAATTGAAATTCGTCAGGAATTTCTTATGAACCGATAATGTTCGGGCACACATAGTGATCGTCTTGAGAGCTTACGCCACTCTACGAGTAACTATATCTATCATGTGACTTGTAAAAAATGGTAGCCATTTTGAGATCAGGTGATATCAACGATGTCGATGATTGGCTTATACAAATGAATCGCCCGACAATATACACTGGACATGGGCACACAAGCGAATTAAATGAAACTTTAAAAGATCTGCCAAGAAAACCAGAAAAATTAAACAAGAGTATAACTGATAAATCAAATTACCTTTCTTTTAAAACTGGCCATTGTTGCTTGGAAATCTTTGAAGTAAATTCATCTAAAACCTATGTAAATTAAAAGAATATTATACAAGTTACACAATAATCTTATCAGGTCAGAATGTCAACTTCACCTACTTCTTGCAGCAAAATGTTTATTTTAAGGCACCAAATTATGAAATGTGAAGTATTATACTGATAAATGGTATAATATACCATGTTATGGTGCATACAAAAGAATAAACTCTGTCTTATGTATTCTGCCATCAACAGGCCTTTAATAAGAGCTTTAAATTTGTCTTAAAACATGTATTTGGGTAACAAATGTTTGCTATCTCTTTTCTATTCCATTTCTTATTTTAATGGTTTTTGCTCTCGAGTGTGAATTGTTTAGGTTAATTTTAGGGTAGACCTTAACCTTATCTTATATAGTTCTCCCTTTCTTTCAACCATTTACATTTACAAATAATATCAATCATTAGAGACAGTGTGTATTCAAATTGATTGATTTTTGTTAGCTTGTCATTTACTACATTACAACTACTTCACTAGTTAAATAAATTGATTAAATCAATGAATATATTCATTACCTTATTAATTAATGTATGAGCAACACGTTGAGGATATTCATGATCTGCTATAACAACGCCAGCTAAATTATCACTACGAACTGATACATGACATATGTAATCTGAAAGAAATAAATATATATAATTTTATACCAAACACAACATGTAACTTAGTAGTTGTTTCAGTGATCAATAAAAAGATATTATTATTTTGTTATATTAATATGTAATTTTATATTGTTCTTTTAATTGAGGGTATCCCAATCAGAAAATATTTGTATTTGTACAATGAATTTCAGTAGATGAAACCAACTTGTACTGGTTGAAGTGTCCCATTATCATGATGTGTTATCAAAATATATATTATATTCCATTCATGTTTGTTTCATAATTTAATTTTTCAGATCAAGATGGTCAATTTTAGGGTTTATCAAATATTTATGTGAATTGTGACTATGACCTTAAAGCCCTTTAAATCGGCTGAAAAGATTAAATACAGATCTTTAAGGCTCCTGTAAATTAGTACAATGTCTGAATGAGACTGCTAGTGGAAAAAGGTAGTAACTGTAGTGGAATACTCCAGACTTCAGACTGTCATGTAAAGGCAGGGAAATCACATAGATTATAATTCTTGTTGTGCGTAAACCATTCACAGTTTTCTTTAATATGTTATTTTTAAATGACATAATGCAATACCTTGCTCCTTAACAGATGCTCTTGAACAAACGGCTGTTCTTTCAACTATAATCTTACTTGTAAATTCCATAAACTCCCTGATGCTAAAAATACACACAAGTTAAAATTATACATTTATTTGATTGGATTGCATTGCTAAATTACGAAATTAAAACTAGCTTATATCATATTCAGTTATGGCATGATCAATTCAACAATAAGTGCTTTCAATTTGTATGCTTACTTTTTTAATAAAACACCCAGTTTAGAATTTAGATTGCATAAAGTTTAATATTCTGTCAATTAGTTCATAAATGTATTCAATAATTATCATAATCTTACCTTCCCCTCTGGAAATAACCAAAGGAAGAAAGTTCATGGGCAGATTTAAGTTGCTGAACTTTTCCATCAGGTGATTTATATGATACAGATAAAGAAAACAACTTCATAACTTTTTGGCTAATTCAACTGTAATTGAAAACAATATGATAATATTAGCATGGATAATCATCAATCCCTGTTTGGCTGTCTTTGAACTGCAGGGTATGCAATCCAGACTTGAACATATTAAATGGGGTTTAACGTCTTAGTGTTCTGCTCCAACTGGGCTGAGTGTGAAATAGAGCTGAAACGACACCCTGTGCCACGATATGATATAGTATCATGTTCTAGCCTAATGATACGAGTGCATCACAAATAGTTACCAAACAGTTTTTCTTTGTGGTAATGCGTTCTACATTTGCATAGCGACGTTTCTTGTAATGACGTATTACGCAAGCCGCCATTATACCGACCAGTTGAAATTTCGCGTAGCAGTTATGTTTCATCAAATCATACAATTATGCGGTAAGGCTTCATCTTCATTTGTCACAGCTGAGATTTTTCTAAGGCTGCACAAAATCCTGTAAACATTCCTTGGTTGAATGCATGTAAATGTACAGTATCATAATTTGTAAAATAACAAATACATGGCGCTGTCACTTTTGCTACCATCACAGTGCACAGTGTACCCCCTTCCACCCATATCGTTTCAATGCGTCATAATACATTTCTATCATATACCGGTGACAGTCAAGATTTGCTATACTTTTCGCTGAGTAACACAGCATAAGAATATAGTCCAAATCTTTTGGCGCCTTTCTGACCATGTGACTTACTGTTAAGTGCCAGGTGGAGTGATTTACGGCACTGTGCTGTATGGATGATAGATTTAGATTAACTGAATCTAATGAAGTTATGTGTAAAAGCTAATCGAATATAATTTAAAGTTTGGATTTGATAGCAGCCAATAATTGATGGATTACATCCAAGTTATAGACGAAGATGTAATGATACCTTTAAAAAATTGTAAGTTGTTCTTTTTTGCATACATTTTGGCCGATGTTATGCATGTACAGTGCGTAAGAAAAAAATCCTCACCGATAATGCCGGTAAATGTTTTCCCAAGATTACCTAACTCTTTTTGTTGTTATTCAAACCAGCCTGTACATTATACATGTACGTGTTTTCACGGCAGCATTACTTTTACAACTCCTCCAATTTATTATAGACAATATTAGTTTGATCCTAGCTTACAGGAGCTAAATCGCTAACTTTTGGGATCTAGAAATTCACACAAGTGGGTCACAACGCATATAATACAGTGATATGAATGTATAGAAACTGATTTACATTCAATGGTTTCCGTTTTTACTCTAATTTCAAATCAGTTTTGTTCGGCGAAATAAGCCAGCGGTCTAAATCGAATGTAAATTTCTAGCGTTGGTTATTCCAGTCTACATACACTGTTTGATTTGGTGCAATGTTTCTAGCCTCGTTCCTCAAGTCTCTTGCTAGAGCTGGGGATGAAACGCAATATGGTACATGATTCGTGTACCAATGGTAAAATGTTTACTTTGACTTAAATATTGGATATCAGAAGTCCATCTCTTTCTGGTAAGATCACAGCATCAATGTTGATTTAAATTGATAATTAATTTGTGTTTTCAATGTTAAAGATTTAGGATGGTATTGACTTTCAGGTAGGCTCGCGAATTCCTTGCGGGAAGCATGGCAAAACATGAGGTATTCCTAGAAAAGGGGGTCACGGTGGCTAAGTGTATAAGGCGCTGGTTCGCTAGCCTGGAGGTCGGGTGTTCGATCCCTGCACTGGCCGAGAAAGTTCATCTCAACTTTCCGGCGTGATTTCCCCTTGTCAGTGATGCAGAAGGAGGGCCTGTCAAGGACAGCTGCCTAGTCGTTCAGATGGGACAAAAAACTGAGGTCCCGTGTACACATTGGATTCCACGTAAAAGATCCCTTGGCAGTTGGACGTTAAACCCCATTTCATCATCATCATTCCTAGAGAAATGCGGTGAATTCCTAAAGAAACAGGGTGAATTCCTAGAGAAACATAGTGGATTCCTAGCGAAACATGTGGATTGGAAGCGAATCTTAGAGAAAAATCGCAGCGGAATCAAGCGAAATTTCACAGCGAAATCTAAGAGAATTCAAGGAGGTTTTTTTCGTGGCGTTTCTGCGATTTCGTTCCAAAAATTTGGGGAGGAACTGTATGTGTAAGAAAGATGCTACTGAATTACCATATTTAGTTTGTCAGGTGGAACCAAAGGCAGTAAAGGCATTCAATCACATTAATCATAGCTAAAAACAAAAACATCAGTTACCGGTACTGTTTTTAGCTAACCATTAAACCGATAGCCAGCACTTAGTTCCTTTTGGAACTGTCTTTGAGCGAACGATATTGCTAAAGGACAGTTCCAAAAGGAACTAGCCAGCACTGTGACTGTCAGTTGAGTGACTGTGACAAATACAACATGTCATGTCAATGTGATGTGTAACTAGTGTAAGCAGTAGGCAGCTGTCGACATAGTATTTCCGATTGAAGGCATTTTCAAACAATGATAGCTGATCATGAATTCACAAAGAAATGAAACAGATGTCGACGTTATGATTTGAATCTCGCGAGGAGTAGATAAAAGAAGCTTGAAAAATTTGTTTCTACTGAAGAGTGGAACTGAGTCCAGTCTAGTCTTCAAAAAGTGAAATAAAAAAAAATGAACCCACACATACATTTTTCAATGAGATAACCAAACCCTATACTTACACGAATAAACAATATTTCAATTTTGCTTTTGGGTCAGCTCTACCTTTTTTTTGAGACCAATATGATAACGTCTGTATGATATTTTGTAATAAAACAAAAATAGATTTTAGTGGATGTTATTTCGATACAGCTTGGCGATGGCCACACAAACAGGATATGACGTCATTGTAAGTTTGGCAAAATTTGTTCTTCATAAATGAAAAGAAAAACGATTGTTAGTTGTCTGATTATTGATTCTAAAATGGAAAAGCAAAATACTATAAGCCTTTTATATATTGTTGATAATTATTTAATCTATATGTATTTTAATGCTGAATGTATGTTTGTGACGCAATAAAATAACACGTAAAAAAAAAAAAAACATTTGAGAAAAAGTAGTCTCGGTCACCCAGACCCCCCTAGTCTTCAACGCACGGAGGGTCTGGGTCGGTTCTCAATTATTGACGAAAATTACTGGATAATCTACCACATAAAAAACCAAACTCCCGGTTACGCATGGGCAATGGAACCCTTTGGCTAAAGTCTCGGTAAGTGATAGATATTATGAAGCCGGGCCGATTTTGATAGATTCTATAAGGCGAGGATAAAATACATCCCACAATTCACTTGGCACATCTATTATTAGAAACAAAATAGAGACGATACAACAGCATGAATCGTGATTAAGGAGATTGTGAGAAGCCATACGTTTGATTCATGACGAGAGAAAATTACCATTTCAATTAAAAACTTTAGAACAAAATTTTAGAGAGTGTCATTGTTGACAAGCGAGATGTTTTGATAGATTCAGCACGTGGTAACTTAAAAGACTGGATAATCCAGACAGTGACCGACTTTCTGTCAAATTTTGAGGACCCATCCAGACTAATATTCGTAGAATATTTGTTTGGATGATAAGAGACTAGAGAAAAAGCCGCTTGCCACTGACGTCAGACGCGAATCATTGGAAGGGAACTAACTCGATTTTCTTATCCCAACCAACTGGTTTCAGACTAGTAATTCTCTCCCATTAAAGTAGCTAAGTCTCTAACTCAATATCATCAAAAATCTTCAACATTGAAAACACGAATTATTTGTCAATTCAAATCAACATTGATGCGGTGATCTTACCGGAAAAAGATGGGCCTCTGATATCCAATATTTAAGACAAAATAAAACATTTTCCATTGGTACACGTAATGCGTTCCAGTCCCAGTTTTAACTAGAGACTCGAGGGACGAGGCTAAACACATTGCAACAAATCAAACGGCGTATATAGACTGGAATAACCAGACGCTATAAATTTGTGCTTGATTTAGACTGTTGGCTTATTTTGCCGAACATAATTGATTTGAAATTAGAGTAAAAACGGAAACCATTGAATGTAAATCATTTTATATACATTCATATTACAGAATTATATGCGTTGCGACCCACTTGTGTCAATTTCTAGGTCCCAAATGTTAGCGATTTAGCTCCTTTAACGTCAATGTTAAATTATTCATGACACCTTTTATCTTGGCCTATAACATTCTTTTGAAAATTCGAATGATCACAATCAATAGACTAAAACCACAAAGATCACAAAATGTCATAATCATCTGATAGGAATATTAAAGGGGGTTAACCATGTGCCCTGTCAAAGGAATCAATATCATTTCCCTGTTTAATTCCAGATACTGCCACTGCAAAATCATGAATATTCATCAAAATCTGACAGAAAATGTAAATTTAAATAGTTGATTGCAGATCAAAAAATAGATTGCCAGGCAACGAAACATACGCCCACAGCAGCTAAATCATTTCCCTGTTTAATTCCAGATACTGCCACTGCAAAATCATGAATATTCATCAATATCTGACAGAAAATGTAAATTTAAATAGTTGATTGCAGATCAAAAGATAGGTTGCCAGGCAACGAAACATACGCCCACAGCAGCTAAATCGTCCGGGCAGTCAACAAGAGTTGTAGCATATTCTTATAATACTTCTTATAAAACACTTATAATACTCTGAAATCTGATTAAGATTAATAACTCATAAAGTAATTATAGAAAATCATTAGAATTTGTTTGTTTTTTATAAAGTTCTGCCCCATGCTAACACTTAGTATACAAAACATTTAAAATCATGGATTTAGCTGTTCAGTTATCAAAATTCATTGAAAATCAATATACCAGTACTTGTTCTTCTTAAAGGGACAATCCTGATAAGAACAGAGTCTCAAAAATTAAAGTCTGAGTATTTATGAAATTTATGGACCAAAATATTGTGGCATGGTGTATTTACCTTGTCTCAAAATTTCAGCTCAAAATATTGAGTCGTTTGGACGTGAACGTCAACACTGCTTATCCGGACACGTAACCCTTTTAAGATTTCGGGTCAATTTTTCATTGGGTGACCTGATAATCGATTAATGTTTCTTGAGAGGTCTATACAGTGAATGATCCATGCCCTGTACTTGATAACAAAAGGTCAATTTCACCTACATATTATTTTTATAGAAAAAAGTCTGGTTTTATCCAGATACTGTATAATACAACGGTCTCCATTTCCAGATGAAGAATGTCAGGTTTAAGTTATTTACAAGCGTATCACAAATATTGGGTTAGTAGATGGGCCTTAGGTTATGGATTTTAAAGGATTTTAACACAAAATTAAGCAGTTTTATTCCCCAAAAGGTTATCAGGATTGGCACTTTAAGAACTTAAACTCTGTGTATCAATCTGAAGTCAATTGGATGATAAGTTTGGCCTTTAGAGCGTTAAAAAAGATTTTTCAAAGTGATCAAGGGAGATACCTCTGGCAGTAATTATCTAATTTTGCTGAAAATCAATAGAATTCTTCGTCTCATGACCTTAAACCCTGTGTATAAATTTAAAGTCAATCGGATATTAACTTTGGCCTCTAGAGCGTCCACAAGATTTTTTGAAGTGATCAAGGGCCATAATTCTGGCAATGATTATTGGAAATCGCTGAAAATCAATGGACGGACGGACGGGGGTGACAACAATATACAACCACATGTCAATATGGGCGTATAAAAATCAACAAAATTTTCTATTGCAATTGGGGAAAATGGAGAAAGAGAGAATTGTGGAGCCATGTTAAGTGAAGTTAGGTATACACAATTTTTTTAAATTCATTCAAATGTATCATATTGGTTGTGTTTAATGCAGCCTCTATATTTACTTAATTGATATGGAGACTTTTGAAGATGGAAAATCCTGCTGTGGACTGAAAACCAAGATTCACTTGTGAACAAATTGGAGTCCACTAAAAGTAACATGTGACAAGCATGAAATGTGGCGTAGGGTTCTACTTTACTGCACTAGCTGGACTAATGAAAACTGTTATACATCTGGACAGCAATGCATCTATTTACTACTTTTGATTGAATTCCAACTGTCAAGAGCATCTATTTACTACTTTTGATTGAATTACTACTGTCGACACGTACACAGGAACTCGTATGTCCCATCCAAAAAAAATAGACACTGTTCCATGCCTAGCACTTCACGTCTTGCATCACGAACATGAAGGGAAACCAGACTGTAAAAACATTTTCTCGCAAACACATGGATGAAACCCAGAAATTCAAAGATCAATAGATGTGAAATTCTGCTGCCCATATATAACGGTATGATGTGATAGAAAAAAAAGAATGCAACATGGCGAATATTCACTTCGTTTAAAAAAAAACCAAAACAACAATCCATGCTTGAAATATTTATTTTGTGATTTTATAGGTTAAAAAACAATACCGGTATACATTAGATCTTATAACATTCAACATAGTGACAAGTTTCATATAACAAACATATAAATAGTAAATAAACTGGTCATTTCAACCAATCAATGGCTATCGAAATATGCTAAAAACAAGAAAACAAACATTTAACATTACAAAAAGGGTGTAGGGGAAACATAACCTGGCCTGTTTTCGTATGACCTTGACATTATATACAAGGGTTAAAAATTTAACATTAAATGGTGATAACCCTGACCTAAATGTGACCTCTAACCTAAATAAATATATTGGGGTATTCATAATTTTATCAAAATAAATATCATTACTCATTTCAAAATGCTAATATCTCTTGCTGTCACATCACATTTTATTTCACAAAGTCATGAAATACCCAGTGCTTTAATATTCCTCATATAAAATAACAATATACTCTATTGCTAATAAACTATCAAATTGAATATCCAACACATAAATACAAAAAACTAATATTTCATTTAACTAACAGACTGAAAGTACAATAGTAAGGACTTTATTAGCAGACTAGACATTCTAAAACCAAAACCAAAGAAAACAAAACAAAAAGATCAAAAAGTGTTAGCTAAGTAACTCCCCAAATAAATGTAGTATCAGGTATTCAAAAAAAGAAAGAATGCATACCCTGCATTGAGTATGGGTACAACACCTAACTTTATTTTAGATGAATAGGCATGGAAAAAAAGAGTATGATAGCCTAATGTACATTGGCCTTTGAAACATCAACCTAACACATTTTAATAAGGTTACAAAACTAACAGGTTGTCATAAAAAACATCAAAAACATTTTGTGTACATGTATCGTCTTAATATATTAATAAACTAAAACACATACTTATGGAAAAACAGCTACTTTATTATTTGGGAGATGTTTGGAAGTGTATTCTCTCAAGTTATCAAGCTAATACAGTAATAAAAAAAATATGTGGCAAATATACTCTTTTTTTGCATAAGTAAGTGTTATATTGAATACTCTACCCAGTTACAGAATGACTCAAAAAGATTATAATATATTCATGTTGTAGCTTGACAATAAATTTATCACAGAGATTAGTTTGAATTAATCGAACTAAGAATTATATAATCTGTCTTAGTCAATTATTATCTGCAATCACAGTTTGATTTCAGTTTGATTTATAACTTTTCGCATACTAAAAGATGCCGATTGCCCTTTGCAGTTTTCATGGCTTATTCGGTGCTAAAAAAAAAAAGTCAATTGATTATTTAACATTCATTTAGAAAGCAAAATTAGAAGGTGTATTCACATATCAGCATTATTTTATTAATTTTAAAGTACAAAATTTGCAAAAAGGTGCAGGTTGAAATCCCTCAGCATTAGTGTATTTCTTTATTCATGGAACATTATAACAGAAAATAAGATTCTCCAATAAGGGTCAGGACAGCCACCACCCAGAAGGTGCCACAAGTGTATAAGAATCTAAGACTATTCTTAATCAGCAGAGCTCTGATCATTTTACCTATGGTATTTATGTCAAACTGACAAGAGGAAGTGAATATATAGTTATAAACATTTCAGCGTTAATATAAACTGCAATATAACACGTATCTTTTTTAGCAAAAATAAATAAAGGTTTTTATTGTTATACGAAACAAATGTATAATAATATAACTGTGACTGCAACTGTAAAGCTTTATGACTAGGAAGCAGCAAAATGTCTGTAAATATTTAAAAATTGACAATTAAACAGAAAATAATAGCTGCACAATGTGCCAACTAAATTATCATCACAATTAACAATTTGTAAACAAATACACTATCATCTATATATTTATAACAAAACCACAAAATTAACTAATTAAATTATTTAAATTCTTGTTACCACAATTTTTACTCTTAACGATTTTTATTACTTCTTCAATGGCATACAAAAAAAGAACCCCAACATTATCCTTTGTATTTATCAAACTTGATCTATTAGTGTATTAAAAAACAAGGTCACTTAGATTAATTAAATATTAGGATATAAACATTTAGAGGGTTGTTTTGTTATGTGCAATTGACATGTCCTGAGATCATTAGGACCCAAGACTTGTTATTTACTTTATAGATGATTTCAGTGACTAGTAGGTTAGAAATAAATTGCATATTATGTTTGATAAATCTACACGTGTTTGATAAGCGATCTTGTATTTCTCTAGAATATATCAGTTATTAATGTTCAGATGGAAGTTCAACAAGTTTAACTTTTGATGTGAAGAATATTTTGCCCACTGCAAAGTGATTCTAGTATCCAGGAATTTTAGAGGGGTGTTAATGTCCAATCGACATTGACTAACTCTAAATTACCTGTCAAAATGCAAAATTACCCTTAAGCATGTTACAATAATAAATAAGCCACAAAAGAGGATCAAATCATATCAGCCATTTAATTGAAGGCTCAATTAATCTGAACAAATGATGCTTCATATCTTCTAAATATATCAATATAGACCTTCAGCTGCATCATTCCCTTTGATGCTTAATACTTTTTACATTGACACAGGTTTAACCTTAACTTAAATACATTTTGATTAGTATTCATATTACAAATAATATAATGAGCAATCTTAATAAATAAGCTATACATATTTTACGTGTATTTTGATACAGGGGTATTTTTTAAATTTGGTCTTTTTACTGTAGATTATAAAAATACATGTATATGTATTATGTTTGTTATTTAAAACATTATTATCATGTTTGTTAATTAAAACATTGTATAACAAACTATGATCATATTTGTTATTTAAAACATCTTAGAATCTAAACAAGAAGTAGTCATGTTTGTTAGTTTAAATATTTCCAGCATGGTCCCACCAACTTGTCGGAGACAAGTTTTAAAATGGACAAATAAATAATATACAAGAATAATTATTTATAAAAGCTGCATGGGTTTTAATATATTCAAATATAAAATAACTTATATTTACAAAACTACCGTGAGAGTATAGAAAAACCATAGGTTACTGTCATGTTTGAGTAGTTCTAAATAAATACCATAAATAAATTTTACTAATGAAACCAGTCAAATTCAACTACCGGTAATATAACTGCAACTGTATGTGCCTTTAATTGAGCAGACCTAAAAATAAATATTAAATAGTAGATACAAACTTAAAGATACCTTACTGCATATAAACTGGGGGATTTGGTTTAATCATATCTCAAAACTTTGTATTCGTGAGGAAATACCCCAAGCAATAAAATATTTATTAAAAAATGTCATGTTTGTGTCACATGAAATGGTTGTAGTGGTAACTAGCAATGGGTGCAAAGTCAGAGGAGAATTCATTGCATATAAAAGACGATGTTGCCATTAATCCATGTCCATTTACCATAAATATCAAAGCCCAAGTAAATTCTCGGATTATCTCCTCGACACGTCTTTTTCAGTGGTTTTTATCTCAGAAAGATATTCTTTCCGTTGATTAAAATCTTGGATTGTAACTATCAGCCAATCTAAAAATAGCATTCTCGACATATCACTTTTTTTTTTTTGAAAAAAACATATAATTATATATGGTATTGGACCACTGAAATATGTTAAGTTGGCCCTATGCATGTCTTAAATTAAACATATAATCTTATGTTGAAATGAGACTGTAATCAAACAAATGATTTTGTGCTAAAACAGTGTGTAAATATTTAAAATATAACTTAAGTAAACATGGATAAAAACTTATATAGTATGCTTTATAAAGAATACAAACAACATCTTAACAATATAAACACTCATAAATAAATACACAGTCTCTAAAATACATTAATAGACCCCTTATTGTTATTAAAGTAAACTAGTACATTTGTCACTGTCTTGGTAAAAGAGGTCTTAGTTGAAAATGGTCAGAAATTTAAATTTTGAGATTTCTTAGTTACTACATGTATTTGAATACAGTATACATACAACACATGAAACAAATATTTGATTTAAAAAACTTGTGACATCAAGAAATTGTGGATTGAGGGATGGACATATACTCCCACATGGGTGTATAAAAATTTCTTCCCCATATTAATAAAATTGGACCATGTTCACCAGATGAAAACATAAATCAAAATTGTGAAACAACAAGCCAACAGTGAGGCTAATGTCCCCCGCCGAAATCCCAAAATAAATAGATGACACATATTAATTAATCGCACATTTATTTTTTTCAAGTATCGAGCAATCAAACTGTACACGAAGTGTCATCCAAAAGTGTTTTATAAAGAAAAATGCTAAAATCGACGAGAAAAATGAAAATGTACCCTAGTTAGGGGGGTCCTAAAGGCAGACCAAAGGGCCCCCATGCTTGACAAAAGGGCTTCTCTGGCCAAGGGAAAGGGCCCTCGTGTCCAAGTCAATCTTTTCGATACACTGTTACTGTCGAATCCATTACTGAATGAGAATGCAGTCATTGTATTGGCATAAAAATCATCAATCAAGATGAACCTAAGATGAAATTGCTTATCTCTGCCTACCCTAAGATGAAAATGCTCATCTTCGAACTCCATCAAGGCATTGACCTAATAAGCATACACACCAATTTTGAACATTTTAACTCAATTCGAAGGAGAGTTATTGTGTTCCAAAGTCTCGGCAAATCAAATTGCTTATCGCTCTACTTACCCTGAGCAGAAAATGCTCATTATCGATCTTAGTCAAGGTATTACTGTAATGAAACTATACACCAAGTTTCATCACTCTCACTTAATTAGAACTAAAGTTATCGTGTCCCAAAGCATCAACCAATCAAATTGCTTATCCCTGCTTACCCTAAGCGGAAAATGCTCATCTTCGAACTCCATCAAGGCATTGACCTAATAAGCATATACACCAAGTTTGAACATTTTAACTCAATTAGAAGGAGAGTTATTGTGTTCCAAAGTCTCAGCCAATCAAATTGCGTATCGCTCTGCTTACCCTGAGCAGAAAATGCTCATTATTGAACTTAGTCAAGGTATTACTGTAATGAAACTATACACCAAGTTTCATCACTCTCACTAAATTAGAACTAAAGCTATCGTGTCCCAAAGCATCAACCAATCAAATTGCTTATCTCTGCTTACCCTAAGCGGAAAATGCTCATCTTAGAACTCCATCAAGGCATTGACCTAATAAGCATATACACTAAGTTTGAACATTTTAACTCAATTAGAAGGGGAGTTATTGTGTTCCAAAGTCTCGACCAATCAAATTGCGTATCGCTCTGCTTACCCTGAGCAGAAAATGCTCATTATCGAACTTAGTCAAGGTATTACTGTAATGAAACTATACACCAAGTTTCATCAATCTCACTTAATTAGAACTAAAGTTATCGTGTCCCAAAGCATCAACCAATCAAATCGCTTATCTCTGCTTACCCTAAGCGGAAAATGCTCATCTTCAAACTCCATCAAGGCATTGACCTAATAAACACATACACCAAGTTTGAACATTCTAGCTCAATTAGGAAGAGAGTTATTGTGTCCCAAAAAGTGTGACGGACAGACAGACAGACGGACGGACAGACAGACGGACGAACCCATTTTAATAGTCCCCCAACTTTCTTCGAAAGGCGGGGGACAATAAGATAAATCATAATGGAAACCAGGCACCAATATAATCATATTATGTTGTTTAAGCTGGATTTAATCCTATGGACTAGTTTAGATCCTGTTTAATAGAAATTGTGCAGCTTAAAATATTGGTTGATTAAGTCAAACAGAATACAGGTCACAATTCTATGGAATACAATTACTGCTTATTACTGAGCAACGTTTCGACTAGGCTTCTCTAGTCGTTATCAAGCAATAGTCGAAACGTCGCTCAATAATAAGCAGTAATTGTATTCCATAGAATTGTGACCTGTATACTCTAGTTCAATTACTAACTGCCATTGAAACAGTTCAAGTCAAACAGATAGACTTTGCCTTATAAGACAATATACTCTACTGAAATTACATGTAGGTAGCTTTGTATACTGTTTGTGAAACACATCCCTGATGATTACTACTACAACTATAATAAAAGTTAGTTAATCTCTCACTCTATTAAGTTAGCATCCAGACATAATGTCAGTCTATGAAAACGTAAGACTAGTAGTAGCCTTAATAAGCCACTAATATTTTCTGTTTTCCAATATCAGAGAACCATAGAACAGGGCTATATTTTTTAGCCTTGTGTCTGTATTGTTATTATCTTATTTTCTGAAACAGGGACTCGTCAGTAGTTCATTTCATGTCGTAGCAAACATCATTATATGAAAATAAAACTGTTACCTATGTGAATTCCCCATATAAATGAGATGTGGTATCAAGTGTTCTTGAGAGAGATCAGACGACATCTAATCTCATCTTGACAAATAAATCGCATAAACAATATTGACAACTAGTAACAAACATACAATATAAATTGTAATTATTGGGACTTTTGTTGAACAGGCAGTATATACTATCACTGGTTTAAGTACATGATTTTATACTAGCTGTTGGATGTTTAACTGACTTTATCTTTGTCTCCACTGCCACCACCACCACCACCATCTTTACTAGAGGACAACATCTTGCGACATGTATTACATACTAACACAGTTTCTGTTTGAGCAGCAGGGGCTGAAAATATAATGTCAGAGGAATGGGTTTAACATCCAATCATCCAAAAATTTTGGGAGTATCATGGAAACAGGAGAACTCAGAGGAAGCCTATAAGTTAGGCACATAACTGAACTCCTTGTTACCTACAAGCTTCAGATCAAGACCACAACATTAGTACATGCATTAGAGCACTCTGTTGCCCAACTCGCTAATAATAGGTTTTTTTTAAATAACGTTTAGTAATTAAACAACAAAATGTATTTGACTGATATTAACAGTAACGTAACTGTATTCAACAGAACTGTGTCTTATGTAGAATATATCATTTACATAATACAACACATTTTATTTTTTTTATTAAAACTTACTTTGGTATAGCTAACCATTTACAGTCAGTCATGTAAGCCAAAAGGATGGATTTCCCAATAATAACCAGGAGACTGATTATAATAGAGATATATGCTTGGCAGAAAATAACGAAATGTACTTACAAGTAGCTCCAAACACAGCTCTTGGTACTTTCTGATTACAACATTTATTACAGAAATCTTTACCACAATGTCGACAATAATACTAAAATATTAAAAACAACCGGGGGTAATTAGTACAGAATTAACAATTTATTACAAAATACACATACACATCATATTAATCAGGGTTTTACAAATTTGTTGAAATTTGGGACGGGAAACATTATGTTATAAAACCACCATATTCAACAGGATCACTTAATTGGTTAATTTCTGATTAAAAACAATTGTTTAAAGAGTATATCAACTAGTAGTACTAGTACAAATTTCCAACTGCATGACTACAATTGGTTCCATAGTGTTTGGAAATGGATTACAGGCCTTGAATTATATCAAAATTGGTATATCAATATGTAATTCGTAATTTTTAACTTACCCGTCTTTTTAAGAAGGAAGAAAATGACACCTTACATCCAAAACAGCTTTCTATAAAACAAATAAGATGAGATAAAATTGGTTGATTTATCGACTTAAGTCAATGAAATTTTTATTTTGATTCCTACAGTTTGTCACTGAGTCAAGTGATGTATGCATCGAAGAGTAGAAGAATCACATCTGTGTAAGCTTGTGGGTTTACTCTGGGTCCTCCAGTTTCCTCACACTTCTCAAGATCTGCATTTGCAGATTATTGGAATAAAAATTATAATATATTAGTTCTGAAATGACCTACTTTGTGTTGAATTGAAATGATATGTGTATCATCATGTTTGGTCCATTGCAGAGATGAAAGTTTTAAGACGACCGGACAATATGAAGATGATCTGAGGATTCTCAGAAGACAATCATCTTAATATACGAGCAAAAACTCTAATAAGTTAGCATTTGCATTGACTTTAATTATTGATAATATGGTAATGAAAAGAAATGGGGTTCAATGTTCTATCTACTGTTCATTTCCAAACTGGTAAATAAGACGGCATGCAGTGTACTATAAGTGGAAAATGCTTGGCCACACTTTCGCCTTCTCTTCACTGAATTCAAACTGTGTCAAGGGTTTATCTACAAGCATGCCAACATGTAAAAGTTAGCATGGTTTTCCATTCCATTTGAAGGACTAGATGATTTTTACTTGCCTTGCCTTCTGTCTACGGGAAACAAGGATGGAAAACCAAGAGGATTAAAAGCAGGGCCTCATGAAAAGCAAGCCAGTGTTATTACAGGGTAAACCGAAGAGATTGTATGTGGTAATTTAGACATATAAGATGCATGTTTGTTATGAAGGTGTATTTACCTGCAGTAACTTGCTGTCGTCTACGTTTTAGTTCTAATAATCTGGCCACCATCCCCGGTTTAGTAGGTTGTGGTTCTAATGGTATCATAGACTCAGATTCAGGATACGATCCATCACATGGCTCTGTCTGTTAAAACGAGTTAATTTGATTCGTATTATTTATGCTGCATTCAGAGTTAAATCTATCATTAATTGAGCAAATCACTCACCGAGATAAAAATCTTGAAGTGGTAAAATTCCAGTGATATCACACTCATTCCTTTAATTACTATTAAAGGGCCAATCCCGATAACTTTTTGGGGAATAAAACTGCTTAATTTTGTGTTAAAATCCCTTATATCCCATTACCTAAGGCCGACCAACTAACCCGATATTTGTGATATGCTTGTAAATAACTTAAACCTGACAGTCTTCATCTGGAAATGGAGACCGTTGTATTATACAGTATCTGGATAAAACCAGACTTTTTTCTATAAAAATGATATATAGGTGAAATTTACATTTTGTTATCAAGTCATAACATGGGTCATTCACTGTATAGACCTCTCAAGAAACGGGAATCGATTATTAGGTCACCCAATCAAAAAATTGACCCAAAATCTTAAAAGGGTTACGTGTCCGGATAAGCAGTGTTGACGTTAACGTCAAAACGACTCAATATTTTGAGCTGAAACTTTGAGCCAAGGTAAATACACCATGCCTCTATATTTTGGTCCATAAATTTCATAAAAGCTCGGACTTTAATTTTTGAGACTCTGTACTTATCGGGATTGTTCCTTTAAAGTAATATGAAGGAAGATATATAACTATAAACTGTTTGATGACTGATGTCATCTTTAACATATAGATTTTGTAGATTTTTAGCATTATTTCCCTTTAGAAAATAATAATACATACATCAGAAGAATCTCTTCTCTCTCCATTCACTTTACTTTCTTCTAACTCCTCCTGTTAAATTATGTATAACATGTTAGAACTATTCAAACCATAATGACACACACAAAAAAAATCTGTTTCCCAGATACTGCTGTGTCATCAAAAATGGGCTGCATGACATATTTTTATTATTAAAAAATAAATACAAAGTCAATAATTTCCATTGTTCATATTTCCCATGATCAAGGGAGGTAATTCAATTGAAGGTTTCTTGACAACAGGAAATAAAAATTAGACTCGACTGTTAAGTATATAACCATGGGAAACAATCACGAACGACTCTGGACAATCGTCGAATGTTAATTGATCATTCGCAAATATGGTGAAAATTTTTAGACACTGATTGATGACGCAGTTTTCGATTTAAATCACCAGTGAAATCCATGCTTCAACAATGAGTACAGTATCGATACAACATTGATATACTAATGGTCGCCAAAATAAAAAAACACAGATTTGAAAACTTTTTCCCAGGAGTTAATGTAGATAGATGAAGTCATAGAATTATTCAGACATTATTTCAAATTCTTATTTTTTTTGTTTTTCTTATTAAGAGTTGCACAAATATTAAATTTATTATAATTGATTGTGTTTCTTAAAATGAAAAACAGGCTAGATTTTAACAAAATAAAAACAAAAACCACCCTCCTGCATCAATTTTTTTTAAAAGGATTATCTGAAAACCAGAATAATTTTTTTGTGTGGTCTAATATATTTTTTTACTGATGTAAAGTTTTACTCAATTTCATACAATGTTTTGTAGATCTGAATTTGAAAGGCTATTTTTCCGGCGTGCAAAATGACCGTTGGGTCACATCTAGTTACGGTCATTTTCCATGGGCCTAGGTCCCGACATGGAACCCATATTTATTTGCCTTCTTGTCTGATTAACCTAAAATAAATGAAGACCAGACTTTACCTTTGTTATTACACGATCAGATTTAATACCATTTGATTCGGATGTTGTGGCACTTTTCTCATCTGCTAAGAATTGTTTTTTCACATCTGTAAATACATGTACATATAGTTATAATAATACTGTTTGATATCTAAAATAAAGATATTTACAAAGCAGTAACACAAAATATGCAGAAAGGTCAATAGAATTCTTTATTTCGTGAGCTTAAAGAGTGTATAAGTGCATATAAAATAAGAACTTACAATTAATAGTATCCTGTTGACAGAGGAAGAACCAGTTAAAAAATAGGAAGAAGTTCCATCTTGTTGGCATGACAACCAGACTCAAGATAAACACACATACTTCAGCATGAAATCTAACAAAATAAAATAAACATACTATAAAACAATTTATGCTATATGTGTCACAGGTGTACAGTTATAGGAAATTGTGCTTTCATAACATTCTAGAAAATATATCATAACTAGCATTATTAAAAAAATCACCAATTTCTGATACAGAGGTTTATATTCCCCTTTTTTTCTCCACTGAGGTCTTTGTAAACACATGTACAATACTTAAGGGAGTGTTTCATGGTGCAGCATGGAGGACTGGGTTTTGAATTTGAGCAGAAAAAAATTAACACAGAATCAGATTCGCTTTTATCAACATTGCCGGAATCTTTTGCACATTTGCTGAGAATTCATAAAATACCCCAATATCTTCAATTATTGAACAAAAACTAAGGTTGTCACTTCAAATGGTCATGATCTGATTAGTGAATTTAAACAATTTTCAATTTAAATGTTTTCAGTAGAGAGTAGCTATTTGAGATTTAGCATGATTTTTACTATCACTATAATACATGTACTTACATAAGAGATGGTATTGTTTGCTCCCATTTTAATATTGTGAAAAATGATGACAGATACTCGTTACATTTTATCACAAAATCATGCATCTCAATCAAACTGAAAAACAAATAGTTTTAACATTTAAACGGTCAAACTTATTACTGGTAGATTAGTTTTATTAAAAGACAATGAAACAAAGTTCAAGGACCAAACTGTTAATGAACAACTAAAAAATGTTTTACTCGTGAAAATAATAAGAAACGTACTAGGTTTAAACATAACCTTATTGCATTAATAAAACCTCCTGTTGATGGGTACGGTACATATAGAAAAGTGAAATTTACCTGTATCGAAATTTTCGGACAGTTTGAAGAGTGTCTATGTCTTGTCCATTATAAACGCGCGGTAAACGTCTAGTTTCAGGTAAAACTTTATCTAATATTCGTGTATGTACGTGAAATAAAGACACAGAGGCAATAATTATCACAGCTAACGAGGTGATCACAAAAACAGATCCTGGAATAAACAATATCAAAAAGTTTAAATGTTATTTGTTCATGTTTATAGAAACCTACAAACAAATATTTAAAGATAAGAACACCCACTAACCACTAATTTTAGTCAAAATCAAACAAGCAGTTTAGGAAGAAGTTAGACCCAGTTAAGGTAAATGTGTAGCTGCCCAGGCCTTGGCCGATATCTATTTGACCCTGTCTGCTCAAAATACCATGCGTGTCTCAAGATAGCTGTACCGGTACATGTATGATGGCATCCAAATCTGCAGGCGATGAGTATGGTACTCCTGCCCTGTTGTATTAACAGAATGGCACGTTCTCTGCATCTTCCACAGAACAGTAAGAGATTTACTGAGCCTATTTTTTTTAAAAATACATGTGAAACCAGTGAAAGGGCACTAGTCCAGGACTAGTATGGCTAAATAGATCACTAGCCCGTCAGTTATTTTTGGTAGCCCCGGGCGTCGAGCTAGTGGATTTTTACACCCTTGCGTGTTACATGTAACGAAGATTTAATAAAACAGCACAAACCTTTTGTTAAAATGAAACAAGATAAATTTAAAACAAGGAGTAAAACTACAGACACCATTGGATAGCGCCATCTGAAAAACAACAAAAAAATACTTATACATTTATTGAACATACTTGAATGCATGATAGGTGATCAGATTGAAATAACATACAATGTATACACACACACTTCAAGGACTAAATTCCATCGAGTGGCATGGCCAATGCATGGGATAGCATCATCATGCTGTGTGTAAGATCTCATATTAATTATATCAGCTTCAAGAGTGACACCCAATTTACTACACATGAGTCGTTAGTGAGGAATCCAGTTTCAATTTATGTTAGTGCTTTCTACATGAGTCGTACATGTAGGATCTATTCTTGGACATGGTGATGGATTGGACATAACTTCAAATATTACTTGTATCACTTGGGGAGAATCAAAGAAAGTAGTTTGGAACATAATCATTGGATAGTTACTGTTAAGGTCCTATATTCCAAAATAAAGGACAAAAGAAGAAAAACTGAATATTATTATCTCACCGCCTAATGTCATCAATAAAATAAAAACAGAAGGCAAATGGTTCAATAAGTTTAGAAAATCGATCAACTTCAAAAACAAAATCAGCTAAATCAACACAAGTTTCTGATCCTTTCTTGTCCTCTTCTTCCATTTTTTAATATTCTGAAATTAAACAAATGGCTGAACTGTGAAGGTAATAATGTAAATCTTTTTACTGGTACAGTGGATGCATGCCAAAACATTATACATAAATATACCTTAGAAACATTTCAGTAAAAACAAAGTAAAAGTGAGGTAAAAATTTAAAAAAAAAATTAAACTAAGACACAAATGAATTATTTCATATTATTTTCTAGAAATATTATCGCTACAGGTCAGGTATTGTTGTTTCAGAGGCACATGTAAATTCTAACAAAACTTTTATTTAAAATTATAAGTAGGCGCTATATTACTAATATTAGGATGGGATCGCAAAAATATTCATTCTGGTTATAAACATTCTTGATAAAATATTTGTGTTTGAGATTGGTATCACAGTGTTTGTAATTTTGCAATTGAAAGTAATATCAACAATCCTTTTTATTAGTACCGGTACTCTAATACATTTTGTTCATAACCAAGCTCAGAATAATGAGTGAGATAAAAATACAGCGTATCTAGTTACAAAAAAGGGACATAATAGACCGAAAGAATGTTTCTCAAAGAAAAGATAAATAAATTCTCCGCTGTTATAAAACATGTAGCATATAAAAATAAGGATAGCCATAAAAATGAAATAGCATGTTTGTTTTCATGACTTTCACGTATATTATGCACATGAATGACATGGGTGGAACACAACCAAACTGGTCACTGGACAAAACAGGTACCGTCAGCAACAAGTTACCCAATTCATTATTCGACACATGACCAATCTAATAAATACACAACTTCAACAGACATGACTCTCAGTAAAGTAAATCTTAGGCACTAAGTCCCTTTTTTAATTTTATAGAGTGTAGAGTTGGTGTTTATTCCATTTTGATTTTTTCATCATAAGCTTATTTATAATCTATTGCTATTTATAACATTTCAATAACTAATATAACATTAAAGGGACAATCCCGATAAGAACAGAGTCTCAAAAATTAAAGTCTGAGCATTTATGAAATTTATGGACCAAAATATAGAAGCATGGTATATATACCTTGGCTCAATGTTTCAGCTCAAAATATTGAGTCGTTTTGACGTTAACGTCAACACTGCTTATCCGGACACGTAACCCTTTTAAGATTTCGGGTCAATTTTTTGATTGGGTGACCTGATAATCGATTCTCGTTTCTTGAGAGGTCTATACAGTGAATGACCCATGTACTGTACTGATAACAAAAGGTAAATTTCACCTACATATCATTTTTATAGAAAAAAGTCTGGTTTTATCCAGATACTGTATAATACAACGGTCTCCATTTCCAGATGAAGACTGTCAGGTTTAAATTATTTACATGCGTATCAAAAATATCGGGTTAGTTGGTCGGCCTTAGATAATAGGTTATAAGGGATTTTAACACAAAATTAAGCAGTTTTATTCCCCAAAAAGTTATCGGGATTGGCCCTTTAACGTAAACAATATACTTACAATAATAAATCAAACAATTTGACAGCTTCTGACAGTCGCAATCCAATTTGTCAATTATAATATAATTTATATGGATTTTTGTTGTGTCGGTGTGTAACAGGATCTCTGTACTACTGTAGTAGTGTATGGTATCCCGGTTCACTTTTTCGTCGACAGGCCACTGGTTCCAGCGATAAGCAAACACACTATACGATTCGTTTCCCTTATTATTTTTATATCTACGAATTCTTCAAGAATCCTTCGTTGTTATGCATCATCTTACTCATTCACATACACGAATATATTAATTAAAAAAGGGAAATTACAACTTTTTGCTGGAGAAAATATCCAATGTTTTGATCCGTGTTTCGCCAGCGCCCTCTATTTTACAAAGGAGAGGTAACCGGGTGGCAGACATCTGGATGCAGACTATCATTAATTTTAATTTTAATTCTGACCTCTTTGTAACTAAGTACTCTACAACTTTCATCAAATTGGACGATCATTTAGGTGCATACTACTGACCTAAGCTGCTGTTGATAATATATTATACTGACTTTTCAACGTTGTATTTACTTCTGTTTAGTCACGTTCTAATTAAACATGTAATTAATCCAATATGTCATTTACCAACTGCATATACAGTATAATCTGTACACACGCTTCACATTACTTCAAAGGAATACGCACTGGTCAGTAAGCATGCCATGGCGAGATAAAAGAGACAATTGCATGTATGACCATGAAGGGTTGTTGGGGTGGCCTAGTAGTCTAGAGTGCCGCGCTTCGACCTCTAGCTGGCCGGTCACCTCTGGCTTACGGCTGTGGTTTCGATACCCGCTGTGAGCGTAAGTGGCATGGAGATATAGGGCGCTCCTTCTCAACCTCGTGGGTTTCCGCCGAGCACTCCGGTTTCCCCCCACAGCAAAGACCCCTGCGCGTGCACTTAGATAATAAAAATGAAAAATAAGACTTATATGCGTGCGCTAAGATAATAAAAATGAAAAATAAGACTTCTCTGCGATATCACCTTCGGTGGAAGCGGACGTTAAACGCTAAGAACGTATAACCATGAGTCTTATCTTTATCTTTTGTCCGAAGTTATATGACGAGGAGTTTGTTGAGAGGCAGACGATCAGAGATGGGCGGAGGGAAGGACAGACGCAGACGACTAAGCAGAAATCAAGTTGGGAAATTGAGATTTTGCTCGTAATTCCATTTTTTAAAAACTTGGTGTTTGTACATAATTGTAATGGAATGTAACTGACGGGGTGCTGTTCAAGTAATTTGTATGCCTTTAACCGCCCGAGTATGGTTATGGTATAAACCCATGTAACCTGCATACCCCTCGCAGTGTTGCGTGTGATTAGAGGTAATCCCAGAGAGGGATTTCTCGGGCAATTGCTTAAGGTAGGTTTTAGGGCAAAAGCTTGCTTAAGGTAAATTTAAAACTGAAAGACCCCGTTTAAATTCGCCAGGGTGTGGGTCAATCTAAGGTTTTAAATGGAGGTTTAAAATGAAAAGGTAGCGGAAACTGTATCAGCAGTATATTCGTGTTGTTTTGTTTAAAACAATGTAAAAAAGGAGTTCAAATTATGTGTTATTAGCTGGAAAAATACCGCGAATCTTAATTTTGGATTTGAATGTACATTTAGTTGTTGATCTCAATTTTGAATTCTCGGATATGTTATGTATATTGTATACGCGAACCATATGCAATGTCAACGAAAAAGTAAAGAACTTATTAGTAATTATATTATATGCATTTAAAATAATAAATAATTATAATAAATAATACGGGTGTGCTTTATTATTTATTAGAACTATTAGAACCATGGGTATAATACAATGGGTTCGGTTAGGTAATATCATGTTCCGCGGTAATAGGCTACCCCCGTCCGACCGGGGGCGCCATTTGTAGTGAAGCGAACCGATGAACGAGGCTAAACCTATCCCACAGTGGAATACTTCCGGTGTAGATTGGAATTACCAGCGGCGCCAAAGACTGCCACTCAATTTGGCCTTTTTTCATCGAACATAACTAATTTGAAATTATTGTAAAAACAGAAAAGATTGAATGTAAATCAGTTTATATACATATCTAGCCCTGTTTACATCTCGTGATCTTTGACCAAATCTGCAGTTGGCCTTAACATTTAGACCTAAACCCAAGTAATACAGTAAAACGCACTTGTGGTAATTATGTCAACAGTAATAAAGCGTTCATGAACACAAGTTGACAAAGCTCACTGAAAACCACATTCTTGTTCATGAGTCGAACTTGTTAGCAGTTACATGTAGTCTGATTGAAAGCTATGGGTAATAACTATATCTCTTATGCCAGTGTATGTTAGAAAACCCAACCAACATCTCCTGGAAAAAAATATGGAAGCCTATTGCCGCATTTCAGAATCTCGACTTCTCGCCCTCAACTTCTCGCTCCCTCGTGTTCTCGCCTTTGAAAAACCTCGACTTCTCGCTCCCTCGCCTTTTGGTCAATCTCGTACTCTCGTGTTCTCGCCCCTTCGTCTTCTCGTGTTCTCGCCTCGGAAGTGCAGTTTATATGCATGTCCACCGACTACCGTATCGGCATTTGTATTTGGAAATGGATTATAATAAACAGAAATGTTTGAAGTTCTAGAATATTAAGTCCTAAACAATTTTAATCCCTTCTTGTACAGATAGTATTGTATTCTGTAATCGATTTTTAAGTCTCCAGTCGAATCTTTCTTTCCTCTCTAACTTAATCAGCCTTCATCGAGTGTTTTCACTTGATGCGTGGTATTTTCAGTGCTGTGGGATGGGAGCCTGACAAGGGACAATGTATAGTCGTTCGAATGGTATTAAAAAAAAACAGTTCCCGTGCCCGCCCATGTTTTCCAACGAATGTCTTGTTAGGGTTGCGCTGATCGTTATGGTTGATTAAATTACAAGCTGAGATGGTATATTATGTACAAGAGATTAAATTACATCCTGATTGGTTGTTTCGGTTAGGTCCATGAATATTTAATCAGGTAAACATGTTTAAAGATATGACAAAATGTCTGATATTTTCGTTATCTGAAAATACTACACAATCTGTAGCATACAATCCAAATAAAGAATATTACATGGTATATGAAACACTACAATCTATAATATACACTCGAAATAAGAATATACATGTACCTACATGTCAAAGAGATCCGGATTTATCAGAGATCGGATGTGACAGAGTCCACTGTACCTACATGCTAAATGAAATGCAATGAGGTTTATCTCCGACTAGCTAATGATACTACGTTCTACTCTTATACCAAATTCCAAGCGAGCTTCTACGTGTACACGGGACCTCGATTTTTCGCCCATCTGAACGAATAGACACTTTCCTTGTCAGGCCCTCCACCTTACACGACCGACATGGGGAAACCGTCGCAAAATCTGGAGGAACTTTTCGGTCAACACCGGGAAAAAACCCGAGGCCTTATGGTAAGCGTCAGCGACTTACCCATTGAGCTACCTGTCAATAGTCTTTAGGGTAATTTATTGTATTTTACTATCCAGAATTAGCAATCTACTCTTTGTTTTTTCCCATAGACATACGGGTCAGATGAATGTCGGAGGGGGGGGGGCTGGAAGGCCAGACAAATCCCCGTTTACAAAGAAGAAAAATTTAGAAAATATTACGGCCGCATCATGGCAACGCGCTTTCCTGCTATTGCAGCCCATGAATAGGTAAAGAACGCAAGCTTGTGTAGCGTGCCCAAGGGCTAATATTAACGCAATACGCAATCCCTTTCCGCTAACATAAAATCCTCATCGATAGACGAGGGCAAGGTGTCAGCCAAAAGGTAACACTTCCCTGAACAGATCAACACAGATATTTGGTCTAGACACTTTAATATAAATCAAGTCAACATAAAATGTGAAGAGAAACAAAACAGTTATAAGGTGTAAAATAGATCTGCAATAGGTGTTGAATGTAATTACGAATTGTACTTCCGTCGGCCACGACGTACTAATCAATTAGTAAAGGGATTGGGGAAACTTCTTCCGAAAGTATATAGAGTAGGTACACGCTGCCGCTACCCGAAAACTATCGTACCAGTTTATTTAGAGTGGTTGAAACTTTCAACAGCTTACCAAGTACGATTATACAAACGATACGATTAACTTTATTACAAGTCATCGGTGATTCGATCTGAAATCAAATAACAAAATAAATAGTCAACAAGTACTAGCTATTTCTTCTATGCGATTAAATTGTGTACGAGTCTTATTCTTAGTTGTTTTACTAATCCTATTCTTAGTTGTGGACGACATCACCAATAATTGTGGAAGACATCACTAACAGTTGTGGACGACTCCACCAACGGGTGTGGACGACTTCACTGTGGACGACTTTGCTTGTGGACGACTTGACTGGTACCTCTAACATGTACATATACAGTTAGAAACAGCCATATATGAATAAACAAGGTTCCCCTTCTCTGAGGGAAATTCAACATATCACCAGATATGGATGTCCCTAATGCATAAGAAATTAAGATGCAAGGAAGCATTTATAGGAGAAGAAATATTAAGATGGTTGGAAATAGCTACTTATATTGTGGAAACTTTTCTCACACAGCTTGATAAACAGGAAAATGTAACTAACATTTGATATGAGTAGACCTTAGGGTCGAGGTACCTGGAAAAATTGCTCTCATACCACACTGTAAGGCATATGCCAAGTGGGAGCTGAACAACAGGACGCTAAACTCCATTTCATTTCATTTTTTCATCTCGTTTCATCTGTGACAAAGCTAACTAAAACATTTAACATACAATGTAATTAAATTAAAGCTTTCATCTTATAACTGTTGATTCTATTTAAGTCGACTAATATAGTATATTTTTTTTCTCAGTTAACTACATTCTATACACTTGCTTGGTAATCTGAGTTTTTCTAATCGGGGCAATGCCTAGGACTCTGTCCTTTCAAGTACTTGGCATGCTTGATTTTTAACAATCACATCCATAGTTGTGATAAGTGTATTTTTACTGTAAATAGCAGTATAAATTTGTTGGACAATATTTTACTTTTTAAATAGATTTTAAAAGGTAATATCTAATTTGTTGCCAATGGAAAAAAAATATGAATGGGCCAAAATAATTAGACATTGCCAAGTAAATAGGCGCTGTCCTGATGTAGTAGAGAATTTGGATTTGGAAACTCAATACATGTTGAAACCGGGTGAATTGTTGACCTATTATGAGGTTTCAGTCCCAGATCTCCCGATTTTTTTTCTGACTTCTAAGTTCTAACCCATTTGATTTGAATATAATTATCTGCCCGGGTCTGTAACTGGACAAGACATACTAAGTGTTACGCAAAGTTAAAACAAAATAGAGACTCACTCTGGATGTTGCAAAATAAATTGTTTATTTAAACATTGTGAACCATAAACAAGTATTCTTATTGCTTATTTTTTTTTAATTTTTTAGACTGGAACACCATTGAAAGAGATTTTGATGTATGATAACAACGACAGAACCCAGGCATCAATTTATTTTATAATTCTGGAAAAGAATGCATTTGACCCAATTTTTAAATATTTATTTTTGTTTTTAATGTTAAATATTCTCCCAAACACAATCAGATTTTAATTCTCTTTACAAATTTATGTATCATATAGACAGTAAAGTGACATATAACTCACTTAGAAATATGGTCGGAAATCATAAAGTATTTAATAGACAATATTTAGAAACCAAATGTAGATCAAATATACCCAGAATTACAAAAAGCCTTGACCTGCATTAAGGGGACTTTCCCGTTCTACTTTTCTGTGTTATTAGGGTGATCCTGTCCTACAACTAACCTACTCTTATATCAAATATTTCAACTGTCAAGGGAACCCGAGAGGGGGCGCAAATGGTAAACACACCCACATTGGATCAGAAGGTCTTGTCATTGAGTCAAATAATTCAATTATCTAGGGTCCTTAAAGTGAACACAATGGGGAGGGGGGGGGCGATTACGGGCTTGTGCCCAATTATACCTTGCCATGTCTTACACTACTGACATGATGGACCTATATGACCGAAAATCTAGCTGAAAATTCTCGGCCAACGTCTTATACTCATTGAACCATTATGCCTCCCCTCCCTTGCTTATGTACATATTATTTAATACATGTATTTGCAACTTTCTTTTAAATTATGTAATCTTGATGCTTTGCTCCATTTATGTAAAAATGTCAAAAAATATTAATGCATAATTAATCTTATTAGTGCTTGGTTTGGATGTTATTAAATTTAGACATTTTTGAATTATATATTTTGGGGGTATGGGGTAGAAATACTGTGTATATATCTTTAAATTTTCTCAGTTCTTGTTTTAGTGTAACAAAAATAACTTTTTTATATTTTGGCATGGGGAGGGGGGGGGGCATTATATAACACAATTTTGTTAGTATAATGATTATTTTTCTGTTTTTCTGTTAACATTCAAATGTATATTTACTTTTTTCTCATCATGTTTGAATAAATAATAATTTAACAAAAAACAAATATTATTGTTACCTCATTATTCAAACATTACAGGTTAAACAGAGTAAAGGGGGTGGGGGTACTGCAAGGGAAAGCTTGCTATAATGGATACAAATTGGGTGAAAATACAACACAAGTTTTTGGTTGGTAGTCATACACAAGTTTGTATTGAACCACACAAGTTTCAAAAATTTCAACACAAGTTTCAGAAATTTCAACACAAGTTTCAGAAATTTCAACACAAGTTTCAGAAATTTCAACACATGTATTATGTAGCTTTTCACACAAGTTTCAACACATGTATTATGTAGCTTTTCACACAAGTTTCAACACAAGTTTGTGTTGTTTGCTAAATTTTAACACAAGTCTTGTGTTGTTTCAACATTTAACACAAGTTTGTGTTTTTTCAACACAAGTTTGTGTTGTTAAATAGTAACACCCAACTTGTGTTGAAAACAACACAAGTTTGTGTTGTTTCAACACAAGTTTTTTTTCAGTGTATTATAGCGGATTCTAACACTGTTAAAGGGACAATAACATTCTTGCTGGCTTGGTAGCTCCAGAAAATAAATAATACCCTTATTCTAAGTACTAGATGTTTAAATGTCCTACCTGTTGTGTAAATTATCCATTACAACCTATTTTATTTGTCCAGAGGGTTCGAAAATATTTTAAAATTCAAGTCACATTTGAAAAGGTTTACGTTAGACTTTTCAAATCAATTGGTTGAATTTTTCCAATTTTTTAAATTAGGTGTGTTAAGATGAAATTTAAATCATCATTTAATTGGAATATTCTAAAATAATACGATTTGTTGACCAAAATGAAGATTGGGAAATATTTTTCAGTTACAACAAGAGTGTTATTGGGGCTTTAATAAGGTTATAGATATCACGTCTGATAATTTTGTTTCTGACAGTGATTCATCCGACAGCAATTCATTAAATGACACCACTAGCTAACGACTGGACTGTGCAAACTATTGCAAAGATATTAAGTCGCCTCAGTTTTCAAGAGTAAAATATGTCTGTAAAAGATGTCAAGCTTGTCATCCAGATAAAGAGAAATTATGTGTTAGCGAAGGTTTTTATTAACATACATGTAATTATAAAGCTGCTTAAACATATATGTAATTATAAATCAGCTTAAGATTTGTCTTTAATAATATTGTACTTGTACTATGAAGTCTCAAGCACTTGGATTTCAAAACACAATTTGACAAACTTTATTAAACAATGTAAGAATAAGAGCTAAAATCTGCCTATTACAGGTCTTTCTTAAGGCTTTAATAAATGTTATATTATGAACTATTAATTAGATACTTATTAACATGACAAGACCATAATCATGTCTCGGTGCCATTGGATTGCTCCAACCATTTAATGACATTTAAAAATGGAGAAGAGAGGCTAAGCCTCGAACAACCAGCACAGTGGTTATAATCAGTGCCCACGTATTGTTAAACCTTCAAAGGCTAATATCTACACTCAGAATATAGTAATTTGAATGAAACTTTTAGTGTATTAAATTTGGATTATCTATTTTTGTAATACACGTCACGTGTTAGTGATTATACTAATTTATTTCTTTTGAAGGTGCCACCCATGATTTCAGAGGATATCCATAACTCAGATAATTCATTATGTGATCTGATAAACAATTTTACGATGCATTTAGTAACACATTAAATATTAAATAATTGTATTCCATAGACGTGTTTTGATTATTTGATTTGATTAATATGAAAACGCACCACCAAACTTGTTTAAAAATAAAGCCGACTTTCTACACAGAATTGATCTGTTTTATTCTCTGAAATATATCTGGGGAAGCTCCTTCAAAGTATATATATATATATTATATTATGAATACCTTTAACTTGGTTTACAAATATTTACAACATCCTAAAAGTTAAAAAAAAAGTTGATAAATGGTAGAATATTATATCTTATTACATATCTAGTAACATTATCTTTTCATCAAAACTGTATTCATTCTTATAACCTCAAAATAGGTGACTGAAAATTGACTAAATAAGCACATACAGTAAATATTTCCTCTGCGATATCTTTCATTGTGAGTTTTAATTCGCCATCTAGGTTATGATATGTTTTAATGCGTTGAATGGCTCGTTCTATACGTATACGAACGCTTGAAATTTTTTCTGACACAGCGGCTTTGTCAGCACTAAATTGAGGTCTGTTACAACCTTTAAAAGCAGGCATATGAAGTTGAACTCCCATATCAATTAATATTCCTTTAACAAGGAAACCTCTATCGGCCATAACTGAACCTTTTCCAACTTCTAAGTTATATAATAAATTTTCTGAATCTGATGTAATAAATTTATCAGATGCCCTACCACCATACATTTTACTTACAAAAGTTATCCCTAATTGTGGTGAAATGCCGATCAAAAATTTATATGTCATATGATGCTTATAATTTGAAAAAAATTGTTTTTTTTTACATCTAACTTAGTTGGATTTTGAATAAAAAGTTCTGTGCAGTCAAGGATAACTTGTACATCATTAAAAGAACCAATAGCATGTGACTGGTTTTCACGTGTGACCTCATTTGATGATAATTCACAAATAAGTTTTAAATCAGAATATAATAAATAAATCCCATCTGATAAATCTTCAGTTAAAAGTCCAACTTTTAATCGTATTAAAGTAAAAAAAAATTCATCTATCAGTTTCAGTTTTCTTTGTGGACCAGGTTTATTGTGATGTGATTTTGAAAAGTGCTCATTATTAGACAAGGCATTACCTCTCCAATATTTCATGTTCCTTGCACGTGGTTCTAAAAATGTAAATAAAGCCAAGAGAGTAGCATAATTAGGAAATCCAGTCCTGAATTGAATTTGCTTTGGATTTTCCATAATTTTTTCTAGATCTAAAATTTTACTCCTAAAAATCTCATTGTCCTGAACAGCATCTTCAAGTTGTTTCATTTTTTCAGTTATTTCTGGTAGATATTTTTGTATTTCCTCGCAGTTTTCTGTTTCAGTTTCCAGATAATCATGATTGTTTATTATCATAGTAGAGCTTTGAATTATCCAAATTAAGAGGTTTCTCTAATTTCTTTTTGCGTGTTATCGTTGCACTTGAATGCATAAGTGGGGATATAACAACAGTTTGACCTGAAGTCCTGCTTTGTCGTTTATTTACCTTTTTTTGAAATGGAAATAAAGTAGGAACATATCCAGCATCTGTGGGAGAATGGCCTTTTATACCTGTAAAAACAATAAGTTAATTTGATTAAATATATTTTCAAAACGTTTTACGAATCCGAAATCACCGAATTTTACGAATGAATGCATTTGACCTATATTGCAGTAACTTTGTGACTATTTAACCCATTGTAGTAATTCTTTTTTCTTTGAGTACCTTGAAACATTTACTTTAAATCTGCAATTTCAGATTTTCGAATTTCGGAAATTCATCGGTGTGATTTCGAACCGGAAGTTTAGACCAACTTGACAACTTCTTTAGTATGTAAGTAGACCTTACTGATGTGACTTGAAAAATATCTTTAGAAATTTTCTAACTTATCTACCCGTGGAGAAATTAAGGGTCAAAAGTTTTTTAAAAAATCGATGAAATATAGGTAAGATCACCTTGAATTTTTTTATCTATACTAGACTAGCTACCAGGGGCGTACATATCGATTTCGTTTGGGGGGGGGGGGTGTTTAGCCAAAATGCGACCGACTGATGCACATACCCCCGCCCCACACACCAGTGGTATTACAAACTGGGCAGTTCACTATAATTGTGAATATGATAGTGCTGAGACAGTATAACCCTTGTGGGTGCACGTGGTGAGAATCACATAGCAGGTAACGAGGGGTCCGTATGGACCCCAGTTGTAATTCAAAGTTTTTACGTACAGATGTATTTGAATTTAAAAGCAGCGGTTAAGTTTTTATTTGCATTTATATTTGACAACTGAAAAACAACTAAATTATTATACAAAAACATTTAAGTGATATTTTGAACAGATTTAATAATACTCACAAAATTGCTACTTTGTGTACTAAGTTATAACGAGGTTAAATGGCGATTCACGCTCGATACAAAAACCATAGAATTTTTGGAATTCCATCATTTAATTTTTGGTTTTTGTAACATGCAGATGTTGAAAGAGAGAATAGTCTGGCATACGCAATAAGGTATCAGGCAGCAAACACATTAGCAAAATTCCTACTGCGAGTTGTAAGTTTGGGGTCCGATTGGACCCCTTGTGCCCTACAAGCGTTGGGTCTGTTTGGCTTGTAACATAACTCTTCATGTGGGAAGCAGATGAATACCGATCTATTCGCTATGTTTAAAAATATATTGGAGACAAAGTCACTAAATTTCAAAAAGCAGTGCCCAGTAGTTATTACAAAACACTATAAAACAAGTGCATGGGGTCCACGGAGACCCCACGTGCACAGACAAGGGTTAAGACAACTGACGAGTAGAATAATGATTTTAAAATGGAATCGAGCGCCGCAGGCGCGAAAAAATTTCAGATATGCAACCGAGTAGAGGAATGATGTTATAATTTAATCGCGCCGAAGGCGCGAAAAAAAATTTCAGATATGTAACAGGGCTTTTAAATATTTAGGACTGGGGTTGATAAGAAATGGGACAGAATCTTGAGGCTTATCTGTCAATTTCGCTTGTTTTATGATTGTATGTTTATTTCATTAATTCATTTAGTCGGAGACCGACTGCGGTGAGTACTTTTGGTTTGAGACCGACTATTTTTTGCCGTGGTAGAAAACATTTTATAGAACAACTACTCACAACAGAATAAGAGTGACAAGCAGACGTGGTTATTTTATACTATAGTTTTGAGTGACGTATGCAATTTAGGCACACGTATTCCCGCAAATACATAGCATTTGGGATCTATTCTGGCATTGTTTTTGAGACTGACTGCAGTGACTGCACTTATTTTGTGACCGACTATTTTTCTCCCTTCGTGAAATTTTGTTGTTAGACCAATTTAACATACTTACAACAGAATAAGAGTGACGTATGCAATTTAGGCTCACGGATTCACGCAAATATACAGTATTTGGGATCTTTTATGGCATTGTGTTTGAGACCGACTGCAGTGACTGCACTTATTTTGAGACCGACTATTTTTCTCCCTGGGTTACATTTTGTTGTAAGACTAACATTATACTCACAACAGAATGAGAGTGAAACGCAACATCTTTTCAAAAATGATAAGTTGACAAGGTTATTTTATACTAAGACTGCTCCTATTTTGCGACCGACTGCACTGATTTTGCAACCGACTATTTTTATACTAAAGTTTTGCATGAGTAGCGTGACGTATACAGTGAGTACTTATTTTGATACCAACTACCTCTACTTTGTGACCGACTGCACTAATTTTGCGACCGACTATTTTTTTTACGTGAGTAGCGTGACGTATACAGTGAGTACTTATTTTGATACCGACTACCTTTACTTTGCAACCGACTGCACTGATTTTGCGACCGACCTTTTTTTATACTAAAGTTTTGCGTGAGTAGCGTGACGTATACTTATTTTGATAACGACTACCTCTACTTTGCGACCGACTGCACTGATTTTGCGACCGACTATTTTTTTTGCTGGGGGGGTGTACCACCCCCCCCCCCCCCACATTTACGCCCCTGCTAGCTACGAGACTACGGATTCGTACACAAAAAATGGACTTTGTAGCTCAACCCAGAAGTGCCGACATCTTGAAATGTGAAAATTCAACAAGGCTTTTTTGATATTTTGCTTACAGACATGGGAATCCTTGAAGGCCTAAAAAACGTTCCGAGCAGAATTGTGATTTAGGTCAACTGATAGTCGCCATTTTGAATTATACATGACAAATAGTGAAAAATCAACATTTTCGGGCTTCTAAACAAACACAATAGGATTACAACCCGGATACCGCTCGAATTTTTTGTAATGACTATTTCAAAACTGTGTCCGATTTCAATGATTTTTTTTCTTGTTCAGATTATTTATATGACCCATGACATATGACAGGAAGTGACTGTGAATATAAAATCTTTATTATCTGCTTAGCAGATCTAGTATTAATCAGTTATGTTTGGCCGAATGCCAGTCAAGTCGTCCACAAGCAAAGTCGTCCACACGAAAAACCTGGTTAAGTCGTCCACACCCGTTGGTGGAGTCGTCCACACCCGTTGGTGGAGTCGTCCACACTTGTTGGTGGAGTCGTCCACACGACTTAGTATAATTTCTGGATATAGTAACTCGTTGGTTGAGTCGTCCACACGACTTTTAAGACACATAATGTATTTTTAATTAGTATAGTTTTTAATTAGTATAGTTTTTAATTAGTATAGTTTTTAATTAGTATAGTTTTTCTGCGTGGTCACCCTTTCTCCCGGCAAATAAACAACAAAGTAAATCATTTTATTCAATAAATAACATATTCATAAACAAATTTAACAAATTCAATAAATAAGCATTAATATACCCTTTCTCCCGGCAAATAAACAACAAAGTAAATCATTTTATTCAATAAATAACATATTCATAAACAAATTCAATAAATAACATATTCATAAACAAGTTCATTAATATAACAAGCCCCATGCACAAATGAATACCTATACCGCTACCAAACGACCCACGTCCTTTAAAAATCCCGATACATTTTTTTCCCCCTGTTCATACAATTCCCATATTTTAAAAATTTTCCCAGCTATAGTCTCAAATTTCTTCCTTTGTCGCCTCTTTAATTTATTTTCTGAAACCAGTCTTTGTTGCAGTTCTGCCGTTTTTGATTCGTCATGTAATAATTTGATAAGAAGATAAAATTGCAAATTGTTTCTCGCGGCCTTGTGGTTGATTCTTCGATGCCATCCTTCGACGTCGTTGTTTGTTCTAATTGGCTGTAAAAATACACACCAATTTTCGACGTCCCAGGATTCTATCCATGTCCTCTGAATGTATGAAAATAACTCTCTCAGTAAATCCATAGTGGCGTATTTTTCTTTTAGTTTCAGGAACGCTGGTGAGATGTGCTCTGCCGGAAGAAAAGGGAGTGCGAAGATCTTCCGTATGGTGCGGTATACTGCGTCCTTTTCCTTGTAAGCCCGTTCTAATCCGATTTCCACCACCTTTCTGTAGACGGCCTGGCACCAGTGGAAATTGCAGCCTCGAATACGGGTATCCGGAAATACACCCTGGAATCCAATCCACATCCCCCTTTCAAAATCCGCCACAGCACATCTCAACCTGAGGTTATCTGCAGACATTTCACGTACGGCCTCGAACACCTAAAATGACAAAAAGTAAGTATTTAATACATTTTATAAGTAAGTATTTAATATCAGTATTTAATATCAGTATTTAATATTTCAGTGTTCGACTATATGAAGTATATGACTAGTAAGTAAGTAATTTACCTTTGTATAATCCCGTGTCCGACGCTTAGACATCAAACTGTGGACGACTTTGCTTGTGGACGATTTGACTGGCACCCGTTTGGTCAGGTACACCAGAAGTCTCAATTGAATCACAATATATATAGCGTCTGGTTATTCCAGTCTACATAGTATTTATTGCGCATGCTCACCGCTTGAGATGTAATGTGGCACTCGGCAAACCTTGTAAGTTTTCGGGAATCTAAACTCAGCTGTATGAAGAATTCCGCCATATTAGAGGAGAACGTTAGATCGGAGACGGTCCTACGCAAATTGTGACGTCATATGTGAATTGTGGGTTAGGGTAAGGGTTAGGCTTGATCATGGGTTAGGGTTAGGGCTAGCCCTGTTTACATCTCGGGACTTTTACCAAATCTACAGGTCCTAGCCCTTACCCTAACCCTAACCCACAATCTATATATGACGTCATATGTGCTAAAATGCGTAGGACCGTCTCCGATCTAGCGTTCTCCCATATTAGAACTACTTTAAAGGTCCCGGATGAAACATGGCTGCGCCTATTCCAAACACAAGTTGGCAACCTATTTGGCTAGCGACCTATTCGACCGATCCAGCTGTAAGATAATGACGAAATTACACGTCTATTCTGAGCTGAAGGAATGGATAAAAAATAATATATTCTACTTTCATTTGATAGACATAACGTTGGATTTTATTGGTTGATAAATAGAGACTGTTGTCTTTACTCTAAATATGTTTCCAACGAACAGGTTGCAGCTCGATCGGTCGAATAGGTTCTCAATTTGTGTAATAGCGTCAAGTTTTCCTGTTAAAGTAAACCGGTAGCCGCATCGCAAATGTATGGGCGTAGGTACATATCACTTACTGGCTGTCATACATCCGAGACTAGATGTAGTTGACGTAGTTTACGGAATCTGTCGAGATTAGCCGAGTGGTAATGTGGAGCATACCTAGCCTTGTTCTTTGGGTCCCTAGTTGAAAATGAGTCTGAAACGCCGTATGGTACACGATTCGTGTACCAATGGTAAAAAAATTATTTCGTCTTAAATATTGGATATCAGAAGCCAATATATCTTTTCCTGGTAAGACCATACTATCAATGTTGATTTAAATTGACAAATAATTTGTGTTTTCAACGTCGAAAACTTTCGATGATATTGAGTTACAGACTTAGCTAATTTAATTATTGACTATAATTTGTTAATAGAATTAAAACTATTTATTTCTACATTTCTTTGTAATTATTAACTGTTGAATTTTCAATAAGCCTATTTATTTATTTATTATAATTTGTTAATGGAATCAGACCTTGTATGTAATTTATTAACTGTTGTTGAATCGAATTTACAATAAGTCTATTCAGTTATTTATTGATTAATGAGAATGGAATCAGAACCATTTAAAAGGGCCTACTCTGTACTACATTTGTTTGTAATTTAAAAATTGTTGAATTTTTACCCCAAAAAACCCTTTATTTTTGGATTTTAAATTGTTTGAATTTTCAAAAGAAAATAGTTTGGATTTATGTTTAAATGCATAAAATGAAAATATAACTGTTTGATCTGTGAAAGGAAATTGTTGGAATTCGTAAAATAAAATATTAAAATTAATAGAATACAAAGTGTGTTGACAATCATTGAAAGGGCTATTTTGATTTGTATTGATCTACTGATCTAGGGCTTAGCCTGACTAGGCCTTTACTGTGCCCACAAATGGACATTCGTCTACATAGTATGTACTTTCTATTACTAGGGTTAGGGTCAGAATAAGTAAGATTAAAATGTATAACTATAACACAAAAATGGGAGTCACATCAACCATGAATGCCGATTATTTGCCGAATGAAAAATACCTATGCCATAATAATTATTAAATTATGCAAAAAATATTACCATTTTTGAAATGGTCGGAACAAATCCGATGCCAATCTCTGTACATGTTAGGCGCAGATTGCCCTTCTCGGACAGATGACCCCTGCGCATGCGCTAATCTCCGACTAATTTCCGATGAGTAATATGAGCGCGCGAAGTGGACTTTGTCCGGGCAAATTAACGGATTACTGCGATGATAATCCGCTTAATCTTAATCGGTAATCACCATGGATCACTGCCTTAGTATTATTAGACATTTTAATGAAATTTGCGAGAAATGAACCGAGTGTTTTATAACACCAAGGCGTTCAGATTTTACGTCAAATTACCACTTTACCGAGAGCCGTCTATGCTATGTGGTTACGATTTATGTGGTTACAATGTATAGAAAAATTTTTTGAAAATATTCACTGATTCAACTTGGTCATCGTTTTATTCTTTCAGTTATTCATATTCCATCAAGAGGAAATTTTATACAAAATGGCTGAAGTATTACTCCCTGCACCAAACAGCGATAATTTTTCATTGGTTAGAGCCGTATAAATGCGGGAAAATTTATAGTAGCTATTGAATAACAGCACGCATAAACAACCTTAATTGCATATTGCATACTATTTATAATATTATTAGTTGGAATTATTTTCAAGTCGACAGCCTCAATGACCAACATACCGTATTTTGCATAGAGTCGAGTAGGGTAGCATAGAATTGTAATAATACATAATACGCAAGTCTAGAATAATTATATTCGTGAAAAATTGTCTTACATTATCGGTGGTCCACACTGATTAAGAGGTGTATTTCCAGTATTACAGCTAGATAAATCCATGTTATATGCACAATGATGTGTAAAGTAGCTTTATTTAACGTCCGCTTCCACTGAGGTGATATCGCACAATGATAAAACTATAGCGTACGTAAACCAGAAATCAAAGATTACAGGTGCAGATCATTTTACTACTATGACAAGCCGTTAAAGATCGGTGGGGTTGAAAAATAAATATTTCGTTAGAACACTGATCACAGAAACAACGGGAAATGACACACCACATGTCTAAATGTCAAGTCAGTAGCGGGAATGTCCACCTTGAGCATCAATACATGCCAGAACACGCCTGCGGACTGATGAACGTGAAACGTCTGATGACGTTGGGAGTGATTTGTTGCCATTCCTCGAGGAGACATCGTTCCAAGTCCTGCACGTTGACTGGAGGCACAAGGTCTCATAAGTGCTCGATGGGACTCAAGTCCGGTGAACATGCGGTCCATGGCAAAACGTGTACGTTGGCGTTGGCAAGGAAGTTCTGTGTCAATCTTGCTGTGTGCGGCCTTTCATTGTCACGTTGGAAAATGATTCCACGAGGCTGTTGCTGCAGAAAGGGCACCACAACAGGCCGTAAGATGTCATCACGATAACGCTGTGCATTCAGGTTTCCACGAATTACGACAAGCCTCATTGTGACGTCACCACATAATGCCACCCTAAACCGTTAACCCTCCACCTCGAAATGGCCGGACCTGTAGGAAACAGTTAGGCGCCAAACGTTCACCAACTCTTCGGTATACAAGCTGCCGTCCATCGTTTCGGAACATGAGGAATCTGCTCTCATCAGAGAACATCACACGTGCCCAGTCCCGCCGTTGCCAACGTCGAAGCCGCCTGGCCCATATCAGTCTGTCGTGCCGGTGTCAAGGCGTCAGGTGCGGTCCGCGGTAGGGATGACGTGGCCGGATATCATACTGCCGTAGTCTCCTGTAGACGGTTTGTCGACTGATCCTGTATCCCAGTGTTGTCGCCGCCGTGGATGTCGCTGTTAGGGTGCGGTTCCTCGGGTGTAATACCCGGATGTAACGATCCTCACGGGGCGTGGTTACTCGTGGTCTTCCACTCCTGGGCCTGTCTGACGTATGACCTGTAAGATGGAACCGCTGCATCAACCTGGTGATAGTGATGCGTGCGCAGCCCAACCTTCTGGCGACGTCGACATGTGACGTTCCTTGTTGAACCATTCCAACGGCTCCCTCTCTCTCGATGGCTGTCATACGTGGCGTATCTTGTGTTCTTGTTGTTGCTGTGATATCATTGTGTCTGATCAGCCGTTTTATACAGTTTTCATGCACGTGCAGAACATGCTAGAGAGGGAAACGTCACTTTCACGAAATTTACGTTTTTTCCCGGAAGTGATCAAGTATTCCCGGTATTTTTATGGACTATGCTGTATTAGGGATGTGCAATACGAATTGGCATGTTTTCATACTTAAAATTTCACTTAGAAAAAATTTAATTGGAAAGAGAGTTGGTATCGTTTCTTTTGGACACTAGTTTAGTTCAGTTGCCATTTTCTACAAGTCACATTTAAAGGTTTTTCGTCCATTACAGTGTCAATAATTATTCAATTTTCTTAAAAGTTTGCATCATGTGATGCCATACGCCATTTATGATTTCATAAAACAAATTTAACAATTTCATTATCGCCGGAAGTAATGTCATTTCGGCAAAATCTGTATTTTTAGCTTTTGGTATGGGACTAATTTCAATATGATCAGTATAACCCGTTTTTTTTTATTATTCGTGAAAAAATATTTGTTCTTTTCATTTCAGAAGGTGACAGGGTCCTACAATGTTCGTAATGCCTAAAAATTGAGCCATCTTTCGGTCCGAAACAACTTTTAGGAATAAAGAAGAATTTCGCAAATAACGAAAATAATGGATGACTCAATGTTTAAGTGACCCTCAGATAATGGAAAGTCACAGTCAAATGTTACTAAGATATACACTAGTAATACTCCCATGCTATATTTGATTGTCGATCAGTCAAATGGTAGTGGTTGGTGCCCGAAAATTGTAGTTAGGTTCTTAGTATGCTATCTGAATGATGGGTAATGGCAACAACAATTTAATATTGTTAATACAAATTATATAGGTTCATGTACCAGGCCTGTAGTATGGAAACAAAGTGTGTAGATTCTTTTACTAAACTAACGGACTGAGTACCGATTATATTTCCGATCCGAATGCTGCCAAACGTGTCTGTGTTGTTTTTTTTACAAAATCGCGTATGAATAAATATGCATTTTAAATGATTCGGAGTTTTTACCAAATAAAAAAAAGTTCAATTTTTATTTGAAGGCCCATGACAGGGTCTACAATATCTCTTTTGCGATGAATAAGTTCTTAATTTCTAAATCATCAATAAAAGAGAACTATATCTAAATTTGCTGTTAAATTCGACACAGTCAAGAACACAATATTTTTTTATACCACTTTTACAATTGTGTGCCCAAATTTCCCAGCATTTGGCATGCCAAAAATGGGGGGGGGGGGGGGGTGGGCGCCTATGCACATTGTTGACTAGCGACATCCACATATTCTATTACACCCAATTACACTCTTTTCAATTCCAACTATCGATCTTCGAATTTTGCTTTCTCTTATAGATTAAAACATCTGTCATTGAGTGACTCGGTTTCCAGCCCACAGTTGTAGGTGACAATGCTCGTGGGTTTTTTCCGGGTCCTCCGGTTTTCTTTACTGCTAACCATAATTATATTAGTCCTAAAATGAAATAGTTTGTATCGAGCGGACGTTAAACCCTATTACGCCCTCTATGGAAGCGTATTTGGGTCACTACTTATTGAGATAATATCTCAACATATCGACAAAAAATATGTCAACTTTATGAGTTATATTACAAGAAATCGACTTAATAAAGTTGACTTGACGCATTAAATTCACCCTATGCCGACATGAACTATGTCGATATGTTTACATCATGTCAATAGTCGATTTGACTCTAAATCGATATGTCATGTTTTATTGCATAATTATATATATAGACTCTATAATATGGCCACAGACCACCAATGATTTTCCCCATTAACTTTAATGTTAATTATTGTCTCTTAGACTGGCTCTAACTTTTTCCCAAATTTTTGTTGGGTAGAACGCTTTCTGCCACAGATGAAGCAACATCTGGCAAACTCATGCCCAAAAGCATGTATGAAAATGAAGTGAAAAGAAATGGGGTTTAACGTCCTACTCGTCTGAACCTAACCTGGGCTAATGGAAGACGTGCATACACCATACAGTGTGCTATGAGGGAAATTTTGCCCGGGCAGCGGCGCCACGGCCTACTCTTTTATCGAATTCCAACTGCCAAGGGATCGTTTACGCGCACGTAAATATGTACACGGACCTCGGTTTCTCTTCCCATCCAACCGACTAGACAGCTGTCCTTTTCAGGCCTTCCGTTCTGCGTCACTGACAAGTCGAAACCACACCGGAAAATCAAGATGAACTTTCTTGGCCAATGTAGGGATCGGACACCCGACATCCAGGCTAGCGAGCCGCGGCTTACCCACTTAGCCACGTGATCCCCCAAGCATGTATGAGTTTTACCATGAAAAATACAAGCTGAAAGTAGAGACAAGAAAACAAGCAATTTTCGGCCCTACATTTCAACGTAACCAACTTCATAATTGTATCTCTCCGCCTCAAAATCATGAATATTACTATACCCTGGCAGAAAATTAATTTCAAACCCTTTTCTTTGATTCTACACCGAAAAGGCAACAGAAATGGCCATGCAAAAGAGGGAAAAGGGAAAGGGAGAGAAAGATTAAAAATATCTTTCGCCCTACATTTGTAGGTGACGTCGTAGAAATATTTGGTGAGCTGTGTCGTATATAAGGGTGAAACTTCAGGTATATCAAGGTTGTGGGCCATCTAGTCACAATTTTAACCGATTTCGATGAAACTTGAGGTATATCTTTATAACCCAAAGATCTTTGTCCTGTCGATATTCGTCTATTTCGTATCGTAGCTTCTTGAATAGTGGCCCTTGATTATTCGAAAAATCGCTTTTGGTTTATCCTGTTTTCTATCCATCTCTTGCAAAATGTGGCGTATCCTGCCTGGCAGTCGCTGGATATTTAAAGATGCAACATGTAAATCTCGTAAAATATTATTATTTTTAAAGAAAAAAATCCAAATTGTGAGTGTTTTCTGTGTAATTTGTTTATATCATGTCCCATTTTTTTTCACAGAACTCAAATACTGCCTTTAACAAGAAAGATTTTAGCCCAAAAGGCCCATGAACCTGAGATGCACCGATGTACATAGAGCAGCATGTGTACTTAAAGGGCCATCGTTTTTGCAATTATTCTTTGATTTTGTTTTTCTTTCACCGGTATGTTTCCAGAACATTTGGAGAGCATATAACAAAGGCCTTTTGGTGATACCTAAAGTTTTACCCCTATATACCACACATCTAACCAAATATTTCCAAGCGGTAGGACAATAGCTATTTTAAGCCTTTCTCTCCCTTTCTCTTTACCCCCTTTTGCTTTTGTGGTGAATATTCATGATTTTGAGGCGGAGGCATACAGGAGTTGAGAGGTTGGTTACGTTGAAACGTAGGACCGAAAATTGCATGTTTACTTGTCTTTACTTCCAGCTTGTACATCTCAAATGTTTCATGGTGAACCTCATACATGCTTTTGGACAAGAGTTTGCCACATATTTTGCTTCATCTGTGGCAGAAAGCGTTCTACCCAACACAAATTTGGGGAAAGGTTAGAGCCGGTCTAAGAGACGAGAATTAACATAACAGTTAATGGGGAAAACATTAGTGGTCTGTGGCCTATATATAATTATGCAATAAAACCTGACATATCGATTTAGCGTCAAATCGACTATTGACATGATGTAAACATATCGACATAGTTCATGTCGGCATAGGGTGGATTTAATGCGTCATGTTAACTTTATTAAGTCAATTTCTTGTCATATAACTCATAAAGTTGACATATTTTAGTCGATATGTTGGGATATTATCTCAATAAGTAGTGACCCAAATACGCTTCCATACGCCCTCTCCTCTCCTCGTAGTATATTGTCGAATACAACCTGGTGAGGGTCTTGAAAGGTGATACAGTGAAGTAAATAAGTAGTCCAGTAAATTTTAAATGGTCGTCAAATCAGGTTGGGCCGATTTGAGGATGTGACAATAATGCATTTTACCAGTAGAGAAAAAAAAACCCAGCTGAATATTATTCAAACGAACTGTTTAATATTCAAATACGGATACGCCAAAGTGTTTCTGAAAAGCACATTGCGAAATATTTCCCAGTAACCACATGCTTCAGTGATTGTCATTGTATGAGTTAGCCGTAAGTAGGGAGCATTGAACCTTTGTATCACTTTAAAACTGTAAAGTTATAAAGTAAAGTGTATAAATGACAAGTAATACAATGTTGTGGAACATGCAAATACTTTGGGTCTTTGCAATCTTTCTAATAGACGGTAGGTACAAAATTTTAGTATTTTCAACAGCTTTTTTCCGCAATAACATTGATTTCAATGCAGAAAAGACGCGGACCCAATACTTGTCCCCATGGAACACCTACGACCTACAGTTATATTATTCAATCGTCTGTAAAGACTGACTCAGTATATAGATCAAAACCTTTGCTAGTGCCACATAAGATACCTATTACGTCTTAACCTTTATCAGGAGCGAGTGAAATAAAATCATATTATTATTCTATATAACAATTTATTGATAAATAGTGCAGCCGTTTATTGTTTACCCTAATTGAAGCATTCTTAATAGATGAATTGACAATGGATAATGGTGTGTACTCTTTCGAAATTGATTTTTCCAAGTAAAGTCATAACGGGAATACTTAACATTCTCAAGATGAGACTGACTTGAAAAAAAATACTATAAAATAATCATTAACATTCTCAATAGGGAATTCACCCGAGTAAAGTATAAGTGTCCACCAAACTCTTAATTTATCACAATTTGTTATCAATAAACTCTTAATTTAATTTATCGTAATTTGTTATCAATATTATTGTTTTTTCTTACTTAAATGGCCCTTCACTAGTTTTACTACAAAAGCCATAAGCGAATTAACGAGGAGACAACAATCAGACAGCCTGCCGGTTTGTGACACCTGTAGCACCATGAGTCTTCTGTCTGACGTGGAGAGCGTGTGTTGTCGGTCCGGTCGCCACATCCTACGTATGACCCATGCATCTTTTCTTACTACATATTTCGTAACCTTGTGATAGTCTAGGATTTATCTCTAATCGTCTTTGCTTCTCCTTCACGTTGTGTTTACTTCTTACTGGTTTCTTAAGACGTTTGTCTTCTTCAGTTATAACAATGCAACAGTTCGTTTTTACCTTTTATGTAGCATAAGTATACATACAAGCATAGTACATATTACAATTATAGTCAATACTAACTAAACTCTTCTCAACCTAGACACCTCGCGGTGTCTAGGACTCTTACATGGTAACCCTCTGGAATCTAATCGAAGTCCGCTGTATTCTCACGAGTATCCTAATTTTGTATCAACTGATTTTGGACATTCAATTATCTAATTGGTCAAACATGATGTAAATAATTAGAGAGATTGGTTAATTGAGCCCAATGACGTCAAAACCCACCCTTATATGGTTATGGAAATTTACTCTAGAAATTGCGCATGAGATATCTGTTATCATGTTGTTGACATATAAAACCAGCTATGTTTTGTTTCTATAACCCTTTTTTATATAACAATATGCCAATCAAATGTTAGTTGATTTCAGTACACACCTGCATATATGTGAATATGTTAGAAAGATAAAACTATATCTTATCGCCTCATTCCTTGTCTATAATCTTTAAACACAATGTCACCACGACTATATTGCTACATTACTTCCCCCTTTAAGAATATATATAGAATATAGATATTCTAACTAATTATGCACGCATCAGGAAAATATAAATGATTACTATACTATAAAACAGACCTGTGAAAGAAAAACACAAATAATCAAAAATCGCATGCAAAAACTATCTCAAAGTCCTATGAAAATTCACTAAGCAATGATTATAACACCTTTCTGGTTTACTTTTTTACTGTTAATATATCATCACCAATTTATATATAAGGAAAAGTGGACTTAAAGGCCGATGTTCAGGTTACATAAACTTGCCCATGTTGCCCCACCCCTTGGGGTGTGGGAGTGGCACCCTTTAAGCTCTTGTTTACTGATCACCTCTGGCTTACGATCGTGGTCCGGACCCAAGGTGTGAGCGCATATGACTTGGGTATATGAATGCCTTTCTGAGCCCCGTGGGTTTACTACGGATCCCTCCCATAGTAGATTTAAAAAAAAAAATAATTTATTTACAAAATTATGATTACACTCATAGATACATGAATCAATAGTATGGTATATATAGAGAAATACACAATCTGAAAGCATAGTCAATATTATACAAAATATACAATCGGATGTACACAACAATAAGTATTAAATAATATCTTATATAATTTAACGATAGATAGTTGCGATTTTATAGCCTTACTGTAATTTTTACGGGTGAACTGTTTTGCGCTATTTTTTTATAAGTCGTCTGCTTTAAGTGATTGCTCCTAATTGTATAAAAACAAGCCGGATGGGAGTGTAGACAATTAGTATTTCGGTGAGTGTATGAGCAATTTATTTGTATGCCTAGTATGGTTTGTCTTTGATATCACTCTCGGTGGAAGCAGAAATTAAACGCGACGAACAACAAAAGCCCCACCCCTTCAGTTTTCTACAGCACTCCTTGCAGCACTAACTGATTAAACATGCATTATGCAAGAGCAAAATCTGCTTATTACAAGTCTTTCTTTAGGCCTGAAATGTTATCTAAATTATCAATTAGACATTCATTAACTTATCCAGACCATAATAAACTCTTGATGCCTTCGATGTTGGTTGGATTAGATTCCTATATGCCGCTTAACGACCGTTGATAATTTAATTTTTAAAAACGTGGATAATCGAGCCTATACTGTTGTTATTAATGATTTTACTAATGACAATGATGACCGAAACTGTGCGAAAATTTCACCCGCTTCGTTCTCGGCTCAGTGGATCAATTTGACTGAAATATTTTCAGTAAATTACCTCTAAACTATCTAGTTTAAGTATTATAGTGAGAGCTGCCATGTCTTTATCTTATCTCCCATAATGTAGCTTTAATATTCAAACGCGGATGTGTGAACACATCTCTGAAAAGCGTGTTGCAAAACAGTAATAACTAGATCTGCTAAGCAGATATTAAAGCTTTCATATTCACGGTCAGTTTCTGTAGCATCTCATGAGTTATATAAAGAACCTTAAAAGGGAAAAAGAATTATTGGAATCGGCCAAAAACTCACCGAGTTCTAACGAGAAACAATTCAACCGGTTCATATTCTACCTTAATTAAAAACAGAGTTGTTATGTTCCAATGTGATCAGTCAAATTGCTTATCGCTCCTAAGTCTAAGCAGAAAATTCTCAACATCAAACTTAGTCAAGGTAATGACATAATGAATCTATATTTGGAGTTTCGTTGCTCTCACTTAATTATAACCAAAGTTATCGTGCCCCAAAGTATCAACCAATCAGATTGCTTATCTCTGCTTACAGAAGGCAGACTATGCTCATCTTCGCACTCCATCACGGCATTGACCTAATGAACGCATTCACCAAGATTGAACATTCTGCCCCAATTATAAGGAGAGTTATTTTGTTTCAAATTTTCGAACAATGAAATTGCTCTTCGCTCTGCTTATCCATGGCAGACAATGCTGATTGTCGAACGTATTCAAGGTATTGATTAAATGAAACAAAACACTAGGTTTCATCACTGACTTAATTAGAACTGAAGTGAAAGTGTCCGAAATCATCAACCAATCAAATTGCTTATCTCTGCTTACCCTAAGCAGAAAATGCCCATCAAGGCATTGACCTAATAAAGACCTACACCAAGTTTGAACATTCTAGCTGAATAACATCGAGAGATATTGTGTTCCAAAGTCTCGGCCAATCAAATTGCTTATCGCTCTGCTTTCCCTGAGCAGAAAATGCTCATTATCGAACTTAGTCAAGGTATTGACCTAATAATAACATAGACTAAGTTTGATCCTTTATAACTCAATTTGAAGGAGAGGTATTGTGTTCCAAAGTCTCGGCCAATTAAACTGCTTATCGCTCTGCTTACCCTCAGCAGAAAATGCTCATTATCGAACTTAGTCAAGGCATTGATGTAATGAAACTATACACCAAGTTTCATCACTCTCACACTTACTTAGAACTAAAGTCATCGTGTCCCTCTACCTTAATTATAAACAGAGTTGTTATGTTCCAATGTGATCAGTCAAATTGCTTATCGCTCCTAAGTCTAAGCAGAAAATTCTCAACATCAAACTTAGTCATGGTAATGACATAATGAACCACAATTAGAAGAAGAGTTATTGTGTTCCAAAGACATCAAGGTATTGGCCTAATAAACACCTACACCAAGTCTAGCTCACTTTGAAAGAGACTTATTGTGTCCCAAACTAGATCATTTCGGGACTAACATATGGTTTGATTTTATTTCAATATTTCGCTTGCGCGTAGAGGTCTTTAGCAGTAGAATGACATCGGAGGAATTGAACAAATTTAAACTGCCAAGGGATCTTTTACGTGCACACCAATGTGTACACGGGGTTTTGGTTTTTCGTTCCGTCCGACGACTAGACAGCTGTCCTTGTCAGGCCCTCCGTCCTGCATAACTGACAAGGGGAAACAATTAAGGCCGGGAAGACTGGATAAACTTTCTCGGTCAAATGCAACGATCAAACACCCGAGCCCCAGGCTAGCGAGCCAGCGTCTTACCGGGACCCCCTCAGCCACGTGATTCCCCTAATAATGACTTTGGGAAGATTAAGTTATGGTCTCACAACTGGAATGCCCTTTTGATCCCTAACAAAACTGTCAGCATAACCTTCGCCAGAAAGCTCCAACCCACAAAATTCAATTTACTCTTTGTATATGTAACGGTGCACGACGAGCCAAACCATAAACACCTTTGTCTTATTTTTCAAAATTCATGTCACTGGTCCGTACCCATCGATTTCATTATCAAGAAAGTAAGTAAAATATTCGACTACTGGAGATGTCAGTCTTTCTCGTAAATTCCTGGAAATTATTTACAAATCGTTTATCTTGCCTAACTTTGATTGAAGGATAATTTCGCAAAGTACGAACAATAACCGGGTAATTCGCGGAACTGCACACGATTAAATATACGCGGAGACAGACTTCACCCCATTAGAAACCAAGCGATATAGACATAAATAGGTGGTATTCTATAAAATGATCAATAAGCTCATTCCCCAATACTTAAATATACAATATGGGAGATTAGATAAAGAGCTGTCAGTTCTCACTGTAATAGTTAAAAACTATATAATGTAAAAGGAATTTTTGAATTTTGAGGCTAGCCTCGATCATCATCACAAAAGTCGGTATGATAACAACATAGTCTCGATTATCCATTTTTTAAAAATTATTATTGGATGTTATGCAGCAGATAAGATTGTAATCCAGTAAATATCGCAAGCAAGCGAAGCCATCGAGAGTTGATTATGGTCTGGATAAGTTGATTAATGATATTTTTGTTATCCCTGTCTACCAATATTTCGATATATTAGTAGTTTATTCTAAATTTATTACGTGTGTTACAGTTTTATGTACAATAGCCGCCCAAGTTTTGAAATATCGACCCTTTTTTGGTCCTGATGTTAGTAAGGATGCAGCGATACCCCGGGGATTACGATTAATCGCGATTATTGGGTCAGGCGATTAAATAATCGTCTCCTTTCTCAATATTCGTTATATCACGATATATCATGATTTTTTTCAAAATAATCATGATTATGATTTGGGAGAATCAAATTTATAAAATTAGGAAAGTATATCGTATTATTTCGACCGAATTCTCGTCAAAATGACAGAAGGATGATAAAACACCTCGTGTGAACAGTTTCTAGTTACCCCACTAGGCTACTGCACGCGGATATGAGTAGAGCGTCATTGTCATAGAGACCATGACCCGATTGTTGATGATTGATTATCCAGTCGGCAACTACTCATATGTTATAGTACAAACTATGCGTCTGGATAATATTTCTTTTATTATGGTTAGAAAAGGAAATGAAAATTATGGAGTTTAGATCGAAGGGAAAATGGCTTTACAAGTTTCGATAACTTTAATATTTATGATAATCCAACAAAACTTTGAAACATATGACAGTTCCACAAAACATATTAGAACCACATTAATTGACACTGGAAATCATTGTATGACGAGTCGTTTGTCTATCTACGAGTAGTACGAGTCAATAAAAAGTTTACACGTTTCGTGATGATATGAAATAATGAATGATAGACATTTTTTTTTATTACAACAATATTACATAATATGAAGAAATGCAGTGGGGCAATTTCAGATTTTTAGTGACGTAGTAGAAAAATCCTTTACTAATTTACTAATTAATAATACCATAAATAATTAAATTCTCAATAGATTGTGTGCATTTTTAACTCGGTAGGAAGCGTGACCCAATTATTCTTTCAATAAACACCGTGTTCGTCTTTCATGAATCCCCGGAGATCAATTCGAGGCATTTTAATATGTAATATCTTTTAATAGGCCACTATAGAATTGTATCTGCATCATCGATATGTTTCACTGTCAACATCTGATATCAGTAAAACCCTGGTGTAGACATATCAATGCATCACTAATCCCACTGTAATACTGTAAAGTAGCCTATATATATTTAATCTAGACTGGTTATGCTTTTATTAGTTTTAATAATCTGTTTTATTAGTTTTAATAATCGCGATAATGAATCCTTTTAGCATGATTATTTCAATTATCACGATAAAAGATCTCATCACGATAATCCAAGATATCGCGATTATTCGTTTTGCAATAATCATGATTAATCACGATTATTTTTGTATGTATCGTTGCATCCTTAGATGTTAGTTAAAACTTGATTATAATCTTTCTCTAGTCTTATATTTGTAATCTAACCCCATAATATAAGTTTATATCATTTTTGCATCTTGCTTCTGGGAAGCCGATCTATATAATGCTGTTGATAGTGGATGCTGATGAATAGGCTCAAGATGAACGACGACAAGTCAGAGTTCATTGTGTTTGGCAGTTCACGGGCTCTTTTCAAATGTATTACACCCATGATAAAAATCGGAGATGTATTTGTACCCAGATCAACATCAGTTAAGAGTTCTCGGAGTCACCCTGGATCAGAATCAAACCCTGAAGTCTCATATTGCAGCCAAGACACATGCTGCGTCGTTATCCTTATTCAATATCAAAAAAATAAGACACTATTTGGACAGACCGACGTGTTTAAAGCTGGCCAACGCCCTCGTATTTTCACATTTAGACTATTGTAACGGTCTCTTTGTGAATTTACCAAAAACAACACTCGCCCCTCTTCAACGAGTGCAAAACCTTACGGCCAAAATGATTCTTGGACAATCCAAATTCTCCAGTTCATCTGACGCTCTAAAACAACTTCATTTTCTCCCAATACATGTCCGTGCTGAATATAAAACCTTACTCATGGTATATAAATGTTTGAACAATAATGCTCCAGATTACCTTTGCGATCATTTAATTAATAACCCGAATCGATATTCCACACGATCGTCGATCATCCAGGATTTACTTGTTCCAAAAACAAAATATAAAACCTTTGCTGACAGATCCTTTAGTGTAGCAGGACCAAAACTATGGAATAGACTACCGCGAAATATAAAAGAGTGTTCTTCTTTGGAAAGTTTTAAGAAGACTTTAAAAACACATCTATATCAAAGAACTTTCTGCAAATAACTTTTATTATGTATTTATTAATTTAATTTGTGTGTTGTGTTGTGTGTTGGTGTGTGTGTATATCTGTTGTTCATGTAAAGTGCCATTGAATACATCAAAGATGTAATAATGAACGCTATATCAAATTCAATAAACATAAACATAAACATATAAGCCATTGGTTTGTTTCGGTATCCCGTGAATAAATATGGTTGAACTATTTCAGATGTTCTTTGTCGTAGAAAATTCCGGACCATAAGAGTCTACGCTGGATCTGGATCTGGATCAGACTGGTAAGCTGATACCATTTACTTATCAACCTGGGCCTTTCATTAATGACAATTTATGTCATTAAATCATATAAGTGGTCACTATTATCAATTAATAATTAGTATGTATAGAAAATGCTTAGTAATTATACTGTTGTCATTATTTATTAGTCTCGGATATTAATCTCCTTTTGTATCATTTTATAAATCCCAGGCCTCTTTCTGTATTACCCCCCACCCTCCAAGACCTGCTTTGTTTATTATTTTATATACCCAAGGCATCGTTCTGTGTTATTTAATAAACCTCAGACCCCACCCCCTGCTTTTTTATTATTAAATAATCATCAAGTATTGACCTCTTTCTGTATTAGTTTAGAAATTCCAGGTCTACTATTGAATCAATCTGATTAAAACACATCATATTTCGTTTCGTTTTTTATCGTTCAAAATTTCGTTTTATTTGTCTTTACCGGCGTTCTTGGTGATGTAAGGGATTAGCCAATGAAACGATCTTTACTACACTAAAGGTGCTTTCACACCGAAGGGTTTAATTTGAGTTGAATTCAGAATAAAGTCTTATTCCGGATTAAGGCGTCTGCATAATCAATCTGAAATAACGAGCCCGATTATTATTCCGGATTAAGCCGTCTGCATAATCAATCTGAAATAACGAGCTCGATTATCAATCCGAATTCAATCTGGAACAACTGTTGTGAATCTGGTTATTCGCAGTCACGATTTGTGTGTGGAAGGGACATCGTGTGTTTATGAAACTGGTGTTTATGGCAAGCAATCTACGTATGCTTCTCCGTCTCTCACTTTGGTGCGATGACGACGTAGAGGTGCAATTGCAGGCCCCGTATTGCAACCAGTCAATACACAGAAGGTTGGCTAGTCTTCTGGCAGACCAGGAGTGTCAGAGAACGGCAGATCATTACCGGAATAAGCTTAAAAGACGAAGACAAATCAAAAGTTATCTTTCCAAATACCCACTAGAAAATCAATGCTGATGCGCATGCAGTGTGAACGCATCTTAAGGCCTGGAAGAGTTGTTTCTAAATCCGCGTTCTTGTTGATGTAAAGGATTAGCCAACGAAACAGTTTGTTGCTGCGAGTTCTTGGTGTGTTGGTAGACATTTGCAGCGAACACAAGTCAAAAGGTTGTATTTCCAAATACCCACTAGAAGAAACATCAACGCTAATTTCTTTATCAAATGCCTAACGTACGAAAGCCCAGAAGACTCATTCCAATTTCCAAATTCATGTCTTACCAATAAAATAGCAAATTGGCAACCCCCTTCAATTACATGTAAACAAATTAAAATTTAGATAAATTGTAATTTTACACAACTAGTTAGTGCTAGTTTACCTATCTGAATGCCTGGACCGGATAAACTACGAACGCCTAAAAGGCCCATTCCAAATTCATGTCTTACCAATAAAACAGCAAATTGGAGAGCACCCCTCAATTAAACAAATTAGAATTTAAATAAATTGAGATTTTACACAACTAATTAGTGCAGGACCGGATGAAAACACGTTCCAAATTACTAGATTCGAAATTCCAAATGGGAAATTTGAAATTTGAAAAATTAAAATCTATTTAAATTCTAATTTGCTTAAATGAAGGGGGGGGGGGGCTGCCAATTTACTATTTTATTGGTAAGACATGAATTTGGATCGAGCCATCTGGGCTTTCGTACTGACGCCATAATGCCGAAATCCGCTAGTATGACAAGTCAAACTGCAACCGCTCAAATTTTCATGTAATTGATATCATCGAAACTATAAAACAAACAAAACGAAATATAGATGTGTATGTTAAACAGATTGATTATTGTATAAACCTCCGATATTAACCTCTCTGTATTATTGTATTAACCCCTTTATTAATCTTCGGTATTGAATTAGTTGATAAAATCTCAAGTTTTAACCCTTTTCTGTATTGTTTTGTAAAACTCAAGTATTAAACCCCGTCTCTATTATTTTATAAAACTCAGGTATTAAGCTCATTTTCGATTTAAATTGATGAACCTCGGTTATTTTATAAACCACTTCTTCGTTTATTATATTATAAATCATTAACCTCTTTCTTTATTATGTTATAAACCTCTTTCTGCATTATGATATTAATCTTACATATTAAACTCTTTGTATTATTTTATAAATCGCAGGACTTTTGTATATATCATCGGTGGTACAATAGCCTCAATTATATTGTTAATCCGCTGTTGCTGTAGTTGTTGTAAAAATCCAGAGGAACGACGGCCACCTCTACAGCAACTACCAGAAACGTCTCCTATATTCAACCAACCACAGGTAAGCTAGCTCTCGTATGTTTTGTTCGATCGAGTATGAACAAACCATCTTATCGACCGACAGAAATTATAACCATTCTTATAACCATTTCCTAAAATTGATAAAATTTCCAAGGACATATTTCTAAATTGACGATCTAGAATTTAGATAACTACAATATGATATGAGAAAACAACATTTTCAAATAATTGTTTTAGTAATCTGGTAATCTATGAATAAAGGCGGCTTTACCCGTTAAGAAATTTCTTTAAAATATACCTCTCCTCGATGCAATGGAATATAAATATATTAATTGTCTGTACTGTCTGGAATTTTTATTTATATTCTTGGCAACACTCGTTATGATGCTGAATGTCATATGAGATGTTGTTCAAAATGTTGTAGTTAAGGCATAAAATGATTATAGTTTATTTTTTTATTGTCTGTTTCACAGGACAGTTTGCGGTCTACGATAATCTAGTCATGATCCAGTCATCCCCACCGTACCGAAATACCAATATATCAAAATCAAATGACATTGGTCCTGATTCTAAACAGTAATGTGCATTCGTTATGATATAGTCATCCACATTCGTCATGATCCAGTCATCCCCACCGTACCAAAATACCAATATATCAAAATCAAATGACATTGGTCCTGATTCTAAACAGTAATGTGCATTCGTTATGAATGTATGATGGCTTGATAAACACAATTTTAACAAGAAATCCAGCTACATAAAGCGCTTTTGGTTTCTATTTCTGTTCCTGCTTCATATGAAGTTGGTCAACTATTTTTTTCAAGTTATTTATACTAACCCCTCTTCTTTTCTTGCCCTTTGAATGCCGATTTTATTTATATTTTGGTCTACCATTTATTAAGGGTTTGATTTTCTGCTTGCTGCCCGTGAATATTACTAATTTTGAGATGGATGGATCAGTAGGCAATCAGACGTCAATTGTCAATGTCCTATGAAAAAGTGCATTCAATTACAGGTTCATCAACATTTTGATGAGTTGCGTGCTAGGCGGGTAGGTAGGATATTGAAACTACTGTCACACTTTCATTTAAATTTCGGCCACTCGTCCCCCAACCCTTGTGATGTAAAAAAAAATACCTGTAACAACCATAGCATAAAAATATTTGGCAATAATCGAAAATAGCTAAATGCATATATATTATTATCAATATCAATGATAGATAAATTTATATGAATACGTTCAAATGAAATGCTGTTTAATGTCCATATTGTAACGTCAATATTTCAAATAGTTCGGTATTATTAATTTATATGTTACCATCAATATCTTAGATCTTTTGTTCTAGAGCTAAAACATGCAATATTACTCAAAATGTATATAATGCCGTATTTTCTTTTCATGTTTATAATCTTTCTATATTTTTCTTATGTTTTATTTCCCTGCACAAGCACCAATGAACTACAGATATGTTTAAATCAAACCGAATTGTCAAAGCCCATTTTATTTTCTGCCAAACTCATTCTGAGGCTAGTTTTGGATTTACGTACTAGTGTGTGGTCCGAGTATTCCAATATTCAATTACAGCACTCCTGTATTCGAATACTACTGTGATATTCGATTAAAGGGTTGTGTTAAATGTGATCTATCTTAGCAAGTTTCAAATAAGAATAACTATTTTATTAGTAGCTGCTCTTCATGTGCTCAATTAAAGTTCCAATAGCATTTTTTTAAGTTATATTTTTAAAATTTATTAAAATAAAGCCCCAAAATAGATTGAACCTATAAACAGTCCTACCTTGTTAAAGAATAATCCTATTAATCCTATAATTCACTATTGCCAGTTGAGAAATTGGCAAAAATATCATTTTCAACTTCAAATTCAAACGTTTGAAGATGGCCGTCCATGGAGAAGAATGGGAAAACAAGGGAGGTAATTGAGTAACTATTTCCTCAATCAACCAGTGTCGCCCTTTCTAACCCCCCAAAATTTTGTCCATGATCGTATAATAGTGAGTTGACAACCTTTTGAGCAAAAAACATAGAAATAATTATATTTTGACTTTCTTAGAAAAAGTGAAATTGGAACTTTAAATGGGGAAAAGTTTGTATCCAATAGCGGTTTAATCAAATTTTGTCTCAGCTGAAGTTTGTTGATCCAGGGTTGGGATCCAGAGTTGGATTAAAAATATTTCTGTTTATATAATTATCGCCTCCCATAATTATTAATAAATTTGTTTTAATACTTTGTATACTTTAGTTTTGAATATATTGTACTTTTAACTGGTGGGACGATAATAAAATACTGCTATTTAAACATTAGTTTTAGTCCTTCTTTGCTGGTTCAGTGTTTCCTCGAGGCAGGAAAGAGACCCCTCACAGTATAAAATATGTGACGTTTGGCGTATGTTTAACAACTAGATTGATTTAGAAAAATGCAGTGTGTTATGAATGCAATATAGGCCTAATGTGAGTCATGTTGCACATATTATTTGAAACTAGTTTGCTTTGATCTTTTAGTACCCTCGATCCTATTGTCCACAAGGTGATCAAAATTAAAGTTCACAAATAGAGAAAGACAAATGGGTTAAAGAGGTATTAGCACTCTCAACAAGAAAATTAATATAATATCTGAAATGACTCAATTTTTTGATCAGCTTTCTCGTAAACTGAAAATTTGAACATTGATACCTAGTCGATGGCTTGTAAGGTTTGTCTCAATGTTTGCATGCAGTCTACTTCGAACGTGCCCGAGCTCTTAGCATTATTTTGTTTGTTGTAAAAAATTCATCATTCATCAATATAAACAATACTAGTATAATATTATGTCATACGTATTGTTTAACACGTAAATGGATTTTCTGGCCCCAAAACCTTCGATGCCCAGGCTTTGTTAATGGAATTTGCGGTATAGTTGTAGTGTCATGGGTCTTTCCGTCATACGTGGAAAGCGGCCCACGTACTAATCCCGGTAGCCACATCCACATCTGACTTAAGGTTTGTCATGATTTCTTTTATAGGACCTATGGACATCACGCACAAATTAGGGTATGTATGACCATGAACATGTGCGATTTCTGATAATGATGCAATAGATAAATTTCTAATCACGTGTAACATGTTGTTGACACTCAGAACAAGCTATGTTTTGGTTCTATAACTCTTTTTATGTAGCAATATGCCACTCACTCGCTAACTTTGAGTACAAATATTTGAATCTAATAATTTTCAAAATATATTAATTAATACATTGTCTATAAATTTGAAAAGAATGTCGCAACGACAATATTTCTACACCCATGAATGATCTTTCATTTGTATGGAATAACATCGAACCCGAAAGTAATTTAGACAACTTCTTCCTGGAGCATAGACATAGGTGTACGAAGCACCGACCCCCCCCCCCCCAAAAAAAAAATATTTTCACGAAAAAAAAATAGAAATCTGAAAAAAGCTCAGAATTGTGAGATCGGTCATTAGCCGAGGAGTTTTTGAAAATGGGGTGGGGTAGGGGTATGGCCTTGTCGGGGAAGGCTATGGTTTTGTCGGGAATGAATGCTCAGTTTGTCGGGAAGCGTCGCGCCATCTGTCGGGTTTTGAATATTTTTAATGATATGGAAGCGGGAAGAAAGCAGTCCAGTCAATGATGAACACGTATGCCATCTGAATAGAACTAGCACGTACACATGGCCTTTCTCAGTTCTTGAGTACTGTGTTCCTGTATACTGGCATCCAACTCCATGCACCGGACGAACCCAGTGATAGAAGTGAGCAGCTGAAAATTTTCTTTAATAGTAATTGATAAGTTTGTAATAATATTGTACCTTGTAGTTACATATAATATACAGGTACGATGGCTCAAATTACTAGAAAGTATTCGAAATGCCTGGACATCGCTTCACGGCCGTCTAGTTTTCAAAATTGTCTGGGGGAGGCCCTTCGGCGCTCGCGGACTCTACAGAAATATATTTTTCGGGAAAATATGCTGCCCCCCCTCCCAAACAAGTTCGGCCTCGTACGCCTATGAGCATAGATATAAAAAATACCGTATATCTTCAATCTTCTGCAATAAATCTCCATTAGAAAGTTTTTAAAAAAAGATAAACCTCTTTGATTGGGGACAAAATAAATTACACATTGGACCCTTTGTTCTGACTCAGGTGTTCAAGTTACTGATCAACCTGTATTGTATTGTTTTAGCACGTGCACAGGTGATCTGTTGAGGAAAAGTAGGTGTTCATATAAATGAACACCCCAACATACCAACCCGGTGGTTGTCAAAACACACCGGGTAATTGCGTGCGTGAACTGTAATCTTGTAAAATACCTGTCCTACATCATCGTACATGCTATTTTTTTCGCACATGGTTAGTTTGTTATATGGATGGCAAATCGTTAAAGATAGATTGCCGGGCAAGGAAACATACCTTCACAGCAGCCAAGTCGTCCGGGTAGTCAATAAGGGTTGTCGCATTTTTTGTCTTTTCTCGGTAAGGAGAGCGAAATGGGGTTTAACGTCCTCTCGACACAAACCAGGTCATTTTTGGACTAATGTGATGCAATTTTATTTCAATAATTCGCTTGCGCGTAGGGATCTTTAGTTGACTCAGTGGCAGACCTTATGATAAAACGCACAAGCGTTAACCATTCGGAAATCGAACCCACGTTGTTGGTAAGGAAAAAAATTACAACATACTAAAATATAATTACGAATAACAAACCCACTAAGTAATTGCCATACTTCTTTGGCTTCTAATTCTGGCCTATACTGAAGTTGAGTACTCAAAACATTAAATATCAAGGGCCATAAATCTGGAAGTCATTATCGGAAATCTTCGTCTTATGGCCATCAGCAAAAAGGCTTAAAATACATTTATACAAATACCAATCCAAATTCCTTAAAATTGCATATCAAAAACCTGACACTGGAAAGATCTGATTTGTATGCATCGTAAATAAACAGATATACACTGGTTATGTTCGGGTCATTGACCCACTCCCCAATTTGCTGAGTAAACAACAATATATGGCATGCAAAATAATGTATTGATTGATACCTGTTACAGGTCAAATTATTTTTGTACGATAAAGGGCCTGTGATAAACTTGCGTCTCCCTCGTATCTGTCCATTTTCATTCACTCATTCAACTTCTTACACAAACAAAGAATCCAGTGTGTAAGTCAGTTATCGACCTTCGACCCTCGGGGTCAAGTTTGATGAACACCCGAGCTCGCGCAATTGAACAATTCGAACGCTAACGCGTTCTCAGTGTACAACCTTGCACGAGCTCGGTTGTTCATCTAACTTGAACCCCTCTGTCTCAGTCGATAACCCTTACGTATTGAATTGGAATGCCATGACTTTAAATTTGTGGTGGGATTAACTTCACACAATTGAAAGTTTTTTAAATACAGGTTCATTAGACCTCGAATGTCGTGTCGGACACACCCTTTTAGTATTTTGAACATCGACGTGCACGTAAAAGATCCCTTGGCAGTTGTAATTCGATATAAGAGTAGGCCGTAGCGCCGCTATCCGGGCAAAATTTCCCTCATAGCACACTATATGGCGTATGCCCATCTTCATTAGCCCAGATTTCGAGCAGAACAGTAGGACGTTAAACCCCACTTCATTTCATTTCTACGTCTGTTAGAAACAGATACAGGACATAGCATGGACATACTTCGGGGAAAGTATTGAAAGCCTTATATTCAGAAAAGAGTAGTTATTTACTAGAGTAAGCTCCCTTAGAACGTAGTTGATCACCATAATTACTGTGAGTTGAAAATTTCCGGTTAAATAAAATCCACTGTACAATTTCATATTTCAACGAATTAAAAATATTTATTTCCTACTAAGTTCAGCTACGACGTAAAGGGTGAAAACAAAATGACAAATTTGGGGTATTTTTATTTATGTGTGTAAATGTCCAAACTTACTACCGAGTCGAGACAATATTCAAAACTTGAATTGTGAAACAGTTACATACTGCTTTGGTGATTATTACTGTGTGCTTTAAAAGAAACCCAATAGCAAGCGATAGACGTTCAAGCGATATAAAAAATTTTGACGTAAATAAATGTTTGTGTAATTAGCAATATGAATGATAGTCGAGGTATTTACGAAAGTCGACGGCCATGAATATTCTCCATATTGTACTTCCAGAGTGTTCATCATATTTTTTGAAATTGTGGTGAGGATCCCTATTTATTTTCGAAAAATCTGATTGGTAATTTTAGTTGTCCCTGTTTTTGTCGAAACTGACCACACTGTTTGTAATGCGTGTCATAGTGTTGATCAGATGTTCCTGAAACGTTCGTGATAAGACGAGGGTCAACATTTCTGTCCGTCAAAACGGAAAAAATATTAAAGAGTCATGCCCCTTTTTGCCGATACCTGTCCACTATGCTTGTTTACAAAAAAAAACGATTATAGAGTTTTGATCAGATATTTCTATTGCACGATCCATATTCCTTTTTGATAAAATCTAAATAGTATTTTCTGAGTTATGCACATTGTTTGCGAGAACTACTTGTTAGCATGATAGAGGTCACATTTTTCATGGCATTACTTATGACTAAACGGGGTGTTTATTTATTTTCGGGATAATAAGATACATAATTGTAGAATTGTGGCCCTTGATTTTACGTAAAATGTATAAAAAGCAGTCTGTATGTCTTAGTTGTCCGAATTTCACGAAACTTAAAAATGTTTACAAACCTTGCAAACGCGATAGAGGCTATAGATTTGTGGATATCCAGCATTCTGCTAACTTCTGTTTTTAATCGGGGCTCGCTAGCATGGAAGTCGGATCCCTGCATTGGCCGAGAAAGTTCATCTCGATTTCCCGGCGTGGTTTCCTCTTGTCAGTGATGCAGAACGGAGGGCCTGACAAGGACAGCTGTCTAGTTGTTCGGATGGGACGAAAAACCGAGGTTCCGTGTACACACGTAAAAGATCCCTTGGCAGTTGGAATTCGATATAAGAGTAGGCCGTAGCGCCAAAGCCTCTCCAAATTTTCCTCATAGCACACTGTATGGCGTATGCCCGTCTTCAATTAGCCCAGGTTAGGTGCAGAAGAGTAGGACGTTAAACCCCATTTCATTTCATTTTCTGTTTTTAATCCGAATCTCTATCCCTGTTTTTCTAGAAGGACTTATTACCGGTACACCATACCGTATATGGTAAGGACCTTTCTGTTGGGCCCCCAATATCAGTAGCGAATCTAGAAGCTGTGAATAAGAGTTTGAAGAGGGAGGGGGTGGGGCCAAATCTAGGGCGCTATCCACAATCGCACCACACGATGAATATCAAACAAAATACCGGCTATATCACTGAGCGCCATGGTTAAACGTTAATCGTATTACCTATATAGTTATCTCGCGGGAGAACAGTTTTATATGTAAGTTGACATATGGTTCACGTCATACCATCATTTTCTCTCACCTGAGAAAATTTTGAAATTTGAGTCAATTTCCTGGCATTATAGGTCTTTACTGTGGGCAAATTCTTGTGAACGAGAGAATCAGAAAGGGGACAATCTCCAGACCTGTCTGTCAAATCTGCATGTTGCCCAATGACACCATATTCCTGAAGCAATGGCCCGAGAAATCCCTTCTAATTCATGAATTTTTGCGGGAGTGAGTCTATTCTTCCTGCTCCATCATAGCCATCACTTGAGTATAGCCACATGACAGTCATTCGTTTAATCTGGGTCTTCCCAAAACTTTGGACAGTGATTTAAGGTATCAAAAACGTTGAAAGTATGTTCGTTTCCAAACAGTATTGTTTACATTTTAATCGTTTGTCACGCAATTAGTTTTACTACAATATTCTGCTATGCACCGGTTACTTGGGCATAATAAAATCGTGAGCCATGACGTAACGTTATGTAAACATATTTGGTCCAATTTGGCGCTTTGTTTTAAAGGTAAAGCCTCTGTAACGCTGTCAGCTACTATTTGTTAATGGGACTACTGACCAATCAAAATTTAGAACAAGAATGTTCGCTCTTTACAGCAGTCAGTGGTGGAATTAGCTCCTAGTCGAATCCACATTACTCGGATTGTTAACTCAATATCATCCACTTATTGGTCAATTTTGATCGACATTGATGTTGTTATCTTACGCGAAAAGGTGGGTTTCTGATATCCAATATTTAAGAAAAAATGCTTTCGAATGCCATTTCTAATGAAGCAACTCCGTGAACCAATGCTTGACACATCCCACAGAATACTACCGGTGCAGACCGGAATGACCAGATGCCAAAGACGGCCATTCAATTTGGACTCTTTGCGTATTTCGCTGAACATAACTGAATAGAAATTACTGCAGTTTAAAACAGAAAAGACTGAATGTAAATCAGTTTATATAATTCATATTATATGCGTTGCGACCCATTTATGTCTATTTCTAGATGCCCAAAAATTGGAGAATCAACGCATTACTACTTTTTTGTCAATTCTCTTAAAGGCTCAATAGCACTCTTGTTGTAACTGAATGATATGAATAATATGTCCTAATCTTTATTCTGGTCAACAAATTGTATTATTTTACAATATTCCAATTAATTGGTGATACAAATTTCATCTTAACACACCTAATTTGGAAAAATTCAACCAAATGATTTGAAAGGGTTAACGTAATATGACGTGGATTTTAAAATATTTTCGAATCCTCTGGACAAGTAAAACAGGATGTAATGGATAATTTACACAACAGGTAGGTCACTTAAACATCTGGTACTTAGAATAAGGCTATTTTATATTTTCTGGAGCTGCCAAGCCAGCAAGAGTGTTATTGTCCCTATAAAGATACATTATGGGAGATTAGATAACGAGTTGGCAGTTCTCACTACAATAGTTAAAAACTAGCTGATGTTAAGGCAATTTGCGGGGGTCACGGTGGCTAAGTGGATACGGCGCTGGTTCGCTAGCCTAGTGTTCGATCCCTGTATTGGCCGAGAAAGTTCATCTCGATTTTCCGGCGTGATTTCCCCTTGTCAGTGATGCAGAGGGAGGGCCTGACAAGGACAGCTGCCTAGTCGTTCGGATAGGACGAAAAACCGAGGTCCCGTGTACACATTGGAGTGCACGTAAAAGATCCCTTAGCAGTTGGAATTCGATATAAGAGTAGGCCGTAGCGCCGCAGCCTGGGCAAAATTTCCCTCATAGCACACTGTATGGTGTATGCCCGTCTTCCATTAGCCCAGGTTAGGTGTAAAAGAGTAGGACGTTAAACCCCATTCCATTTCATTATTAAGGCAATTTGCTGAAAATTTCAGTCAAATTGATCCAGTATGAACATAGAACTAAGCGAATGAAGGTTTCGCTTTGCGTCGGTAAGACAAAACTAGTAGTCTCGCTTATCCATTTATTTGGTAAATAACGAAGAAATTTTTTATAGCAAATGGAAATACAATCCAACAAAAATCTCAAGCTAGCCTCGACATCGAGAGTTGACTATGGCCTGGATAAGTTAGTTAATTTAATTGGCCGTTGTCCAGTAAACTAAATTAATCATACGTTCAGGTTACAGTTTTAAGCGCAGTAATTAGAATTATGAGTGTGCAAATTTTGTACATTTGTGCAATTTCTATCGTGATAGAGGTTGGGATTATTTATTAATGTCAACTCTTTGAAAGATGGATATTTTCAATAAAGGTGGCAAATTTAGTGTATACGGAAAGTAGAGTCACCCAATAGAAAAATATTGGATTCTCTGAAAAACACAAATGGTGCAGGCACATCAACAAATGTAAGGGTGTCACAAACCGACAGGCTGTCTAACTGTTGTCTCGCTTACATAATGCTTTTGTAATAAAATTAGTGAAGGGCCATTATTTCGTGAATTTAAAAAAATCTATTAAATGTTAAGTAAGAAAAAACAATAATACTGATAATAAATTGTAATAAATTAAATGAAAGAGTTTGGTACGTTCTAATTATACTTTACTCGGGTGAATTCCCTATTGAGAATGTTAATAGATTATTTTATGGTATTTTTTTCCAAAGTCAGTCTCATCTTGAGAATGTTAAGGATTTCCATTATGACTTAACGATTATACGATTAAAATTGAACAACCCGTGTTAACAGCATTATTAAGTTTACTTGGAAAAATCAATTTTAAAAGAGTACACAACATTAAGAATGGTACAATTAGGGTAAACAATAAACGGCTGCACTATTTATCAATAAATTGTTATATAGAATAATAATATGATTTTATTAAAATAAAACCAAGTACGAACAATCCAAACCATTTGACAAAATTCAAAGACCTAAATAAAACGGTTTAGGCAAATTAGTGTAATACGGCAAAATAGTGTAATGCTCGCTCCTGATAAAGGTAAAGACGTAATGGGTATCTTATGTGGCTTTGATCTATGTACTGGATCAATCATTACAGGCGAATGAATGATATAACCGTAGGTTTTCCACGCTGACCAGTATTGGGTCCGCGTCTTTTCTGCATTGAGATCAATGTTATTACGGAAAAGAGCTGTTGAAAATACTAAAATTTTGTACCTACCGTCTATTAGAAAGATTGTAAAGACCCAAAGTATTTGCATGTTCCACGACATTGTATTACTTTTATACACTTTACTTTATAGCTTTACTATTTTAAAGTAACGCAAATGTTGAATGCTCCATGCCTTAAAAGGCTAACTCATACAATGACAATCACTGAAGCATGTGGTTACTGGGAAATATTTCGCAATGTGCTTTTCAGAGAAACTTTGACGTATCCGTATTTGTATATTAAACAGTTTGAATAATATTCAGCTGGGTTTTTTCCCCTACTGGTAAAATACATTAACACATCCTCAAATCGACCCAACATGATTTGACGACCATTTAAAATTTACTGGACTACTTATTTACTGCACTGTATCACGTTTCACGACCCTCACCAGGTTGTATTCGACAGTTCACTACGAGGGAAGGGGAGAGCGTAATAGGGTTTAACGTCCACTCGATACAAACTATTCCATTTTAGGACTGATATAATTGTGGTTTGCAGTGGAGAAAACCGGAGGACCTGGAAAAAACCCACGAGCATTGTCACCTACAACTGTGGGCTGGAAACCGAGTCATTCAATGACAGATTTTTCAATTTTTAAGAGAAAGCAAGATTATTAATTATGGTGCAGAACAAGACCCACTCAGAAAACGCCTCGAAGATCGATTGTTGGAATTGAAAAGCGTGTAATTGGGTGTAATAGAATATGTGGATGTCGCGACTCAACAATGTATCAATATTAAAATGTACATTATGTACATGTTAATATACAATAATGGGAGAACACTATCAAAAATAGTATGAGAGTATTACTATTGTATCTTACAAACATTTGACTGATCGACAATCAAATATAGCATGAGCGTATTACTAGTGTATATCTCACCAACATTTGACTGTAGCTTTCCATCACCTGAGGGCCATTTAACATTGAATCATCCAATATTTTTCATTATTTGCAAATTTGTTTTTATTCCTAAAAGTTGTTTCGGACCGAAAGATGGCTCAATGTTTAGGCATTACGAATATCGTAGGACCATGTCACCTTCTGAAATGAAAAGAACAAATATTTTTTTTCATAAATTAATAATAAAAAAACGAGTTATACTTATCATATTGAAATTGGTCCTGTACCAAAAGCTAAAGATACAGATTTTACCAAAATGACATTAATTCCGGTGATAGTGAATGTAAAAGAATACATTATTACTTATATAATGTTCATAAAAGTGACACCAATGTCTAATGGCAATATGTGTTACATCAAAAATGTATAGGGTCATATAGATATCACAAATGGTTTCTTACTTGTTCAATTGCGATTTTCTGTAAGTCACATTTAAAGGTTTTTCGTCCATTAAGTGTCAATAATTATTCAATTTTTGTAAAACTGTGCATAATGTGATGCCATACGCCATTTATGATTTCATAAAACAAATTTAACATTTTCACTATCACCGGAATTAATGTCATTTTGGTAAAATCTGTATCTTTAGCTTTTGGTATAGGACCAATTTCAATATGATAAGTATAACTCGTTTTTTTTATTATTAATTTATGAAAAAAATATTTGTTCTTTTCATTTCAGAAGGTGACATGGTCCTACGATATTCGTAATGCCTAAACATTGAGCCATCTTTTGGTCCGAAACAACTTTTAGGAATAAAAAAAAATTTGCAAATAATGAAAAATATTGGATGATTCAATGTTAAATGGCCCTCAGGTGATGGAAAGCTACAGTCAAATGTTGGTGAGATATACACTAGTAATACGCTCATGCTATATTTGATTGTCGATCAGTCAAATGTTTGTAAGATACAATAGTAATACTCTCATACTATTTTTGATAGTGTTCTCCCATTATTGTATATTAACATGTACATAATGTACATTTTAATATTGATACATTGTTGAGTCGCGACATCCACATATTCTATTACACCCAATTACACTCTTTTCAATTCCAACAATCGATCTTCGAGGCGTTTTCTGAGTGGGTCTTGTTCTGCACCATAATTAATAATCTTGCTTTCTCTTAAAAATTGAAAAATCTGTCATTGAATGACTCGGTTTCCAGCCCACAGTTGTAGGTGACAATGCTCGTGGGTGTTTTCCAGGTCCTCCGGTTTTCTCCACTGCAAACCACAATTATATCAGTCCTAAAATGGAATAGTTTGTATTGAGTGGACGTTAAACCCTATTACGCTCTCCCCTTCCCTCGTAGTGAACTGTCGAATACAACCTGGTGAGGGTCGTGAAACGTGATACAGTGCAGTAAATATGTAGTCCAGTAAATTTTAAATGGTCGTCAAATCATGTTGGGTCGATTTGAGGATGTGTCAATGCATTTTACCAGTAGGGGAAAAAACCCAGCTGAATATTATTCAAACTGTTTAATATTCAAATACGGATACGCCAAAGTGTCTCTGAAAAGCACATTGCGAAATATTTCCCAGTAACCACATGCTTCAGTGATTGTCATTGTATGAGTTAGCCTTTTAAGGCATGGAGCATTCAACATTTGTGTTACTTTAAAATAGTAAAGCTATAAAGTAAAGTGTATAAATGACAAGTAATACAATGTCGTGGAACATGCAAATACTTTGGGTCTTTACAATCTTTCTAATAGACGGTAGGTACAAAATTTTAGTATTTTCAACAGCTCTTTTCCGTAATAACATTGATCTCAATGCAGAAAAGACGCGGACCCAATACTGGTCAGCGTGGAAAACCTACGGTTATATTATTCATTCGCCTGTAATGATTGATCCAGTACATAGATCAAAGCCACATAAGATACCCATATACGTCTTTACCTTTATCAGGAGCGCGCATTACACTATTTTGCCTTATTACCCTAATAAAACTGTTATATTTAGGTCTTTGAATTTTGTCAAATGGTTTGGATTGTTCGTACTTGGTTTTATTTTAATAAAATCATATTATTATTCTATATAACAATTTATTGATAAATAGTGCAGCCGTTTATTGTTTACCCTAATTGTACCATTCTTAATGTTGTGTACTCTTTTAAAATTGATTTTTCTAAGTAAACTTAATAATGCTGTTAACACGGGTTGTTCAATTTTAATCGTATAATCGTTAAGTCATAATGGGAATCCTTAACATTCTCAAGATGAGACTGACTTTGGAAAAAAATACCATAAAATAATCTATTAACATTCTCAGGAATTCACCCGAGTAAAGTATAATTAGTGTGTACCAAACTCTTTCATTTAATTTGTTACAATTTATCACCAGTATTATTGTTTTTTCTTACTTAACATTTAATAGATTTTTTTAAATTCACGAAATAATGGCCCTTCACTAGTTTTATTACAAAAGCATTATGTAAGCGAATTAACGAGGAGACAACAGTTAGACAGCCTGTCGGTTTGTGACACCCTTACATTTGTTGATGTGCCTGCACCATTTGTGTTTTTCAGAGAATCCAATATTTTTCTATTGGGTGACTCTACTTTCCGTATACACTAAATTTGCCACCTTTAATGAAAATATCCATCTTTCAAAGAGTTGACATTAATAAATAATCCCAACCTCTATCACGATAGAAATTGCACAAATGTACAAAAATTGCACACTCATAATTCTAATTACTGCGCTTAAAACTGTAACCCGAACGTATGATTAATTTAGTTTACTGGACAACGGCCAATTAAATTAACTAACTTATCCAGGCCATAGTCAACTCTCGATGTCGAGGCTAGCTTGAGATTTTTGTTGGATTGTAGTTCCATTTGCTATAAAAATTTTCTTCGTTATTTACCAAATAAATGGATAACCGAGACTACTAGTTTTGTCTTACCGACGCAAAGCGAAACCTTCATTCGCTTAGTTCTAAGTTCATACTGGATCAATTTGACTGAAATTTTCAGCAAATTGCCTTAATAATGAAATGGAATGGGGTTTAACGTCCTACTCTTTTACACCTAACCTGGGCTAATGGAAGACGGGCATACACCATACAGTGTGCTATGAGGGAAATTTTGCCCGGGCTGCGGCGCTACGGCCTACTCTTATATCGAATTCCAACTACCAAGGGATCTTTTACGTGCACTCCAATGTGTACACGGGACCTCGGTTTTTCGTCCTATCCGAACGACTAGGCAGCTGTCCTTGTCAGGCCCTTCTTCTGCATCACTGACAAGGGGAAATCACGCCGGAAAATCGAGATGAACTTTCTCGGCCAATACAGGGATCGAACACCAGGCTAGCGAACCAGCGCCGTATCCACTTAGCCACCGTGACCCCCGCAAATTGCCTTAACATCAGCTAGTTTTTAGCTATTGTAGTGAGAACTGCCAACTCGTTATCTAATCTCCCATAATGTATCTTTAAAGGGACAATAACACTCTTGCTGGCTTGGCAGCTCCAGAAAATATAAAATAGCCTTATTCTAAGTACCAGATGTTTAAGTGACCTACCTGTTGTGTAAATTATCCATTACATCCTGTTTTACTTGTCCAGAGGATTCGAAAATATTTTAAAATCCACGTCATATTACGTTAACCCATTCAAATCATTTGGTTGAATTTTTCCAAATTAGGTGTGTTAAGATGAAATTTGTATCACCAATTAATTGGAATATTGTAAAATAATACAATTTGTT